>CM031371.1:77016377-77616377 GCA_018208015.1 Medicago ruthenica
TTTAAAAACAAATAAAAAGATTTAGAAAGAATGAACAATCGAACATACCATTTATTTTTTTTAAGCACATCTATTAATCAGATTCAACATCAGAAAGTCCCTCATTCAATTGTGGGATCGGAGCCAATTCTAAGAATGTATCAAATATAACAAAAGTTAGAGATATTAAACATTTGACATTGAATAAAATAGAATCATGAACAAAAACAAAGTTTACAATATACATATATACCTTCTTCGAGCTTCTCTAAGTCTTCCAAATGCTCCTCAATATCAACTGACAAAGGTGAGGATCTTAACCAATTTTGTGCACAAATTAAAGCTTCAATAGTGTGTGGTGTAAGAGAGCTCCTATAACAACTAAGAATTCTACCCCCGGTGCTAAAAGCAGACTCCGAAGCAACAGTTGATATTGGCATAGCCAATATATCTCTAGCTATTAGACTAAGAGTAGGGTATTTGGTGGAATTCACCTTCCACCAGTTCAAGATGTCAAAATTAGTATTTTTCTTCTCCCTAGGCTCTGTGAGATACAAATCCACTTCATTTTGACTCAAATTTGGATCTTGATCCATATCCTTCTCAAATTTATCATCCATATCTGAAGGTGTAACAAATTCCGATCCTTCTATTTCTTGTGCAACACTTTCTGCTTGGCCTTTATTTGAGAAACGACTATACCTTTCAAACATTTTATTTAAAGCTTCCCTTACCTTATGACACAAAGAATCAACAACTGCCTTCTCATAATACTTATTTAATCCCCAATTAATAAACTGGAACTTACGTCGAGGATAAAAAATTACAGCAATATAGACCAACATATTCATCTTTGCGACGTCCCCCCAATACTTACTATATTTTGCTTTCATATTGATAGCCATCTTTGCAAGTATTGGGTCATCTTTGTAACATCCCATCCAAGTATTGAATCCATCCAATATCTTACAATGTTCCATAAAATATGTAGAAGATGTTACAAAAGTTGAACCTGACACCTTCTTAGTGATTTCAAAAAACAACTTCAGAAATTTCACAAAACATTTAGCATTATCCCAATCCTCATTATTTGGGACACCGTTTTCCAACATCGCATACTCAACACACTTCTCACCTAATCTCTTAAAAGCCTTTTGAAACTTCAATGCACTTTCAAGCATAAGGTAGTTGGAGTTCCACCTAGTGGGACAATCATATTGCACTGTAGACTTGTCTTGTATCCTAGCTTCTTTAATACATATCTTAAACCTATCCAAACGACTAGGTGACCCACGAACATATCGAACCGCACTCCTAATTTTAGAAATTGAATAATGCATGTCCTTTAACTTCAACCCATCACCTACAACAAGGTTAAGAATGTGGGCACAACACCTAACATGTAAATGTCCCCCTTTTAATGGATGTGAATTCCAATCCTCCATTCTATTTTTCAAGTAAGAGATAGCAAGATCATTTGAACTAGCATTATCAACAGTGATGGTGAAAAACTTATCTATCATCCAACCCTCCAAACACTTCTCAATCTTTTTTCCAATTACCTCCCCCCTATGAGATGTGATTGGACAAAAATTAAGAATTCTTTTATGCATCCTCTGAAGGTGAGAAAAACACAAGAAGGGGGGTTGAATTGTGTTGGCCTTTTCTTTCTCAAACTAATAAATAGTTTAGAGTCTGATGTTAAGTCAGAGTCTGAAACTATGTTCAGAGTTCAAACGCAACGGATAAAGTATAAAGTGAGAGAGAGAGAGAGAGAGAGAGAGAGAGAGAGAGAGAGAGAGAGAGAGAGAGAGAGAGAGAGAGAGAGAGAGAGAGAGAGAAGAGAGGACACAAGCAATTATCTTGGTTCCTTCCACAACCCGGAAGTAGTCCAGTCCCCTTGTCACTTACAAGAGATTTTTCACTATAATCACACAGATTACAAATGCTCAAGCACAAAAGCAAGAGACTTCACAATGCTCAAGAACAACTTCAAGAGACTTCCTAATTGCTCAAGCATACAAGCAAGAGACTTATGACAAACTAAGATTATAAGAAAATAGTTTGAATGAACACTTGATATACTATCAGAGGTTTTTACAAAATACAACACAGTGTTTAGACTCTAGTCTTAAGAAATTCTAAGATATGAAAGTTTGTAAGAATTTCTAAGTGTTTGATGCGTAGTGAATTTGGCAGAGTATTGGCACTATCAAAATTTGTAGAGTCTTGTATATGCGTAAGTATTATTTCTTCAAGTCTTCAATCCTTTATATAGAGGAGTAGAGAGACGTTGAGAAGATTCCAAAATATGAATGTCAGTTCATCAAAAGAGTCGTTTAAGCTGAAGCTTGATCCAACGTTGATTTATTCCTTGATTTGGTATGCGTACCATGAAGAATAACGTTTGAATACTTTGCTGAATATGGATTAAATGTTTTGTCCAAGGAGACAATGTTTCAGAGCACGTTCTGACTCTAAGGTTGTTGCAGAGGTCGTGGTTGTACTATGTCCTTTTGACAGTGACATCAGTTGACTTCTGATTCTCCTTCAGACTTCGGACTTCAGACTCTGAGAGCCAACTTCTGATCTTCCAGCTTCTGATGCTTTTGGATCCTGACTGTCTTCAGATTCTGACTTGAAACTCAAGCTTCAATATGTTCCTTTTCTCTTAACTTGATCTTTCAGAACCACTATTAGATACATGATTTAAGTATATGGTCCTGCACACTTAGAACAAGCATTAACATATCCAATTTTCTTTTTAATACCTTGTTATCATCAAAACTCAAAAGAGGCTTGTTTACACATTTTGTTCCAACAATCTCCCCCTTGTTGATGATGACAAACACAAGTATTAATAGAAAATTGTTGTTAACTTAATTAACAAGTTGACTTCAGGGTCTGAGGTTTGTAAGCTCCCCCTGAGTCTGATAATCCACAAGGTGAGGTTTGTAAGCTCCCCCTGAGTCTTATCCAGGTTAATTAAATTCAATTTAAATCAAAAAGGTGAAAAATCACTCAGAATTATCTCACAGAAATTTAATCAGAGGCTAAGAGATGAGAAGTTGTTCTCCTAAGTTAATTAATTTTCAAAAATTAACTTATTCTGACTTGGCTCAGAGCCTGAAATACTTGTAACTTACTCCCCTTTTTGTCATCAACAAAAAAAATGTAGAATTTAAAACAAAAGAAAGTTCGGATGTGAGATAAAATTTTCAAGAATAAGCAACCAGACAAGTAATCAGAAGCAGATATAAGATAGTATAAATAAGCATTTAGAGTTTAAGACAAATAAGCACGACAAAACATAATGAAAACTATGTGTGCATTCTAAGGTTGGGGAGGTTTCTTCAGAAGCTCCAAGATACAACTAATTCCAGTCTTCATTTCATCTTGACTAGTCAGAATCTGAGTTTGCTGAGTAGTCATAAAGTCTTGTTTTGCACTTAGTTCCTGAATCTTGCTTTCCAAAGCATTCTGTCTTGCTCTATGTGCTACCAGTTTAACTTGAACTTGTTTAAACATATGCTTCATGATAGGCTCGTCTAAATCCAGCTTCATGTTATCAGGATCTAGTGGTTGCTGAACAAATTTTCCCAAGAGTGAGTTCTGAAGACCTAACTTCAGAATCTCAATTAAATCATTGTTCTCAGCATTTTCCACTCCTGAAGAAGTTCCACATGCAATTAGTCTTGAAGTGTTCCTTCTGAGTTCCACAACCTCCATACTCCTGACTACTTCAGATAACAATGTCTGAAGTGCCTCATACTGAGACACTACAAAGACAAACTGTAGAGTGTCCAGGGTACTGTTGACTAGGGTTCTCAACTTATTCCATTTCTCCACATAGCTGACTTCATGGATGGGATGTTGTCTAGCAAGCACTAGCTCTTCTAAGCTTCTGAAAATATTGCTGCAAACCATTTTTAAATCCAAATCTGATGAAGGGTTTGGTGTTTGGAGAATATTTTGATGGATAGGTGTTGGGAGTATAACTTGTTCAGGGTTAGGTGTTTGGGTTGAGTCTGATACAATCCGATCAGAGGTTTCAGTATGAAGTTCTAAAACACTGATCAAGTCTGCATCAGAGGCAGGTATGGTGTCTGATGTTGGTAGGTCAAATTCTGATGCTCCACAGAGAAAAAGAACATCAGAGGCTTCAGGTTTGGCAAAATGAATAGGTTGGACATTTATTGGTTCAGCTTCTGATACTGAGTCAGCATCAGAAGTGGTAACAGGTAGGATGGTTTGAGTAGATGATTCAGAGGGAAACTCACCACCTAAGTGTTTTTCCAGTTCTTTTAAGGAAGATGAGGAACTGGAACTAAAAGCAGGTACGAGTGGGATGGTTTGAGGCATAACATGCTGTGTTTACAACTTCTACCCAGAAGTACTTTGCAATGTTAGATTCATGAATCATGGTCCTGGCCATTTCTGGCAAAGATATGTTCTTTCTCTCTATATCTCCATTTTGTTGTGGAGTTCTAGGAGAAGAGAATTCATGGAGGATTCCATGTTCTTCACAAAAAGTTTCAAAAGGTTCATTTTCAAATTCACCACCATGATCACTTCTAACTTTTAAAATTTTCAATTCATTTTCAGTTTGTACTTGCTTGCAGAAGTTGTTGAACAAATCATATGTTTCATTCTTGGTTCTAAGGAATTTTACCCAAGTCCATCTACTGAATCATCAACAATTACCAATCCATATTTCTTCCCATTGATTGATGAAGTGCTAACAGGACCAAACAAGTCAATGTGAAGCAGTTCTAAAGGTTTGGACGTAGAAACAATGTTTTTGGATTTCAACGAGCTTTTAATGATTTTTCCTTTTTGGCATGCTCCACACAGAGCATCTGAGTGATAATCAATGTCTAGTAAGCCTCTGACCAGTTGTAACTTGCTAAGCTTAAAGATTAGTCTCTAGTTAGCATATCCCAACCTTTTGTGCCATATCCATTTCTCATCACTCACATATAGAAGACATACTACCTTCTGATTAACCAGTTTAGAAAAATCTATTTTATAAACATTGTTCTTCCTCTTTCCTTTGAACACAACAAATTTATTTTTGTTGTTGATTACTGTACAAGAATTCTTATCAAACAAGACATCATAACCACTATCACAAAATTGACTTATGCTAAGTAGGTTATGTCTTAGTCCATCTATCAATCAAACATTATTAATAGAAATGGAAGAATTACCTATCTTACCAGTACCAATGATCTTGCCTTTCTGGTTTCCTCCAAATCCCACAATTCCTCCCTCTTTCATGGTTAGGGTTTGGAACATAGACCTTTCTCCTGTCATGTGACACGAGCAACCACTGTCCAGGTACCATAACTTCTCCTTTTCTTTGGCTTTTAAGCATATTTGCAACATAAATGATTTCAGACTTAGGTACCCATATCTTTATGGGTCCTCTTTGGTTAGTTTTGAAAGGATATGGCTTCTTTTGTACCTTTTGTCTGACATTCTAAGATTTAAAAGGTTTTACATTCACTGGTTTATTATCTTTTGAAGATTTCACAAACACAGCCTTTAGAAAACGTAAGTCTGAATTTTTCAGAGTCTGAGACTTGCTTGTCTTGTGTTCTGATCTTTTCAGACTCTGAACCTTTTCAGATTTAGAGTCTGTTTTCCTCATAATCTTAGACTTAGAACCTTTTGGTGTAGATTTTGGCAATGTTTTAGATTCTGCCTTCATCCTTCCCTTAGGTTCAGAAGTTTTGGATTCTGAGTTGTCCAGAACTTCAGTTTCAGCAGTCTTAGTTTCTGGTAAATTCAATTTCTCAGAAATGTCTGATGCAGATACAAAACACACCTTAGTGCCTTTCATAATATCTCCAGAACATGATGATGAGTTTGTTTCTTTTGAATGATTGAATGGATCAATACCTTCTCCCCTGTTTCTGTTAATATTGTAAATCATAGAAGCAACTTTACTCCTGTTGATTCCAGTTAAGATTAATTCCTGAAGTGCAATTTCTTGCTCCCTTGGAACTTCATCAGGTTTCTTATGAGCCATTTCTCTCAATTCTCTTACTTCTTCATCCATCTCATTGATATGATTATGAAGTTGGAGATTTTCATCAGACAACAAGTTATATTTCTTTTTCAAAGATTTTAATTGAATTAACTTGCTTCTGAGATGGTTCATAAGGTCCTTAACTGTTTCAACAAGCTCAGAATGAGTAAGTTCAGAATATACCTCATCTTCATCTTTAGAGTTTAATCCTGACTCTGCATCAGAAGATGTTGTAGCAACAAGAGCTAGATTTGCTTCTTCTTCATCTTCCTTCTCAGACTCAGATTCATTGTCAAGCTCATCCCATGTAGCCATAAGACTTTTCTTGAATCTGTCTTTGAGATTGCCTGACTTTGAGTTAGTCTTTCTAGATTTCTCCTTTGATTTGTCCTTTTGGAGATCTGGCAAATCAGCTATGAAATGACCAGTTTTCTTGCAGTTGAAGCAACCCTTCTGATCTTCCTTCTTGGAACCAGATCCTTTGAAGTTACTGCTCCTAGAGAACTTCTTTTGTCTTTTCATCAAGTACTGAAACATTTTAGAAAGCATTGCTAGCTCCTCAGCTTCTGGATCTTCTTCAGAACTTCCCTCAGGAGATTCTTCATCAGATTCTGAATCTTTTAGGGCTTTTGAAGTCTTTCCTTTAGATTTAAGTGCTATAGACTTAGATTTTCTAACAGGTTCATCTTCATTGAGTCCTAATTCATGCAATTTGAGAGAGCTTATAAGATCTTCAATACTTAGAGTATTTAGATCTTTAGCTTTCTCAATAGCAGTCACTTTAGGTCTCCATTTAGATGGCAGACTTCTGAGAATCTTGTTCACATAATCAGCAGTTGAGTAACTCTTTTTTAGAATTTGAAGCCAGAAACCAGAGTCTGAAATCTTGAGAACATAGTCTCAATGTTTCCATCCTCCTTCATTCTGAACAGCTCATACTGCTGAACCAGAAGATTGGCTTTTGCTTCTCTAACCTTCTTGTTTCCTTCATAGTTAGAACAGAGAGAAGTGAAGATGGCCTTTGCTGTTGACTTACCACTTAACTTAGATACTCATTGTGAGGTAGAGAGTCCACAATGATACCTCTTACTCTGTGATGCTTTATGTAAATCTTTCTCTCAACATCATTAAGATTCTTCCTGTTTGTGGCAACTCCTTCTTCATCAACTGGTATAGTTATACCATCTTCAATGATATCCCAAAGGCTATCATCTATTCCAATGATATGACTATACATCTTGCTTTTCCACCATGAAAATTTTTCAGGATCACCAGTAAACATAGGAGGTTTATGGTGAGAGTGAGATTGCTTATCGTTTGTACCATAGTCATATGATACAACAGCGCCACTTCTAGGAGGAGGTTGAGAGGAACCACCATCAGGGCCGTTCCTATGAAATAGGAGGCTCGACTCTCATAATAAAATAGGCCCCCAGTAAAATAAAAATGCAGTTTTTTTGTGTAGTTAAGCTTCATTAAAAAATCAGAATCAGAAGAACTTCTAAACATGAAACAAAATAAAAAAAATTAAGCGAAAAAGAGGTGAAATTTATCTAACGGTGTCGTTTGGATTTGTCACTCCTCCGTCGTGGGAAAGGGGAAAACAAAAGGTTTATGCGAGAAAAAAAAAAGATTGTTGTGATTCTTTCAATGAAATAGCTTTTCAAATTGACTGATTAAGTGATTATACAAATTGGGAGCGGTTTAATAACATCAGATTTATGTCTAGAAAGGAGAACTATAATCTAGAAAAAAAAACTAAAACATGTATCGAAGAAAGAAAAATAGTAACATATATTTTTTTTTCATTTGAATGGGGGTGGGTATTAGACTTAATTTTTTTTTTAGGCCCATAGCTTTTGGAGGCCCGGCTTGGTTGAGCTGCTTGCGCACCCCCAAAGCTGGGCTTGACCACCAGATTCTTCAGCATACATGTTTTTCTTAGGATCTTGACTAACTCACTGTTAGGTGATTGAATATCAGAACCGGAGGTCTGATACCAATTGAAGGTGAGAAAAACACAAGAAGGGGGAGTTGAATTGTTTTGGCCTTTTCTTTCTCAAACTAAGAAATAGTTCAGAGTTCAGACGCAGCGGATAAAGTATAAAGTGAGAAAGAGAGGACACAAGCAATTATCCTGGTTCCTTCCACAACCCGGAAGTAGTCCAGTCCCCTTGTCACTTACAAGAGATTTTTCACTATAATCACACAGATTACAAATGCTCAAGCACAAAAGCAAGAGACTTCACAATGCTCAAGAACAACTTCAAGAGACTTCCTAATTGCTCAAGCACACAAGCAAGAGACTTCTGACAAACTAAGATTATAAGAAAATAGTTTGAATGAACACTTGATATACTATCAGTGGTGTTTACAAAATACAACACAGTGTTTAGACTCTAGTCTTAAGAAATTCTAAGATATGAAAGTTTGTAAGAATTTCTAAGTGTTTGATGCGTAGTGAATTTGGCAGAGTATTGGCACTATCAAAATTTGTAGAGTCTTGTATATGCGTAAGTCTTATTTCTTCAAGTCTTTAATCATTTATATAGAGGAGTAGAGTGACGTTGAGAAGATGCCAAAATATGAATACCAGTTCATCAAAAGAGTCGTTTAAGCTGAAGCTTGATCCAACATTAATTTGTTCCTTGATTTGGTATGCGTACCATAAAGAATAACGTTTGAATCCTTTGCTGAATATGGATTAAATGTTTTGTCCAAGGTGACAATGTTTCAGAGCACGTTCTGACTCTGAGGTTGTTGCAGAGGTCGTGGTTTTACTATGTCCTTTTGACAGTGACAACAGTTGACTTCTGATTCTCCTTCAGACTTCAGACTTTAGACTTCGGACAGTCAGCTTCTGATCTTCCAGCTTCTGATGCTTTCCGGTCCTGACTGTCTTCAGATTCTGACTTGAAACTCAAGCTTCAATATGTTCCTTTGCTCTTAACTTAATCTTTCAGAACCACTATTAGATACATGATTTAAGTATATGGTCCTGCACACTTAGAACAAGCATTAGCATATCCAATTTTCTTTTTAATACCTTGTTATCATCAAAATTCAAAAGAGGCTTGTTTACACATTTTGTTCCAACAATCTCCAATCTTGATCAATGAAATGTGCAGTAAGAACCATATAATTAATATTTTGCACAGATGTCCATGCATCAGTTGTTAGACAGACACTTTGATTTGCTTTAGTAAACATGTTTCTTAGCTTATGTTTCTCACTAGTGTAAAGGTTCAAACAGTCCCTAGCAATTGCAATCCTTCCCGGAAGTGGGAGTCTAGGTTGTGTAACACTCTTAAAATAACAAATTCCTTCATTTTCAACAAGTGAAAAAGGCAACTCATCCACAATTATCATTCTAGCTAAAGGTTGTCTACATTCATCAACGTCAAAATGGACAGCAACAATTGTATTACTACTACTACCGGTTCCTTTACTATCTTGAAGGCTAAGAGTGGTTTGGTTAGGATCAAGATGTTTGGGAAATTTTTTACATTGTTTTTGTAATTGAGTTGCTAAATTGGTGGTTCCATTTTTGTGAGAATCAACAGCATAAGTTGCATTTTTATACCACTTACACTCAGCCCGACCACTTTCTTTTGAAAAATGCTCCCAAACCCAAGATTTAGGCCTACAAGGTTTTCATTTACCTGGATCTCCTGCATTAGGATCATCAGCATTAGATACATTCTTCGTAGATGCTTCTCCGACTATTCTTTTCTTATTCTTTTGAACATTGTCACCTTGATCTTTGTCCAAATCAATAGTTTGGGGTGGTTCTATTATAGGCATTGGTGATACAATATTTTTAGCCTGCAAAAAAGATGAACAACACGTTATTTTCAAGCAAGAAATACCAACAACAAGGCAGCAAATAAGATAAACAACTTATTATGCAATTTTACCTGATTTTCGGCCATGGATACGGAAGCATCAGAGACAGCAACAGAACTCACTTCCTTATCGATAGTCATATCTAAAGTTAAAAAACAAAAATCATACAGTTATATATAGTTATATAAAAAATCATACAACAAATCAGATATAGACATAGAATTATGTTCTTATATGTCAAAAATCAATGATCGAAGCAACATATATAAACATATAGTTATATACAAATTATAACTAACCAGATTAAATAAAACTAAACACACCTTAAATAAAACTAACCAGATTAACTATGCGCGAGTCCATAGTGTTCTTTTATTATTTTGTAGCATGCATCACCATTATCATGTGAGTAGTGGATGCTTTACAACACTATTAGAATGAAAAATAGCATATTTACTTCTTCTTCCTTTTTTAAATCGTGAATACATTGTATAAGGAAGCATGATTGATAAAAAATACTCATGTAATGGAATTTTTCAAAGTATTTATCGGAAAGCGATCAATTGAAAGCGTTGGAGTAATGGCTTCAGATTAGGTAAAATCAAAATAGGTAAAATTATTGATGAAACATAAGCATGAAACAAATTATTGGGAAGAAAAGGAAACAAATTTATCACTGGAGGAATTGAAGGAGATGGAAAGGAATTAGAATTGAACATGATGGCGCAGCAATGGGAAAATGGAATTAAAGGAGATGGAAATTTGGATTATAGGGGAGATGGCGGCACATGAGGGCAAGAAACCCTAAAGGAATTCTGAAATAGAAATAGAAATCAGTGTCAATTCTGAAATGAATGAATGGAAGTTAGGTTGGGGTGTTGGGCTGCCATTCAGTTTGAATTGGGCTATGTAACTGGGCCAGCAGTACATGAGTAACATTGGTTATTCTTGCGGTTCAGTTTGGTTTGGTTCGGTTGTTGAGATGAAAACCACAAACCGAACCGAACCGTGCGTTTCATTGCAAAACTCATCCAAATTCATCCAAACCAAATGCGGTTTTTGCGGTTTTTGGTTTGGTTTGGTTCGGTTTGCGGTTTTACTTTTGGTTTGGTTCGGTTTTGAACACCCCTAGGTAGAACCATCAAAATACAAAGTCCAAGGATTCTTATCCATATAACTTTGTGTTGGTTCGACCAAAGAATGGTCTACTATAAAATCAGCAACAATTTGACCTTTAATAGTTTTTAAAGGTTGGTAAGTTAGTGTATATTCAGTAAGTGCTAAAGCCCATTTTCCAATTCGACTATACAAAATTGGTTTAGACAACATATGCTTAATAACATCAAAATGCGAATAAACATAAACATCAACATGCCTTATATATTGCTTAAGCTTGGTACATGAAAAATACAGACACAAACACAATTTTTCAATAGGACTATATCTAGTTTCAACATCATTCAAGACTCGACTGAGATAATATATGGCTCTTTTGACACCATTATCGTCTTCTTGTGCTAACATGCTACCTATTGTCGAATTAGACGCTGAAATATACAATTTCATGTTCTTATTTCTAATTGGAGGTAACAAGATTGAAGGTTTTGTTAAGTATTCCTTGATTGCAACAAAAGCTTTTTGATGCACCTGTCTCCAGTTAAAACTGTCCTCTTTCTTCAGTCGAAGCAATGGCGAAAAAGCTTGTGTTTTGCCACTTCAGTTTGAGATAAATCTTCTTAAAAAGTTGATGTTCCCCAACAAAGATTGAAGTTTTTTCTTGGTCGAAGGAGGTTCGGTTTCCAATATAGCTTTGGTTTTGTTTTGATTGATCTCAATGCCTTTTTTATGTACGACAAAACCAAAGAAGTCACCTGCACGTACACAAAAGGCACATTTTAGTGGATTCATCTTTAATCCACATTTTCTCATTCTTTCAAATGATTGTCGAAGATGGTTTAAATGATCATTTTTCGATGAAGAATTAACACCAATGCCATCAATGTAAACTTGCATAAAATTTTCAATAAAATCATGAAACATTGAATTCATTGCTCTTTGGTATGTAGCACCAGCATTTTTCAAACCAAAAGGCATCACTACCCATTCATATGTGTCTAAGGCCCCATGGCATCGAAATGCTATTTTCGACACATCTTATTCAGCAATAAAGATTTGATTATAACCAGAGTACCCATCAAGCATACTCAAATATTCAAATCCTGCTGTTGAATCAACTAGCATTTCTACCACTGACATAGGATATTCATCTTTTGGTGTAGCATTACTTAAGTCCCTAAATTCTATACAGACTCTAAGAGTCCCATTTTTCTTAATTACCGGAACAATGTTAGCTAACCATTCGACATACCTTGCAGTTTTAATGAACTTGCTTTTGAGGAGTCTTTCGATTTCCTCTTTAATCTTCGACATCATCTGAGGTGCAAACCTCCTTGGTACTTGCTTTATTGGCTTTTTGTCTGGTCGAATAGGTAACTTTAATTCCACCACTTCCCTGCTTAAACCAGACATTTCATTATAATCCCATGAAAAAAAAATCTTTGAATTCTTTCAGAAGTTCAACTGTTTGAACCTTTAGTTTTGAGTCAATTTCTTCCAAAGGATCCTGAGCTTGGATTCTTTTGTGTTGGGTATTTTGAATGTTGGCTACATGTTTGGTAAAATCAAAATGTGCAAGCAATGCATCCTCAGAAGTTATTATGTGTCTTCAGAAGCTGAAAATTTCATTTTGTGCATCTTCAGAAGCTGGGTCAGAAGCTACAGTACTTCAGAAGCTGATAACTTTGCTCTGCGAAGCCACTGCGCTCTGCAAAGGTCTTCAGACGCTGAACTGTTCATCAGATGCTGAACGGTTCATCAGACGCAGAACTGGTCATCAGACACACTGTTCAGACGTTGACTTTTGTTGACCTTCAGAAGCTGCCTTCAGACGTTGACTTTTGTTGACCTTCAGAAGCTGGTTTTTGCGTCTGAATTCTGTTAAATCTCTCACAGTATCTTTTGATGATTTGTTTGAAGATTTATTGAGGCTGCTGTTTCTAGAAGGCTGATTATTTTGCGTGAAGATCTTTGTTGCAGATTGGTTTCTTTTATTGATGAATATATTTTCAAAGGAATCTTTGCAAAATATAATTCAGAAATATATGTACTTCTATTTGCTTCTAAAATAATTCTGGGAGTATATCTTTGAAGATTTGGTTCAGAATTATGTGTGTTGCTGAAGTCTATTTAAGGAGGACGTGCTGCTATTGAAGACTTGATCAAAAACCAGAAATTAGAATTAAGAGTCTTAGTGTTTTTAAGTCTGTAAGCTTGAAGCTTTGTTTTGTACCACTCATCTGTTAGAGTTGGTTGTCTTGTTTAGAGTTGTTTTTCACTTAAAGCTTTTAAGCACAAGTGATGTTTTTTGCTGTTTTGAAGAGTGTCTTCATCATACTTGTTTTGTTCAGAAGTTGATAATCACTGGGCTGTGATTACTTGGTTAGGAAGTAAGTAGGGTTCTTATATCTAGGGGTTTCCTAGGTAGAAGTCTATACGGGTGGAGATTAAGTGATAAGGCTGGGAATAGGGGTTGTGTCTTGAGTCTTTGAATTAATTCCTCTTAGTGGATTTCCTTCCTGGATTGGTATCCTCCAGACGTAAGTGAAGTTTGCACCGAACTGGGTTAACAAATAATTGTGTTCCTTTTATTTTCTGTTCATTATTTTTCTGTTTCTGAACTCTTGCTTTCATACTCTGTTTTACGGGTTCAGAACCAGTGCCTGCCAGAATTTCATTTGGACGAAATGGATGGATCTTTTTCAAAACCCAAAGGCTCATCATCATATATACAATCAAGCATCTGGCCTTCAATCATCATTTCATCAGGATTTTTATCAATGGCTTTGACAACCATTTTTTGTTGCAATTCAGCCTCTAAGGCCTTTTTTACTTTGTTTTCGGCCACATAGGCCGTAATCTTGTTCCAAGCATCTTGCACAGACATAGTCATTTTCATCCACATTCCACCCAGTTGGTGGAATGACTCCCTCCTCAAGGGAATATGTGTTTGGAACTTCTCTTTCCCACAAGAAACCATTTGTGAGATGGAGTCTAACAGAACAGACATTCCTCTAGTCAACAAAACCAGACTCAGCAGCAGAGCATGGGGAAATGTTTGCCAAATTTTTGTCACAAGTCTCTTTCTAGTCACATGGTTGACTTCAACCAAGAAGTAGCTGTGGTCAGCCTCAATATTTTCGACCAAGCCATCTTCTCTCCAAATAGCAATCCTTTGGTGCATGGAGGAAGGTACAACACCAACACCATGGATCCACTCTCTTCCAAGCAAAAGATTGAAATTTGCTTCAGAAGCTGGGCTTCAGAAGCTGAACAGTACTTCAGATGCTGAACCTTCAGAAGCTGATGTTCAGACGCTGAACAGTACTTCAGAAGCTGACCTTCAGAAGCAACCTTCAGAAGCTGATTTGTTCAGACACAAAACTTCAGACACAGACTTCAGAAGTACCTTCAGAAGCTGGTTTTCTGCGTTCTATTTATTTTTCTCATGTGATCTATTGAAGATTTATTTGAAGAATTCTCCTTGTTGGATTTATTTCTAGAAGGAAGATTATTTCACGTGGAGATATTTGTTGAAGATTGGTTTCTTTTATTTGAGAATATATTTTCAAAGTAATCTTTGGAAAATATATTTCTGAAAAATATTTGCTTCTATATGTTTCTAAAGTATTTTGGAAATATATCTTTGAAGGATTTGGCTCAAGTTTATGTTGCTGCTGAAGCTATAAATAGAGGACGCTGTCATTGAAGAATATCATCTCAAAAAAACTATCATTGAAAGAGTCTTAGGTTTTGAGTCTGTAAGCTTTGTGCTTTGTTTCTGTACACCACTCAATTGTTAGAGTTGGTTTAGTTTTATTAAGTTGTAATCACTTGAAGCTTTTAAGCAAAAGTGACTGATTATGTTTTGAAGAGTGTCTTCATCTTTGTTTGTTTAGAGTCTGATAATCACTGGGGCAGTGATTGACTGAGGGAAGTGAGATGGGATCTCAGGTCTAGGGGTTCCTAGGTTGAAGTCAATACGGGTAGTGATTAAGTGAGAAGGCTGTGAAACAGGGGCTGTTGTCATAGGACTTCGAATTGATACTATCATAGTGGATTTCCTTCCTGGCTTGGTAGCCTCCAGATGTAGGTGTGTTTGTCACCGAACTGGGTTAACAAAGCACTTGTGCATCTTTACTTTCTGTCTGTTTTATTCTGCTTCTGAACTACTATTTTGCATACTCTGTTTTACTGCACCAGTACTCTATTTTACATTCAGAACCAGGTCCTGCCAGGAATTTCAATTGGCATCAGAGCAGGTACCCTACCTGTTTTAGGGTGAGCTCCAGGGAAGATATTTTCTGGCATAATGGAGAAAGAAGGAGGATTTGTAAACAGACCATCTCTGTTGGATGGTTCCATCTATGAATATTGGAAATCACGCATGAGTACTTTCCTTAAATCCATAGATAGTAAGACCTGGAAAGCAGTTCTGAAAGGTTGGGAACATCATGTTGTGCTTGACAAAGATGGGAAGAAGACAGCTGATCTGAAACCAGAAGAAGTGTGGTCCAAGGAAGAAGATGAATTAGCTCTTGGAAACTCCAAAGCCTTGAATGCTATATTCAATGGAGTGGACAAGAATATGTTCAGACTTATCAAGCAGTGCACTGTAGCTAAGGATGCTTAGGAGATTCTTAAAACTACTCATGAAGGCACTTCCAAGGTAAAAATGTCCAGACTTCAACTTCTCACCACAAAATTTGAAAATCTCAAAATGTTGGAGGATGAGAACATACAAGATTATTATATGAATGTTCTGGACATGGCTAACTCATTTGATTCTCTTGGAGAAAGAATGTCTGATGAGAAGTTTGTGAGGAAAATCCTCAGATCCTTACCTAAGAGATTTGATATGAAGGTGACTTCAATTGAGGAAGCACATGACATCTCCAGTATGAAGGTTGAGGAATTGATAGGATCCTTGCAGAATTTTGAGATAGCCTTCAACAACAGAACTGACAAAAAGGGAAAAGGTGTTGCTTTTGTAGCAAATGATGAAAGCATATCAGAAGATCTTGTGATGCTTGGTAGACAGTTTAACAAGATTCTGAAGCAGGCTGACAGGACAAGAACTGATGAGAAGAGCAGTCAATCAAAAGGTGTTCAGTGTGATGAGTGTGAAGGGTATGGCCATATCAGGACAAAATGTGCTACATACCTCAAGAAACAGAAGAAAAGTTTGGCTGTTTCTTGGTTTGATGTCTCAGAAGGAGAAGAGAATGAGTCTGCTAAGCATGTTGCTGCCTTTACTGGTAGATGCATGACTGATAATGAAGTTATGGTTTCAGAAGCACCATCAGGTTCTGAAGCACTATCAGAGTCTGAAGCACCATCAGAGTCTGAAGCTTCATTAGAGTCTGAAGCCAGTGATGAAGAATTGTCTTTTGAAGAACCAGCTGCCTCTTATGAAGAACTATACCTCAGAAATGAAGAAGTTTGCAAGTTATTAGAAAATCAGAAGAAGACTATCAGTCAACTACTTGCTGAAAGAAGTGACCACTTAGAAAAAATTTCTGATCTCAATGATGAGGTAACCCAACTGAACTCTCAACTTGATCACATGAAGAAGAAAATCAGAATGATGAACACTGGTACTGATATGCTTGAAAAGATTTTGGAGAGTCAGAACCAAGGGAAACCAAATGGTATATGATTTGATGATAGGACCTTGAACAAACAGCAAAATCTAGTTAAAAAATTAATTCCAACTGTTAAAATATATGATCCAATGATGGGCAAATCTAAGATGGAACATCAGAAGAAGCCTCAGGGATCTAAGAGCAGGAGGGCATCTCGTCCTTGGGTATGTCATCACTGTGGTAAAAAGGGGCACATAAAGCCATTCTGTTACAAGCTGCATGGATACCCCAAGCACCTTCAGCAAAGAAAATCTGAACCTGTTGTAGTCAATGTCAAGAACGAATGAAGACCTAAATGTGAAAGTGTTGACAAGAGGCTGGAGAGTAGGAAAGGAAAGGTTGTTGCTGTTGCCAGCAGGCCTACTCCTGTTGCTAACAAGAGTGCAGGTGTTGGACCATCTAAAGTCTGTAACAAGGTAGTAGCCCCTGTCCCAAACAAGAAGGCACTAAAAGGAAAGGAAGTGGATCCTAGTGAGTCTGAGGATGATGTTGAGCAAGACATCATGCCCTATGTTCAGAAGAGGATTGCTATACTTCAGAAGCAGATTGCCGGGAAGAAGATTCCTCTGAATGTGCCTGAAGCACACATTAACTAAGCAGCATCTGATGCTGTGTCTAATGATGAAGCAACCTCTGATGCTGAGTCTGAAGATTGTTTTTTGTTCTTCTGTTAAGACTTTGTGTGTGGGTACCATGTTTGTGTGTTTCTGATCCTGATAATGTTCCTTGATGATGGTGTTGTGATGGGTACCGGTTGTGTGATTCTGCTGGTCTGAGAAGTGTCACTGATGTTACTGGTGTGTATGGTGTTGTGATGGTTGTTTGTAACCTCTGCTGTTTTTTGACTTCTGGGTGTGCATATGCTTTGTAACCTTTGTTGTTTTTTCTGTTCTTTCTACTCCTAGTGATTGCATGATTGTTTTTTGTCAAAATTGTTTGGCTAAAAAGGGGGAGAAAAGTATAGTTGTTTCAGAAGCAGTTCAGTTGTTCAGGGGGAGTCTCTGTGTTCAGGGGGAGTTGTTTCTGTTTCAGTAGTTCAGGGGGAGTAGGAGTCTCTGTTTGTTCCTGAATGTCTTGGGGGAGTGTGTTTCCTGTTAGAAGCTGATATGTTTCAGGGGGAGTAGGTTTTTGGTTCAAAAGCTGCTGCTGTATGTTGTGTGAAACGTAGTGTTTATGCCGCTACTGACTCTGTTGCTACGTTTGTGTTATGTTCTTCATGGTTGCGTAATTTGATGTGTGAAGAATTTAATGTGTGAAGAATTTGCTTTGTGTATCTCTCTGTGCTCAAATTGATTTTAGCTAAAAATTTGCCAAAAGGGGAGATTGTTGGATATTTGGTTGTTGGCTTCATGTTTGCTAAAATCAAATATACAAGCAATGTGGGTATTTCAGAAGCTGAACAGTACTTCAGACGCTGAACCTTCAGAAGCTGATGTTCAGACGCTGAATAGTACTTCAGAAGCTGACCTTCAGAAACAACCTTCAGAAGCTGATGTTCAGACGCTGAACAGTACTTCAGAAGCTGACCTTCAGAAGCAACCTTCAGAAGCTGATTTGTTCAAACGCAGAACTTCAGACGCAGACTTCAGAAGTACCTTCAGAAGCTGGTTTTCTGCGTTCTGTTTATTTTTCTCATGTGATCTATTGAAGATTTATTTGAAGAATTCTCCTTGTTGGATTTATTTCTAGAAGGAAGATTATTTCACGTGAAGATATTTGTTGAAGATTGGTTTCTTTTATTTGAGAATATATTTTCAAAGTAATCTTTGGAAAATATATTTCTGAAAAATATTTGCTTCTATATGTTTCTAAAGTATTTTGGAAATATATCTTTAAAGGATTTGGCTCAAGCTTATGTTGTTGGTGAAACTATAAATAGAGGACGCTGTCATTGAAGAAGATCATCTCAAAAAAAGCTATCATTGAAAGAGTCTTATGTTTTGAGTCTGTAAGCTTTGTGCTTTGTTTCTGTACACCACTCAATTGTTAGAGTTGGTTTAGTTTTATTAAGTTGTAATCACTTGAAGCTTTTAAGCAAAAGTGATTGATTATGTTTTGAAGAGTGTCTTCATCTTTGTTTGTTTAGAGTGATAATCACTGGGGCAGTGATTGACTAGGGGAAGTGAGATGCGATCTCAGGTCTAGGAGTTCCTAGGTTGAAGTCAATATGGGTAGTGATTAAGTGAGAAGGCTGTGAAACAGGGGCTGTTGTCATAGGACTTCGAATTGATACTATCATAGTGGATTTCCTTCCTGGCTTGGTAGCCTCCAGATGTAGGTGTGTTTGTCACCGAACTGGGTTAACAAATCACTTGTGCATCTTTACTTTCTGTCTGTTTTATTCTGCTTCTGAACTACTGTTTTGCATACTCTGTTTTACTGCACCAGTACTCTGTTTTACGTTCAGAACCAGGTCCTGCCAGGAATTTCACAATATCATATTCAGCTGGGAGGATTGAAACCACATTGCACATGACATCGAAATCTGGCTCAGAATCCTTGAAATCAGAGTCCACTTCCCTGTCTTCGACAGAGTTTTCCTTCACTAGAGTAAGAGGAGGAAAAAGCCTTTCTTTCACTGGCTTTTTGGCCAATTCAATCACTTGTTGTTTCCCTTTACGGTCCACATCCACATCAGCAAAGACTTTGGCAGCAGCCTTCTTGTACCTCTGGTACGTCCTCCACTGAGTCCTAGTCATGGGATTTTTGCCTTTGTAATTATTATTGTAAGCAAATTTTTTAGACTCAGTTTGGTTTTTTGTGCCAGCAGCACTGGTGCTTCCTTTCACCATCTTGTCTTTTCCAGGTTGGAAAACTTGTAGGGTTGCATGGACCCATTTTTCCACTGGTGCCTTAGCATTAGGCACAAATGTTTTGCTTCGACCATCTTTAGGAAAGTAGGTTGTGGTCGAATGGGAAGAGTTTATGAAAGGGATAAAACTCTTGTTAAATGAAAATTTTGGTCTAAGATCAGCAAACCATTTTCCCCTTTCAAGGCATTTAGTGACCTTCTTGTCGAAGACAGAGCTGCACCTTGGACATAACGTGACTTCATAATTATTCAACTTGCAGCGATGAAGGAAGTCAATCAATTCTTCCTCTGCCATGTGATAAGCCACTTTCATTTTTTTAGAAAACTGAGACTCATAAATCACCTCTGTGGCTATTTTGGGCACTCAGTAGCCTCCACCACTTGACAATCAACCACATCAGTATTGGCTTTGACTGTCTAATCTTTTACAACATCCACCATCATGCAGTCAACAGGTTCTACATACATGACATTTGAAACTTTCAAAAGATCAGCATCAACCTGCATCTGAGGCTTAGACTTATCTCCAAATTTCAGTTTGGCTTCATTCAAAGTTTTCTGCACCAAATCCCTGAAAAGAACACAATGTGAGATTTTATGTCCCAAAAAATTATGAAATTTACAAAAACCTCTCTTTTTACGTTGTTCTAATGGTGGAGTTTTTAAGCCCTTAGGCACTATTATCTGTTCATCAGCAACTAAGAGGTCGAAAATCTCATCACACTTAGTCACATCAAATGTATAAGTTTTAGGAACATATTTATCATTTTTTGGTTCGACAGGATTTTCCCATCAGATGGCCTAAACACTTTACATGTATAAGGAGGCTTAAGTTTTAATTCAGCAACATTAACCTCATTATCTTCGAAATCGTCATAGGCTATGTTAAATTCTTGGTCACTATCATTAATTTCAACATAAGCAACCTTTTCTTTTTTCAGCTCTCAGTCTTTCGACATGTCGAACTCTATCAGCCAGTTGGGCCATGTCTCTTAAGTGTTGGGTATCTAGTTTCTTCCTAATAGAATAGTCAAGGCCACCAACAGCCATTTTGACCAATTCATGTTCAGGAACTTGTGTGAAACATCTAGCCTTTAAGAGTTTAAACCTATTGAGATAATCATCAATAGACTTTGGCATTTTACGCCTAACACTAGCCAATTCTTTCAGACTTATCTTAGATTGGCCCATGTAAAATTATTCATGGAACACCCTTTCTAAATGATTCCAATTATGAATTGAATGTGGTGATAGTGTGGTGAACCATGTGAAGACATTTTTAGTCAGAGAACTAGGGAAGTATTTCATCCTTAGATTCTCATTATTGGAAATATCTACTGCCTTAGTAAGATAACGTGCAATGTGTTCAACTGTAGATTCACTGGTGTCACCAGCAAATTTTGTGAAGTTGGGAATTTTCCATCCCCTAGGAAGTTCAGTTTGTAGAACAAATTCTGACAAGGCTGAAACAAAGTTAGGCCAGTGTAGGCCTATGTTAAGGTCATTTTGAGCCAGAATGGTTTCGACCAAATTGGCTATGTTATTATGTCCTCCTAAATTGTTTTGTTGGACATTTCTAACCACAACATCAACATCCTAGTTCATATTCACCAAAATCACTGGAGGGTCTCTAACATCTTCCACTTGGGCCACATGTTCGACTGGCTGAACTTGGGGTACATGTTGTTGTCCCTGATTCCCCTCATTGTTTGGCCTTTCGAATATTTGTAAATGCCTGTGATTCTGGACTTGGGGAATTTGCTGATCCATTACTTGGGCAGGGGCAAAGAAATATGCTATTCTCCCCATTTGGGTGGCTAACATTTGGTAACTTTGGTTTGTGTTCTAGATTAAAAGATTGAACACAATACCAATTTGTTGTGTTTAACATATTAACCATTTCATGGTTACTCTCATTCATTTGTTGTCTTAAAGAATTTAAAGAATCTGTTGTCAGAGATGGCAGAGAATTTCGACCAGACATGCTTGATCCTGAAGGCAAATGTGTATTATATGGGGTGAACACAATTGCGTTATCTGCATATGTGGATGCATTGGTTTGTAGGCCTGCCATCATTGTTGTTGGCATGCCACAGGAGTATTCCCTTGTGACCATGGGCATAGTGAATTGTTGCATAGAGAGGAATCTATTGTCCAACAAAGTTCAAATTTGAGGATTAATGCCTCTAGGAGTCATATGGAAAGTTATTGGTGGTGGCACAGAAGTCACAAGATCTGATTGTGTCAATGTAGCAGTTATCGAAACAGATGCATGAGCAGTTACCCCCATACATGTCGAAACTGGCATGGGAGCAGTTACTCCCATAGCAGTTGATACATTGGCACCCACTGTAGGAGCAGATGCCTGAGCAAATTGATCTTGTGAAGATTGAGTGTTACTTTGTGAAGATGATGCATAAGTACCACTAATATTGGGACGAGCCATTTCTTTAAGGACTTTGTCATTTCTTAAATGCATGCACAAATGAAGTTCTTTCCAGAAAGTCTATCAAAATGGTTGAAAATTTTTCCAGAAACACTTTTTTAACAAGAACTCTTAGAAAAAATTTGAAGTAATGGAATTTTCTTCCAAATAATTGCACAAACAGGGTCCCACCGGGCGTGCCAATTTGTTTACCGGTGTTTTTGGTAAACAAGATGACTAGTTTTAAATTGTTGCTTGCAGGATTAAACTAAAAATCCTAGGACATGTTATGGAATGATTTTCCAGAAAATGTATGAATGTTCATCATATTCATTAGTTTACTTATGAACAAGATGAAGAAAACTGTTTTGATGTGAGAATAACTGCCTTTCGACAGAAAGTAACAAGGATATTTAAGATTGAAACACTAAAAGACTTAGAATTTTAAAGGCAAAGAAACTTAAGGAAAGTAAATTGCATTGCTTAAAGTAAATTGTTCAGCAAATCATGATTATATACATTGTTACTCATTTCTCTCTACGCTCGGTACTCTGAGTTTTGAAGAACTTTTGCTAAATGATTTGTGATCCGTTTTTCCTATGAAAAACTACTATATATACATAAGAAAAATAACTACTCAGGCCAACGGTCAGAAACTAAACCCTTTCGACAGCTTTGGCTTGTTTTTCACGTGTCTGATCCTTCAATTCTACCTTTTCAGTGAGGACTTGAATCTCACCAGTCGAATCCACAATCCTATCAAATCCCAGCTTATCGAAATCATCAATTTCTGTCTTGGACTTAGAGAATTCTATAATCTTGGCTTCCTCCTTACTTGTCGAAACACATACTCAAAAATACAGGCTAACATATGTTTTTTTTGTTTTTTTTTGGTTGTTACTTGATGTGAGTACTTCTTGTACTCAAACTTTTATTTATGATTGTACTCTTGTAGGAGATTTCTCCTTTTTATATATAATAAATAATTGCCATTAAAAAAATATTACTGTTGTTAATAACAATGTTTGGTTAAAAGCGGTTCCGCTCAAAGCTTATCTGTTGGCGGCTGCTCCTGAATCACATTCTGACAAAGGATAATTTGCTTAGAAGAGGAGTTGTGAATAACAATGATTGCAGTTGCATGCATATGAGGTTGTGTCATGCTAGAAGATATGAATCATTTATTTGTCAGATGCGATGTTTTCGACAAGTTATGGTCTCTGGTGGCATCATGGCTAGCCTATGATTTTGTGGGAAACGGTTTTGTTCATAAGCATCAGATGCAATTTGGTGCTTTGGGTGGTTTTTCGAAAAGGGATAGCATAATGTTGAACGTTGTGTGGACTTCTACGGTTTGGGCAATTTAGAAAGAACACAATGGTCGCATTTTTAAGCATAAGGAAGAGAATATGCAAACTTTAATTGAGAATGTCAAGTTTCAAACTTATTGGTGGTTGAAACCAAAATACACTACTTTTGATATTGACTACCAGATTTGGAGGTTGCATCATCATCATTGTTTGTTGTCTGTAATGTAATTCCTTTGCTTTTTTGGTTTTTGTCGTTTCAATAATTTCCTTGACCGATTATATCCTTTTTTTAATCCTTCTGACACACCTTATAGTGAAAAGATGTAGGTTAATGTTATTCCATTTTGGCTTGTTAAAAAAAATTAAAAATAAAATGAAAATACAGGGATCAGGTGGTAAATTCGACCACGAATAATTTATTCAAGAAAATACTCATGAATCAATAATGTATAAAGTTTATATATAGCTGCTAAATAAATTAAGAGAAACTGCAGTCATGAGAGATTAATTCGACCACAAAAATAAATTATTCAAGAAAATACTCATTAATCAGTGTTGTTATTATATTAATAAAGTTAGGCAGGCGCCAATAAAAAATTTAAGTGAAGCTGCAATGAATGAGTGATTAATTCGACCATATTATATATCTAAATTGGACATGCCCTTTGTCAAAAAAAAAGGACAAGCCTTGATAAAAAATAAATAAATAATTAGTGGAACTGGCCATTTCGTGGCATATATTGTTCATTGAGTTATACTCGAATTGGTATAATACTCAATATGCTATATATTGTTTTTGGTGAACACTCAACATGTTTGTATATATAAAAGTGCATATGGTGAACTTGTTGAGAGCTTCTAAATAAGCTCAACACTTATGGAGCAAAAAATATTTTCTTGTCTACTTGTGTACAAAGAGTTCAAGCCACACCTATTCATGGTATTTGGCCAGTTGGGCTATACCTTGTTATATTTTATCACTGAAGCTTCCTTTAATCATGGAATGAGTCCTTACGTGTATGTTACCTATCGCCATGTTGTGGCTGGGTTTGTGATGTTCCCTTTTGCATACTTTCTAGAGAAGTATGTACACACACATATATATATACATACATTTAATTCTCTTCAAATGCATGCATCCGAGTTCTTAGTTTGTGTTTTGATGAGCACATGATTTTGAATGAACTTGATTTTGTAAAATTAATTTAGTTAAAATTGAATTTGAAGTCATGTGATGTGACTGCTTGTGATTTTTTTTGTATGATTTAATTCATGGAGGCTTTAATGAGTGTTCATCAATATTTGTTTGTACTTTTTTCTTTGCATTTAAATGTTAAATTTACCACTTAGTTAGAGGTCATTTCTTTTAATCTGATGACAATTTGTTGTTTCTCTTGCAGAAATGTAAGACCAAAGCTGACATTTTCTCTATTTATGGAATTTTTTGTGCTTTCAGTGTTAGGGTAAGGACAAATAACAAAAAAATGCATGCTATTGTACTGTTATATATAATATATACAAGTATAAAAACATAATTTGTATAACATTAAAAAAAATTGCAGGATCAGTTTGACACTGAATATGTACTTTGTAAGCTTCAAGTACGCTTCTCCAACTTTTATTGCTTCCATGGTCAACTGCATAGCTTCCCTTACCTTCATTATTGCAGTGGCACTCAGGTTTGAGGTTCTTGATCTTGGAAATCCTCATGGTATATCAAAAGTCCTTGGTACCTTAATCTCCTTAGCTGGTGTTATGACCATGACACTATACAAAGGGCCTATTATGAGCAATTTTTGGAGTCCTCTATTTACTATTCAGCCAACAATTGCTTCTTCTGTCAATGAGAAGAGTCAGTTTAAGGGTTCACTTCTCATAGTTTTATGCTGTGTTACATGGTCTATATTTTTCATTATGCAGGTCCTTACCTTAACTCATGATTAGTTTTTAGCCGGAAAATTCTAATAATAATTATTTTTCAATAAGAAGTTTTTTTCATTTTTTTGTTGTTTTGACCTTTTCCTAAGGATTCTTCTTATAGCAAGTACCCTTATAAGGTTTTATAGCAAGTATCCTTCTTGTTCGATGGATCGAGATCTGACGATCCAAATTTCAATACATATTTCGATTTCTTTAAATAAGAAAATACGAAGTTTAAAATCTAGATCGTCTAATCTTGATCCAACCATTACGGATGTGCTGAATGCTTGCCATCACAGGCAATACTGGTTCCAATTTTTGAGGTTGGAAACTATTACAACTCTAATATCTTGTTGGTAATTGGAAACTCAGGCATCGACTCTAAAAAGATACCCTGCTCAATTATCACTCACTACATGGATGTGCTTTATTGGAGCAGCACAATCAGCTATTTTTACAGTGATAGCAGAACATAATAACCCTTCAGCATGGATTATAGGGGTCAACATTGACTTGTGGTCCACAATATATGGGGTTAAGTATAATAAATAATCAGCTCATAACAAGTACATGGTTTTTGTAAAGAAAGTACTACAAAATCTAGAGTTCTAACGCTATCAATCGTTGATGACAGGGAATTGTTGTTAGCGGTTTGTTGACATACATTCAACTATGGTGCACTGAGAAAAAAGGACCAGTTTTTGTCACAATGTTTAACCCTCTTAGTACCATATTTGTGGCAATTCTGGCATATTCTGTCCTTGGTGAAAAACTTTATTTGGGCAGGTAACATGCAATGACTCAGTTCTTTTCACAGTAATAAGAAAGCAATGAATTGGGGATAGATCTAGTTTTACCATGAATAATTTAAAAAAATTGTTTTAGCATAATTAGTTATAATTCTGAAATTGGTTTTTTCATAAAATTTTCAGCATCATAGGTGCACTTATTGTTATCATGGGACTGTACTTGTTACTGTGGGGGAAAGAAGGTGACAGAGAGGTTGATTTCAAGACCAAAGGTAAATTGCAGTGCTATAGTGAAGACCCAGAATGCAAAATATAGTCAGTAACTTTAGCTGCAAAGGTACAAATGTACTACATCCAAGTGAGAGAATAGAATAAAATTTGTACACCACGAGGATTTGTAGGTTGTTCTGACTATACATTTTGTGCAAAATCCAAGGCTTCACAAAGTTCTATTTCACCACTTTTACTTCTACAAGACAATTTTTCATAATATTGACCAACAAAAACTCCAGCAATGAAAAACTAAATATTTGTATAGTTCTGATTATTCATGCAATTAAAAACATGTCATTAAATCAGAATAGTTAAACTTACTAAGCAGTACAACCAGTAACATAAATAAATTATAATCAAAGGTGAAAGAAAGGAGAACAGGACAACTGATTATCATAATGTGCCATTCATAATTCTTGACACACCACAAAGTATAGAAATAACAATAAGGGTGTGTTTGATTTGCTAAAAGATAAGAGACAAGACAACTCCAGTTGTAACCCCAGTTGTACTGTGTTTGATTGTAAAACTATTTCAGGGAATAACAATAAGGGTGTGTTTGATTTGCTAAAAGATAAGGGATGAGACAGGACAACTCCAGTTGTAACCCCAATTGTACTGTGTTTGATTGTAAAACTATTCCAGGGAATAACAATAAGGGTGTGTTTGATTTGCTAAAAGATAATGGACTGGACAGGACAACTCCAGTTGTAACCCCTTTGATTGTAAAACTATTCCAGGGAATAACAATAAGGGTGTGTTTGATTTGCTAAAAGATAAGGGACTGGACATGACAACTCCAGTTGTAACCCCAGTTGTACTGTGTTCGATAGTAAAACTATTCCAAGGATAGAATAAATTGGGAAGCAAGGGACAAGACATACACACCCTTAAGATATGTGTTGTATCACAATTTGATACTAAATTATGACGAATTCTGATTTATTGATACTAAATTATGACGAATTCTGATTTAATATGATGAATCTTATTTCATTATGGTGCCAACTACTTTTCTTGTCATTTGGTTTATTATGACTTGAATCTTGAACTATTTTTTAACTAAGAGAGGGTTGAGGAGGAGGTAGTATGTTCAAGACTTCAAGTAGCAGATGATCCATTTCCCTTGTCTCCACGGCAATTACTCCCCCAACCTAGTTAGAACTCCTTCTGAATCTCTCGTAATCAGCTCTAGTGATTACAAAAACTTCGGAGTTACCATGAGTTCTAGGCTCATGAGAGGGTTGTTTAATTGAGGTGTTTGCAGGGAAAAAAGTGAAACCTCAGGTGCTCGGGTGAGTACTGAGTGGACTCTATGGTAACAGAAGATACTCTGGTAACAGAAGATAGTAATGGTGTGGTTTAATGTAGGTTGGGAAGGTAGAAGGTTAAATGTGACAGGTGTGTAGCACTTGTCTTTGGTGCGACGAGTAAAGGATGGTGATAGTCCTTCTCTTGGTGCTTCTGTTGTATTCGATCTAAATGTTGGAGGTTGATGATTGATAGTGCTTCATGGAAGAGATTTCATGATGGTTGTTAGAGGTGGAACTCTAGCTTATAGGTCGCTTTGGGTTTTTGAATGGTCTGGCTACGATGTTCAGAAAGATCATTTCATTGAAAAACTATTCTTTCTAAGAATCAATAATAACAAAGCAATCGGTCTAAACTGCTACATAAAAAACAACTTCCATGTTTCAAATAGGAAGAACACATTACACATTGCGTCAAAGAGCATAACATAGCAGCTTATAATACATGTCAAAAGCATCCGAGCATGTTTGGTTTACATATCATTTTTTTAACTAGGACTATCTATCTAAAAGCTTAATTAAACAAAAACCAAAAAAAAAAAAAAAGAGAAAATGCAAAGAAAGAAAGAGCAAATAGAACATCTGAAAGGCCCCACTTCAAAAGTTTTATAACATGATAAAATCAAATTTCATCTTCGTTCTTGAAGCTTGGCATCTTCTACTCTTTACAAACGATTGAGTCAGGAAATAATCAGAGATATTATTACTGTTTGGCCCTTTTAGAGCCACCCTTCTTAGATCTTTGTGTTCCATGTTTTCTCTTGGAGGTAACACTGTTGTTAGCCACAGTGGAAGGGGTAGACTGAGTTGGCACATGATGCCCAGGAACCATAGCAGGGAACCCAGCAGCAGGGATTCTGCAACATGAATATGATCAATATTTGTAAATAAATGATAATCTAATTAACATGAACTCCATTAGAGCAGCTTCATAAAACTCACTCTTTGAATGATGGCAACATTGGAATTGACATATCAAAATCAATTTTTATTCATTTAACATGCATAAAGGGAATCTACTTTTTCTGAGTGTTTTGGAGTTTCCATGTTGTATATGTTTTATGTATTTTGCATAAGCACACAAATCTGGATTTACAGCAAAAGGAGGTACACCTTTGGACCAAAAAAAAGTCTACAGGAGGTAGACTTTCATTCTGATAAAGACCAACAAGTGGTTTTGTGATTGTTATTATTACACATACAACCCACACAATTTTTTTCCATTTAGATGCAAAAACCTAAACAGCAGTGGTAGACTTTCATTCTGATAAAGACCAACAAGTGGTTTTGTGATTGTTATTATTATACATACAACCCACACAATTTTTTTCTATTTAGACGCAAAAACCTAAACAGCAGTGGAATGTATCAGTCCCAGATAACACAGCATATTTGCTGCCCTCAAAAACACTATAGTGGGATGACCAGTACATACATAAAGCTCAATAACTATGGTGATTGACCGGTGAGAAGGTGAAATAGCCTGAATGAGACAGAATGAGAAGCCCGAACACTGTCATGGTGTTTTTCATAATTGAAAAATTCCTAAGATACTCCAATTAAAAAGCTCTAATGTTTTATGTTTCATGGGATTTTTTATTGTCAAAAAAAATTTCATTCGAATTTCAGATCTTATCTCATGCGGCACTTTAGAGGCTGCAACATTAGCTATATTTGCCGCTATGGCAGCGGCTGCACTACTGCTTGTTTGTAGCAGTCAAGGGCCACTCTGCTACACCACTATTCATAACACTTAAACATAAAATAAAATTCACCCAGTACTGTGTTCTGCAAAACCCAATAAAAAACCTAAAGACATCTTTAACATCTGATCTACATAACAGTAAGAAGAAAACATGGCAGTTATTCTACCGACAAAAAGCATATTATCCATGTTATTCAATATCAACTAACAAGTTAGCATAAATATATTTGTAACAATAGCCACTAGAGATTAAGGTTAAAACTTGGGAAACTATGATAAAGCCAATAGATGAAACTATGATAAAGTCATTGTAATCCTTCATATGGTTTTACTTTTAGCAGTTGAAATACAATACCCAAAATCAAATGGCAATGACAATAGGAAAAGAAGCAGAAGAAATATGATTCGCAATCGCAAGCCTTACCCAACAAGAGCACAGCAGACTCCTGCATGGTCATGGGAGCACCAAAGCCACCACGCGATTGCAAACAAAGCCGCAAAGCATGGTTCTCAGCATAGCAGCACTGGAGCAAATGCTCCAATCTTCTGCATTCCCCTTCAAAATACCTACTCTTCGTCTCAAGGTTTTTCACATACATCTTCTTCCTCTCTCTTGACTTCACAGCAGCATCCCTGTTTCTCATCTGCCTGAAAATCAGATGCAAAAAAAACTTCTCTTTAGAACCATAAACACCATCAAATTCGGTAACCTCGAATACAGAATACGATCAACATCAGCAATTCTTAAATTATTTTTTTTTACCTAATTTGCTTCTTTGAAACGGGTTCAGGAGGAAGATCAACTCTGCCTTCATGAGAAGGAAGCAAACCTTGATCATGATCCGATTGAGGGATCGGGTCGAGGAGAATATCTGCGAGAAATTTATGATAGTCGGAATCGGATGAGGACGCAATTCCCTCGGCATCAGACATGAGAAGATTCTCAATCTCTGAGAGAGGCGAGGGAGTGGAAACAGAAGGATTGATATCCTCCTCCTGCAAAAAATCGCCTACTTCGTATTCTGCGAAGATAGATTCGAAATCGATTTGGGGTTCTAAAGCGTCCATGGTAATGGAATTAGTGATAGTGAAGCTGATGATGCATATAAAAAAAAAAAGGTGAGAGAAGTTATGAAGAGTGGCGTTGATTCATTGGGTTGTCTTCGTGTTTAAGGAAAAGTAATAAACTAAGAGGATGAAGGAACCGCGTAGATTAATTCTTTTCCACTGTTATGTATACCGTCACTCGACCAATCAGAATGCATCAATCTTACACGTGGCCTCTCTATCTCAACCGAGACAATCCTTCTGTTTTTAGCAGTCTATTTTTTTTTTCCACAACCGGGGTAGCATATCTATTAAATGGGAACAATACGATAATTATATACTCCCTCCGTCCCTTTTTATAAGAGTAGTTTACAAAAATCACGTGTATTAAGAAAAATTGTTAGAGTAATAAAGTTGTCTCAAATGTGTGTGACTATTATTAGATTACCCTTAATTAAATATATATTTAATGTTAACTTTTCATATATCAAGACAAATTGATAGTATTAATAAGGGATATATTTGGAAAAAGAGTAATCAATGCATCTAGGAATTTGTATATGATCTTATATTTAGAGACAAAACTTTTTGTAAACTACTCCTATAAATAGAGACGGAGGGAGTATATATAAAAAATAATTACATTAGTTATATCGTAATATATTGTTCTCGTGAGCGTAAATTATAAATCATGTATACTAGGAATAGAGTTTGAAAAGAAAAATTTATACTTTAATTATATTATACTAGCATCAAGACGAACACATTATGTTTTTATTGACAATGAACGATAAAATAGTTAAAAATAATCAAGCGAAGGGTAATATTGAAAGAAAAAATATTATACCAAAATATAATAATATTTCTTTACTATAGGGTTTATGGGTTTTAATCCTATTGTTATGGATATTCCTATTTTAATCGGATTTAACTAATTTTTTAATTGATAATTTAAATGATTTTACAAAAATGATAAAATAGTTTAAATGAAAGGTAAAAATGGAAGCAAAAGTCCAGCCCAAAAAAATAGTGTATATCCTTTCGGGGACCATGAGATTCTTCATCTCGTTAGTTGCCAAATATACATTTGCTGGAGGCTGCACTGCAGTTGTGCCGATAGTGTGAAGATGTTGTTTGTGTAACGACGTGCTATCAAGGTTGGGTTTTTCCTGTTTCGAGACGGGTGAAACGAACATGTGGGTTCCGTCCTTTGGATCATTCCATGAGAATTGGTTGTTGTGGGTGGCTGCTGGACGGAAACATGTGTTAACCATAAGAAATGAAAAGGTTGTTATGAAATTCAAACCCTAGCAGAGTCGTCACCGATTCTATCGGACCTAAGATCTCTTGAGAATTAAAATTTTTGAAAGTTAGAAGTGATCATGTTGGTGAATTTGAAAATGAGCCATTTGAAGTTTTTTGTGAAAAACATGGAATACTCCATGAGTTCTCTTCTCCTAGAACTCCACAACAAAATGGGGTTGTAGAGAGAAAGAACAGATCTTTACAAGAAATGGCTAGAACCATGATTCATGAATCTAACATTGCAAAGTACTTTTGGGCAGAAGCTATAAACACTACATGTTATGTTCAGAACAGAATCTATATCAGACCACTATTAAACAAAACAGCATATGAACTGTTCAAAGGAAGAAAACCAAGGATCTCTTACTTTCATCAGTTTGGATGTACATGTTACATTCTGAACAACAAAGTCTATCTAAAGAAATTTGATGCCAAGGCTCACAAGGGAAACTTTTTAGGTTACTCTGAAAGATCCAAGGCATATAGAGTGTATAATTCTGAAACACATGTTGTTGAAGAATCAATGCACATTAGATTTGATGACAAAAAGCCTGATAGTAAAATATCAGAGCTAGTTGAAAGTTTTGCAGATATTCAATTATCAGAAGATGCTTCAGAACCTAGTCAGAATCCAGAGTCTGATTAAAGTTCAGAAGTTGATAACTCTCCAGAAGCTGACACCCTTCTAGAAGCTGATACATCTCCAGAAGCTAGTCCAGATCAAGAAGCTTTTGAAGAAACTCATGACGAGTCTCAAAAAGCAAATCAACCCAAAAATTCTTTCAAGTATAAGTCATCACATCCAGAAGAGTTAATCATTGGAAACAAGGATAGTCCAAGAAAAGCCAAAATCATCCTTCATACAAGAACACTCTATGTTGAATCTATTGTCAATGATTGAACCTACCTCTGTTGATGAAGCATTATCAGATGATGGATGGATAGTTGCAATGCAAGAACTAAATCAGTTTCAAAGAAATGAAGTCTGGGATCTGGTTACAAGACCACCTCAGAAGAACATTATTGGAACAAAATGGGTGTTCAGAAACAAGCTTAATGAACAAGGAGAGGTAGTCAGAAACAAAGCAAGACTTGTAGCACAAGGCTACGGTCAACAAGAATGAATTGATTAAACTGAGACATTTGCTCTAGTTGCAAGACTGGAAGCAATCAAGTTACTTCTTTCTTATGTTATAAATCATGGCATCACATTATATCAAATGGATGTTAAGAGTGTCTTTCTTAATGGTGTTATTTCTGAAGAAGTATATGCCAAGCAACCTCCTGGTTTTGAAGATCTGAAACATCCAGATTATGTTTTTAAACTTAAGAAATCATTATATGGTCTCAAACAAGCTCCCATAACTTGGTATGAAAGACTAAGTAATTTCTTAATTAAAAATGATTTTGTAAGAGGACAAGTTGACACTACATTATTCGGAAAAACTCTTAAGAAGGATATCTTAGTTGATCAGATTTATGTTGATGACATAATTTTTGGTTCTACTAATGCCACTCTTTGCAACGAATCTCTAAGTTAATGCAGGATGAATTTGAAATAAGCATGATGGGAGAATTGAAGTTCTTTCTTGGAATTCAAATCAACCAATGCAAAGATGGAGTCTATGTTCATCAGTCAAAATATACTCAGGAGCTTCTAAAGAAGTTCAATCTTGAAGACTGCAAAGCAATGACTACTCCAATGCATCCAACCTGCAACTTAAGCAAGGAAGACACTGGCACTGTAACACCCATACTAAATTTGTCTAGAATATTTAGCATGTGTATTAATCTGATACTGGATACATTAAAATTTTCAATAATTATAATACAACTGAATGAATACAAACATGCTCGTTTTTACAACCAATCAAGTACCATAAAAATACACTTATACAATTGTCTGACAACCTCCTGAGCTGGTACAAGTCGAGCATCTGTACTCCCTTCAGCGTCTCCCTGAGGAACTTCATCACGAACCTCTTGCTTACCTGAAAACCTGCACCAGAAGGATTGGGATGAGACATAATGTCTCAGTGAACTCCACCCAACCTATTGTTGGCAACCTCGGGGAAACCTAGGGTCGCCATGCACTAACTCTTGACAATCTTGGGGATACCTATGATCGCCGTCATTTTCTACATATTTCGCGATCAAGGGGAAAAACTAGGATCGCTATATGTCTTTATCTTATGGTGAACATACTCATAATCTCATACTTAGTGATCTGGGGACATCCTATGATCACCTTCTGTTATCTGATGACTACTTCGTCATATCTCTTAGTATAATATATATACATATTCATCTTTCTTATAACATAAAGTTAGAAGTTAGCGTGTAACACACAATAATTATCTTGGTTCATTTTACTGAGTGCATCCGGGTGGAGTAACCCCGAAGTACATCTCCCATCATACCGGTGAAAATTCCTATCATATCAGGCTAACACCGGACTCCTCTTATCGTTATGTGGACAGCCCTCTCGAAGAAGTTCCATCCGGCATAATCTGGAGCCTGCTGGACATGTTTAATCTTTAACATACGAGTGGACAACCCTCTCGGAGAAGTCCCATCCGGCATAATCCGGAGCCTGCTGGACACCTTAACATAGTCTTATAAACTTACATGTGGATAGCCCTTTCGGAGAAATCCCATCCGACATAATCCGGAGTCTGCTGAACACGTATAATCTTTATAATTAAATTCTTAACTTGTTACTCATATGTATATCTGATACATTCATCACTAATCAAACGTGTGATACTTAACCTATAATATAAGGTTTAAGCTTATCGTTCTCATAAGCCACATACTTGGTCGTTGGAAATCCAACCTTTAAGCTTATCTGAAGCTTTGAATGTTGAAACATTCCTTGTATTATCGTACACTTAAATCTTGCTTTCCTATCAAAGGATTTAGACATATCATTATCATATGTCGTACTTAGGGACTTACTATCCCACTTACTTAATTGTTGGGAACTAGGCCCCTTAGCTTACTTGAAGCCTATAGGTAATCTCTACCCATTGTCATAATGACGTCTGAATCCGATTAGGATTAATTCCTTAATAATACTTGAAATACAAATCCCCACTCTCTTGTTAATACAAGATAATTCTATGACCCCTTTTCTTCCATTACCGATTATACAAGACGTTCTGGCGCCGTGAGAATGGTTTTCTGGACATAAAACACTTTTCTTAAAAGGGGTGGCACACTGCCTTTGTCGTGGCACGATGGGGCTTGTCGTGGCACGATGGATGTGCTGATCCATATGATCATGGCACGATAGAATCTGTCGTGGCACGATAAAGTCAGTGCAGCCAGGCCCTGTAGCTTTTCCAGAAAGTTCAAATACGAATTTTATCAAGTTCACAACACCAGCAAGTCTTCATACATCAAAATAAAGTATTTTTAACTAGGAAGATCATAACATATCAAGTATTAACAAAGGGAAACTAACAATCAAGAAATCATGCCAAATCATTCAAGTTTTTCCTTTCCTCTCAAAAACGTCAAAACTTCCCAATAAGGGTATTAATCATAGAGAGCTCACCTTGTTCTCTTGATTAATGCTTTGCCAAGCTTCCTAATCCAAGCCCTAGCTTGATTCCTCTTCTTTCCTTAATTCCTTGTCAAAACCCTAGCTTGGGTCTATCTTTTCCTTTGATTTTCCTTAGCTTCCTCTTGCTCATAATCACCAACGTGCTTGCTTGCATGAGGATTGAGTGATTGAAGATGAACTCTGATGATTATGGAGGGATGGATGGGGGTGGCGCATGAAAGAAGATGAGAGAAGGGAGAGGATTAGTTTTTTAGAGAGAAGGAGTAATGAAGTTATGAGGGAAATTTGGGGATAAATGGCTTTTATAGCCTAAATCCTCAAATTACTTAAATGCCCTTCCTTAAAATATCTCTAACACATCGTCTTACCACTGATAAATATCAGAGTTTGAAGCGGGATATTACACTCTACCCCCCTTAAAGAAATTTCGTCCTCGAAATTTTAGAATCCTCTTGAAATTATATATATGAATATACCAATCACATTTCTTTCTCTACTATCCAATTCTCCACTCAACTTGCTTATCGGTATTCCCTGGTTACTCGAGGGTCTGACATATAGATTACTCATGAACCTAGATTAAACTGGGATGGTTAGAACTGTTCCATCTTTGTAAGTCAAAATATTTGACAATCTCTTACGCGACTGAAAGGCTTGGTGCACATTACACAATTCTTACATAGTAGGGTATGCGGTTGTCTGAACCAATCTACCCGACTCACTTGACTATGCCTCTTGTTCATACGCTTCTTGCAAATCCAATTTGAAGTTATTAAGTCTTAGACACTCATACTGAACTTCATAAGTTTCCTTCACAGTCTGCGTAATCTTACTCTGACGACATTGGGTCGATCTCATCTTCCTCAACATTTCCACTCTTAGAGGTCTGATGCACCACAACTAATTCCCATGAATTCTTATCCTTATTTCTCGTCTCGAATGACGGTATCTTTCATATGTAATTATTTCATACTCCGTAAAAACAAATTGTTCTACACTGGAAAGCATTTGATGTTGTGTATACGTATACAATGCTAGGATTATTCCAACTTCATCTGTTATTCCAAGTATAAGCAGGAGGTTTCACCTCTAGCACCTGCTCCTTTCTTTTCGACATCTCGATGTGCTACTTATCACAATCATAATCATTACTTCCACTATGGAATTCTCAAGAGCTCGCGGAATTTTACAGATTACTCGTGTTCCGCTTCAATTAGTCCACGGCGTCACTTATCTTATCTCGAATTTTAGTCGTAGCATAAATATTTTCTACACCGATAAATGCAAAACTCATAGGAGTTTAGTCCAAGTGATGAGTGGTATAAGCCGTCTCACATATTATCATATAGTACAATTCATAACACTTAATTTACATATATGTTCGAGTACGTGTACACTACTAACGGGTACATAGTACGTCACATCATCCTTGTCCGACTAACGGGACATCATTCTTGATTTATACATATTTGAGACACTACCACATCATCTGGAGATCTTTTTCTTACTCTTAACTCATGTTTATTTCTTGAGTATACATCAACCCATAACGTAAATTATGGTTACATTGTATCGGCATCATAAACTTATTCCTCATTTCTAAACATCGAGTTCAAGATCCTTGAATATTCTTAACTAAAACGCGTTCGGTATCAACAAACCTGTTCTGATTAGCATCTTCTCACTTTAAACATTACTAGTTGCGTACCTTAGTTACTTATACATGTCACATAACTGAAAAGAATGTGCTACACCACTACCTGAGTAGCATAAACACTGCCCGATCAGTATACATTACTAAAAAAAATAACCTAGTACATGCGACATGTTAACATAACGTGGGTACAATGTGGTATAAACTTACATGCCACTACATTGTCGTTTCTGATCAATGCTTCAAATTCAAAAATATCATCTTGCAAGTGCAACCTGTACTGTTGTTGTCTCATGCTTAATTCTCTTTAGACTAAACTTACTCTTCGAGTATACTTGATGTTACTGAGCTAAAATAGCTAAACTACCGTTTTAACGGTGACTTCCATTGATTTAGACTTAATGTGCTAGAAACACATCTTTCTTATTTCTTACCATATATTCTTAAACTATTTTGATATTCCATTCCTCATGAGTTTCGAGGTTCGAAGTATTCCTCAACTTAACTTTTAAAATTTTCCATTAGAACTTGTAATATGTTCAAGTCGTCTCTACTTACTGCTATTTCGTGTTATAAGAATTAAGCACTTAACACCTTCCTGCAATTTCTGGCAAGGACTTAACAAGCCTTCCTATTCCCTAAGCTTCAGCTTAGCATTGTTCATTAATTCATTCTGGGATTACTTCTCTGCTGCCCAACTCTGATTCTTAACGACTCGAGTTAGGATTGGAGTAATACACCACTATTGCCATATAAAATCTCTTTGACCAATCTTTTTACTTTATAACTTTGTTGTTACTATAACAGAACCATATTACGTTGTTGTTTCTCTTGTGGCTTAAACCACCTGATTAAATTACTGATTGATCATCTCCTGACTTCGTGTTTCCTTTCGGACACACACAAAATATTTGTTTTCGCGAAATCACGCCAAAACCTGTAAGCAGTTTTCAGCAACAGTTACTAGCCAACCCGTGATTCTGAAAAAAAAACAGCTTATCCACTGTTTCTAGCTTATTTCCCATATTTCGAATTCTGTAACCATCTCGTAATCGGTTCAACATATATAATCATTTATGCATAGCAGAAACCATACTAAAGCATGCCTGAAGCAACTTAAGTTCACACATATTCACTTGGTACAACTCCCAAAAACAACTTATGGCTTCTGAAGATTCATACCTCTCATATACTAAACCCGCTGATGGTTCGAGTCTCGTTTCTATTCTTATCTGTAAGGATTTCATATCCGTAATTTTCTCCGGAAACAATCCGCCTGGAAGTAAATTAAAACTCTTACCGGCTCTCCTGTAAGCCCAAACATAGGTTACGTCTCTCCGAACACCCGATCTATTGATCTTAAACTTCAACACTTATCATTACCTATTGGATTCCTCCAGTAACTTGTTATTGTATTCACAATTCAAATTCTGATCTTATTATCTGAATGATTCTTCATATAGTTTGAACAATCCAAAATCTGTACCTGAATTCCTGTATGATACATCACTCTGTATGATACATATGTTTATCCTAGACTAATCCTTGAAAGTTCATGATTATCTCTATCCCAAAGCATATCAAAGATCATTGGCATGGTACTATTGTTTGTTAATAAAAGTCATTCTGGGCTACTTCGCTCTGCGATCCTTAGCTTCGCTTTGCGAAAACTGAGTCTGAAGCTTCACCTGAGTCTGAAGCTTTGCAGAGCAAACTCTAGGCGATGGCTGGGCGAAGTAAGTCAGAAGCACATTCTGAGTCTGAAGCTTCGCAGAGCTAAGTCTTGGTCGCTCTGCGATCGTAACAGAACTCGGAATCCTGAAATCGTGTTTTAACTTCAAAATCTCGGTACCCAACGTTCCAGTGACCTTTGAAACATACCAGGGACTCTGTAACACCCATACTAAATTATCTAGAATATTTAGCATGTGTATTAATCTGATACTGGGTACATTAAAATTTTCAATAATAAATACAATATAAAACTACTGAATGTGTACAAATAGCTCGTTTATACAAATATCCAAATATCATATACAATTATCCTTATAAACATAGATAATCTGTCCACCTCCTGAGCTTGTCCTTGACGAGCATTTGCACTCCATCCAGCGTCTTCCTGAAGATCTTCATCTGAAAACCACGTGGCTACCTGAAAACCTGCACCAGAAGGATAGGGATGAGACATAATGTCTCAGTGAGCTCCTACCCTACCTACTGTTGGCAACCACAGGGAACCTAGGGTCGCCGTGCCTACCTCGGCAATCTTGGGGATACCTATGATCGCCAAGTCTTAACCTTACCCATAGAGGGCTACCTGACTGTTCCTGCTAAACTGGGTAATCATGACTGGACTATATCCTGCTAAACTAGTGATCAAGGGGAAACCTAGGATCACTGTCTGAATCTGGTATTGAATATCCATGAGTTCTAGACTATAACCTGATAATTGGGTGATCGAGGGGAAACCTAGGATCACCGCCTGATAACTGATACCTGATATCTGATATCTGCCTGATAACTATTCTCTGCCTGATAACATAATAATATAATTAACTGGTAAATGTCTTTATGTTAGCTGTTAGCGTTGAACAAACAATATTATCTGAGTTCATTTTACGGAATGCCCCCGGGTGGAGTAACCCCGAAGCACATTCCCCTGATAACCGGTGAAAATTCCTATCATATCAGGCTAACACCGGACTCCTCTTGCCTAAGTGTGTGGTTATCCTCGCGGAAAGTTCCTGCCCGTTCCAACTGTATCTGGAACCCCCCGTCCTCTCTAACTGGTCGAGAGCACAGGAGACACACTGTAACTCTGTGTGGTTATCCTCACGGAAAGTTCCTGCCCGTTTCAGCAATGCTGAAACCCCCTGTTCTCTCTAACTGGTCGAGAGAACAGAAGACACAAAGTTTGTCCTGATTATTAATTATTATTCCTGTTATATAAATATTCATATCCTGATAAAACTGATACGTGTACCCCCCAGTGTCACTCTGATGTGAACAACTGAGGCACGTCCTGATAACCTGTAACTATGCCTGAAACGAGGGAATTAAGTCCCACTGTCTAAGGTATCCTGTAATCTGCCTGGTTAAGAGAATCCTGATAAACTACCATAACCTACCTGAAAGTAATTCTATTCCTGTTAACCTATTCAAGGTTCTAGACATATCGTTCTCATATGTCACTCTTAGGCTTACTTAACCATTGAACCTGAATTCATGAATTTCCAAGCTTTGCATAATCCTTGCTCATGTAATTTCTCAATCTTTGGAAGCCTTTGGAATGAACTAAAATGGTGGTTTGAGTTTCTAAAATATGTTATAAGAAATCAGTTTCCAAAAAGCCAAGCCCGCGCGAACCAGGACCCCCAGAACAGCTCAACTAGGTTGGTCTGTTCAGGGCTGGTCGCTACAGCGCCCTTCTGGTCGCTACAAGCGACAGTAGACAGAACCTGGTCGCTACAAGCGCCCAGTTCCTCGCTACAAGCGACACTGGTCGCTACAAGCGCCAGTGTGGTCGCTACAAGCGCGGCTAGGCAGGGAAAAACCCAGCCTGGTCGCTACAAGCGACAGTCCATCGCTACAGCGACCGTATCAGTAAAAACCTGTGTAAAAACGTGATTTCCACCATTTTTGCCCATTTAATGTTACCCATGCTTCCTAAACATGATAAATATGATTTTCCTTCATAAATTAATATTTATAAACACTCATGAGCAAGGATTAAACAAACTAGGAATTAGGGTAAACTCTAATCTTTAACAACTTGTAGAAAAACTATCAAAAACTCTCTAGATGTGTTCTAGAATCTGAAATGAGCTCACCTTAAACCTCCTATTGGTGCGTACTAGCTCTGATTCCCAAAGCCCTAGCTTCAAGCTACCACTTCTCTTAATTCCTTCCTTGATTCTCCTTGCTTTTCCTTTAACTTTCTTGTTCCAAATTTCTGCAGATTTGCAGTTTCGGACCCCTGACTTCAAACTCGTCCCCAGACTTCAATACTCAGCCAAACTTCACGAAATTGGTACCAAAACGTAGATAATTTTTTTAGCTTTCCATAGCATCAAAAACCACTGAAATCGGAGTTATAGAGAGAGAGTTCTTACCATTTAAATGGAGCCCTGTCCCCAAATACGGGTTTCTCCAAAACTCTACCCAAAACTTCTTCTTCTTTAGGAATCATCATGCAAGATGAAATAGAGGTTTAGGCTCAACAATAGGCACGAAAATTTGAAGTGAGAAAGGAAGATTGAAGTGATTCTTACCTTATTTCTCCTTTTTTTTCCTTTGCTCTAACCTTACCAAATACAAGCTTGTTTTGCAAGATTTCTCTCTAGAATTAGTTTAGGAAAAGATGGGTTTATGGAGAGGAAGTGAGGGCGTGTGAGTGGAGGGAGAAGGGAGAGGAAGTGCTGAAAAATGGAAGAGGAAGAGAGTAGAAGTGTGTAGAAAAAGATGGTAAGATTTTCTTACCTCTTTCCTTTAAAACAATTCTCCCTTTTCTTCTTAATTACCATCTCGCCATTCCGTTCATTTACTAAATTACCACTCTTATTTAATGGCTTCTAACACTGATAATCGATACATATAAGCGGAATACTACACTTACTACATAAATAACCCATTAACTGACAATTTACCAAATTGTCCTTTGCTTAAAACATTTCTGATACTTCGTCTCAATATTAATGAATATTTGAATCTTAGGCGGGATGTTACAATCTACCCCCCTTAAAGAAATTTCGTCCTCGAAATTTAGAATCCAATATCATATCTGAATTAATCTCACAAATTACTTCCTTCATTAGCCAAGACTCCAGTTCATCTTACTTATCGGAATCCCTTTGGTTTTCAACTCTATAAGTCGAATGTACCCGACAATCTTTTCGTTATCTGAAGCGCTTGATGTGCATTACACTTTTCTTGCGTAGTTGAATGTGAGGTTATCTGAACCATCATATCCAACTCGCTTGACCACGTTCCTGGTTCATACACTTCTGCAAATCCAATCTGGAATTGTCCAGCTCTGACACTTGTACTAATTCTTATAAATACCTTCATAGTCCATGTAATCTTACTTCGACGACATTAGATCGTTTCGTTATCCTCAATTATTCCCACTCTTTAATGGATTTCTTGCACTGCATTTATTTCCCATGAATTATTATCTTTATCTTTCATCTCATACGACGACATCACTTATCTTAATAACTTAGAAATCATTCTTCATTACTTGAAGTTTACTAATCTCCTATCTTTCTTGTCACTACTATTCTCGAATTCTGGCCGTAGCATAAATATTTTCTATATAGGTAAATCCAAACTCATAGAAGTTTAGTCCGAGTGATGAGTAGTAATCATCTCACATAACACCACATGGTAGATTTCATAGCATATAATTTACATACATAAGCGAACACGTGTACACTACTGATGGGTACACAATACATCATCTCATCCTTGTCCGACTGACGGGACATCATTCTTGATCTTATCATATTTGAGACACTACCACTTCAATTAGGAATCTCTTCTTATTCTTAACTCATCTTGTAACATCCGGGATTTGCCTTTCAACTGGCTTGCCAGGTTTGCCCCGCCAATGTTACTCATGTTTAATCTTAACATACATTATTACCTAACATAGATCATGATTACTCTTATCGATATAATGAACTCATTACTCATTTATGAACATCAGGTCCAAGATCCTAATTTTTAAAAGAAAGCTCTACTTGATTGCTACCAAAAAAATAGCACACTCATTCTTTAATCCTTTAATCATAACCTGAACTTACGTAGCCCTTTACTGTAGACTACGAGTGACTTTTTAATCTGCATAAAAGTACTTCTTCCTTTACTGATGAACATTAAGTAAGATAATTTCCGAACTCTTCTGCTAAGATATGATGATATCAACAATTTTGTTCTGGTAAAAACCTTCATACTTAAACATTCCTGATTGCGTACCACTATTACCAAAACACGTCACATAACTGAAAATCTGCTACACTACTATCTGAGTAGTTTAAGTATTGCCTGTTAAGTATATATATACTAACATAACCTGATACATGTGACATGTTGGCATAACGGAATACAACATGGATTAAACTTGTATGTCACTGCATTGACGTTTTCTGCTCAACGCTTCAATTTCAAAGTATCATCTTGCAAGTGCAACCTTTTCTGATGTTGCCTTATGCTTGATCCTTTTGACTAAACATTACTCTTCAAGTCCACCTAAAGTTACTGGGCTAAAATAACTAAATTACCGCATTAGCGGCGGCTTTCCTTGCTCTAGACTTATTGTACTAGAAACATATCCTTAAATCACTTTTCTGCTGTGCAACTCTGATTTTAACAATTCACTTCGGAGTAGGAATAATACTCCCTGATCAAATCCTCTGGCTGACTTGTTCCTTAATGACTTGTAGCTATCACAGCAGATTCATCTTACGTTCGTTGATTCTCTTGTGGCTTAAACCACCTGTTTAATTACTGATCGATCGTTATCTGACATTGTACTTCCTTTCGGACATAAACCATATACTCACTTACTTTCACGAAAATACGCCGAAACCTGTAAACAATTTTAGCAACCACTACGGACCAAGCAGTGATTCCGTCAAAACAGCTCATACACTGGTTCTAGCTTAAATTTCACACTTAAATCACTTGTCTCATCTTCTAAAACATTGTATGACTTCTGAAGGTTCACATCTTCCGTACACTGAATTTACTGAGGGTTTAAGTCCCGTTACTAAACATTCTATCTTTATCTGTAAGGATTTTCATTCCATGATCTTTCCGAGACAACTACGGTCTCCATAACTCTATCATGCCTCTTAAGTTGCTCTTCAAGTTCCTTCCGAAACAACCCGTCTAAAAACAAATTCAATCTCTTACCGGTTCTCTTGAACGCCCAGACATAAGTTACGTCTCTTCGAGTGCCCGATTAGTCGATCTTAAACTTTCGCTCATTATCATGATCTATTGGATTCCTCCAATAACTCGTTATTGTATCCACAATTCAAATCTATGCCTTATTACTACCCTCGGTAACTTATCAACACGAGGTAATCTCTTTCTGTTCTATAATATTAGTGGAAGGAACCTCTTCAATGGGGAGCATACAACTCCTTAGCATTAACCTCAATCCTACAATTTCATGTTCAAGACGATCCGCCGTATATAAAAATCTCAACATAATTTCTCGGCTAAAATGTCCGATTATCCTTCAAAACTGGTCTACTATAATCTTGTGTCATCTTGAACTTGCCTTCTTCATCCAATCAAAGAAATTCAACTTTATTCGTCCATCAGTTCATTAAATCCCAATGACTGACCACTTAATGTACACCTTTCGTTGAATAAACTTTCAGTTAAGCTTAACTTATTCCCAATCTTCTTACTAATAGGCAATATCTGAAAATCTGATTCACGCTTCGATGTACTACAGGTCTTATTATCACCTCTTAATTATCCATCTTAGTTCTTAGGTTGCATACCAACTTCTTTTCTTAATTCCCAAATCTAGCATTTATGGTTCGGGAGGTGCGGCTGATCTAATGGGGTTAAACTTACTTGCGAGTCATGCTCAAAGACCACCCTTGAGTGGTTAGTTTCATTCGTCCAAATAATTCGCTTAATCCATAATTATCTCTTAACTGTCTGGACATTAAAATCTCATCCGATTGGAGTTTGGTTCTCAGCACTCTATCTTTACCGATAATTCCTCATTTTGAGTCTCTAGGTTTGGTACCACAATTCCTTAACTCTGTACTCAAAATTGATACTTAATCCACACTTCACTTTAACTTCTCGAACTGCGGTTCCCGTTAAGGTTCCATGTCATTCCTTGGAGTATTCCATAACTTCTTAATCCGTATGTCTTCCGCAGATGAGGTATCGTCCAACGTCGTGTCCAACTGAGTTGAGGTACTTCTCCTCGCAGATAATTGTCCCTTATGTCTCTGAGACCTTGCCACTATCAGGCTTCGTTACTTTACAGTTTGATGGCCACCATTTGGCATGAATACTTCTTCGCCAATTCCGTCTTAGAATTCTGTCTCCTTAATCTTCGCTCTTCTTAAACTTCATTCCTCCTTGGTCCCATTCAGCTCTCAGACATTTATCCTAACTGTCATATACTAGATTGAGTTGATCAGGCTCAACTAGATGTGACCTTTAGAACAACATCCGGAACCCAATGGTCCCACTACCTTTTATTGAAACTTTAATGACCCAAGGCACGGTCTGGATCGACCTGCTCTGATACCAATTGTAACACCCATACTAAATTATCTAGAATATTTAGCATGTGTATTAATCTGATACTGGGTACATTAAAATTTTCAATAATAAATACAATATAAAACTACTGAATGTGTACAAATAGCTCGTTTATACAAATATCCAAATATCATATACAATTATCCTTATAAACATAGATAATCTGTCCACCTCCTGAGCTTGTCCTTGACGAGCATTTGCACTCCATCCAGCGTCTTCCTGAAGATCTTCATCTGAAAACCACGTGGCTACCTGAAAACCTGCACCAGAAGGATAGGGATGAGACATAATGTCTCAGTGAGCTCCTACCCTACCTACTGTTGGCAACCACAGGGAACCTAGTGTTGGTATAAGCCCTAGAGGCCAATAGTTTATGTTAAACTTTTATATGTATCATGACTTTTATTATTGAATAAAATATGGCGTTCTTTATTACACTTGTTATAAGATAAATAAAGTCCCTAGAATAGTTAGTTCATGTGATGGAATATTAAGTGTGACTTAATCATGAGATTACATCAACAGAAAGAACACTATTCTTAAAGGTATCCGTAGTCGAGCTTTAATATGAATTGGGATAATATTAAAGCATGGAGACTATTATGTATGTAGACTGATGACCACATCTCATGGGTCATGAATATGAGATATTAAGTCTATACATAGGTATAAGTATTAGGAGTAATATTTATACTGGATTGACCCATCGTGAGAATACTACATAGTATGTTATGAAATCGTCATAAGTTATTCTCACAATGATAATAGTGTATATCACTCTTAGACCTGAAACCACTATGATCCCTAGATGTGGACTCAAGTGTTTTATTGCCATTCAAACGTTGTCTGTAACAAGATGACTATAACGTTGGTTAATGGGCACTCGATGAATCATGCTAAGGGACATGAGTGTCCTAGATGGGATTTGTCCCTCCTCATAACAGGAGATATATCTTTAGGCCTCTTGATGGAATATGACTGGAAAAATGCATGGCCATGCCGAATTAAGTCAATATGAGATATTGGACTTATTCGTTGTTCAGTATATTTCGGGATCAAGAAATATAAATATTGAGCTAAGCAAGGGTGACGTAATCTATGCCTTGTGTTCAATAAAGATATTAGGACAAAGGAGTAATCGTACACATTGATATTATCATGGAAAGGTTTCGTCAGATCACTTGACATTCTTGTCACTTGGGTAGCAGTGATGTGTTGCTAGATACCGCTCACTGTTTATAATATTAATGGGATTTAATATTATTGCCAACGTTACAAGAACCTATAGGGTCACACACAATAGAACGGTAAAAAAGGAGAAATATAAGTAAGATATGATGGGGTACGTTTAGCAATAGGCGCTAATTAGTTAGCGGAAGCTGATGGGCTAATGGGCTTTTGAAGCTCAAGCTGATTTTGTCCAGCAAGGAGTTCTATAAATAGAAGCTCTAGTGCTGAAATCAGCTAATGCTTTTTCGTGTAACCCTAAAGGCGAAACGAATCCCCACTTCTCTCCCTAACCTCTGATTGCTTGGCTAGCACCGGGAATCAAAGGAAGCCGTTCGTGTGGACGAGTAGAGGCTTTGCTTACTTGCTCAGCTGTGATCAAAGAAACAGTTTCTGCACTAAGAGGTAACAACTCTATCACTGATTCATGTGATATTCGTAATGATCCAAGGAAAGGAAATCAAAATTTTTAAACTTCCGCTGCACTATGAATGTCGATTTCCCTTCAGTGGTATCAGAGCCAATTACGAAACCATGAATCAGATTGTTTTGTTTACTGCTTTATGTTGCAATTGGATTAAACATAATCGAATACAATTAAATAATAAAGACGAATTAAAATTGGCAAGGCATCACGTTTCCGTGCATGGCTTTTCGGTTTGTTTGAAGCTTCGGAACCGTATCAGGTGAAGCATCAATATATCGATTATCCATATCGACGGAGATGTGTTGCTCGATCACATACATAATTGAATCGTATCACTTTTCTGTGCATGGCTTTTCGAATTGTTTGAAGCTTCGGAACCGTTTTCTGGTGAAGCATCAATATTTTCGATTATACATATCGACAGAAATATGATTGATAAATTCTGTGTAACAGAAGTATATGTGATATACTCGTGATGATCGTTCACTAAATCAAGTCAGATGATATTTGTTCATATTGGATGATTGTAAACTGGAGCTTCGGAACCGTATCAGGTGAAGCATTCTAAGTTCGATCACCATATTGGATAAACAATCAGAGTACTTTGATTGGTGTGATCATACTGTTACAACGGGGTTCATAACGCCGCAAGTGTTGTGCCGTCATGATTAGGGTTACGAAAAAGGCTGAAACCTGGTTCAGAATCGTGACACGATTAGAGAATCGTGACACGATTTTGTGCCCAGCAAATCGTTTGCTTCTGCCTATAAAATCGTGACACGATTACAGAATCGTGACACGATTTTGTGCCCAGCAAATTGTTTGCTTCTGCCTATAAAATCGTGACACGATTACAGAATCGTGACACGATTTTGTGCCCAGCAAATTGTTTGCTTCTGCCTATAAAATCGTGACACGATTACAGAATCGTGACACGATTTTGTGCCCAGCAAATTGTTTGCTTCTGCCTATAAAATCGTGACACGATTCCAGAATCGTGACACGATTTTTACAGCACCAGAATTCAAAGTGAATCGTTCATAATGAAAGGTGTTTTATTTAATCTGCGTAGTGTGATCAATCGCCGAGTTTTAATTTAATTTATTTAATTATGAGGTGTTAATAATAATAAAAGGTGTTTTATTGTTGTTGTGTGAATGATTATGGCCTTAGTCTTATTATTTCTTTTATTTTGGATTTTGAAATACGGCCTGCGTGTCGTGCCTCTCTCTTGAATTCTATATGTACATTCTCTTCTCATCCAATCCCTCGTATGTAAAACGAGTTTCTTTATATGTAATGTAATTAGAATACAAGAAGGTAATAGGACCATTGACGTTGGATTAGCCCTAGAAGTCCAGCTTGGAGAAGCAAGGTCGTTTCTAGGATTAGTTTAGATTCTTTCATTGGCTTGAGAGAATCATAGCGTTAGGAGGCCATAATCATGTCACTTTTATTTTGTATAATTGTTATGCATGCTTGAATGATTGGAGTGCGAATATATATGATATATAAGCCGTGGTGAGGTGAGATCAAACTAAATAAAATCCTTCAAAGTGATATATTAAGTTTAATGCTTTCCAAAAGAATAACACCCTTCAAGACTAATATCGAATGTGTGGGTTCTGCCCTAGCGAAGCACATGTTCTATGTTTGTAAGTCGCGGTGCGGTAATTTCATTTACCCGATTGTTATTCTACTGGGTTTAACTTAACTAAATTAATTTTAATATGATTAGAATAAATTTAGAAGCAAGAATTGGGAAATATCTATACGATAGATCAGAGTAAGAGTTACTCGCCCAATTGATTTGAAAGTTGTATGAGATACAATTGGAAATGTTCCTACCTAAATAGCTGAGTTTTGGGTGATCAGCCCTAGCTGACTCAAAACAAGGTGAAATAAGGATTTCAACCCGCTAGAAAATCTTCCAACGGGATTTTCCAAATTAAATGTTTGAAGGTCATTTGATTTGAGTAAAATAGTGGGAGCGTATTTAATTGAAGGCCAAATTAAATATGTTATTTTCATGATACTTATTTTGTATATTTTAAATTGTAGATGGCAAATAACACTTCAAACAACATTTTGCGATCAATCCTTGAGAAGGATAAGCTGAATGAAACAAATTTTTTAGACTGGCACCGAAACTTGAGGATTGTCCTCACACATGAGAAAAAGCTGTATGTGCTTGATGAACCTGTTCCTGAAGAGGCACCAGCTGCAAATGCTCCCAGGGCTGAGAGAGATGCTTATAGTAAGCATGTCAATGATGCCGTGGAAGTCGCTTGCATCATGCTTGCAACCATGACCTCTGAGCTTCAGAAGCAACACGAGAACATGGCTGCGTTCGATATGATCGAACACCTTAAGACTCTTTATGAAGAGCAAGCTAGGCATGAAAGGTATGATGTCTCCAAGGCCCTTTTTGGAACTAAGCTGTCAGAAGGAAGTCCTGTAGGACCTCATGTACTCAAGATGATTGGGTACGTTGAGAACCTCGCGCGATTGGGTTTACCCCTTGAGCAGGAACTTGCTATTGATCTTATCTTGCAATCGTTGCCGGAAAGCTTTAGCCACTTTGTCATGAATTTCCTAATGAATGACATGGACAAAACTCTTCCACAGCTTGCAGCAATGTTAAGAACTGCTGAAAAGAACATGAAGGGAAAGGGTAAGACCATCTTGATGGTTAATAATGGAAAGGTCAAAAAGCATAATAAGAAGCCTAAAAGGTCTAAGGGAAATGGCAAAGGCAAAACAGTTGCTAAGCCATCAACCAAAGCCTTGAAGCCTACTGGAGGTGTGGCTAAGGAGGGCAAGTGCTTCTACTGCGGTAAGACCGGGCACTGGAAGCGCAACTGCCCAAAATATCTGGAAGATAAAAAGAATGGAACGGTTGCTTCCACTTCTTCAGGTATTTTTGTTATAGAAATTAACATGTCTACTTCTACATCATGGGTATTAGATACTGGATGTGGTTCTCATATTTGTACTGATGTGCAGGGGTTGAGAACGAGTAGAACGTTGGCAAAAGGGGAGGTCGATCTACGAGTTGGCAATGGCGCAAAGGTTGCTGCTTTAGCTATTGGAACTTATGAATTGACTTTACCTAGTGGTCTCTTAATACAGTTAGAGAACTGTTATTTTGTACCTGCAATTAGCAGAAATATTATTTCCGTTTCTTGTTTGGACAAGTCCGGTTTTTGTTTTACAATAAAAGACAAATGTTGTTCTATTTATTTGAATAATATTCACTATGCTAATGCCATTATGAGTAATGGACTTTATATTCTTGATCTTGATATGCCAATCTATAACATAAATACGAAAAGGATGAAACCTAATGAGTTGAATCCAACTTATCTTTGGCATTGTCGTTTAGGCCATATAAACGAAAATCGGATTTCCAAACTCCATAAAGATGGAATTTTGGACTCTTTTGATTTAGAATCATATGAGACATGCCGATCTTGTTTATTGGGAAAGATGACAAAGACCCCATTCACCGGAACAGGTGAAAGGTCTAGTGATCTTTTGGGACTCATACATACTGATGTATGTGGACCACTAAACACACCTGCTAGAGGAGGGTTTTATTACTTCATTACATTCACTGATGATTTTAGTAGATTTGGATATGTGTATCTAATGAAACATAAATCTGAATCATTTACTTTCTTCAAAGAATTTCAAAATGAAGTAGAAAACCAACTTGGCAAGAAAATCAAAATGCTTCGATCTGATCGAGGTGGCGAATATTTGAGCCAAGAGTTTGACGATCATCTAAAAGAGTGTGGGATCTTATCCCAACTCACACCTCCTGGAACACCACAATGGAATGGTGTTTCCGAAAGGAGAAATCGAACCTTGTTAGACATGGTCCGATCTATGATGAGTCATGCTGATCTTCCAAACTCCTTTTGGGGACACGCCTTATTAACTGCAGCTTACACACTTAACCAAGTTCCATCCAAAGCGATAGAAAAGACACCATATGAGATATGGAGTGGTCGAAAACCCAATGTGAGACATTTAAAGATTTGGGGTTGTGAAGTTTATGTGAAACGACTAATGTCCACTAAACTTGAACAAAGATCGGACAAATGTTTCTTTGTGGGATATCCTAAAGAAACTAAAGGATACTACTTTTACAAACCATCTGAGGGCAAAGTGTTTGTCGCTAGAGATGGAGTATTCCTTGAGAAGGAATTTGTTTCCAAAGAAATTACTGGGAAAAAGGTAGATCTTGAAGAAATTCAAGACCCACAAAGTAGTACGCCAATGGAGGAACAAGAGCAGGATACACAAGCTGTTGTGACAGAAAATCCTACTCCAATAACACAAGAACCACGTAGGTCAAATAGGATACGTCAAGAACCTGAGAGATATGGGTATCTCATATCAGAAGAATGTGACGTATTGCTCATGGATCAAGATGAGCCTATGACTTATCAAGAGGCCATCACTGGTCCTGAATCTGAGAAGTGGCTTGAAGCCATGAAATCTGAAATGGATTCCATGTACACAAATCAAGTTTGGAACTTGGTTGAAGCACCTAAAGGAATTAATCCTATAGGATGCAAGTGGGTTTTCAAAAAGAAAACTGACATGGATGGAAAGGTTAACACCTACAAAGCGCGGTTGGTTGCTAAAGGCTTCAAACAAATTCATGGTGTAGACTATGATGAAACCTTTTCACCAGTGGCAATGATTAAATCCATTCGGATCTTACTTGCTATCGCTGCATACCATGATTATGAAATCTGGCAGATGGATGTCAAGACTGCTTTCCTTAATGGAAATCTCCTTGAGGATGTGTACATGACACAACCTGAAGGATTTGGCATTCCTGATAACATCCAAAAGGTATGCAAATTGCAGCGATCAATCTATGGATTGAAGCAAGCTTCCAGAAGTTGGAATCTTCGTTTTGATGAAACTGTACAACAGTATGGATTCATTAAAAATGAAGATGAACCTTGTGTTTACAAGAAGGTTAGTGGGAGCATAGTCTCATTTCTGGTATTATATGTGGATGACATATTGCTTATCGGAAATGACATCCCTACACTACAAGAAATTAAATCTTGGTTAGGGAAATGCTTTTCTATGAAAGACTTAGGTGAAGCCTCCTACATATTAGGAATCAGGATCTATAGAGATAGATCACAAAGATTGCTTGGCTTAAGTCAGGGTACATACATTGACAAAGTCTTGAGACGTTTCAATATGTATGAGTCCAAGAAAGGACTCGTACCTATGTCATCAGGTATAAGTTTGTCAAAGGCACAATCCCCTTCAACTGATGAAGAAAGGGATCGAATGATCAATGTTCCATATGCATCCGCAATTGGATCTATCATGTATGCTATGTTATGTACTCGACCAGATGTCTCGTATGCTTTAAGTGCTACGAGCAGATACCAGTCTAATCCAGGTAACAGTCATTGGGTTGCTGTTAAGAACATCCTTAAGTACTTGAGAAGAACTAAGGATACTTTCTTGATCTATGGAGGTCAAGAAGAGCTCTCTGTAATTGGTTACACAGATGCTAGTTTTCAGACAGATCATGATGATTTCAAATCGCAATCTGGATACGTGTTTTGCTTAAATGGCGGTGCTGTTAGCTGGAAAAGTTCAAAGCAGGAAACAGTCGCTGATTCTACAACTGAGGCCGAGTATATTGCTGCATCTAATGCCGCAAAAGAGGCTGTTTGGATCAAGAAATTCATCTCTGATCTTGGTATAGTTCCAAGCATTGTGGATCCCATTGAACTGTTATGTGATAACAATGGAGCAATCGCACAAGCTAAAGAACCTAGATCTCACCAAAGATCCAAACACATACTTAGGCGCTATCATCTCATTCGAGAAATCATCGATAGAGGAGATGTGAAAATATGCAGAGTACCAACATCAGACAATGTTGCTGATCCACTTACTAAAGCTCTAACTCAGCAGAAGCATGATGGTCATACTAGATCTGTGGGTATTAGGTCTATGCCTGATTGGCTCTAGTGCTAGTGGGAGATTGTTGGTATAAGCCCTAGAGGCCAATAGTTTATGTTAAACTTTTATATGTATCATGACTTTTATTATTGAATAAAATATGGCGTTCTTTATTACACTTGTTATAAGATAAATAAAGTCCCTAGAATAGTTAGTTCATGTGATGGAATATTAAGTGTGACTTAATCATGAGATTACATCAACAGAAAGAACACTATTCTTAAAGGTATCCGTAGTCGAGCTTTAATATGAATTGGGATAATATTAAAGCATGGAGACTATTATGTATGTAGACTGATGACCACATCTCATGGGTCATGAATATGAGATATTAAGTCTATACATAGGTATAAGTATTAGGAGTAATATTTATACTGGATTGACCCATCGTGAGAATACTACATAGTATGTTATGAAATCGTCATAAGTTATTCTCACAATGATAATAGTGTATATCACTCTTAGACCTGAAACCACTATGATCCCTAGATGTGGACTCAAGTGTTTTATTGCCATTCAAACGTTGTCTGTAACAAGATGACTATAACGTTGGTTAATGGGCACTCGATGAATCATGCTGAGGGACATGAGTGTCCTAGATGGGATTTGTCCCTTCTCATAACAGGAGATATATCTTTAGGCCTCTTGATGGAATATGACTGGAAAAATGCATGGCCATGCCGAATTAAGTCAATATGAGATATTGGACTTATTCGTTGTTCAGTATATTTCGGGATCAAGAAATATAAATATTGAGCTAAGCAAGGGTGACGTAATCTATGCCTTGTGTTCAATAAAGATATTAGGACAAAGGAGTAATCGTACACATTGATATTATCATGGAAAGGTTTCGTCAGATCACTTGACATTCTTGTCACTTGGGTAGCAGTGAAGTGTTGCTAGATACCGCTCACTGTTTATAATATTAATGGGATTTAATATTATTGCCAACGTTACAAGAACCTATAGGGTCACACACAATAGAACGGTAAAAAAGGAGAAATATAAGTAAGATATGATGGGGTACGTTTAGCAATAGGTGCTAATTAGTTAGCGGAAGCTGATGGGCTAATGGGCTTTTGAAGCTCAAGCTGATTTTGTGCAGCAAGGAGTTCTATAAATAGAAGCTCTAGTGCTGAAATCAGCTAATGCTTTTTCGTGTAACCCTAAAGGCGAAACGAATCCCCACTTCTCTCCCTAACCTCTGATTGCTTGGCTAGCACCGGGAATCAAAGGAAGCCGTTCGTGTGGACGAGTAGAGGCTTTGCTTACTTGCTCAGCTGTGATCAAAGAAACAGTTTCTGCACTAAGAGGTAACAACTCTATCACTGATTCATGTGATATTCGTAATGATCCAAGGAAAGGAAATCAAAATTTTTAAACTTCCGCTGCACTATGAATGTCGATTTCCCTTCACCTAGGGTCGCCGTGCCTACCTCGGCAATCTTGGGGATACCTATGATCGCCAAGTCTTAACCTTACCCATAGAGGGCTACCTGACTGTTCCTGCTAAACTGGGTAATCATGACTGGACTATATCCTGCTAAACTAGTGATCAAGGGGAAACCTAGGATCACTGTCTGAATCTGGTATTGAATATCCATGAGTTCTAGACTATAACCTGATAATTGGGTGATCGAGGGGAAACCTAGGATCACCGCCTGATAACCGATACCTGATATCTGATATCTGCCTGATAACTATTCTCTGCCTGATAACATAATAATATAATTAACTGGTAAATGTCTTTATGTTAGCTGTTAGTGTAACACCCTAACCCTTAACCCTTGATTATTAACTTTAATAAAAGAAAACGTTAAGGCCATAGGAAGTTACAACATTAAGGAAACTCATTTTCATAAAAACATCAGCAGAAATCAAAAACATATTCGATTCTCAACACAGCAGCGGAAAAACAACTCAACAAATGCTTATAATTAAGCTTGCATATATTACACAAAAATATATACATAATATTTTCAAAAGAGGCAATTCTACAACAGGCCATTGCCAGATTCATACATACGAGTTCAGATACCCCAAAATGGTGTTACAAATATCAGAGCCCTAGACTCTAACTAGGATACAACACCTAGTACAAAAGAATGTAAGGATAGCTAAGCTATGCCCTTACCACTACAAAAGCTTCTAAACAGCAAGCTACTCCTCTACGATAACCTCGTCAACCTGATGATCTGGATCCCCAATGATCCAGCACATAACACAAAACAGAGAGTGTTAGTATCACAAACAATAAATATGTATAAATAACACATTATTATGCATAACCAAATCACAACACTCATCAACAACAACTATCATCAATAACTCATCATTAACCATTATGCACACATAATTTCCCACATAACTCATCAAAACATCAATTACTACTCACATCCATTATGCACACATAATGCCTAAAATGCACACTAATGTCAATTAGGATGCATGCCTCAAAATGCATTCTCTAATGCATGTGGTACCAAATCATTTCGGATAAACTTATATCCTTATCAAGCTCTCTTGATAACCACGCTCTCATGGATTTCATATCCGCTCCGGATATCATCAAATAATGAAATGCATGATGTTTCACTTAGCAAATATATGATACTCTTATCACTATACTTACTAACACAACTAATTATCAGCTCTCTGATAATTATCTCAACAATAACAAACTCAAACAACACAACTAATTATCAGCTCTCTGATAATTATTACAACATCAATCAACAACAACAACAACAACACCACTACTAGGCTCTCATGGCCAAATCATAAAACAATACATGAATATACTCACCAAGTTCAACAATCTCCACTAAACCAATCAAATCGCATCAAAGTCCCACACAATAGGGGTTTCAAAGGGAAACCCACACACTCTAATAACCCACACACACATAGGGTTTTACTCCAAAACTTTCTTGAAAACAAAATACTCTTTAGAAAAACATAGGAATGGATTAAAATGGTGGGCAAGGTTTCCAAAAATGTATTATAAAAATACAGTAGCAAAAGACATCTCTGCGCGCACCAGGACCTCCAGAACAACTCAACAAAGAAGGCCTGTTCAGGGTTGGTCGCTACAAGCGAGCTCTTGGTCGCTACAAGCGAGCTTAGGCAGGGAATCATCCTGCTTGGTCGCTACCAGCGAACCTTCGGTCGCTACAAGCGAGCATGGTCGCTACAAGCGTCCAGGTGGTCGCTACAAGCGCAGATAGGCAGGGAATAATCCTGCCTGGTCGCTACAAGCGAGGTTTCCGTCGCTACAAGCGACCGTATCAGTACAGTCATAAAAATGTGATTTTTCCACCATCTTGACCCATTCATGGTTACCCAAGTTCCAGAACATGTTAAAATCAACTTTCCAACATAAAACATCATTCAAAAACAATCCCATGCAAGGATTTCATCTATCAAAGAAATTAGGGTTTAAACTCTAAACTTTTCATAACTTTTCTTATGAATTTTCAACACAATAACTTCAACAACAACATGCTAACAACATCACTTAGCATTTCAGAAATCAAAACATATACATTAACAACTTTAAACCATAAAACTTCTATCAAAACCTAGACAAAGTGTAAGAGAAGTTTGGGATGGAGAAATAGACATTCTCCCCTTCTCTTAATCACTTAGAATCATGTAATACCAACTCTCTTACCTCACAAATCCAAGCTTCCTCTTGATCTCTTGCTCTTGCCCTAGGTTTTCCTCTTGCTCTTCTCTTTCTCTTCTCCTCTTCTTCTCACGTTTTTCTTCTTTTCCAAAGGCAATGAATAGTAAATCAAAAAGTTCTAGTGTTATCTCTTATATTCCAATCCAATCAATCTTGGCCATCCATTCTTACTAACTCACAAGGACTCATCCTAGCCATACAATCTAATCCAAGCTTACTACATCCATCCACATAGGATTATTACTACTCATAAACTAAAGCCCAACACTATTCACCTCCTTGGCCCAATTCGCCCAAAACTCTAAAAACTCTGTTACGAACTCACCCTCGCGCTAAATAATTATTCCTCGATTACTAAAAATATATTTAACTGCAAATCCGTAAAATAAAATATATAAAAAAATATAATATACGAAAATAGGGTCGTTACAACTCTACCCCCCTAAAAAGAATTTTCGCCCTCGAAAATACCTGAAAACAACTCTGGATAAGAATCCCGCATCTTGCTCTCGAGCTCCCACGTCGCATATTCACCGGCTGGGCCTCCCCAAACGACTTTCACCGATGAAATCTCTTTATTCCTGAGCCTCTTCATCTCTTGTCCTTCAATCCTTAAAGGTACCGTCTCAACCGTCAAATTCTCTCTCACTTGTATCTCGTCCGACTCAATCACATGTGACGGATCCGATACGTATTTCCTTAATTGAGACACGTGAAAAACATCATGTAGATTCGACAACGACGGCGGTAACGCAATCCTATACGCCACCTTCCCAATCCTCTTCAAAATCTGATACGGACCAATGAATCTCGATGCTAACTTCTTCGATTTCAAAGCCCGCCCAATACCCGTAGTCGATGTAACTCTTAGAAACACATGATCTCCTTCTTGAAACTCTATATCTTTCCTCCTCTTGTCGGCATAACTTTTCTGGCGACTCTGCGACGCTCTCATCTTCTCTTGGATCATCTTGATCTTCTCGGTCGTTTGTTGCACAATCTCAGGTCCAAGCACCACACTTTCTCCCGATTCAAACCAACACAAAGGTGTCCTACATCTTCTCCCATACAACGCTTCAAAAGGTGCCATACCAATGCTCGAGTGAAAACTGTTGTTATACGTAAACTCAATCAATGGTAAGCAAGCTTCCCAACTCACTCCTTGTTCCAAAATACACGATCTTAACAAATCCTCCAATGATTGAATTGTCCTCTCCGACTGACCATCCGTCTGCGGGTGATAAGCAGAACTCATCCGCAACTTAGTCCCCAACGCCTCTTGCAAACTTTCCCAAAACCTTGAAGTAAAACGGGGATCTCGATCTGATACAATACTTGACGGTATTCCATGTAACCTCACGATTTGCTCGACATAAATCTCAGCCAACTTTGGTACTAACATACCGGTCTTGATAGCTATGAAATGAGCAGACTTCGTTAACCTGTCGACAACTACCCAAATCATATTGTTACCTTTCGACGTCTTCGGCAAACCGCTCACAAAATCCATCGCGATACTATCCCATTTCCACTCTGGAATAAACATAGGTTGCAATAGCCCCGACGGCTTCTGATGCTCCACCTTGGACTTCTGACAAGTCAAACAAGCGAAAACAAACTCGGCGATCTCTTTCTTCATCCCTTGCCACCAAAACATTTTCCTCAGATCTTGATACATCTTAGTAACACCAGGATGAATACTTAAGTTGCTTCTGTGACCTTCCTCCAAAATCATCCGCTTCAACTCAGGCACATCAGGTACACATAATCTTCCCTGACACCTCATCACGCCTTTCTCATCGATCTCAACGTTTACCTTTTTCCCTTGCTCGATGAGCGTCTTAAGCTTCATCAATCTCACATCATACTTTTGCTTTTCCACAACCTCTTCAAGAAAATCATTCGTCAACTTCAACATTCCTAGCTTCACGCTTCTGGTTGTCCTTTCAAAAACCAAACTGAGGTCTCTAAACTCTTCAATCAACCTTAGTTCCTTCGCCATCAGAGACGACATATGCAAAGACTTCCTACTCAACGCATCGGCTACCACATTAGCTTTACCCGGGTGATAGTTCAACTCAAAATCATAGTCCTTAAGAAACTCCAACCATCTTCTTTGCCTCATATTGAGCTCCTTCTGATCAAACAAGTATTTCAGACTCTTGTGATCGCTGAAAACCTCGAATCTTGACCCATACAAGTAGTGCCTCCAAATCTTGAGAACAAACACAACAGCAGCTAGCTCCAAATCATGCGTAGGATAGTTCCTCTCATGAATCTTCAGCTGTCTTGATGCATAAGCAACAACTTGTCCCCTCTGCATCAACACACCACCTAGACCCATCTTCGACGCATCACAATAAACCACGAACGGTTCCTTCGGATGTGGCAGAATTAGCACAGGTGCAGACGTCAACCTCCTCTTCAACTCTTGGAAACTCTGCTCACACTTGTCATCCCAAATGAAAGCTTGACCCTTCCTAGTCAACTGCGTCAACGGCAACGCCAACTTTGAAAATCCTTCAATGAACCTCCGATAGTAACCGGCCAAACCAAGAAAACTTCGGATCTCCGTAACAGACTCCGGCGTTCCCCAATCTTGCACGGCTTCTACCTTAGCAGGATCCACTGCTATACCACCACTTGAAATGACGTGACCCAAAAAGCTAACTTTATGCAACCAAAATTCACACTTAGAAAATTTTGCATAAAGCCTCTTCTCGCGCAACACCTCCAACACAATCTTCAAATGCTCGGCATGTTCTTCTTCCGTCTTCGAGTATACCAAAATATCGTCTATGAAGACCACCACGAATCGATCCAAAAAGGAATGAAATATACGATTCATATATTCCATAAACACTCCAGGTGCATTCGTAACTCCAAAAGGCATAACGGCGTACTCGTAGTGACCATACCTTGTCCTGAAAGCAGTCTTCGGTATATCCTCCGCCTTCACTCTTATCTGGTGATATCCCGATCTCAAATCAATCTTACTGAACACACAGGCTCCCACTAACTGATCCATCAAATCATCTATCCTCGGAAGTGGATACTTATTCTTGATAGTTGCTTTATTCAACTGACGATAATCAATGCACAGACGCATACTACCATCTTTCTTCTTTACCAACAGAACCGGCGCACCCCACGGCGATACACTCGGTCTTACAAACTTCTTCTCTAACAATTCCTCCAATTGTTCCTTCAACTTCTCTAACTCAGCAGCTGACATACGATACGGCGCCATTGAAATTGGACTAGTGCCAGGTACGATGTCAATTGCGAATTCAACCTCTCTCTCGGGTGGTAAATCCAAAATGTCATCTGGAAAAACATCTGGGAAATCACGCACCACTGGCAACACATCAACCTCAATCTTCTCTTCCACCCTCAACGAAGCAAACATAGCAAACACATCCTCTTGAGCCTTCACTGATCTTACCACTTCTCGACAACACATGAGCTTCGAACACAATTCTGGCTCCGGTCTTGGAAATGTAACCGTCCTTTCACCGCAGTTGATATGAACCCGATTAAATTCTAACCAGTTCATACCAAAGATAACATCTATTCCGCTCAACGGAATGCAGACTAAATCCATACCAAAGAGTCGATCATACATAATGACTGAACAATCAACACAAACTAGAGTAGTAGATACTGAACCACTCGCCGGCGTTTCAATAACCATGCGTCCCATCATATCCTCTACTTTAAGACCCAACCTCTTAACACAATCCATAGAAATAAACGAATGGGTAGCACCCGTATCAATAATAGCAGACAAAGGAGTATTATTGATAAAGCATGTACCTCTGATCAAGTTGTCCGCCTTCGCATCACCACCATCTAAAGCAAACACCTTTCCTCCAGCCGCTCTAGGCTTCTTACACTCATTGCTCTTATGACCCGCTTCTTTGCAGTTGAAGCAAACTAGACCTTTCTTGCATTGATTAGCCATGTGGTTAGGATCACCACACTTGAAACATCTTCCATCACTTTTTGGGCACTCAAAGAAACGATGTCCCGGTTGTCCACACTTAAAACAATTCCTATTAACTCCAAACTTGTTACCACTACTCCCACCTTCATCTGGTTTCTTTCCACCTTTGCTATAAGGTTTACCTCTAGCCATGTCCTTTCCCCTCTTCTCATTCGCAGCTTTGTAGTAATTAGCCTTAGCTTTACCATCCTTATCACAAATCCGGCTCTTATTCACCAACATCGGAAAATTTCTAATCTCGCTAAACCCAATCAACTGCTTAATGTCTGGCCTCAGCCCATTTTCAAACTTCACACACTTGTCTTCCTCAGCTTCCACCGTGTTGTAATGAGGAGCAAAACGACACAAGTCTTCAAACTTGGCCGCATATTCAGAAACAGATAAACTTCCTTGCTTGAGCTCCATGAACTCAATCACCTTGCGGTTCCTCTCATCTGCTGGAAAATACTTGGTTAAAAACTCTCTCCGGAAACGAGCCCAAGTAATTAAAGCTCCACCAGCTCCCAACCTCTGACTAGCATTTCCCCACCAATGATCAGCCTCATCATGGAGAACATACGCTCCCAGCAATACCTTATGCGCATCCAGACAACGCATAGCCCCAAAAATTCTCTCAATCCCCTCCAACCAAGTCTGTGCTCCATCTGGATCGTATCCTCCCTTGAAGATAGGCGGTTTGTTGTTCATAAACCTCTCAAGTCTCAGCTCATCTTCTCCGCCTCCTCTAGCTTGTTGTGCGGCTCTATCCGCAGTCCTACTAGCAGCATCCTGAGCCATGGCATCAGCCATCCGCTCCATCGCGTCCGCAAGTGCTCGTTGCGCCATATCCACACTCTACCAAACATCACATAACACAAGTGAGCACACAGTGTTTAAGAAAACACAGGTTACACAAAGGGTATACTAAACTTAATTGATCCAATGGATCGACCTGCTCTGATACCAACTATTGTAACACCCTAACCCTTAACCCTTGATTATTAACTTTAATAAAAGAAAACGTTAAGGCCATAGGAAGTTACAACATTAAGGAAACTCATTTTCATAAAAACATCAGCAGAAATCAAAAACATATTTGATTCTCAACACAGCAGCGGAAAAACAACTCAACAAATGCTTATAATTAAGCTTGCATATATTACACAAAAATATATACATAATATTTTCAAAAGAGGCAATTCTACAACAGGCCATTGCCAGATTCATACATACGAGTTCAGATACCCCAAAATGGTGTTACAAATATCAGAGCCCTAGACTCTAACTAGGATACAACACCTAGTACAAAAGAATGTAAGGATAGCTAAGCTATGCCCTTACCACTACAAAAGCTTCTAAACAGCAAGCTACTCCTCTACGATAACCTCGTCAACCTGATGATCTGGATCCCCAATGATCCAGCACATAACACAAAACAGAGAGTGTTAGTATCACAAACAATAAATATGTATAAATAACACATTATTATGCATAACCAAATCACAACACTCATCAACAACAACTATCATCAATAACTCATCATTAACCATTATGCACACATAATTTCCCACATAACTCATCAAAACATCAATTACTACTCACATCCATTATGCACACATAATGCCTAAAATGCACACTAATGTCAATTAGGATGCATGCCTCAAAATGCATTCTCTAATGCATGTGGTACCAAATCATTTCGGATAAACTTATATCCTTATCAAGCTCTCTTGATAACCACGCTCTCATGGATTTCATATCCGCTCCGGATATCATCAAATAATGAAATGCATGATGTTTCACTTAGCAAATATATGATACTCTTATCACTATACTTACTAACACAACTAATTATCAGCTCTCTGATAATTATCTCAACAATAACAAACTCAAACAACACAACTAATTATCAGCTCTCTGATAATTATTACAACATCAATCAACAACAACAACAACAACACCACTACTAGGCTCTCATGGCCAAATCATAAAACAATACATGAATATACTCACCAAGTTCAACAATCTCCACTAAACCAATCAAATCGCATCAAAGTCCCACACAATAGGGGTTTCAAAGGGAAACCCACACACTCTAATAACCCACACACACATAGGGTTTTACTCCAAAACTTTCTTGAAAACAAAATACTCTTTAGAAAAACATAGGAATGGATTAAAATGGTGGGCAAGGTTTCCAAAAATGTATTATAAAAATACAGTAGCAAAAGACATCTCTGCGCGCACCAGGACCTCCAGAACAACTCAACAAAGAAGGCCTGTTCAGGGTTGGTCGCTACAAGCGAGCTCTTGGTCGCTACAAGCGAGCTTAGGCAGGGAATCATCCTGCTTGGTCGCTACCAGCGAACCTTCGGTCGCTACAAGCGAGCATGGTCGCTACAAGCGTCCAGGTGGTCGCTACAAGCGCAGATAGGCAGGGAATAATCCTGCCTGGTCGCTACAAGCGAGGTTTCCGTCGCTACAAGCGACCGTATCAGTACAGTCATAAAAATGTGATTTTTCCACCATCTTGACCCATTCATGGTTACCCAAGTTCCAGAACATGTTAAAATCAACTTTCCAACATAAAACATCATTCAAAAACAATCCCATGCAAGGATTTCATCTATCAAAGAAATTAGGGTTTAAACTCTAAACTTTTCATAACTTTTCTTATGAATTTTCAACACAATAACTTCAACAACAACATGCTAACAACATCACTTAGCATTTCAGAAATCAAAACATATACATTAACAACTTTAAACCATAAAACTTCTATCAAAACCTAGACAAAGTGTAAGAGAAGTTTGGGATGGAGAAATAGACATTCTCCCCTTCTCTTAATCACTTAGAATCATGTAATACCAACTCTCTTACCTCACAAATCCAAGCTTCCTCTTGATCTCTTGCTCTTGCCCTAGGTTTTCCTCTTGCTCTTCTCTTTCTCTTCTCCTCTTCTTCTCACGTTTTTCTTCTTTTCCAAAGGCAATGAATAGTAAATCAAAAAGTTCTAGTGTTATCTCTTATATTCCAATCCAATCAATCTTGGCCATCCATTCTTACTAACTCACAAGGACTCATCCTAGCCATACAATCTAATCCAAGCTTACTACATCCATCCACATAGGATTATTACTACTCATAAACTAAAGCCCAACACTATTCACCTCCTTGGCCCAATTCGCCCAAAACTCTAAAAACTCTGTTACGAACTCACCCTCGCGCTAAATAATTATTCCTCGATTACTAAAAATATATTTAACTGCAAATCCGTAAAATAAAATATATAAAAAAATATAATATACGAAAATAGGGTCGTTACAGTTAGCGTTGAACAAACAATATTATCTGAGTTCATTTTACGGAATGCCCCCGGGTGGAGTAACCCCGAAGCACATTCCCCTGATAACCGGTGAAAATTCCTATCATATCAGGCTAACACCGGACTCCTCTTGCCTAAGTGTGTGGTTATCCTCGTGGAAAGTTCCTGCCCGTTCCAACTGTATCTGGAACCCCCCGTCCTCTCTAACTGGTCGAGAGCACAGGAGACACACTGTAACTCTGTGTGGTTATCCTCACGGAAAGTTCCTGCCCGTTTCAGCAATGCTGAAACCCCCTGTTCTCTCTAACTGGTCGAGAGAACAGAAGACACAAAGTTTGTCCTGATTATTAATTATTATTCCTGTTATATAAATATTCATATCCTGATAAAACTGATACGTGTACCCCCCAGTGTCACTCTGATGTGAACAACTGAGGCACGTCCTGATAACCTGTAACTATGCCTGAAACGAGGGAATTAAGTCCCACTGTCTAAGGTATCCTGTAATCTGCCTGGTTAAGAGAATCCTGATAAACTACCATAACCTACCTGAAAGTAATTCTATTCCTGTTAACCTATTCAAGGTTCTAGACATATCGTTCTCATATGTCACTCTTAGGCTTACTTAACCATTGAACCTGAATTCATGAATTTCCAAGCTTTGCATAATCCTTGCTCATGTAATTTCTCAATCTTTGGAAGCCTTTGGAATGAACTAAAATGGTGGTTTGAGTTAAAATATGTTATAAGAAATCAGTTTCCAAAAAGCCAAGCCCGCGCGAACCAGGACCCCCAGAACAGCTCAACTAGGTTGGTCTGTTCAGGGCTGGTCGCTACAGCGCCCTTCTGGTCGCTACAAGCGACAGTAGACAGAACCTGGTCGCTACAAGCGCCCAGTTCCTCGCTACAAGCGACACTGGTCGCTACAAGCGCCAGTGTGGTCGCTACAAGCGCGGCTAGGCAGGGAAAAACCCAGTCTGGTCGCTACAAGCGACAGTCCGTCGCTACAGCGACCGTATCAGTAAAAACCTGTGTAAAAACGTGATTTCCACCATTTTTGCCCATTTAATGTTACCCATGCTTCCTAAACATGATAAATATGATTTTCCTTCATAAATTAATATTTATAAACACTCATGAGCAAGGATTAAACAAACTAGGAATTAGGGTAAACTCTAATCTTTAACAACTTGTAGAAAAACTATCAAAAACTCTCTAGATGTGTTCTAGAATCTGAAATGAGCTCACCTTAAACCTCCTATTGGTGCGTACTAGCTCTGATTCCCAAAGCCCTAGCTTCAAGCTACCACTTCTCTTAATTCCTTCCTTGATTCTCCTTGCTTTTCCTTTAACTTTCTTGTTCCAAATTTCTGCAGATTTGCAGTTTCGGACCCCTGACTTCAAACTCGTCCCCAGACTTCAATACTCAGCCAAACTTCACGAAATTGGTACCAAAACGTAGATAATTTTGTTAGCTTTCCATAGCATCAAAAACCACTGAAATCGGAGTTATAGAGAGAGAGTTCTTACCATTTAAATGGAGCCCTGTCCCCAAATACGGGTTTCTCCAAAACTCTACCCAAAACTTCTTCTTCTTTAGGAATCATCATGCAAGATGAAATAGAGGTTTAGGCTCAACAATAGGCACGAAAATTTGAAGTGAGAAAGGAAGATTGAAGTGATTCTTACCTTATTTCTCCTTTTCTTTCCTTTGCTCTAACCTTACCAAATACAAGCTTGTTTTGCAAGATTTCTCTCTAGAATTAGTTTAGGAAAAGATGGGTTTATGGAGAGGAAGTGAGGGCGTGTGAGTGGAGGGAGAAGGGAGAGGAAGTGCTGAAAAATGGAAGAGGAAGAGAGTAGAAGTGTGTAGAAAAAGATGGTAAGATTTTCTTACCTCTTTCCTTTAAAACAATTCTCCCTTTTCTTCTTAATTACCATCTCGCCATTCCGTTCATTTACTAAATTACCACTCTTATTTAATGGCTTCTAACACTGATAATCGATACATATAAGCGGAATACTACACTTACTACATAAATAACCCATTAACTGACAATTTACCAAATTGTCCTTTGCTTAAAACATTTCTGATACTTCGTCTCAATATTAATAAATATTTGAATCTTAGGCGGGATGTTACAGACTCATTTTAAACTATATAAAAAAACATACTGGAATCAAGGATTAAACAGGAATCAAGCATATGTATCAAAAAGGGAAAACTATCCTTTTTCCTCGATTCTGTTGAAAATTTACATATCGTCTCTTTCCCCTTTCTGGGGGTCTCCTTTACTTGTCGCTAAGCTTGCGTTTCTCATACTAAACATCTCGATGACTCATAATAAAGGAAGGTAGTCTGATCCGCTTTTCTCTGTAAATAAATTCTTGTTGAGCTTAGCTTACTTTCTAACCTTCTTACCATATAGGACATATCTGAATCACGCTTCGATACGCAACAGGTCTTATCACTACTACTACTCATTCATCTTGATTCCTAGGTTGCATACCATCTTCTCTTCTTAATTTCACAATTCTGGCACTTAAGATTCGGGAGATACGGCTGATCTGATGGGGTTAGCTTCATCTGTCCAAATAATTCGCTTAATCCATAATTAATTCTCTTAACTGTTTGGATATTAAAATTTCATCCAGTTCGAGTGCGCAAGTCCTTTGATTCTTACACACCCTTTCCTTGCTGGGAGTCTAGAGGTTCCAACTCATTCCTTAGAGTATTCCATAATTCCTTACTTTTTATATCTTCCACAGATGAGGCATCGCTCAATGACGCGTCCACCGATGTTGAGGTACTCCGCCTTACTCTTAAACATCTCTTATGTTCCTTAAATTTTGCCATTAACAGGCTTCGTTACTTTACGGTTCGATGGCCACCATTTGGCATTGAATACTTCTTCGCTAATTCCGTCTTAAAAATCTGACGCCTTAAACTTTGCTCTTCATACATCCTCCACGGTTGCATTCAGCTCTCAGACATTTGTCCTAACTATCATATATATAGATTGAGTTGATCAGGCTCAACTAGATGTGACCTTTAGAAGAATATCCGGAACCCAGTGGTCCCACTACATTTATTGAATCTTTAATGACCCAAGGCACAGTCTGAATCGACCTGCTCTGATACCAATTGTAACACCCATACTAAATTTGTCTAGAATATTTAGCATGTGTATTAATCTGATACTGGATACAATAAAATTTTCAATAATAATAATACAACTGAATGAATACAAACATGCTCGTTTATACAACCAATTAAGTACCATAAAAATACACTTATACAATTATCTGACAACCTCCTGAGCTGGTACAAGCCGAGCATCTCTACTCCCTTCAGCGTCTCCCTGAGGAACTTCATCACGAACCACTTGCTTACCGGAAAACCTGCACCAGAAGGATTTAGATGAGACATAATGTCTCAGTGAGCTCCACCCAACCTACTGTTGGCAACCTCGGGGAAACCTATGGTCGCCATGCACTAACTCTTGGCAATCTTGGGGATACCTATGATCGCCGTCATTTTCTACATATTTCGCGATCAAGGGGAAAAACTAGGATCGCTATATGTCTTTATCTTATGCTGAACATACTCATAATCTCATACTTAGTGATTTGGGGGCATCCTATGATCACCTTCTGTTATCTGATGACTACTTTGTCATATCTCTTAGTATAATATATATATACATATTCATCTTTCTTATAACATAAAGCAAGAAGTTAGCGTGTAACACACAATAATTATCTTGGTTCATTTTACGGAGTGCATCCGGGTGGAGTAACCCCGAAGTACATCTCCCATCATACCGGTGAAAATTCCTATCATATCAGGCTAACACCGGACTCCTCTTATCGTTATGTGGACAACCCTCTCGGAGAAGTCCCATCCAGCATAATCCGGAGCCTGCTGGACATAACTTAACTTACATGTGGACAACCCTCTCGGAGAAGTCCCATCCGGCATATCTGGAGCCTGCTGGACATGTTTAATCTTTAACATACGTGTGGACAACCCTCTCGGAGAAGTCCCATCGGGCATAATCCGGAGCCTGCTGGACACGTTAACATAGTCTTATAAACTTACGTGTGGATAACCCTTTCGGAGAAATCCCATCCGACATAATCCGGAGTCTGCTGAACACGTATAATCTTTATAATTAAATTCTTAACTTGTTACTCATATGTATATCTGATACATTCATCACTAATCAAACGTGTGATACTTAACCTATAATATAAGGTTTAAGCTTATCGTTCTCATAAGCCACATACTTGGTCGTTGGAAATCCAACCCTTAAGCTTATCTGAAGCTTTGAATGTTGAAACATTCCTTGTACTATCGTACACTTAAATCTTGCTTTCCTATCAAAGGATTTAGACATATCGTTATCATATGTCGTACTTAGGGACTTACTATCCCACTTACTTAATTGTTGGGAACTAGGCCCCTTAGCTTACTTGAAGCCTATAGGTAATCTCTACCCATTGTCATAATGACGTCTGAATCCGATTAGGATTAATTCCTTAATAATACTTAAAATACCAATCCCCACTCTCTTGTTAATACAAGATAATTCTATGACCCCTTTTCTTCCATTACCGATTATACAAGATGTTCTGGCGCCGTGAGAATGGTTTTTTGGACATAAAACACTTTTCTTAAAAAGGGTGGCACACTGTCTTTTTCGTGGCACGATGGGGCTTGTCGTGGCACGATGGATGTGCTGATCCATATGATCATGGCACGATAGAATCTGTCGTGGCACGATAAAGTCAGTGCAGCCAGGCCCTGTAGCTTTTCCAGAAAGTTCAAATACAAATTTTATTAAGTTCACAACACCAGCAAGTCTTCATACATCAAAATAAAGTATTTTTAACTAGGAAGATCATAACATATCAAGTATTAACAAAGGGAAACTAACAATCAAGAAATCATGCCAAATCATTCAAGTTTTTCCTTTCCTCTCAAAAACCTCAAAACTTTCCAATAAGGGTATTAATCAAAGGGAGCTCACCTTGTTCTCTTGATTAATGCTTTTCCAAGCTTCCTAATCCAAGCCCTAGCTTGATTCCTCTTCTTTCCTTAATTCCTTGTCAAAACCCTAGCCTGGGTCTATCTTTTCCTTTGATTTTCCTTAGCTTCCTCTTGCTCATAATCACCAACTTGCTTGCTTGCATGAGGATTGAGTGATTGAAGATGAACTCTGATGATTATGGAGGGATGGATGGGGGTGGCGCATGAAAGAAGAGGAGAGAAGGGAGAGGATTATTTTTTTAGAGAGAAGGAGTAATGAAGAAATGAGGGAAATTTGGGGATAAATGGCTTTTATAGCCTAAATCCTCAAATTACTTAAATGCCCTTCCTTAAAATACCTCTGACACATCGTCTTACCACTGATAAATATCAGATTTTGAAGCAAGATATTACAGGCACAAAGGTAGATCAAAAGCAGTACAGAGGTATGACTGGTTCTCTGTTGTACTTAACAACTTCTAGGCCAGATATTTTATTCAGTGTATGTTTGTGTGCAAAATTCCAATTGTTGGTGTAAGCCCTAGAGGCCAATAGTTTATGTTAAACTTTTCATATGTATCATAACTTTTATTATTAAATAAAATATGGCGTTCTTTATTACACTTGATATAAGATTAATAAAGTCCCTAGAATAGTTGGTTCATGTGATGGAATATTAAGTGTGACTTAATCATAAGATTACATCAACAGAAAGAACACTATTCTTAAAAGTATCTGTAGTCAAGCTTTAATATGAATTGGGATAATAATAAAGCATGGAGACTATTATGTATGTAGACTGATGACCATATATATCTCATGGGTCATGAATATGAGATATTAAGTCTATACATAGGTATGAGTATTAGGAGTAATATTTATACTGGATTGACCCATCGTGAGAATACTACATAGTATGTTATGAAATCGTCATAAGTTATTCTCATAATTATAATAGTGTATATCATTCTTAGACCTGAAACCACTGTGATCCCTAGATGAGGACTCTAGTGTTTTATTGTCATTCAAATGTTATCTGTAACAAGATAACTATAACGTTGGTTAATGGGCACTCGACGAATCATGCTGAGGGACATGAGTGTCCTAGATGGGATTTTTCCCTCCTTCATAACAGGAGCAATATCTTTAGGCCTCTTGATGAATATGACTGGAAAAATGCATGGCCATGCCGAATTAAGTCAATATGAGATATTTCGTTATTCAGTATACTTCGGGATCAAGAAATATAAATATTGAGCTAAACAAGAGTGACACAATCTATGCCTTGTGTTCAATAAAGATATTAGGACAAAGGAGTAATCGTACACATATAAATTATCATGGAAAAGGTTTCATTAGATCACTTGACATTCTTGTCACTTGGGTAGCAGTGATGTGTTGCTAGATACTGCTCACTGTTTATAATATTAAATATAAGATTTAATATTATTGCCAACGTTACAAGAACCTATAGGGTCACACACAATAGAACGGTCAAAAGGAGAAATATAGGATGTGGTGCGTTTAGCAATTGACGCTAATTAGTTAGCGGAAGCTGATGGATTAATGGGCTTACGGAAGCCCGTTATGATTGCTGATTTCGTAGGACAAGGAGCTCTATAAATAGAACTCTAGTGCTGAAATCAGGTGTGCTAATTTCGTGAAACCCTAAAGCAAAACCGCAACCCTTGTTTTCTCTCTAACCTCTGATCGCTTGGCTAGCACCGGGAACCAGAGGAAACCGTTCGTGTGGACGAGTAGAGGCTTTGCTTGCTTGCTTAGCTGTGATCGAAGAAATCGTTTCTGCACTACAAGAGGTAACAATTCCATCACTGATTCATGTGATATTCGTAATTATCCAAGGAAACAAAATCGAAAATTTTAAAATTCCGCTGCCTTATCTATGTCAATTTTCCTTCAGTGGTATCAGAGCCAATTACGAAACCATGAATTGGATTGTTTTGTTTACAGCTTTATGTTTTAATCGGATTAAACATATCGAATACAATTAAATAATAAAGACGAATTAAAATTGGCAAGGCATCACGTTTCTGTGCATGGCTTTTCGTTTTGTTTGAAGCTTCGGAACCGTATCTGGTGAAGCATCAATATATCGATTATCCATATCGACGGAAACGTGTTGATCGATCACATACGCACATAATAAAATCATAGCACTTTTCTGTGCATGGCTTTTTGTTTTGTTTGAGGCTTCAGAACCGTTTTTCTGGTGAAGCATCAATATATCGATTATCCATATCGACAGAAATATGATTGATAAAATTCTGTGTAACAAAGGTATATATGATATAGTTGTCTTGATCGTTCGCTAATTAAGTCAGGTGATATTTGTTCATACTGAATGATTGTAAACTGAAGCTTAGGAACCGATATAGGTGAAGCATTCTAAATTCGATCTTCATATTGAATAAACAATCAGAGTACTTTGATTGGTGTGATCATATTGTTACAACAGGATTCATAACGCCGCAAGTGTTGTGCCGTCATGATTAGGGTTACGGTCAAATGTTGAAACGTAAAACCGCCGCAAGGTAAAAACGCCGCAAGTAATTAGGGTTACGGTCAAGTAATTAGGGTTACGCCGCAAGTGTTGAAACGTGTCAAATGTTGACACGAAACACGGCGTTAATTCAAAGTGAATCGTTCAAAGTGAAATGTTGATACGAAACGTGTCAAATGCTGACCGGGCAGTGGAACCCCCGACTAATCTGCGTAGTGTGATCAATCGCCGAATTTTAATTTAATTTATTTAATTATGAGGTGTTAATAATAATAAAAGGTGTTTTATTGTTGTTGTGTGAATGATTATGGCCTTAGTCTCATTATTTCTTTTATTTTGGATTTTTGAAATACGGCCTGCGTGTCGTGCCTCTCTCTTGAATTCTATATGTACAGTCTCTTCTCATCCAATCCCTCGTATGTAAAATGAGTTTCTTTATATGTAATGTAATTAGAATACAAGGAGGTAATAGGACTACTGACGTTGGATTAGCCCTGGAAGTCTAGCTTGGAGAAGCAAGGTCGTTTCTAGGATTAGTTTAGATTCTCCCATTGACTTGAGAGAATCATAGCGTTAGGAGGCCATAATCATGTCACTTTTATTTTGTATAATTGTTATGCATGCTTGAATGATTGGAGTGCGAATATATATGATATATAAGCCGTGGTGAGGTGAGATCAAACTAAATAAAATCCTTCAAAGTAATATATTAAGTTTAATGCTTTCCAAAAGAATAACACCCTTCAAGACTAATATCGAATGTGTGGGTTTGCCTTAGCGAAGCACATGTTCTATGTTTGTAAGTCGCGGTGCGGTAATATCATTTACCCGATTGTTATTCTATTGGGTTTAACTTAACTAAATTAATTTTAATATGATTAGAATAAATTTAGAAGCAAGAATTGGGAAATATCTATATGATAGATTAGAGTAAGAGTTACTCGCCCAATTGATGTGAAAGTTGTATAAGATACAATTGGAAATGTTCCTACCTAAATAGCTGAGTTTTCGGGGATCAGCCCTAGCTGACTCAAAACAAGGTGAAATAAGGATTTCAACCCGCTAGAAAATCTTCCAACGGAATTTTCCGAATTAAATGTTTGAAGGTCATTTGATTTGAATAAAATAGTGGGAACGTATTTAATTAAAGGCCAAATTAAATATGTTATTTTCATGATACTTATTTTGTATATTTTAAATTGTAGATGGCAACTAACACTTCAAACAACATTTTGCGATCAATCCTTGATAAGGATAAGCTGAATGAAACAAATTTTTTAGACTGGCACCGTAACTTGAGGATTGTCCTCACACATGAGAAAAAGATGTATGTGCTTGATGAACCTATTCCTGAAGAGGCACCAGCTGCAAATGCTCCCAGGGCTGAGAGAGATGCTTATAGTAAGCATGTCAATGATGTCGTGGAAGTCGCTTGCATCATGCTTGCAACCATGACCTCTGAGCTTCAGAAGCAACACGAGAACATGGCTGCGTACAATATGATCGAACACATTAAGACTCTTTATGAAGAGCAGGCTAGGCATGAAAGGTATGATGTCTCCAAGGCCCTTTTTGGAACTAAGCTGTCAGAAGGAAGTCCTGTAGGACCTCATGTACTCAAGATGATTGGGTACGTTGAGAACCTCACGCGATTGGGTTTACCCCTTGAGCAGGAACTTGCTATTGATCTTATCTTGCAATCGTTGCCAGAAAGCTTTAGCCATTTTGTCATGAATTTCCTCATGAATGACATGGACAAAACTCTTCCACAGCTTGCAGCAATGTTAAGAACTGCTGAAAAGAACATGAAGGGAAAGGGAAAGACCATCTTGATGGTTAACAATGGAAAGGTCAAAAAGCATAACAAGAAGCCTAAAAAGTCTAAGGGAAATGGCAAAGGCAAAGCAGATGCTAAGCCATCAACCAAAGCTTTAAAGCCTACTGGAGGTGAAGCTCAACTGCCCAAAATATCTGGAAGACAAAAAGAATGGAACGGTTGCTTCCACTTCTTCAGGTGTTTTGTTATAGAAATTAATATGTCTACTTCTACATCATGGGTATTAGATACTGGATGTGGTTCTCATATTTGTACTGATGTGCATGGGCTGAGAACGAGTAGAGCATTGGCAAAAGGGGAGGTCGATCTACGAGTTGGCAATGGCGCAAAGGTTGCTGCTTTAGCTGTTGGAACTTATGAATTGACTTTACCTAGTGGTCTTTTAATATAGTTAGAGAACTGTTATTTTGTACCTGCAATTAGCAGGAATATTATTTCTGTTTCTTGTTTGGATAAGTCTGGTTTTTCCTTTACAATAAAAGACAAATGTTGCTCTATTTATTTGGATAATATTCACTATGCTAATGCCATTATGAGTAATGGACTTTATATTCTTGATCTCGATATGCCAATCTATAACATAAATACGAAAAGGATGAAACCTAATGAGTTGAATCCAACTTATCTTTGGCATTGTCATTTAGGCCATATAAATGAAAATCGCATTTCCAAACTCCATAAAGATGGAATTTTGGACTCTTTTGATTTAGAATCATATGAGACATGTCGATCTTGTTTATTGGGAAAGATGACAAAGACCCCATTCACCGGAACAGGTGAAAGGTCTAGTGATCTTTTGCTACTCATAAACACTGATGTATGTGGACCACTGAACACACCTGCTAGAGGAGGTTTTCATTACTTTATTACATTCACTGATGACTTTAGTAGATTCGGATATGCGTATCTAATGAAACATAAATCAGAGTCATTTACTTTCTTCAAGGAATTTCAAAATGAAGTAGAAAACCAACTTGGCAAGAAAATCAAAATGCTTCGATCTGATCGAGGTGGCGAATATTTGAGCCAAGAGTTTGACGATCATCTAACAGAGTGTGGGATCTTATCCCAACTCACACCTCCTGGAACACCACAATGTAATGGTGTTTCCGAAAGGAGAAATTGAACCTTGTTAGACATGGTCTGATCTATGATGAGTCATGTTGATCTTCCAAACTCCTTTTGGGGACACGCCTTATTAACTGCAGCTTATACACTTAACCAAGTTCCATCCAAAGCGATAGAAAAGACACCATATGAGATATGGAGTGGTCGAAAACCCAATGTGAAACATTTAAATATTTGGGGTTGTGAAGTTTATGTGAAACGACTAATGTCCACTAAACTTGAACAAAGATCTGACAAATGTTTCTTTGTGGGATATCCTAAAGAAACTAAAGGATACTACTTTTACAAACCATCTGAGGGCAAAGTGTTTGTCGCTAGAAATGGAGTATTCCTTGAAAAGGAATTTGTTTCCAAAGAAATTAGTGGGAAAAAGGTAGATCTTGAAGAAGTTCAGTAGTACGCCAATGGAGGAACAAGAGCAGGATACACAAACTGTTGTGACATAAAATCCTACTCCAATAACACAAGAACCATGTAGGTCAAATAGGATACGTCAAGAACCTGAAAGTTATGGATATCTCATATCAGAAGAATGTGACGTATTGCTCATGGATCAAGATGAGCCTATGACTTATCAAGAGGCCATTATTGGTCCTGAATCTGAGAAGTGGCTTGAAGCCATGAAATCTGAAATGGATTCCATGTACACAAATCAAGTTTGGAACTTGGTTGAAGCACCTAAAGGAATTAATCCTATAGGATACAAGTGGGTTTTCAAAAAGAAAACTGACATGGACGGAAAGGTAAACACCTACAAAGCGCGGTTCGTTGCTAAAGGCTTCAAACAAATTCATGGTGTAGACTATGATGAAACCTTTCCACCAGTCGCAATGATTAAATCCATTTGGATCTTACTTGCTATCGATGCATACCATGATTATGAAATCTGGCAGATGGATGTCAAGACTGCTTTCCTTAATGGAAATCTCCTTGAGGATGTGTACATGACACAACCTGAAGGATTTGGCATTCCTAATAACATCCAAAAGGTATGCAAATTACAGCGATCAATCTATGGATTGAAGCAAGCTTCCAGAAGTTGGAATCTTCGTTTCGATGAAACTGTACAACAATATGGATTCATTAAAAATGAAGATGAACCTTGTGTTTACAAGAAGGTTAGTGGGAACATAGTCTCATTCCTGGTATTATATGTGGATGACATATTGCTTATCGGAAATGACATCCCTACACTACAAGAAATTAAATCTTGGTTAGGGAAATGCTTTTCTATGAAAGACTTAGGTGAAGCCTCCTACATATTAGGAATCAGGATCTATAGAGATAGATCACAAAGATTGCTTGGCTTAATTCAGGGTACATACATAGACAAAGTCTTGAGACGTTTCAATATGTATGAGTCCAAGAAAGGACTCATACCTATGTCATCAGGTATAAGTTTGTCAAAGGCACAATCCCCTTCAACTGATGAAGAAAGGGATCTAATGATCAATGTTCCATATGCATCAGCAATTGGATCTATCATGTATGCTATGTTATGTACTCGACCAGATGTCTCGTATGCTTTAAGTGCTATGAGCAGGTACCAGTCTAATCCAGGCAACAGTCATTGGGTTGCTGTCAAGAACATCCTTAAGTACTTGAGAAGAACTATGGATACTTTCTTGATCTATGGAGGTCAAGAAGAGCTCTTTGTAATTGGTTACACAAATGCTAGCTTTCAGACAGATCATGATGATTTCAAATCGCAATCTGGATACGTGTTTTGCTTAAATGGTGGTGCTGTGAGCTGGAAAAGTTCAAAGCAGGAAACAGTCGCTGATTCTACAACTGAGGCCGAGTATATTGCTGCATCTAATGCCGCAAAAGAGGCTGTTTGGATCAAGAAATTCATTTATGATCTTGGTATAGTTCCAAGCATTGTGGATCCCATTGAATTACTATGTGATAACAATGGAGCAATCACACAAGCTAAAGAACCTAGATCTCACCAAAGATCTAAACACATACTTAGGCGCTATCATCTCATTCGAGAAATCATCGATATTGGAGATGTGAAAATATGCAGAGTACCAACATCAGACAATGTTGCTGATCCACTGACTAAAGCTTTGACTCAGCAGAAGCATGATGGTCATACTAGATCTATGGGTATTAGGTCTATGCCTGATTGGCTCTAGTGCTAGTGGGAGATTGTTGGTGTAAGCCCTAGAGGTCAATAGTTTATGTTAAACTTTTTCATATGTATCATGAGTTTTATTATTAAATAAAATATGGCGTTCTTTATTACACTTGATATAAGATTAATAAAGTCCCTAGAAAAGTTGGTTCATGTGATGGAATATTAAGTGTGACTTAATCATGAGATTACATCAACAGAAAGAACACTAATCTTAAAAGTATCCGTAGTCAAGCTTTAATATGAATTGGGATAATAATAAAGCATGGAGACTATTATGTATGTAGACTGATGACCATATATATCTCATGGGTCATGAATATGAGATATTAAGTCTATACATAGGTATGAGTATTAGGAGTAATATTTATACTAGATTGACCCATCGTGAGAATACTACATAGTATGTTATGAAATCGTCATAAGTTATTCTCATAATAATAATAGTGTATATCACTCTTAGACCTGAAACCACTGTGATCCCTAGATGAGGACTTAAGTGTTTTATTGCCATTCAAATGTTATCTGTAACAAGATAACTATAACGTTGGTTAATGGGCACTCGACGAATCATGTTGAGGGACATGAGTGTCCTAGATGGGATTTGTCCCTCCTTCATAACAGGAGATATATCTTTAGGCCTCTTGATGAAATATGACTGGAAAAATGCATGGCCATGCCGAATTAAGTCAATATGAGATATTGGACTTATTCGTTATTCAGTATACTTCGGGATCAAGAAATATAAATATTGAGCTAAACAAGGGTGACACAATCTATGCCTTGTGTTCAATAAAGATATTAGGACAAAGGAGTAATCGTACACATATAAATTATCATGGAAAAGGTTTCGTCAGATCACTTGACATTTTTGTCACTTGGGTAGTAGTGATGTGTTGCTAGATACCGCTCACTGTTTATAATATTAAATATAAGATTTAATATTATTGCCAACGTTACAAGAACCTATAGGGTCACACACAATAGAACGGTCAAAAGGAGAAATATAGGATGGGGTGCGTTTAGCAATTGACGCTAATTAGTTAGCGGAAGCTGATGGATTAATGGGCTTACCGAAGCCTGTTATGATTGCTGATTTCGTAGCACAAGGAGCTCTATAAATAGAACTCTAGTGCTGAAATCAGGTGTGCTAATTTCGTGAAACCCTAAAGCAAAACCGCAACCCTTGTTTTCTCTCTAACCTCTGATCGCTTGACTAGCATCGGGAACCAGAGGAAACCGTTCGTGTGGACGAGTAGAGGCTTTGCTTGCTTGATTAGCTGTGATCGAAGAAATCGTTTCTGCACTACAAGAGGTAACAATTCCATCACTGATTCATGTGATATTCGTAATGATCCAAAGAAAGAAAATCGAAAATTTTAAAATTCCGCTGCCTTATCTATGTCGATTTTCCTTCACTAATCAGATCCTAGAAAATCTCACCTAACTGCTGTTAAGAGAATCTTCAGGTATCTGAAAGGAACAACTAATCTTGGAATTCTCTATAAGAAATCCTTAGATTATGAGTTGGTTGGATTCTGTGATGTTGATTATGCTGGTGATAGGATTGAAAGAAAATCAACCAGTGAAAATTGTCAATTTCTTGGTGAGAATCTAATATCCTAGGCTATCAAAAGATAGTCAACCATTGCACTGTCAACAGTAGAAGCAGAATACATCTATGCTGCAAGTTTTTGCACTCAACTTCTCTAGATGAAACATTAGTTAGAAAAATATCAGATACATGAAAGCAGTATTCCTATCTTTTGTGATAATATTGCAGCTATCTGTTTGTCAAAAAATCCAATTCTGCATTCAAGAGCCAAACATATTGACATTTAACATCATTTTATTAGAGATTGTGTTCAGAAAGGTGTTTTGGATATACAGTTCATTGATATTGATCATCAGTGGGCTGATATATTTATATGATTTGATTTTATAAAGAACAATCTGAACATGCATTTTATCTCAGAAAAATGTTGACTCTGAATGGGAATTCAGAATCTGAAGAAATTTAGAAGCCAAAATCTATCAGACTCTCTTTACTGAGAATTTGAAGGATTTCAGCTTCTGAAGTCATCAGAGTCTGAAGTCTAGAATCTGGGTAGTTTGCGTCTAATATGCTTATAAGTGGAATGGTTTCATAACGTCTTTATGGACAGCTGTCCAACTAATAAGCCAGTGTGTATGAGTAAGTCACTAACGTGGGAAGTAACTGTTGGGTATTAACTGCTGGGAAATGATGATTTTGCATTGAAACTTGTCTTCGTGCCCCCATTTGTCATTAATGTTGTGTTTATGTGTAATTACGTTTTGAATATTAATAGTTTTAACAAAAACACTTTGTCACAAACACACTTTCACATTTCACTACCTACACTTTCTATTTTCAAGCTTTCTTTGAAAAGAAAAAAAAAACTTCCAAATTTCTCAAACAAATCCTAAGAACCCTACAACTCAGAAATGGATGAAACTTCATCTTCTGTAATGGAAATTGATACTGGTGCTGCATCGTTTATCAAACCTAAGACTATGTACGTCAACAAGGAGGATTTGAAAGTCTTCATTGAGAGCGCAGTGGATTTCAAATCCTTGGAGTTAAACGGTTGTAACATTCAACATTACATGGATTTTCAAGATTGGAATTCGTACTTCAACATGCTGAATGGACCAACCTACATGGAATTAGTAAAAGATTTCTTGGTCAGAAGAGAGGTTTATGACTCAGAAGCTGCAAGAAGAGAAGAACTTCAGAAGATTGCTGGTAACAAGAAACTCAAAGGAAAATCTGGAGCAGAGATGGGTCTGAAGGAGTTTGTGCAAACAGAAATCAGGTCAGGAGTGAATGGAATCAGAATCACCTTAACTGAATCAACTATTGCCAAGGTTATAGGAGCAAGAAACCATGGTATGTTCTTATCTAGTACTGATAAGAAGAGCCAGTGGGCGGATCAGATTCAAGCAACTTTGTTTGAAGGAAGAGTGTCTGAAAATATAGTTGAGATGAGGAAGGAGTACAGAGTTCTGCACATGATACTTCTGTCTTTCTTCATGCCTAGAGATGGAGGCAAAGACTACATGTCCTGGGATCATATGCATTTCCTATTGTTCTTGATTAAGAAATTTCCAATAGATTTGCCCAAGTACATCTTCAACTAGTTGTGCACCTCTATTAAGGATGGAATAAAAGGGAAAAAGAATGTGCCATATGCAAGACTTCTCTCTAAAATTTTCCATCAAGGAAGATTAGTTTAGAAGCTGAAGTTTGTTGGAGTAGGTTCTGATACTGAGCTGGGAACCTGCAGAGGAAAGATTATATCATGAGTTATAATGGGAAGCATGATGATCATTCCCAAGAAGGAGATTATAACTACTGATGAGGATCTGCAAGTTATAATGAGTCAGTCTGAGTACCTGGATAACTTCTCTCCCATTTCAAAGGAAGACAATCCAGAGGTACTAGCTGAGTTCATAACAGAACACTACAAGGAAATAGGTGTGGTCATCACCTGGGAGATGATCCCTGATCACCCTAATCAACCCTGGAGAGCTGTCAAGAAGAGGAAGTCCACCTCAGAAGTTGTCAAGCTAGAATCTCAACCTCCAGCAAAGAAGCAGAAAATCTCTAAGTATGTTTCTAAAGCCCAACAGAAGCTGCTGAGTTGGAGCATGTCAAAGTTCTCCCTGCTAAGACTAGAAGTGAAGCATGTTGGAACAAAATGTGTTAAACAACTCTCTTCTGAATTAAGGGGGAGATTGTTGAAACATTATGTATAAACATATCTCTCTTTGTTTGTTTTGATGATAACAAAAGTGTTAAATAGAAAATTGGTTATTTGCTAATGCTTTGTTCAAGTGATTTCAGAACCACGTGTTTAAATGATTGGTAATTGACAATGGTTATGGAAGAACAAGCTTAGAGCAAGAAAGGAAAGCCAAGAAGCAATGTTGCAAAGCTGGAAGAAAAACTGGGTCTGAAGAGTGCTCCTGAAGTGTGCTTCTGATCAGCTTCTGAGACCAGCTTCTGATCCGTACAACTGAGGCAGCTTCTGAAGCTCAGTACGTGAAGCCAGCTTCTGATGCACTGTTCACGCAGAAGCTTCTGAAGTCTGATGTGTAAGAAAAGCAGCTGTTACTGTGCGCATTTAATGCCTGGATATGTCAGAATAACTCAATGGAACAGTTGTCTCCCTGACTCAAACATTCCCCAGCTTTTAAGGAAGTTAAATTCAAAAATGGCTGCTGCTCTGTTTTCTGGAAAAGTTCAGCACACAATTTCAGCTATGCTAGCTCACAACTTGCAACGGCTCCTTGCTTAATTTCAGCAAAACTTCAACAACTCTATTTCCCTCTATATAAGGAAGAAGATTTGAAGAAGAATTCTGCTAAGACTCTTGAAACAAAACTGCTGAACCTGTGCTTTGTTTTTGCTGTCAAAATTCATAAGTTCACAAAACTCTTAGAAATTCTTTTAGTCTCTGTAACTTAGAATTTCTTAAGGTTAAGAGTCTTAACCTGTGTTGTATTAAGAGAACACCTCTGATATTTTATCAAGTGTTCAACCCAAACTTACCTTCTTTGTAAATCAGTTTGGTTTAAGTCTTAGTCTGCGTACTAAGCATTGTAAGTCTCATTACTTAGTGTTTTGAGCAAACCAGAAGCCTCTTCCTTTGTGGTTGAGCAACAGGAAGCCTCTTGACATAGTGTCTTGAGCATTAGAAGCCTCTTCCTTTGTGGTTGAGCAATTGGAAGCCTCTTCCTTTGTGGTTGAGCAACTGGAAGTCTCTTCCTTTGTGGTTGAGCAATTGTAATCAATTGATTATAGTGGAAATCTCTTGTTGGATAACAAGGGGACTGGACTACTTCCTACATTGGGAAGGAACCAGTATAATTCTTTGTGTGTCTCTCTTTCCCTTCTCTATTTACTTTTTATAACCGCTGTATAACTCTGAGAAATAGTTCAGAGCTTGATGATTCATTATGGGACATTATTGAAGATGGAATCACAATCCCAGTTGATGAAGAAGGTGTTGCTGTCAACAGAAGAGGACTCAATGATGCTGAGAGGAAGATTTATAGAAAGCACCATAATGTCAGAGGCATTATTGTGGATTCATTACCTCACACTGAGTATCAAAAGCTGAGTGACAAGTCTACAGCAAAGGCCATCTTCACATCCCTCTGCTCTAACTATGAAGGTAACAAAAAGGTTAGAGAAGCTAAGGCAAACATTCTTGTTCAGCAATATGAATTGTCCAGAATGAAAGAGGATGAAAATATTGAGGCTATGTTCTCAAGATTTCAGACTCTGGTTTCTGGACTTCAAATTCTGAAGAAGAGTTATACCACAGCTGATCATGTGAACAAAATTCTTAAAAGTCTGCCATCTAAATGGAGACCTAAAGTGACTGCCATTGAGGAAGCTAAGGATCTGAATACTTTAAGTATTGAGGATCTTATAAGCTCCCTCAAGGTGCATGAACTGGGACTCAATGAAGACGAGTCTGTTAGAGAACCAAAATCATTAGCACTGAAATCTAAAAGAAAGCCTGCTAAAGCTTTGAAAGCTATTGAATCTGAAGAAGACTTTTCTGAGGGAAATTCTGATGAAGATTCAGATGCTGATGAGCTTGCAATGCTTTCTAAAAGAATTCAGTATCTAATGAATAGAAAGAAAAAATTCTCTAACAGAAGCAGTAACTTTAGAGGATCTGGTTCAAAGAGGGAAAACCAGAAAGAATGCTGTTACAACTGCAAGAAGCCTGGGCATTTCATTGCTGACTGTCCTGATCTTCAGAAGGAAAAATCTAAAGAAAAAACAAAGAAGTCCAGCTCAAAGTCCAGTAACTTCAGAAATAAACTTAAAAAGAGTCTCATGGCAACATGGGATGACCTGGACAATGAGTCTGAATCTGATGAAGAAGAAGCAAACCTGGCCTTGATGGCAACTGCATTTTCTGTTGCAGAATCCTGTTCAGATTCAGATGAAGAATATGAGGTATATTCTGAACTCACTAGATCAGAGTTAATTGAAACTGTTAAAGATCTTATGAGTCATCTAAAAAGCAAGTTAGGAGAAATTAAATCTTTGAAAAATAAAACTAACTTGTTGTCTAAAGAAAATCTTAAACTTCAGAATCAAATATTTGAATAAGATGAAGAAGTTGAAGAACTCATAAAAGAGGCTCATAAGAAATCTGAAGAGGTTCCTAATGAACATGAAATAGCTCGTCAGGATTTCTATTTAACAGGAATCAATAGAACTAAAATTGCCTCTATGCTTTATAATATGGTCAGAAACAAAGGTGAAGGTATTGGCTATGATCCATTCAAACCTTCAAATGAATCAAACTCACCTTCTGGTTCGGAAATATTTTAAAAGGCAATAATATATGCTTTGTGCCTGCTTCTGATAATTCTGAGAAAGTGAAAATATCAGAAACTGAGACTGAGTCTAAAGTTCTGAACTGCTCAGACTCTAAAGCTTCTGAACCTAAGGATAAGATGAAGGCAGATGTTAAAACCTTGCCTAAATCTAAGTCAAAAGGTTCTAAGCCTAAGAGTAAGAGAAAATCAGACTTTAAACCTGAAAATGTTCAAAGTCTGAAGAGTTCAGAACCTGAAACCAGTAAGTCTCAGAGTCTGAAGAATTCAAACTCAAATTTTTCTAAGACTGAGTTTATGAAAACTTCAAAAACTATTAAACCAGTCAATACAAAACATTTTCAATCTCAAAATGTTAGGCAAAGCAAGCAAAGCAAGCAAAACAAAGCCAATCTATTTTCTGCTTCTGATTGTTTTAAGAAAGGCAAAACTGAAGCTTGCCTTGTGCCTGAAGTTACCAAAATTAGAATTTTGAAGAGATCAGAACCAGAATGCTCAATGGTCCAAACTCTAAAGAACTCAGAACCAAAAACCTTCAAGTCTAAGGTTCTGAAGAAATCTGAGTCTAGACCCTTGAGAACTCAGGTTCTGAAAAACTCAGGTTCTGAATATCAAACTTATTCCAGATATAAGGATTCATATCCTAAGTATCAGAACAAGTCTGAATATCATAACTTCAGACAGAAGATGAACAAGCCAAAACCTTTCAGAACTAACCCCAAAGGACCCATGAAAATCTGGGTACCTAAGTCTGAGATCATTTCAATTGCAGATATGCTTAACATCCAAAGAAAAGGAAAGGTCCTGGTACCTGGACAGTGGATGCTCGCATCATATGACAGGAGACAAGTCTATGTTCCAAACCCTAACTCAGAAAGAGGGAGGAACTGTAGGGTTTGGAGGAAGTCAGAAAGGAAAGATCATTGGTACTGGTAAGATAGGTAATTCTTCCCTGTACATTGATAATGTTTGGCTGGTAGATGGACTTAGACATAATTTACTTAGCATAAGTCAATTATGTGATAGTAATTATGAAGTCTTGTTTAATAAGAACACTTGCACTGTAATCAACAATGAAGATAAGTCTGTAGTGTTCAAAGGTAGCAGGAAAAACAATGTTTACAAAATAAATTTTTCTGAATTGGTTCAGCAGAAGGTAGTTTGCCTTCTGTCTGTGAGTGATGAGAAATGGGTATGGCACAAAAGGCTGGGACATGCTAACTGGAGACTCATCTCCAAACTTAGCAAGTTACAGCTGGTTAGAGGCCTACCCAGCATTGATTATCACTCAGATGCTTTATCTTCAGCATGCCAAATTGGAAAATTTTCTAAAACTTCTTTTAAATCTAAGAACATTGTTTCCACCTCAAAACCATTAGAACTCCTTCACATTGATCTGTTTGGCCCTGTTGGGACAGCTTCAATCAATGGGAAGAAGTATGGACTTGTAATTGTTGATGATTACAGTAGGTGGACTTGGGTTAAATTCCTTAGAACCAAGAATGAAACATATGATGTGTTTTTCAAATTCTGCAAACAAGTACAAAATGAAACTGATTTGAAAATTTTAAAAATCAGAAGTGATCATGGTGGGGAATTTGAAAATGAACCATTTGAAAATTTTTGTGAAGATCATGGAATTCTCCATGAGTTCTCATCTCCTAGAACTCCACATCAAAATGGAGTTGTAGAGAGAAAGAACAGGTCTTTACAGGAAATGGCCAGAACCATGATCCATGAATCCAAAATTGCTAAGTACTTTTGGGCAGAAGCTGTAAACACAGCATGTTATATTCAGAACATGATTTATATCAGACCTATTCTGAATAAAACATCATATGAACTGTTTAAAGGAAGAAAACCAAGCATTTCTTATTTTCATCAGTTTGGTTGTACTTGCTACATACTAAACAATAAGATTTACCTAAAGAAATTTGATGCTAAGGCTCAAAAGGGTACCTTTTTAGGTTACTCAGAGAGATCTAAAGCATACAGGGTGTATAATTCTGAAACACATGTTGTTGAAGAAGCTATACATATTAGATTTGATGATAATAAGCCTGGTAATGAAATACCAGAGCTGGTTGAGAGTTTTGCAGATGTCAGACTCTCAGAAGAGCCTTCAGAAGCTGAACCCAGTTCAGAGTCTGAAGGAAATCCAGAATCTAGAAATGATGAAGAATCTGAGGAATTCACTGATAATGGAACTACTCCTGAAGCAAACCAAGACCAGCATGGTTCTGAACATGTCCCTGATGGTTCTTCAGTAGCTAATCCACCCAGAACCTCATTTAAGTACAAGTCTTCACATCCTGAGGAGCTGATTATTGGGAACAAGAGCAGTCCAATCAAGACCAGCTCAGCATTCACTCAGAATGAGTCTATGCTTGGCCTGCTATCCATGTTTGAGCCCACAACAGCTGATGAAGCACTTGCAGATGATGGCTGGATTGTAGCAATGCAGGAAGAGCTGAACCAGTTTCAAAGGAATGATGTCTGGGATCTAGTTGCAAGACCTGACCATAAGAACATCATTGGAACAAAATGGGTGTTCAGAAACAAGCTCAATGAACAAGGTGAAGTGATCAAAAACAAGGCTAGATTTGTAGCTCAAGGGTACAGCCAGTAAGAAGGAATTGATTACACAGAAACTTTTGCTCCAGTTGCAAGACTGGAAGCAATCTGGTTACTTCTTTCTTATGCTGTTAATCATGATATCATCTTGTACCAAATGGATGTTAAGAGTGCTTTCTTAAATGGTGTAATTTCTAAAGAAGTGTATGTTAAACAACCTCCTGGTTTTGAAGATGTTAAAAATCCAGATTTTGTTTTTAAACTTAAGAAATCCTTGTATGGTCTGAAACAAGCTCCTAGAGCTTGGTATGAAAGGCTAAGCAATTTCTTGATTAAAAATGGTTTTGTAAGAGGTCAAGTTGATAATACACTCTTTAGAAAAACTGTTAAGAAAGAAATCTTAATTGTGCAAATATATGTGGATGATATCATATTTGGTTCTACTAATGCCTCTCTTTGCAAAGAATTTTCAAAGTTAATGCAGGATGAATTTGAAATGAGCATGATGGGAGAGTTGAAATTCTTCTTGGGAATTCAAATCAACCAATGCAAAGATGGTGTCTATGTTCATCAGTCCAAATACACTAAAGAGCTTCTGAAGAAGTTCCAGCTGGATGATTGCAAGCTGATGACAACACCTATGCATCCCACCTGCACCTTAAGCAAAGAGGACAATGGCTCAAAAGTAGACCAGAAGCTGTTCAGAGGTATGATAGGTTCTCTTTTATACTTAACTGCTTCTAGGCCAGATATTTTGTTTAGTGTATGTCTGTGTGCTAGATTCCAGTTAGATCCTAGAGAATCTCATATGACTGCTGTCAAGAGAATCTTCAGGTATCTGAAAGGAGCAACTAATTTGGGACTTCTGTATAAGAAATCTCTAAATTATAAGCTAGTTGGATTCTGTGATGCTGATTATGCTGGGGACAGGATTGAAAGAAAGTCCACCAGTGGAAACTGTCAGTTTCTTGGTGAAAATCTGATATCCTGGGCCAGCAAAAGACAAGCAACCATTGCTTTGTCAACAGCAGAAGCAGAATACATCTCAGCTGCAAGTTGTAGCACACAACTGCTATGGATGAAACATCAATTAGAGGATTATCAGATTCATGCGGATAATATTCCTATTTATTGTGATAATACTGCTGCAATATGTCTGTCTAAAAATCCAATTCTGCATTCTAGAGCCAAGCATATAGAAATAAAACATCATTTTATAAGAGATTATGTTCAGAAGGGTGTGTTGGATATCCAGTTCATTGATACTGATCATCAATGGGCTGACATATTCACCAAACCCCTAACAGAAGAAAGATTCAATTTTATCAAAAAGAATCTGAACATGCACTTTATCTCTTGAAAAATATGCTTGAATCTGAATGAAAACCTTGATTCTAAGTTCATCAGAAGCTAAGACTTATCAAACACTCATTTTTGAGAGTCTGACTAAAGTTAAGCCCTGAAAAACTTCAGAGTCTGAAGGTTCAGAACCTGGATTTTCTGCCTTCTGAATCTGATAGAAATCTAATGTTTGGTCAGAATCTGATAAGTATAACCCTGGGCAATGATGATTTAAAGCTTTGAAAGTTTAACTTTGTCCCTCCAAAAGTCATCAATATAAAAATGTGTTTTTCTGTTTTTGGTATCAAAAACTCAAACTGTTTTTACACAGACACATTTTTCAAATGCTCAAAATTCATCAGACATGTTCAGATTTTTTAAAACTTATTTAAAATGTTTGGTATCAGTCTAAGATCATGAAATTCTGAAAGAATTCAGCAGCACTTGAACTTTTGAGTCCATATGCTCATCTTGGTATCAGCACTGAACCATTTGTGGTATCAGGTTCTGATATAAAATCAAGAGTGCTCTGAATAACTTTTGGTATATGTTCTGAACAATTTTATTTTAAAAATGAGTTAAACCTGCTCTGATACTGAACAAATTTCACTGAACAGCTTTGTCTGAACATAGAATGCTCTGATCAGAAGCTTTGAACTATCTTTTTTCTGCTTCTGAACATCATTCAGTTTTTAAATGCAATGTCATATACTCATGAAAAATCAAGTTTGCTCTGATACTCATCATTGCTGCTTGATTACTTATATGATTGCATGCTTATCTCACATGTTTTTCAAACTCTCTTAATATTCTGAAATTTTTTTAAAAACTTTCTTTTTGTTGATGACAAAAGGGGGAGAAATGGAAAACAAGTATTAAAGCTCTTGAGCTCAATATAAGTTAAAATTCTGTCAGTAATTAACTTATGAAAGGGGAGTAAAAGGTATTAAAACCTGAGGCTCTGAACATAAGTTATAGTTCTGATTGAATTTAACTTATGAGAACCATTTTTTTAACTCTTAGCCTCTGAAATAAATTTTTGTGAGATACACTACTCTTAGTGAGTTAAAATGAATTTAAAATAAAAAGGATAAGACTCAGGGAGCTTACAAAACTCATCCTGTGGATTATCAGACTTAGGGGGAGAGCTTACAAACCTTAGAACCTGAAGTCAACTTGTTATTTAAAATTCTGAGTGTCAATTTCACTTAATTGTTTTAAATTGAGTTTAATTAACTTGGATAAGAATCAAGGGGAGCTTACAAACCTAACCTTGAGGACTGTCAGACTTAGGGGGAGCTTACAAACCTCTCCTGAAGTCAGTTTGTTAATTAAACTTAATAACAATTCTGAAACTTTCACATTTGTGATTTTGACTGTACTTAATTAACATGGATCAGACTCAGGGGGAGCATACAAACCTCACACTCTGCAGTTAACTTGTTAATTAAGTAAACAACAATTTTCTGATTTAATACTTATGTTTGTCATCATCAAAAAGGGGGAGATTGTTGGAACAAAATGTGTTAAACAACTCTCTTCTGAATTAAGGGGGAGATTGTTGAAACATTATGTATAAACATATCTCTCTTTGTTTGTTTTGATGATAACAAAAGTGTTAAATAGAAAATTGGTTATTTGCTAATGCTTTGTTCAAGTGATTTCAGAACCACGTGTTTAAATGATTGGTAATTGACAATGGTTATGGAAGAACAAGCTTAGAGCAAGAAAGGAAAGCCAAGAAGCAATGTTGCAAAGCTGGAAGAAAAACTGGGTCTGAAGAATGCTCCTGAAGTGTGCTTCTGATCAGCTTCTGATCCGTACAACTGAGGCAGCTTCTGAAGCTCAGTACGTGAAGCCAGCTTCTGATGCACTGTTCACGCAGAAGCTTCTGAAGTCTAATGTGGAAGAAAAGCAGCTGTTACTGTGCGCATTTAATGCCTAGATATGTCAGAACAACTCAATGGAACAATTGTCTCCCTGACTCAAACATTCCCCAGCTTTTAAGGAAGTTAAATTCAAAAATGGCTGCTGCTCTGTTTTCTGGAAAAGTTCAGCACACAATTTCAGCTATGCTAGCTCACAACTTGCAACGGCTCCTTGCTTAATTTTAGCAAAACTTCAACAGCTCTATTTCCCTCTATATAAGGAAGATTTGAAGAAGAATTCTGCTAAGACTCTTGAAACAAAACTGCTGAACCTGTGCTCTGTTTTTGCTGTCAAAACTCATAAGTTCACAAAACTCTTAGAAATTCTTTTAGTCTCTGTAACTTAGAATTTCTTAAGGTTAAGAGTCTTAACCTGTGTTGTATTAAGAGAACACCTCTGATATTTTATCAAGTGTTCAACCCAAACTTACCTTCTTTGTAAATCAGTTTGGTCTAAGTCTTAGTCTGCGTACTAAGCATTGTAAGTCTCATTACTTAGTGTTTTGAGCAAACCAGAAGCCTCTTCCTTTGTGGTTGAGCAACAGGAAGCCTCTTGACTTAGTGTCTTGAGCATTAGAAGCCTCTTCCTTTGTGGTTGAGCAATTGGAAGCCTCTTCCTTTGTGGTTGAGCAACTGGAAGTCTCTTCCTTTATGGTTGAGCAATTGTAATCAATTGATTATAGTGGAAATCTCTTGTTGGATAACAAGGGGACTGGACTACTTCCTACATTAGGAAGGAACCAGTATAATTCTTTGTGTGTCTCTCTTTCCCTTCTCTATTTACTTTTTATAACCGCTACATAACTCTGAGAAATAGTTCAGAAATGATTCATATCAGATTCTGAACTTGACTTAAGTTTTTGAGAAGAAAAGAAACCAAGTTTTTGGAGTCCACACAATTCAACCCCCCCTTTTTGTGTGTTTTTCTCACCTTCAAAGCATCTGGGAAAGCACCTTCAGCATCTGAGAAGCCTCATAAACCTAAGAAGAGAGTGCTTAGAAAGCTGGTAATTCAATCAGAAGAGGAAGAAGAAGAGGATGTTGCTCAGTTGGTTCTGAAGAAGAATATTCAAGATGCTCCGAAGGTAGTTGCTCTGTCTGAAAAGTTGAAGGAAGCTTCTGAAGTACAAGCTCAGAAGATCATGGTAGAGCATTTGAAGTCTGTGAAGAAGGAAACTAGGATCTTAGAAGTGAAGGTGAGAAAAACACAAGAAGGGGGGGTTGAATTGTGTTGGCTTTTTCTTTTCTTTCTCAAAACTTAATGATAGTTCAGAATTTGTTATTGATCAGATTCTGATGCTCTGTTTCAGAGTTATTTTGCAGCGGATGGAAAGTAAGAGAGAGAGAGAGAGAGAGAGAGAGAGAGAGAGAGAGAGACAAGCAGTTTATCCTGGTTTCTTCCACAACCCGGAAGTAGTCCAGTCCCCTTGTCACTTACAAGAGATTTTCACTATAATCACAAAGATTACAATTGCTCAAGCACAAAGCAAGAGACTTCCTATGCTCAAACACAAAGTAAGAGACTTCCAATTGCTCAAACACTAAGTAAGAGACTTCCTATGCTCAAAAACAAAGTAAGAGACTTCTTTGCTTAAACACTAAGTAAGAGACTTTGAATCAAACAGATTTACAAAAGAATATGTTTGAGTTGAACACTTGATATACTATCAGTGGTGTTCACAAAATACAACACAGATTTAAGACTCTATACTTAAGAAATTCTAAGATAAGAAGTTTGTAAGAATTTATAAGTTATTTGATGACTTTCAGATTTGGCAGTTTTGCGATTCCAGAAAACAGAGTATTGTTTTTCAGTCTTATGAGTCTTAATCTTCTTCTTCAAAACTTCAATCCTTTATAGAGGAATTAAGAGCTATTGAGAAGAGCCAGATTCATCAAAAGAGCCATTGCAATTAGAAGCTATATCCAGCATTAATTCCTTCCTAACATTGTGTGCGTAACAGAGGAACAGTGGAATGGAATTTTGAATTGTTTCCTTGAAACAGGGAGAATGTTTCGACCAAGGAGACAACTGTTGCAAAGAGCTGTTCTGACCGTACAGTACTTTACTGTTGACAGTTGCAATTGTTGACTTCTGCGTTTCTTTAAAACTCAGACTTTAGAAGCTGGTTATCAGACACTGTTCATCAGACGCACTTCTTCAGAAGCAGACTTCAGTCGCACTGTTCATCAGACGCACTGTTCATCAGACTCTGTCTTCAGAAGCTAGTCATTAGACGCTGTCTTCAGATGCACTGTTCATCAGAAGTTGTCTTCAGACGCACTGTTCATCAGACGCTGTCTTCAGAAGCTGGTCTTCAGACGCACCTTCAGAAGCTGTCTTCAGACACACCTTCAGAAGCTGTCTTTAGACGCACCTTCAGACGCTGTCTTCAGACGCACCTTCAGACGCTGATTGCAACACAAGCTTCAATAATTTCCTTTTGCTCTTAACTTGATCTTTCAGAACCACCATTAGATACAACAATTAATTATATGGTCCTGCACACTTAGAACAAGCATTAGCATATCCAATTTTCTTTTTAACACTTTGTTATCATCAAAACTCAAAAGAGACTTGTTCATACATTTTGTTCCAACAATCTCCCCCTTTTTGATGATGACAAACACAAGTATTAAAAGAAAATTGTTGTTAATTTAATTAACAAGTTGACTTCAGGGTCTGAGGTTTATAAGCTCCCCCTAAGTCTGATAATTCACAAGGTGAGGTTTGTAAGCTCCCCTTGAGTCTTATCCAAGTTAATTGAATTCAATTTAAATCAATAAAGAGTGATACTCAAAATTTAATTGACAAGCTGACTTCAGGGTCTAAGGTTTGTAAGCTCCCCCTGAGTCTGATAATTCACAAGGTGAGGTTTGTAAGCTCCCCCTGAGTCTTATCCATGTTAATTAACTTCAGTTTAAGTCAAAAATCACTCAGAATTATCTCACAGAATTTAATCAGAGGCTTAGAGATGAGAAGCTGTTCTCCTAAGTTAATTAATTATCAGAAATTAACTTATATATTGTAAGCTCAGAGCCTAAAATACTTGTTACTTTTAGTCCCCCTTTTGTCATCAACAAAAAGAAAATTTAAGAATTTAAGAGAGTTAAAACGTGAGATAAAAATGTTCAGAGCATTTTGTTCAGTACCACTGAACTGTTTCAGACACAATTGTTCAGAACATATGGTTCAGTACTGCTGAACTCTTTCAGACACAATTGTTCAGAACATATGGTTCAGTACTACTGAACTTTTTCAGACAGAAATGAGAGTTTTTAAATGGGTCTGAAAACTGAACATATAAGATGAGAAAGTGAAAGTGTGACTGTGTTTTGAGTGTTTTTAAAACATTTCAGAAACTGAAAACAGAAAAACATTAAACACAACTGCACATTGATGACTTTATGAGAGGCAAAGTACAACTTTCAAAGCTTAATTCATCACTGCCCAGCAGTTATAACTTATCAGATTCTGACCATGTGTTAGACAACTGTTCAGATTCACTCTCATTAGTGGGCCACGTGTAAAGTGTCCACTTATAATGAGTTTTATCAGAAGTTTAAAAATTCAGATTCTGAAACTCAGACACTGATGTTTTCAGAAGCTGAACTTTCTTCAGACTCTCAAAGTGAGTGTCTGTTAAGTCTTAGCTTCTGATGAACTTCAGATTCTCAGTTTCTATTCAGAGTCAAGCAATATTTTTTTCAGAGACAAAATGCATGTTCAGATTCTTTTTAATAAAATTAAATCTATCTTCTGTGAGGGGTTTTGTAAATATATCAGCCCATTGATGATCAGTATCAATGAATTGAATATCCAAAACACCCTTCTGAACATAATCTCTAATAAAATGATGCTCAATTTCAATATGCTTGGCTCTTGAATGAAGAATTAGATTTTTAGACAAACAGATTGCAGCAGTATTATCACAAAAGATAGGAATGTTGTTTTCATGAATCTGATAGTCTTCTAACTGATGTTTCATCCAGAGCAGTTGTGTGCAACAACTTGCAGCTGAGATGTATTCTGCTTCTGCTGTTGACAATGCAATAGTTGATTGTCTTTTGCTGGCCCAGGATATCAGATTCTCACCAAGGAATTGACAATTTCCACTGGTGGATTTTCTTTCAATCCTGTCACCAACATAATCAGCATCACAGAATCCAACCAGCTTGTAATCTAAGGATTTCTTATACAGAAGTCCAAGATTAGTTGTTCCCTTCAGATACCTGAAGATTCTCTTGACAGCAGTCATATGAGATTCTCTAGGATCTGATTGGAATCTTGCACACAAGCACACACTAAATAAAATATCTGGTCTAGAAGCTGTTAAGTATAACAGAGAACCAATCATACCTCTGTAGAGCTTCTGATCTACCTTTGAGCCTGTGTCTTCTTTGCTTAAATTGCAGGTTGGATGCATTGGTGTTGTCATCAATTTACAATCTTCAAGCTGGAACTTCTTCAGAAGCTCCTTTGTATATTTAGATTGATGAACATACACTCCATCTTTGCATTGGTTGATTTGAATTCCAAGAAAGAACTTCAATTCTCCCATCATGCTCATTTCAACTTCATCCTGCATTAACTTAGAAAATTCTTTGCAAAGAATGGCATTAGTAGAACCAAATATAATATCATCAACATAGATTTGAACAATTAAGATGTCTTTCTTAAGTGTCTTTCTGAAAAGTGTATTGTCAACTTGTCCTCGTACAAAATCATTTTTAAGTAAGAAATTACTTAGTCTCTCATACCAAGCTCTGGGAGCTTGTTTCAGACCATACAGTGATTTCTTAAGTTTAAAAACAAAATCTGGATGTTTTAAATCTTCAAAACCAGGAGGTTGTTTGACATACACTTCTTCAGAAATGACTCCATTTAAAAAGGCACTCTTAACATCCATTTGATATAGAATGATATTATGATTTACTGCATTGGAAAAAGTAACCTGATTGCTTCCAGTCTTGCAACTGGAGCAAATGTTTCAGTGTAATCTATTCCTTCCTGCTGACCGTAGCCTTGAGCAACCAGTCTAGCTTTGTTTTTGACTACTTCTCCTTGTTCATTCAGCTTGTTTCTGAACACCCATTTTGTTCCAATAATTTTCTTGTGATTTTGTTTTTCAACTAAATCCCAAACATCATTTCTTTGAAACTGATTGAGTTCTTCTTGCATAGCCACAATCCATCCATCATCTGCAAGTGCTTCATCAGCGGTTGTAGGTTCAATCATTGACAGTAATCCAACCAAAGAGTCATTCTGACAGAATGCTGATCTGGTCTTTCTTGGACTATCCTTGTTTCCAATGATTAACTCTTCAGGATGTGAATACTTGTACTTGAATGAGTTTCTGGGTGGATTTGCTTCTTGAGAATCATTAAGACCTTGTCCAGAAACATCTTGATCTTGATTGGCTTCATGAGGAGTGTCAGCATCTGAGAGTTTTTCAGCTTTTGCAGGATTTTCAGCTTCTCGACTTTCTTCAGACTCAGAAGTCTGTTCAGGTTCTGAAGTGTCCACTGAGAGCCGCATATCTGCAAAACTCTCAACTAGCTCTGATATTTTATTATCAGGCTTCTTGTCATCAAACCTAATGTGTATTGATTCTTCAACAACATGTGTTTCAGAATTGTACACTCTGTATGCTTTAGATCTCTCAGAGTATCCTAAAAAGATACCCTTGTGAGCCTTAGCATCAAATTTCTTTAGGTAGACTTTATTGTTCAGAATGTAACATGTACATCCAAACATATGAAAATAAGAAATGCTTGGCTTTCTTCCTTTGAATAATTCATATGTTGTTTTATTCAGAATTGGTCTGATATAGATTCTGTTCTGAATATAACATGTTGTGTTAATAGCTTCTGCCCAGAAGTACTTTGCAATTTTAGATTCATGAATCATGGTTCTGGCCATTTCTTGCAAAGATCTGTTCTTTCTCTCTACAACTCCATTTTGTTGTGGAGTTCTAGGAGAAGAGAACTCATGGAGAATTCCATGTTCTTCACAAAAAGTTTCAAATGGTTCATTTTCAAATTCACCACCATGATCACTTCTAACTTTTAAAATTTTCAAATCATTTTCTGTTTGTACTTGCTTGCAGAATTTGTTGAACACATCATATGTTTCATTTTTGGTTCTTAGAAATTTAACCCAAGTCCACCTACTGTAATCATCAACAATTACTAACCCATACTTCTTCCCATTGATTGATGCTGTTCCAACAGGACCAAACAGATCAATGTGAAGTAGTTCTAAGGGTCTGGAGGTAGAAACAATGTTTTAGGATTTAAAAGAAGTTTTAGCAATTTTTCCTATCTGGCATGCTCCACAAAGAGCATCTGAGTGATAGTCAATGTTTGGTAAGCCTCTAACCAGTTGTAACTTGCTAAGCTTAGAGATGAGTCTCCAGTTAGCTTGTCCCAACCTTTTGTGCCATACCCATTTCTCATCACTCACTGACAGAAGACAAACTACCTTCTGATTAACCAGTTCTGAAAAATTAATTTTATAAACATTGTTCTTCCTCTTTCCTTTGAACACAACATATTTATCTTTGTTGTTGATTACAGTGCAAGTGTTCTTATCAAACAGGACATCATAACCACTGTCACATAATTGACTTATGCTAAGTAGGTTATGTCTTAGTCCATCTACCAACCAGACATTATCAATGGAAAGGGAAGAATTACCTATCTTACCAGTACCAATGATCTTGCCTTTCTGATTTCCTCCAAATCCCAGAGTTCCTCCCTCTTTCATGGTCAGGGTTTGGAACATAGACCTTTCTCCTGTCATGTGACGCGAGCAGCCACTGTCCAAGTACTAAGACTTTTCATTTTCTTTGGCTGTCAAGCATATCTACAACAGAAATGATTTCAGATTTAGGTACCCATATCTTTATGGGTCCTCTTTGGTTAGTTCTGAAAGGATAAGGCTTCCTTTGAACCTTTGGTCTGGCATTCTAAGATTTAAAAGGTTTTGTATAAACTGATTTAGTATTCCTTGAAGGTTTTACAAACACAGCCTTTTGAAAATTTGAGTATGAATTTTTCAGAGTCTGAGCCTTGCTTGTCTTAGGTTCTGAACTCTTCAGACTTTGAACCTTTTCAGATTTAAAGTCTGTTTTCCTCATAGTCTTAGACTTAGAACCTTTTGGTTTAGACTTTGGCAAAGTTTTAGATTTTGCCTTCATCTTTCCCTTAGGTTCAGAAGTTTTGGATTCTGAGTTGTTCAGAACCTCAGGTTTAGCAGTCTCATTTTCTGATACATTCTGTTTCTCAGAAATCTCAGAAGCAGGTACAAAACACACCTTAGTGTCTTTCATAATATTTCCAGAACAGGATGGTATATTTGTTTCTTTTGAATGATTGAATGGATCATTTTTTAAACCAATACCTTCTCCTCTGTTTCTGCTAATATTATAAATCATAGAAGCAATCTTACTTCTGTTGATTCCAGTTAAGATATAATCCTGAAATACAATTTCTTGTTCACTTGGGATTTCATCAGGTTTCTTATGAACCATTTCTCTGAGTTCTTTAACTTCTTCATCAATCTCATTGATGTGATTCTGAAGTTGAAGATTCTCATCAGTCAGCAAGTTATATTTATTTTTCAAATATTTTAATTGACTCAACTTGCTTCTGAGGTGGTTCATAAGATCTTTAACTGTTTCAATAAGTTCAGAACGAGTAAGTTCAGAATATACCTCATCCTCATCTTCAGAGTCTGAACCTGACTCTGTATCAGAAGATACTGTTGCCACTAAAGCCAGGTTAGCTTCCTCTTCATCATCCTTATCAGATTCAGATTCATTATCAAGATCATCCCATGTTGCCATAAGACTTTTCTTGAGCTTGTTTCTGAAGTTGCTTGATTTAGAACTGGTCTTCTTGGATTTCTCCTTTGACTTGTCCTTTTGAAGCTCAGGACATTCAGCTATGAAATGACCAGTCTTCTTGCAGTTGTAGCAACCCTTCTGATCTTCCATCTTGGAACCAGATCCTTTGAAGTTTCTACTTCTGTTAGAGAACTTCTTTTGTCTTTTCATTAAGTAATGAAATCTTTTAGAAAGCATTGCAAGTTCCTCAGCATCCGAATCTTCTTCAGAATTTCCCTCAGGAGATTCATCATCAGATTCAATAGCTTTTAGAACTTTTGATGACTTTCCTTAGATTTCAGTGCTATAGACTTAGACTTTCTAACAGATTCATCTTCATTGAGTCCCAGTTCATGCACTTTGAGAGAGCTTATAAGATCTTCAATACTTAGAGTATTTAGATCTTTAGCTTCCTCAATAGCAGTCACTTTGGGTCTCCATTTAGATGGCAGACTTCTGAGGATCTTGTTCACATGATCAGCAGTAGTATAGCTTTTCTTCAGAATCTGAAGTCCAGAAACCAGAGTTTGAAATCTTGAGAACATAGTCTCAATATTTTCATCCTCCTTCATTCTGAACAGCTCATACTGCTGAACCAGAAGATTTGCTTTTGCTTCTCTAACCTTCTTGTTAACTTTATAGTTAGAGCAGAGAAAGGTGAAGATGGCTTTTGCTGTTGATTTATCACTTAGCTTAAGATACTCACTGTGGGGTAGAGAGTCCACAATGATACCTCTTACATTGTGATGTTTTCTGTAGATCTTTCTTTCAGCATCAGTAAGGCCTCTTCTGTTAGTAGCTACTCCTTCTTCATCAACTGGTATAGTTATACCATCTTCAATGATGTCCCATAGACTATCATCTATTCCAATGATATGATGATACATTTTGCTTTTCCACCATGAAAATTTCTCAGGATCACCAGTAAACATAGGAGGTTTATGGTGTGAACGAGATTTCCTTTCACTTGTACCATAGTCATATGATACAAAAGTGTGGTCTCCAGGAATGGGTGGAGGGGAACCACTAGAAGACATGTTTTTCTCAGGATCTTTACTGACTCACTGTTAGGTGATTGAATATCAGAACCGGGGCTCTGATACCAGCTGAAGGTGAGAAAAACACAAGAAGGGGGGTTGAATTGTGTTGGCTTTTTCTTTTCTTTCTCAAAACTTAATGATAGTTCAGAATCTGTTATTGATCAGATTCTGATGCTCTGTTTCAAAGTTGTTTTGCAGCGGATGGAAAGTAAAAGAGAGAGAGAGAGAGAGACACAAGCAGTTTATCCTGGTTCCTTCCACAACCCGGAAGTAGTCCAGTCCCCTTGTCACTTACAAGAGATTTTCACTATAATCACAAAGATTACAATTGCTCAAGCACAAAGCAAGAGACTTCCTTTGCTCAAACACAAAGTAAGAGACTTCCAATTGCTCAAACACTAAGTAAGAGACTTCCTATGCTCAAACACAAAGTAAGAGACTTCTTTGCTCAAACACTAAGTAAGAGACTTTGAATCAAACAGATTTACAAAAGAATATGTTTGAGTTGAACACTTGATATACTATCAGTGGTGTTCACAAAATACAACACAGATTTAAGACTCTATACTTAAAAAATTCTAAGATAAGAAGTTTGTAAGAATTTCTAAGTTATTTGATGACTTTCAGATTTGGCAGTTTTGCGATTCCAGAAAACAGAGTATTGTTTTTCAGTCTTATGAGTCTTAATCTTCTTCTTCAAAACTTCAATCCTTTATAGAGGAATTAAGAGCTATTGAGAAGAGCCAGTTTCATCAAAAGAGCCGTTGCAATTAGAAGCTATATCCAGCATTAATTCCTTCCTGACATTGTGTGCGTAACAGAGGAACAGTGGAATGGAATTTTGAATTATTTCCTTGAAAGAGGGAGAATGTTTCGACCAAGGAGACAACTGTTGCAAAGAGCTGTTCTGACCGTACAGTACTTTACTGTTGACAGTTGCAATTGTTGACTTCTGCGTTTCTTTAAAACTCAGACTTCAGAAGCTGGTCATCAGACGCACTGGTTATCAGACGCTGTCTTCAGAAGCTGGTCATCAGACACTGTTTTCAGACGCACTGTTCATCAGACGCTGTCTTCAGAAGCTGGTCATCAGACGCTGTCTTCAGACGCACTGTTCATCAGACGCTGTCTTCAGAAGCTGGTCTTCAGATGCACCTTCAGAAGCTGACGCACCTTCAGAAGCTGTCTTCAGACGCACCTTCAGACGCTGTCTTCAGACGCACCTTCAGACGCTGATTGCAACACAAGCTTCAATAATTTCCTTTTGCTCTTAACTTGATCTTTCAGAACCACCATTAGATACAACAATTAATTATATGGTCCTGCACACTTAGAACAAGCATTAGCATATCCAATTTTCTTTTTAACACTTTGTTATCATCAAAACTCAAAAGAGACTTGTTCATACATTTTGTTCCAACAAGAAGTTGTTGGTTCTGAGACTTCAAAAGCTAATCTTACAATCCCTTATACCCAAACCAATCCTATTCATATAGACTCACCCTCAACATTTGATGATGATGAGGCTCCCCTTTCCAAACATTACTCTCATCTTAAACCTTCACCTAAACCAAAAGCAACTCTTGAACCTCAACCCAAACCATTTTCTGACCTCTAAAAATCACCCAAAAACATCTCAATGCCTGCCTCAGTACTTCTACCCCCTAACCTAAATTCTTCTGATTGCTTGCAAGGTGATCCACATCTAATTATCCCTAGCTCTTATAAGACAACAGAAGAACTAGCTAGAAAGAAGAAAGAACTTGATGCCAGATACAACTTAGGCAATCTTTCTGAGCTTTTACAACGTGCCTGCAATTCATCCTCTACCTCCCAACCTAGTTCATCCACCATAGATGAACTTTCTCAACATCTAGGTGGTGAACTACCTCAACATGTCATCTCACCTCTCCAACAAATAGCCTATGAAAAAACAACTGATGCAATTGTTTCAGAAATCCCCTCATCTAACCTTTTACCAGTTTATGAAGAGTGTTTGAGTATTCCACCTATTCAAACATGTTTTCCTGGTGATATCCCTCTTACCATGCCAAGAATTCTCAGACCTAAAGAGGTAGCTTTACTCATTTCTCTCAGAAAAAGAAGGGACTATATCAACTCAGTTAGGCAAGTTCTTTACAAAGCTAATATAGCTCCTATCTTTTCTGAAACCTTTATACCAAAACATTCATCTACCATCTTACCAGACCCTGCAGCTGAAATTGATGATTCAGAAGAGATTGCTTTTGAATTAGCCAAAACTCAAAAGCAGTTTCAATACATTGAGAAACTTAAATATCTTAACAGTTCTTTAAAGTTTATCCCCTCTTCTGAACCTCAATCCTTACCCTCACCTCAAACTATCACTGCTTCTGATACATCTTCTGCATCAGAAGACAAGCCTCTGATAGCTGAACCCCTAAACTTTGCCAAACCTGAATCAGAAGCTAAGTCTGAAGCTTCTGATGCTATCATGATTGATACCATACCTTTACCATTAATGCTTTCAGCCTCTGATGACAACATTCACAATAAAGAAATCTCAGAACCTGTTTCTGACATTTCTACTTATATTGTCACAGAAACCCCTACCACTTCTACTTCAATAACCATTAGACAACCCTCAACTTTTACCTCATACCTGTTCTTTCAAGAAGTTTATAAGATTATCTTTGAAAGCCTAGAAGAACTAGTGAATTCAAGAAACAATGTAATTCACTTAGTTAATTATGCTAACAAGTGGATAAATCTGAGGAACTTGGTCAACAAGACATTGGATGAACTTCAGGATCTGTCAATTGCAACTCAACAAGAAGAATTGCAGAACTGGTTCAAAGAAGTTGTCAAGAGTATGGAGGAAGTTGAGCTGAAAACGGATGTTTCTAGGCAACTGTCAGACTCAGAGTTCAAGGAATCAAAGTCTGAAGTTTCAAAAGTTGTAAAATATGGACTTCAAGCTTCCTGGATTTCAAAGTTCGTTGTAAAACCAGAAAAAGTTGTAGTGAAAAGGCTGGATCTGGAAGAACCTGAAACTATTCATATGCTGGACAAGTTGCAAGCTGATCTAATTGAACAGAAGCTCAAGCAACATGCCTTAGAAGCCAAGATTCAAGAGGTCATTGGTACTCAAGCTGAGCTAGCACAGAAACAGGATGACATGTTGAAGCAACAGTCAGAGTTAGCCAAGACTCATGTTGAAATGGCTCAGAAGCAAGTCTTGATGAATTCAGGAATCAGTGCTATACTGGAGATGTTGCAGAAACAAAATAAATCTTAGAATGCACACATTTTTTTTGTTTCTGAATATTTCTTTTAAGTTCTGATCATATTTTTAAGTCTGAATATTGCTTCTGATAATTTTGTGCTTTTGATAATTTATGCTTCTGATGAATATTTGCTTATGACCATATGTTATGTTGTGTCTGATGTATGTTTATGATTTTCACTCAAATCACATGTTTCTCTCTCTCTCTCTCTCTCTCTCTCTCTCTCTCTCTCTCTCTCTCTCTCTCTCTCTCTCTCTCTCTTTTCATTTCAAACATTTTTTTTATGACAAAAGGGGGAGTAAGATAAATAAGTTTAGGCTCTAAGTCCATAATTAAGTTAATTAAAATTGATTTAGGAACCTTCTTCTCATCTCTTAGCCTCTGAGTTAATTCATGTGATGTACTTCTGAGTGACGTTTCTTAGAAATTATTTTGATTATGATTAAAATGAATTTAATTAACTTGAATAGGACTTAGGGGGAGCTTACAAAACTCACCTTCTGGACTATTAGACTTGGGGGGAGCTTACAAACCTCAGACCCTAAAGTCAACTTGTTAATTAAATTAACAACAATTGACTATTAATACATTTGTTTGTCATCATCAAAAAGGGGGAGATTGTTGGAACAAAATAAGTTTAAACAATGCCTCTTAAGTTTTAATGATAACAAGGTATTGAAAGATCAATTGGATATGCTAATATTTATTCAAGAGTGTAGGACCATAGATAAAAAAATTACATGGATTTAATCATACATGAGTTATGAATGAACAAATGAAGAGCAAGGAAATACAAAGAGAAGCTTATTGCAAGTCAGATTCTTAAGTCAAGTCAAACTCTGAAGAGACATCAGAAGCTGGAGTTCCAGACTCTGAAGACCTTCCGGACTCAGACTCTGAAGAATTGGAACAATTTGCTGGGAATTCAGATATGGAAGTAAAGCTTGAGAAGCTGAAGATTCTACACTCTGAAATGTTTAAAGAATTATACGACGAAAGTTCTGAAGGTTTTTAAAGAGGTCAACTGTTGTCATTGTCAAGAAAGGACAAATTGTACAACCATGTTCTCCACTACCTTCACATGCTTGCTCGTACTCTGTAAACTTGTCCCCTAGTGAAGAACGGTTCATTCTACATTCAGGAAATGATTCAAACCTTATTCCTCATAGTACATGAACCAAATCAAGCAACAAATCAATGAAATTGATCAAAGCTTTTTCAAACGACTCTATTGATGAGCTAGCAGTAATTCAACGTCTTTATTTCTTATCTCTATATAAAGGAATGAAGACTTGAAGATAAAATACAAGACTCTAAGAATTTTACAGTGCCAATACTCTGCCAAGTTCAAAACGCATCAAACACTTAGAATTTCTTAAAACTTTCTTATCTTAAAATTTTTTAAGTTTAGAGTCTGATATCTGTGTTGTATTTTGTGAACACCACTGATAGTATATCTGAAGGTGAGAAAAACACAAGAGGGGGGGGTTGAATTGTGTTGGCTTTTTCTTTTCTTTCTCAAAAACTAGGTTAGTTCAGAATCAGATATAGATCAGATTCTGAAACTATTTTCAGAGTGTTTTGCAGCGGATATAAAGTAAATGAGAGAGAGAGAGAGAGAGAGAGAGAGAGAGAGACACACAAGCAGTTTATCCTGGTTCCTTCCACAACCCGGAAGTAGTCCAGTCCCCTTGTTACTAACAAGAGATTTTTCACTATAATCACAAAGATTACAATTGCTCAAGCACACAGCTATAAGACTTCCTTGCTCGGACACACAGTCTAAGACTTCCTTGCTCAAACACACAGTATGAGACTTCCTTGCTCAGACACACAGTCTAAGACTTCCTTGCTCAAACACACAGTTTGAGACTTCCTTGCTCAAACACAAAGTATGAGACTTCTAGTTGCTCAAGCACACAAGCAAGAAACTTTTAATCAAACAGAATTACAAAGAAATTTGTTTGAGTTGAACACTTGATATACTATCAGTGGTGTTCACAAAATACAACGCAGATTAAGACTCTATACAATTTGGCAGAATTGCGTTTCAGAAAACAGAGTATTGCATTTTCAGTCTTATGAGTCTTAATCTTCTTCTTCAAAACTTCAATCCTTTATAGAGGAATTAAGAGCTGTTGAGAAGAGCCATATTTAACAAAAGAGCCGTTGCAATTAGAAGCTTCAGCCAGCATTAAATTCATTCCTGACATGGTGTGCGAACTCAGAAAACAGAGCAGTAATATTTGAATTGTTTCCTTAAAAACTGGCTGCGTGTTTCATCCAAGGAGGCAAAGGTTGCAGAGAGCTGTTCTGACTGTACAGTACTTTACTTGACAGTGACAGATGTTGACTTCTGCTTTTCCTTAAAACTCATACTCAGACTCAGAAGCTGGTCTTCAGACACTGTTCATCAGACGCACTTCTTCAAAAGCTGGTCTTCAGACGCACTTCTTCAGAAGCAGACTTCAGACGCACTGTTCATCAGACGCTGTCTTCAGAAGCTGGTCATCAGACGTTGTCTTCAGACGCACTGTTCATTAGACGCTGCCTTCAGACGTTGCCTTCAGAAGCTGCCTTCAGACGCTGATTGCAACACAAGCTTCTATATTTTCCTTCTTGCTCTTAACTTGTTCTTTCAGAACTACTGTTAGATACCAATTTTTAAGTATATGGTTCTGCACACTAGAATCAAGTATTCGCATATCCAATTTTCTTTTTAACACTTTGTTATCATCAACTCAAAAGAGAGTTGTTCATACATTTTGTTCCAACAATATCAAGTGTTCAAATCAAACATTTTACTTTGTATCTTTGTTTCTTGAGAAGTCTCTTACTTTGTGTTTGAGCATAGGAAGTCTCTTGTTGTGTGCTTGAGCAATTTGTAATCATTGGATTATAGTGAAAAATCTCTTGTAAGTGACAAGGGGACTGAACTACTTCCGGATTGTGGAAGGAACCATGATAATTGCTTGTGTCTTTCTCTTCTCTATCTCCTTAACACTTTATCCGCTGCATCAAAACCTGAACTTTCACTCAGATTCTGAAACTCTGCTTTTGATTCAGAACCTCAGACTAAGATTCTGAACTTCATCAGAACCTGAACTTTGTTCGAGTCATTTTTGAAGAAAAATTCAACACAATTCAACCTCCCCTTCTTGTGTTTTTCTCACCTTCATAACGTTGCTATATAGTTGGTTTCGTTGATTCGGTAATTAGTATGTATATTGGTTTGATTATCAATATTCTTTAATCAATGATGCAATAAAAAATATTTATTAATATAAATATTGAAATTAAATTATTACTTTCAATAGTTTTCTGGTCAAATTTTTTTATTATAACAATAAATATTAGGCATATTTGGATATTTGAAATCATTAACAAATTTTATTTTTAACTTTTATTTAAAGTTGGCTCAAATATAGAGCGTCAAATATATATACTATACATTTCATTTATACTTTATTATGATACAATATTTTTTATTAATTAAATAAATCTAACCTAGATATTTTAAAATTTTGAAATTTGACTACTTAATATTGTCAAGACAACGTTAGCATATAATATCTTCAACATGATTTGACAAAAAAGAAATCATTTAAAAAGAAAAGAATTTCGGGTTCCTTCACTTGTAACATAATTGTCATAGACTTTAAATCCATCTTTATTTTTTTTTTTCACAAAATTATATATTTTACTCTTGAATCTTGTGAGCAAAAATTAAATTTGGTACCCTAAACTCGAGAACGTCTCTTTGACAACAAATATATTTAGGCTATGCTCATTGTCTAATTTTTCATTCTCTGTTAGATCAATAGATCTCATGATTGTAAGCACAAACAACTTATTACAAACCATTACTAACAACTTCAAAAAAATATAGATATAAACCCTTTTTATGAAAATTTTATTTTTCCACAAATCATCAATAATTTTTCAAAGATCAAACACGGTTTACAAAATACCATAACATAAATCAAGTTTTAAACCAAATTAAGATTATAATAAACAAGCATCATCATCATCTTCATCAACAACAAACCAACTAAGTGGTTCGGCAAGATAGTAGAAAGAAAATATGTTACCTCTTGCATGAAATGTATCCCTAATCACCACAAGGGAAGGATGTACCAACGCTACTAGAAGATTCAAGCTTAAATCTAACATGAATTAAGGCAAAATGAAATTTGTTGAAGTGAGAAAAGAGGGTGGGTGTGATTTGTAAAGTGAGAGAAGAGAGTGAAGTGAAATATTTGTATCATCTCTCTCACTTAAATAGAGAAAAAGATAATAGTATAGCCATTCAATTAAATTGAGTACATGTGCTTTAAATCCTAGCCTTTCATTCTTTCTAAACTATAGGAGATAATTTTTTAAATAGTTTCATAATACATATTAAGTTAATATATAAAATTGTATCCTAATAAAGTAAAAATAAAAAATATTCATATAATGATTTAAAAATATCTAATTATGTATATAATTGATTGTTATAATAAAGAAATTTTGACTGAAGGACCTAAAAAAGTTAATAAGTTTTTTTTATTTTTTGAAAGGATCGTTCTTTTATTTAATAGTTAATAATTAAAATATGAATTTGTATCTAAAATCTTAAGTAAATAATCCAATCAATTCAACCAACTATATAAGAATGAAATCTGTTAATTTCTACAACACAAGAAAAAAAAATTATATCTCAATCTCTCTTTCTCATTTATGTTCTAGCTTGTTCATGTGTAACGATGCAACCACCAATAAAGAAAGTCATTTACAAAGCAGGAGACAAAATTGAATTATTCAACAAAGTAGAAGGGTTTTTTGGTTTGTACTATTGAGATACAATTGTTTTAGGCCTTGAGAGTGGAAAATATGTGGTTCATAACAACCTTCTTGAAAATGATAAATCTGGACCTCTTTAGAAGATACTTTGTCCGAAGGAGTTTCGTATATTACGTGCATGTGTCTGAAATCCTCTGGATTTCCATCTCAACTAGTTTGTTGATATTTTTTATAGTGATGGTTAGAGATCTTGGAAAATCATTAGCGAGAAGATGTTCGTGCGAGATAGTTATTACTTTAGGGTGTATTTTGACACTTGCCATTAAATAATTTACTACCCTTGTGACTTGATTAGGGCTAATGTAACACCCTATACGACTTTAAGTATTTTCCACTTACCCCACAAACAAACACGAGTATTTTCAACATGTTTTGTCCTCGCTTGCACACTTTTTGAGAATCTTTCCAAAAAGCGTGCGAGTGAGGACAAAACACGTTGAAAATACTCTTGTTGGTTTTTAGGGTATGTATAAAATACTTAAAGTTGTATGGGATGTTACAGTTAATATTCATGTTAATCATATGAATTAAGCTTTCAACTCCCACTCACCCTCATACCACAAAAGAGTAACCATAATCCAATAAAAATAAAAGTTTAATGTTTCTTTAGCGTTTTCAAAGTACACCCTAAAGTAATAACTATTTTGTGCGGTCGTCTTATCACATATGATTATCCATGACCTTTGACTATCATTATACCAAATATCAACTTTTTGGATTAGCTAGAAGTCGGGAGGATTTTAGACACATGGAGGTAATTAATAAAGCTCCATTGTGCAAAGTATATCCTTGTGAGGTCGAGACTTGTCATCGGAAAGAAGATTCTTGGAATGAACCACATATTTGTGATTCTCATGACATGAAACAATTGCGGCTTCATAGTACGAAGCCACAATTCCTTCTTCTTTGCTCCATAATTCCAATTTAATTCCTACTTTATAATTGAATTTCGTTATTGGTGGTTGCATGACTACAAAATAACGATCTAGAACCTATATGAGTAAGGGAGATAAAAACAAACATTTTTTTTGTTTGCGTACCAAGTAAAACATAACGTTCCTATATAGTTGGTTTAGTTGATTCGGTAATTGGTATGTATATTGGTTTGATTATCAATATTATTTACTCAATGATGCAATAAAAAATATTTATTAATATAAATATTGAAATTAAATTATTACTTTCAATAGTTTTCTGGTCAATTTTTTTTATTATAACAATAAATATTATGCATATTTGGATATTTGAAATCATTAACAAATTTTATTTTTAACTTTTATTTAAAGTTGGCTCAAATATAGAGCGTCAAATATATACTAGACACTTCATTTATACTTTATTATGATACAAAATTTTTTGTTAATTAAATAAATCTAACATAGATATTTTAAAATTTTGAAATTTGACTACTTAATATTGTCAAGACAACATTAGCATACAATATCTTAAACAGGATTTGACAAAAAAGCAATCATTTAAAAAGAAAAGAATTTCGGGTTCCTTCAATTGTAACATAATTATCATAGACTTTCAATCCATCTTTATTTTTTTCACAAAATTATGTATTTTACTCTTGAATCTTGTGAGCAAAAATTAAATTTGGAACCCTAAACTCGAGAACGTCTCTTTGACAACCAACTATATTTAGGCTATGCTCATTTTCTAATTTTCATTCTCTGTTAGATCAATAGATCTCATGATTGTAAGCACAAACAACTTATTACAAACCATTACTAACAACTTCAAAAAAATATGGATATAAACCCTTTTTATGATTTTATTTTTCCACAAATCATCAATAATTTTTCAAAAATCAAACACGGTTTACAAAATACCACAACATAAATCAAGTTTTAAACCAAATTAAGATTATAATAAACAAGCATCATCATCATCATCAACAAACCAACTAAGTGGTTCGGCAAGATAGTAGAAAGAAAATATGTTACCTCTTGCATGAAATGTATCCCTAATCACCACATGAGAAGGATGTACCAATGCTACTAGAAGATCCAAGCTTAAATCTAAGATGAATTAAGGCAAAATGAAATTTGTTGAAGCGAGAAAAGAGGGTGGGTGTGATTTGTAAAGTGAGAGAAGAGAGTGAAGTGAAATATTTGTATCATCTCTCTCACTTAAATAGAGAAATAGATAATATTATAGCCATTCAATTAAATTGAGTGAATGTGATTTAAATCCTAGCCTTTCATTCTTTCTATACTATAAGAGATAATTTTTTAAATAGTTTCATAATACATGTTAAGTTAATATATAAAATTGTATCCTAATAAAATAAAATAAAATATTCATATAATGATTTAAAATATCTAATTATGTATATAATTGATTGTTATAATAAAGAAATTTTGACTGAAGGACCTAAGAAAATTAATAAGTTTTTTTATTTTTTAAAAGGATCGTTCTTTTATTTAATAGTTAATAATTAAAATATGAATTTGTATCTAAAATCGAAAGTAAATAATCCAATCAATTCAACCAACTATATAAGAATAAAACCTCTTAATTTCTACAACACAAGAAAAAAATTATATCTCAATCTCTCTTTCTCATTTATGTTCTAGCTTGTTCATGTGTAACCATGCGACCACCAATAAAGAAATTCATTTACAAAGCACGTGACAAAGTTGAAGTATGCAACAAAGTAGAAGGGTTTTTTGGTTTTTACTATTGAGATACATTTGTTTTAGGCCTTGAGAGTGGAAAATATGTGGTTCATAACAACCTTCTTGAAAATGATAAATTGGCTTTTTTTTCTTATAATTCACGACGGAGGGAGTACTTTGTCTAAAGGAGTTTCGTATATTACATGCATGTGTCTAAAATCCTCCGGATATCCATCTCAACTAGTTTGTTGATATTTTTTATAGTGATGGTTAGAGATTTTGGAAAATCATTAGTGAGAAGATGTTCGTGCGAGATAGTTATTACTTTAGGGTGTATTTTGATACTTGCCATTAAATAATTTACTACCCTTGTGACTTGATTAGGGTTAATGTAACACCCTATACGACTTTAAGTATTTTCCACTTACCCCACAAACAAACACGAGTATTTTCAACTTGTTTTGTTTTCGCTTGCACACTTTTTGAGAATCTTTCCAAAAAGCGTGTGAGTGAGGACAAAACACGTTGAAAAGACTCATGTTGGTTTTTCGGGTTGGTATGAAATACTGAAAGTTGTCTGGGATGTTACAGTTAATATTCATGTTAATCATATGAATTAAGCTTTCAACTCGCACTCACCCTCATACCACTAAAGAATAACCATAATCCAATAAAAATAAAAGTTTAATGTTTCTTCAGTGTTTTCGAAGTACACCCTAAAGTAATAACTATTTTGTGCGGTTGTCTTATCACATATGATTATCCATGACCTTTGACTATCATTATACCAAATATCAAATTTTTGGATGAGCTAGAAGTCGGGAGGATTTTAGACACATGGAGGTAATTAACAAAGCTCGATTGTGCAAAGTATGTACCACATATTTGTCATCGAAAAGAAGATTCTTGGAGTGAACCACATATTTGTGATTCTCATGACATGAAACAATTGCGGCTTCATAGTATGAAGCCACAATTCCTTCTTCTTTACTCAATAATTCCAATTTAATTCCTACTTTATAATTGAATTTCGTTATCGGTGGTTGCATGGCTACAAAATAACGATGTAGAACCTATATGTGTAAGGGACATATAAACAAACTTTTTTTTTTAACGTACAAAGTAAAACATAACGTTCCTATATAGTTGGTTTAGTTGATTCGGTAATTGGTATGTATATTGGTTTGATTATCAATATTCTTTAATCAATGATGCAATAATAAATATTTATTAAAATAAATATTGAAATTAAATTATTACTTTTAATAGTTTTCTGGTCAAATTCTTTTATTATACAATAAATATTAGGCATATTTGGATATTTGAAATCATTAATAAATTTTAAAGTTGGCTCAAATATAGAGCGTCAAATATATATATACTATACACTTCATTTATACACTACTATGATACAATATTTTCTATTAATTAAATAAATCTAACCTAGATAATTTAAAATTTTGAAATTTGACTACTTAATATTGTCAAGACAACATTAGCATATAAGATCTTAAACATGATTTGACAAAAAAACAATTATTTAAAAAGAAAAGAATGTTGGGTTCCTTCACTTGTAATCTAATTATCATAGACTTTCAATCCATCTTTATTTTTTTTTTCACAAAATTATATATTTTACTCTTGAATCTTGTGAGCAAAAATTAAATTTGGAACCTTAAACTCGAGAACGTCTCTTTCACAACAAATATATTTAGGCTATGCTCATTTTCTAATTTTCATTCTATGTTAGATCAATAGATCTCATGATTTTAAGCACAAACAACTTATTACAAACTGTTACTAACAACTTCAAAATAATATAGATATAAACCCTTTTTATGAAAATTTTATTTTTCCATAAATCATCAATAATTTTTCAAAGATCAAACACTGTTTACAAAATACCATAACATAAATCAAGCTTTTAACCAAATTAAGATTATAATAAACAAGCATCATCATCATCAACAACAAACCAACTAAGTGGTTCGGTGTAACACCTACACTAAACTATCTAGAATATTTAGTATGCGTATTAAACATAATACTTGATACATTAAAATTTCAGCAGAATTTCTTTTCAAACGAATACATCTCTGATACAAGTTCGTACATCCAATACAATATAACATCCGACATATATACATATGTATTTAATACATGTTTGAATACATAAGGCACCATCTACAGCTGGTACGAATTGTGTATATCAAGATAAATCATTCAGCTTTATTCTGTTGATCTCTGATACGAATCCTTCTGCTTAAGAACAACCTGCTTATCTGAAATAAAAAAAGGGAATGGGGTGAGACAAAATGTCTCAGTGAGTTACACCTATCATAGGCTGTAGACAATCTCGGGGATCCTACGATCGCCATCTTGTCATACCTTAATTTTGCCCCACCTACATGCATGCAGTTCTTTTTTTCGAACTTTTTTTATTTTTGTTTCTTCGAACACAAGTAACCATAAAGTTCGCTAGGAAATTGTTTGTTTCTTCACATATAAGTAACACAAAATCCTTATCTATTTTTCATGTTCACTCTCATTTTCACATTTTTCACATTTTTTTTTGGATAAATTTATTTTTCTTCCCATTTTGCCCTTTTAAAAAATAATAAATTCAAAATTGTTTCTTCACAAGAAACACAAAAAATACATTAAAGCACATTTCTTGGTCATTTTTATTTTTACTTTTTTTTTCATTCATTTAATAAATTCAAAATTTAAAAATTTTAATTTTTATTATTTATTTTTATTCATTTTATTTTGTTACTTCATTCTCGAGAAAACTCAACTCCATCACACCCAAAATTCCAACTTTGATTCATTTCATTTCTAATTCATTTCCAATCACAAAAATCATGACTTTGCACCAATTGTACTTCCAATTACACACAAAAATTCAAATCAAAATCCAAAAAAAACCAACTTTGACAAATTCATTCCAAATGCACATTTCACTGCCATTTGATTCCTTCACCATAATTTGTCATTCTAGAACCATCCTCACACACCACAACTCATCATTTTCGTACACATCATCATCCATAAACAAAGGCATGACAAAAAGAAGCAAATTCACCAAAAATCTCACAAAAATATATCATTTTGCGAAAATTCCAAATTGCCCTTTCTTCAACCACTCTTACCCTAATTTTCCACTCTTGGTCACCAAGTTACTCCCTCTATAAATACCCCATCAGTTGTGCATCAAAGGAAGCCGAAATTGAGAGAAAAAATCACCATTTTCATCAAAAAACCAAAAACTTCAAAAACAATTGAAACATTCATTTTTCTTCGATCCAAAGCTTCTAAACACTCTCATAAGATCAAAAACACTCAAAAACACAAGAAAAACCACAAAGAACCTTGAATCCTAAACTCACCATTGCTAAGAAAAAGTTGGATTTGGTTAGACCAATTCGGAGTTCAAACATGTTGGGTTTCGATTTATTTATGTTCCTGGAAGTGTTGTGAAGCTTTTCCAATGTTTAGATTTGCTTAAATCACCCTGGATGATTCAGACCCCTGACTTATGTCTCGTGATATTGGATGATCCTCATTCTTCAAAATCAACTTAATAAAATGAGAATGAAAAAGGGGAGTCTGACGTATGTCTTTCTCACCCTGGATGATTCAGACCCCTGACGTATGTCTCGTGGTATTGGATGATCCTCATTCTTCAAAATCAACTTAATTAAATCAGAATGAAAAAGGGGAGTCTTACGTATGACTTTCTCACCCCGGATGGTTCATATCCCTGACGTATGACTTTCTCGTCAAGCACCCCAATAAAAAATCTTTTTTTGTTTTAATAATGTAGAAGTAAGAAACCAGCATATAAGAAAATAACCTAAACCTATGAGCGTAAACGAACCTTTCCCCTAGATGGTTCCCGTTGAGTACAAAGGATGCGAGGGGTGCTAACACCTTCCTCTCGCATAATAAACTCCCGAACCCGTCTCATGGTTCCCAGACCATGTTACCCAAGGTTTTATCGATATTTTCCTTTCCCTCTTTTGGGATAAATAAAGTTTGATGGCGACTCTGTTATCGTTTCGAGTGTTTACACTCGTGACAATTTTTCGCGCCGCGACAGCTGACGGCTCTGCTGGGAATTCTAGAGAGTTAAGCCTAGTTTAGGGGTTTTGTCTGCTTCTCCCAGGTCTGCTTTATCTTTACATTACTGCTTATGATATTATCTGCTGGCTGTATCTGTTCTTCTACTTCTACTCCTTCTTTTTTTCTTTATGCCCATGCGGCTTGGTTACTTGGTTACTGAGTAAAGTTCTATACCCGAGCTTGAGAAGAACTTAAGATAAGTTGGTGGTTGTTAGTGTTGGCCTCCCTGACGTATGTCTCGCGAGAGTTGGCATAAGAACCCCGCCTAGGGTAGACCCTCTTGAAAGTGTTGGCCTTCCTGACATATGTCTCGTAAGAGTCAATGTTTTTTTGTTGGATCCATGACCCTATGGACCTTTTGACTAGTCTAGAACCCCGAAAAGTGTTACTAGGAACCTCTGTTTAGAACCTGAGTTGAGGTTGCGTGGTGTTAACCCTCCCTGGTGGCACAGTGACCTCACCTAGAGGAGGTTCCTCTTTTTGCAGATATTTGTTGTGAGCTTTTGCAACAGCAACATTGTTTCCAAAAGAGAATCTATGATTTTAGGAACCTTGTCAAACCTAGAACAAACATGTGAGAGGGATGGGTTGCATGTAACTTTGAACTTTTAACCTCAGAGCTCAAACCTGAATTGTTCTGATTCACCGTAACCAAATCCATTGCATGACATAACATTGCATCCATTGCATTCATGACAAATATTCATACATGAAAGTTTTGGTTTTCAGGGAACTAAAAGACATAGGTTATATAAGCATAAGGGATGTGGAACTAAAAGACAATGCTTATAACGACCATTCGTCTACAGTTCCCTAAAAAAACAAAATGAAACATAAAAGTATTTGCATGCATTTTCATTTATAAAAATCATCTCATTATCATTCACTTTTTAGAACAAGTTACCTTCTCGGCGCCGGTGCCAAACAATAAGTGTTTCTCGACGCATCATGGAAAACTAGCAAGATCAGCATGATGCCTTAAAAAGTAAGTACCTCAAATGTCTGGAAAGTTTGACCAGGTTTTGGAAATGTTGGCTAATCTAAATCTGCCAGCACAGCCAACCGCGATCGAAGTCGTAGCACCTGCAGTCGTGATTCCAGAGAAGAAAGATCGATTCGGTTTAGGTTACCAGTCATCTGAGGGAATAGTAGCCAAGAAGAAAAATCACGGGAAGATCCCGAGCATTCAAGAAACTTTCTGCAGTGCTAAGTTCCAGTCTGATAATCAGATTGTCGTGATAGAAGATGGGGAGTCAAGCAAGAGAAGCCATGATTGGGTGCACTGGTGTTCCTCAAACACACCCCTCACCAACTGGAAAACCGTCGAGATTCCAAAAATCATTTTAACTTCGAAGTAATTTCGCTTTTTTCAAACTTCCTTTTCCACGCCCAGGGCAAATGGATGAGCTTGTAGGGCCCCTATGTTTTAAACGCTTTAATTGCTAATAAATAGAAAGTATTTTCACCACAACTTTATCCTGATTATTCTTTTTTTTAGTTTCAAAAGGATAATAAAATGGCAATAATTTCTTGCATATCATAGTCATGTTGCATTCATCCTAAATTCATAAAAATATCATGTAGAAATGATGAGCCCATGAATCATAACAGTGTTGTAAATCCTCAAGATTTCGAGCTCCCAATTAACCACGCCGAAGAGGATGGGGAGGAAGACTGCAAATTTCCAGAAGAGTTAACCCGATTGTTAGACCAAGAGCAAATAATGATTCAGCCTCATCAAGAACCAGTGGATGTGATCAATATGGGGACTGAAGAGGACAAAAAAGAGGTCAAAATAGGCGCCTCCCTACAACAGGGTGTGAAAGAGAAGTTGGTCCAGCTGCTTCAAGAGTATGTGGATGTCTTCACTTGGTCATATCAAGATATCCAGGGTTGGATACGAGCATAGTCGAGCACAAGATTCCACTCAAGCCTGAATGCCCTCCGGTAAAGCAAAAGTTAAGGAGGACCAGACCAGATATGGCTCTCAAGATAAAGGAAGATGTCAGAAAGCAGTTCGATGTTGGGTTCCTCACAGTGGCCAAATACCCGAAGTGGATTGCTAATATTGTGCCAGTCACGAAGAAGGACGATGTTGGGTTCGAATGTGTGTGGATTATCGGGATCTGAATAGAGCAAGCCCAAAAGATGATTTCTCATTATCACACATTGATGTATTGGTGGACAACACAGCTCGATTCTCGGTCTTTTCTTTCATGGATGGCTTCTCAGGTTACAACCAGATCAAAATGGCACCCGAAGACATGGAGAAAACTACGTTCATTACCCCCATGGGGAACCTTCTATTACAAGGTCATGCCCTTCGGTTTGAAAAATGTTAGGGCGACATATCAACGCGCCATGGTTGCTCTCTTTCATGACATGATCCATAAAGAGATTGAAGTGTACGTGGATGATATGATTGCCAAGTCCTCAACAGAAGATGAGCATCTTGTACATCTTTAGATGTTATTTGCAAGGTTGAGAAGTATCAGTTACGGTTAAATCCCAATAAGTGCACATTTGGTGTCAAGTCTGGAAAGTCAAAAGGGAATTGAATTTGACCCCGACAAAGTCAAAGCAATTCAGAATATGCCTGCACCAAAGTCTGAGAAAGAAGTGCGAGGATTCCTAGGCAGATTGAATTACATCTCCAGGTTTATCTCCTATCTCACCGCGACCTGCGAACTGATCTTCAAGCTGTTGAGGAAGGATCAGACTGTTGAATGGAATGAAGAGTGTAAAGAGGCATTTGACAAGATCAAGCAATACTTGCAGGAGCCGCCAGTCTTGATACCGTCAGTTCCTGGAAGGCCTCTTATCTTGTATCTGCACGTATTGGAAGAATCTGTGGGATGTGTACTGGGGGAGCAGGATGAGACCGGCAGGAAAAAGTATGCAATCTATTACCTAAGTAAGAAGTTCACCAATTGTGAAACCCGATATTCACTACTAGAGAAAACTTGTTGCGCTTTGACTTGGGTTGCTCGTCGTCTAAGACAATACATGGTCTGTCATACAACAATGCTAATTGCCAAGACGGACCCAATCAAGTACATCTTTGAGAAGCCCGCCCTGACCAGGAGGATTGCCGGTTGGCAAATGCTATTGTCTGAGTACGACATTCAATATGTCACACAAAAAGCCATCAAAGGGAGCGTGCTAGCAGAGCACCTAGCCCACCAACCTTTGGAAGACTATCAGCTCGTGCACTTTGACTTCCCTGATGAAGACGTCATGGCCTTGAGTGTGAAGCCTCATCAATATAGCTCATATTAAACATATAATATGAAAATCTCATTGTCGCGGTGATTTTTGGATATCAAGCTATTGATTAGCGTTGACTCGCAATTTAGGTTTCACCACCGATCTTTTATTTTTCCGAGGAAAAGGGAGAAAGTTCGAAAAAACCCTATATTTTAGAGAGATCAAGGTCCGGGGGTTGGTTACGCAAAGGGAAGGTATTAGCACCCTAAACGTCTATAGTACTCTATAGGAACCTCTTGCTTATTTTATCTTTATGCTAAATTAATTATTTATTTGTAAAAAATGAAAACTTAAGTGTAAAAGGACTAAAGTGATGAAAAAGAAAGAAGGAAAATGTTTTTGTTACTTTTATTGATTTGGAAAGACAAAGTCTTTTGCCTACGTACCCGAGCAGGATCAAAATCACGTAGTTCGGGGTAAAAAGCAGAGTGATTTGTTTTAATTGATTTTAAAAGTTTGAAAAATGATTTGAGAAGGATAAGAGGCCGAAAGGCATAGAAGAAATAAAAAGAAGTGAGTTTGGTTGATTTTAATTTGAAGAAAAAAAGTTTTGATTGATTAAAGATTAATTGGAATTTGATTAAGAAAGAAAAGATAATAATTTTTTTGAAAATTTGATTATAAAATATTTTTGGATTTTGACTTTTTTGACTTTTTTATGAAAATTTTGATTAGGTCCTAAGGTCCTGAGACTAAATTATGCTGAGAAAAATCTAAACGCGCCGGATCCCTCAAAATGACGTTGGATCAAGTGAGGGTCCTTTTCCTCGGATACGGCCCAAATTACAATATCGTCCTTGGCATGAAAAATAAATGTGAGTGTCGGTGCATATTCTCATTTATATTTATTATTTACATTGGACCTAGATACATTCTAATGGCAATAAAATAAATGACAAAAATAAATAAAAATAAAATAAAATAAAATTGCAATTGCATTAAAGTAAATATGCTAAAAAGAAATTAAAAAAAATGCATGAAATGCAATACAATAAATAAATATGGTGCATAAAGTAAATAAAGAAAATAAAAATGCAAGGCATAAAATAAATATGATGCTGAAAATAAAATAAAAAGAAAATAAAAATGCAAGGCGTAAAATAAACATGATGCTAAAAATAAAAAAAAAAATGCAAGACAATAAAATAAATATGATGCATAAAATAATAAAAAAAAATAAAAATAAAAATGCAAGACATAAAGTAAATATGGTACTGAAAAATAAAATGCTTGACTGAAAATTAACCATGGTGCTGAAAAATAAATAAATAAAAAAGAATGCAAAGGCACAAAATTAAATATGATGCGTAAATAAGTAAAATGCATAAAATAAAAAGAAATAAAATAAAATAAAGCAAAAATAATAAAATGCATGGGGGTGCTGAAAATAAATGACAGTAAAATAAAATGCATAAGAAATAAAAACTAAAAAAAATGCAAGAAAATAAGAAATAAAATAAACAAAAAGAAGAGGAAAGGAGAGGAAGGGTGTAGGAAGAAGAGAGGGGGGAAGAAGAAGAAAACAGAAAAAGAAAAGCAAGAAACATAAATGGGCTTAAGGGAGTCCATTGGGCTGCAAGGAGAAGAAAACCGGACCGGTTCGGTCCGGAAGAACCGGTCCGGTTTTGCTGCCTACTTAAACAGGTCAGGTCCGGTTTAAATCATTTTTACTTATTCTTTCTCTCTCTTTCCTTCATCTTCTCTCTTCTCTCTCTTTCTTTCATCAAGTCCGACGGCCAAGAGCATCCTCCGGCGTGGCAAGCCGCGGCGGCCGGAGTAGCTCAGGCCTCCTCCCCTTCAAAACCTTACGGTTTCTTAGAGAGTTTTGCCTCCTCTCTTCGAATCCGAGGTCCCTTTTTAGAAAACAAACTCGATGCAAGCTAGATCTAAAACTTAAAGACGGGAATAACCTTTGGTCTGGATTCGGTTTTAGCTCCTGGTTCTACGATGGCTTTGCTTTCGTTTTTGTAGTGGATGTTGGTTCTGTGACTTGGTTCGGCTTCAGTGCTGGGCCTTTGTGTTGGTTCGGTTATGAGTGATTTGGCTTGCGATTTGTTGTGATTTAAATTCGGTTCTAGGTGTTGGTTGTGATTTACTGTGATTTGGGTTTGGTTATGTGTTGGTTGTGATTTACTGTGATTTGCCTGGCCGATTTTCTGAATTTGTGGTGGTTGGCCGGAAAATGGATTTTTGTTGGTGGTAGACGGTGGTTGTGGGAGTTGTGATTGGTGGTTCTGGGTTAGTTTTCTGACTCAGTGTACTTTCTCTGACTTGGGTCCCTGTGCGGGTACTGTACAATTAATGCTATTTATAGTAAAAGAGTAAAAACGAAAATGACTGAAATGCCCCTCTGGGCCTTGGACTGAAAAATGGACTAAAATGACTAAAATAAAAACTGACAGTAAAATAAAACATTATGAATAATAAAAAACGAAAATAAAGAAAATAAAAATAAAAAAAAGAAAACACTAAAATAAAAAGAAAATAAAAAGAATAAACTAAAAATAATAAGAATAATAATAAATGATAAAAATAATAATAAATAAAATAAAAACGGTCGCCTTCGGAACAAAAATGAGGTATTTTAAAATACCTCCCTGCCGAAATTTCGTCTGAAACGACGAAAATTTCCGGCCTAAAAGACGAGAGAAATGAAATAAAAACGGGTCAAAAATGGGGTATGACAGATGCCCCTATTTAAGTTTCTTCGTTACGGAGATTTAAAAGTGAAATTTTAAAATCGACGGGTCGAAGAGACTTAAATACAAAGTACACCATTTTTGACCAGTTTCAAAATGCAAAATGTTATGAACGCAATGCTATGCATATGATGCTATGCATGTAATGTTGTGAATGCTCGCAATGCAAGTATGAATGCAAGACGGCGAAGATGACTCGACTGGGGATAACAAGACAAAAGGATACCCGAGTCTGTTAAAGGAAACGGGGTCCGACTCCACTGGGGGATCACATGGTTTTACTGGGGATAAATGTCAGCTGTTCGGGTTGACGACAAACTGCCACTGACGACAAAGGAACAAAGATAAATGCCAACTGTTCGGATTATTACTGAACTGCCATTGACAACAAGAAGTAAGATAAATGCCAACTGTCCGGGTTATTGCCGAACTGCCATTGACGACAAGAAGTAAGATAAATGCCAACTGTCCGGGTTATTGCCGAACTGCCATTGACGACAAGAAATAAGGTAAACGTCAACTGTCCGGGTTATTGCCGAACTGCCATTGACGACAAGAAATAAGGTAAATGTCAACTGTCCGGGTTATTGCCGAACTGCCATTGACGACAAGAAATAAGGTAAACGTCAACTGTCCGGGTTATTGCCGAACTGCCATTGACGACAAGAAATAAGGTAAAGGTCAACTGTCCGGGTTATTGCCGAACTGCCATTGACGACAAGAAATAAGGTAAACGTCAACTGTCCGGGTTATTGCCGAACTGCCATTGACGACAAGAAATAAGGTAAATGTCAACTGTCCGGGTTATTGCCGAACTGCAATTGACGACAAGAAATAAGGTAAACGTCAACTGTCCGGGTTATTGCCGAACTGCCATTGACGACAAGAAATAAGGTAAATGTCAACTGTCCGGTTTATTGCCGAACTGCCATTGACGACAAGAAATAAAGGTAAATGTCAACTGTCCGGGTTATTGCCGAACTGCCATTGACGACAAGAAATAAAGGTAAATGTCAACTGTCCGGGTTATTGCCGAACTGCCATTGACGACAAGAAATAAAGGTAAATGTCAACTGTCCGGGTTATTGCCGAACTGCCATTGACGACAAGAAAAAAGGTAAATGCCAACTGTTCGGATTATTGCCGAACGGCCATTGGCAACAAGAAATAAAGGTGAGTGTCAACTGTCCGGGTTATTGCCGAACTGCCATTGACGACAAGAAATAAGGTAAATGTCAACTGTCCGGGTTATTGCCGAACTGCCATTGACGACAAGAAATAAGGTAAACGTCAACTGTCCGGGTTATTGCCGAACTGCCATTGACGACAAGAAATAAGGTAAATGTCAACTGTCCGGATTATTGCCGAACTGCCATTGACGACAAGAAATAAAGGTAAATGTCAACTGTCCGGGTTATTGCCGAACTGCCATTGACGACAAGAAATAAAGGTAAATGTCAACTGTCCGGGTTATTGCCGAACTGCCATTGACGACAAGAAATAAAGGTAAATGTCAACTGTCCGGGTTATTGCCGAACTGCCATTGACGACAAGAAAAAAGGTAAATGCCAACTGTTCGGATTATTGCCGAACGGCCATTGGCAACAAGAAATAAAGGTGAGTGTCAACTGTCCGGATTATTGCCGAACTGCCATTGACGACAAGAAATAAAGGTAAATGCCAACTGTCCGGGTTATTGCCGAACTGCCATTGACGACAAGAAGTAAGGTAAATGTCAACTGTCCGGGTTATTGCCGAACTGCCATTGACGACAAGAAGTAAGGTAAATGTCAACTGTCCGGGTTATTGCCGAACTACCATTAACGACAAGAAGTAAAGGTGAGTGTCAACTGTCCGGGTTATTGTCGAACTGCCATTGACGACGAGAAATAAGGGTAAAATGTGCACAAACTGTTCAAAAAAGAACTGCCATTTGGCGGAGAGGGAGTGACATCTCAGGACCAGACACACTGGGGATGACACTTGGAGAAAGAGAAAGTTACAAATTTTCATGATTAATTGATATGGAAAGATATTCAAAACAATATTCAGGGTGGTTAACGCAACCATGATGTTGTTTGTATGCATGAATGTGTATATACATGAATGTATGAATGCATGTATGATTTATGTGACTGTACGACTATACGAAGGATTAATTTGTGTGATGGTGTAATTGATGAATTTGATGAGACAAGATTGGATAAGATGGGGAGTGGACCAACGACGCAGTACAAACACTCGGCAATCTTTATTGGGGATGATGCCATTGAAGACATATCAAATCATTGACGGGGTAATGCCCACCATATGCAACACTTGATGGGGAGTAATCATTTCCTGGGGAAGATGGTTACAAATTATTCATGATTGATTAAAATGAAAAGATAATTGAAGCAAGACTCATGATGGTTAATGCAGCCATGTATGCATGATATTGTCTTTATTGTATATGCATGAATGTGTATATGCATGAATGTATGAATGCATGAATGACGACACGACTTGTATGACTGTATGGAGGATTGAATTATGTGACTGGATGACTGATTAACTTGTGATTGTATGAAGGATTGACTTGTATGATTGTATAACTGATGGACTTGATGAGACAAGGTTAGGCAGGTGAGAGGGAAAGTGACCCGACGTCGCATCACAAACACTCGGTAATCTTCCATGGGGATGGTGCCACTGGGGTACATCAAAACAAAGACGGGGTAAAGCCCGACATAGGCAGCGGCTGATGGGGAATAAACACTTCCTGGGAAGAGCGTGCTAATCCAAAACCTGGTAGAAGAACTGGTGCTTCTATGGTCATGCTTATCTTTTGTTTTTTTTTGCTTTTTTTTGAATCCCTAATTTTTGCCTGGACCGCCTTTTCAGGTTTTCAGTCCACCGGGAATATATTCTTTTGTATGCCCCTAATTTTTGCCTGGATCGCCCTTTCGGGTTTTCGATCCACCGGGATGCTCATTTTTGCCTAAGCCGCCCTTTCGGGTTTTCGACTTACCGAGCCTTTTCTTTTTGTTTTCTTTTTTATTATATATATTTCTTTTTTTGTTCTTCTTTTTTTGTATATATATTTTTTTTAAGCAATTGACCATGTTCAGTCTGCGAAGTTTATCCGTTCTCAGGATAGCTGTTGACGCACCCCTCACTTATTCATGAGTTCAAAGAAAATGTGTTTTGTTGTTTGTGCTTTTCAAAAAAGACATGAAAAATATTTATGATTTTGAAGAATATTTTGTTTCAAACACTACCATCAAAAATAGAAGAAGTTTTTTCTTATAAACTGAATAAATAGGAATTCCAAATAAAAGGCAATAGGCTCAAATTTATTTAAAAGAGTGGTGACCCGCCAATGGCATGGCTCCACGGATCTAACAAAGTTTGGAAAATGGTAAATATAGGGGAAGGTACATTGAACACAACAACCGCTATTCTCCCTGACAACTTTGAACTTCACTGTTTGGATGCTTCAGATTCAGAGTCTCTTTGACATTTAATGTGCCCCAAGTGAGTAGAGATCAGACCAACGCAGTTGCTTTGTCTTTTGATCCTTAATTTTTGCATAGATCGCCCTTTCGGGTTTTCGACCTATCAGGATGATTATTTTTCTGTTTGATGTCTCTAATTTTTGCCTGGACCGCCCTTTCGGGTTTTCGATCCACCGAGACGCTCATTTTTGCCTAAGCCGCCCTTTCGGGTTTTCGACTTACCGAGCTGTTCTTTTATTTTTTAGACAAAGTATTTCTTGACTGCATCGGCGTTCACGGGACGCGGGAGCTCATCTCCATCCATAGTCGTAAGAGTCAGTGCGCCACCAGAGAAAGGCTCTCTTGACGACATATGGGCCTTCATAATTTGGCGTCCACTTGCCCCTAGAATCAGGTTGGAAAGATAACCTTCTTGAGCACAAGATCTCCTTCTTGGAACACACGAGGGTGAACCTTCTTGTCAAAAGCTTGTTTCATCCTTTGTTGATAAAGTTGTCCGTGGCACAAAGCACTCATGCGTTTCTCTTCAGTTAGATTCAACTGATCATATCTGCTTTGGCACCATTCAGCCTCTGACAACTGGGCCTCCATTAGAACTCTCATTGATGGAATCTCAACCTCCACAGGGAGTACTGCTTCCATACCATACACCCAAGAGAAGGGGGTTGCCCCTGTTGAGGTACGCACTGAAGTACGATATCCATGTAAAGCATACGGTAACATCTCATGCAAGTCCTTGTAGGTGGTTGCCATCTTCTGCACCATCTTTTGATATATTTTTTCTTTTTTCTTTTTGTTTTCTTTTTCTTTTGATTTTTGTTTGATTTTTTGCTTTTGATTTTTTTTGCTTTTGATTTTTGTTTTTGATTTTTTTGCTTTTGCTATTGTTTTTTGTTTGTTTTTTTTTTATGCAGCCTAGATGGCACCATTCATCTGGGATTTGATCAGGAATACTGTAGTGTCCACGTTAATCACTTTCAGTGCTTCTTCATGCGGCTGAATGATGTTCTTTTTCATATTTCTGTAGCAGAGAGATCTTTTCGAAGAATCCCTTCATCCTCTTCCTCTTCAGCTTCGTAAACAGGGAACTCAAAGTCGGGAGAGAGCATAGGGTTACAGTGTTCAACGGGTTTATTGATGTTCAGTCTACATATGATCGATGATTGATTTTAGAAAATGAGTGAACAATGCAGATTTTTTTTTAAATTAATTGGAAATAAAAGTAAAAATGAAATATTTTTGGGTTTTTTGTGTTACCATTTTCCAGAAAAAGCTAAGAATAATAAAAAACATAGTTGGGAACAAAACGACTTCTTATTTGATGATGGGAATGCATGAAACAAAAGCCCTAAACAAGTTCACTTTCGTCTCGGGCGGAACGAAAGGATTTTTTTTTGAAAAGACAAGACAACAAAACACATTACTTGGACCTATGAGTAGCTGAGGGAATGTCAATCAACGATCCAATTGCAGTAACCTCTGCCATGTGTTACAAAATTCACTGCCACCTTCTTCACCAGGGTGAGCTTCTGAGCGATCTTGCACCAAATTAACAGATGGGGTCCCGTGGTCAGGTAGTAGATTAGCTTGCACGTCGGGATTCGACCCTTTGAAGGATAGGATGTTGGCCTGGACCAACTTCTGGACTTCGGCTTTCAAGGCATAACAATGCTCAATGTCATGACCGGGTGCCCCTTGATGGAAAGCACAAGAGAGATCAGGTTTATACCACTGTGGCAACCTTTCAGGTACCTTAGGAGGTGCCCTAGTTTGAACAAGATTTTTATCAAGCAAAACGGGGAGCAACTCTGCATATGCCATGGGGATTGGATCAAAATGGGAAGTCCGCTGAACCCTATTCTGTTGTCGAGGTTGTTGTCGATACTGTTGTTGAGGCCTTTGTTGGGGCTGGAGCTGATTTCTGGATAGCCGGAGTTGGGATTCCGAAAGAAGTGGGGTGAAAACCTTCGTCTGATAGAAATGACATCCCCATGGGTAGGCTATAGACGTGCCGGGCGGTGGAGCAAGTATGGTGGAAGTTGGTAAAGCAAATAAGATTGGCTGCTCAAGAGTAGTGACAGCAGGCTGAGGAACTGACGTTTGGGCTTGGGAAGCTAACAAAGCATTCATCATGGAGGTCAACTTCTCCATCCCCTCCCTGAGACTAGCTACCTCTTCCCGGAGGTTTTGGTTTTCTTGCTCTAACAGATCCATTCTTTTTCTCTGATGAATATGTCGGGTCACTTTCTTTGACGGCGGCAGATCAACCTTTTATTGGTGAACACAAAGTAAGACTCGATTTGGAAACTATGAATGCAAGATGATGCATGGTTATGCTTATGCAAAAAGAGAAAGTTTTGTTATCGAAGGACTTGTCGAAGTAATTGTAAACACCATAGTTTTGAACGTTTTAAAATATTCAATCCCCTTTTTAGGAACAAAGCCAAGGGATATGCTCAGGAATTCATCAGTAGAAATCTTGAAAAAGTCCCGATATTTCAAACTTGAGGATACCGAGTGATCTCCCATAACGAGTTTGGAAAATCCTCCGGACTAGTCATTAAAGATCCTAGCTTTCTTAAGTTTGTCAAATCTGGGCTTTTGAAATTGTATTTCTGAGTGTTTCTCTTTGTGAAGTTCATTCCTATGATGTTTACAACAAAACTTGTCTAAGCCCTTTGATACTTGATGAAAAAAACTGCTTATGAATAAATGCATGCATGCATGATAATGCTAAAGAACGGAGAAAACATGGTGAGGTTAAGTCCATGATGTTGGAGTCAAGGGTAAACACGCCATTTGGTAAGGACTATGGTTTCAAGTGTACCTGTATCACGGGTTCTACCAAGTTCCCAAAGTCCTCAACCCCTTCCAAATATCGTCGAGTTACGAGATTGACTCCCGATCCGATAATATTTGTAAGAAAGTCTCGTTTGAGTGTAGTATCGCGTATCAACTAATTCAAGATTACTCTTGGTTAGCCACCGCACTACGTCCTAGAAGGCCAAGATGGGTTAAAGGTGACTAAAGGTCCTCAACTTCATAGGTCACTTGAAAATATCAATGCCGGACACGACTTACTCATGCCAACATAGTAATACTTCCAAGATTCCTCCATTGAGTGGGGTTATCACATGTGCCACATCCGAAATTTACCCTCGGAAAGACACTATGATTATACCACCGTCCTATCTTATGTTTCCCTCAAGTCCGGGTGTAGGACTTATCTCACCACACACGTAAAAGGATAAACACTTAAGCACATATTTACAAATATAAATAATAATAAAGCATAAAGATAAAGAAAAACAAGATAGGTTTAACCCACTTAGGATATGTGATCCCCAGTGAAGTCGCCATTTTTCTGTCGCGGTGATTTTTGGATATCAAGCTATTGATTAGCGTTGACTCGCAATTTAGGTTTCACCACCGATCTTTTATTTTTCCGAGGAAAAGGGAGAAAGTTCGAAAAAACCCTATATTTTAGAGAGATCAAGGTCCGGGGGTTGGTTACGCAAAGGGAAGGTATTAGCACCCTAAACGTCTATAGTACTCTATATGAACCTCTTGCTTATTTTATCTTTATGCTAAATTAATTATTTATTTGTAAAAAATGAAAACTTAAGTGTAAAAGGACTAAAGTGATGAAAAAGAAAGAAGGAAAATGTTTTTGTTACTTTTATTGATTTGGAAAGACAAAGTCTTTTGCCTACGTACCCGAGCAGGATCAAAATCACGTAGTTCGGGGTAAAAAGCAGAGTGATTTGTTTTAATTGATTTTAAAAGTTTGAAAAATGATTTGAGAAGGATAAGAGGCCGAAAGGCATAGAAGAAATAAAAAGAAGTGAGTTTGGTTGATTTTAATTTGAAGAAAAAAAGTTTTGATTGATTAAAGATTAATTGGAATTTGATTAAGAAAGAAAAGATAATAATTTTTTTGAAAATTTGATTATAAAATATTTTTGGATTTTGACTTTTTTGACTTTTTTATGAAAATTTTGATTAGGTCCTAAGGTCCTGAGACTAAATTATGCTGAGAAAAATCTAAACGCGCCGGATCCCTCAAAATGACGTTGGATCAAGTGAGGGTCCTTTTCCTCGGATACGGCCCAAATTACAATATCGTCCTTGGCATGAAAAATAAATGTGAGTGTCGGTGCATATTCTCATTTATATTTATTATTTACATTGGACCTAGATACATTCTAATGGCAATAAAATAAATGACAAAAATAAATAAAAATAAAATAAAATAAAATTGCAATTGCATTAAAGTAAATATGCTAAAAAGAAATTAAAAAAAATGCATGAAATGCAATACAATAAATAAATATGGTGCATAAAGTAAATAAAGAAAATAAAAATGCAAGGCATAAAATAAATATGATGCATAAAATAATTAAAAAAATAAAAATAAAAATGCAAGACATAAAGTAAATATGGTACTGAAAAATAAAATGCTTGACTGAAAATTAACCATGGTGCTGAAAAATAAATAAATAAAAAAGAATGCAAAGGCACAAAATTAAATATGATGCGTAAATAAGTAAAATGCATAAAATAAAAAGAAATAAAATAAAATAAAGCAAAAATAATAAAATGCATGGGGGTGCTGAAAATAAATGACAGTAAAATAAAATGCATAAGAAATAAAAACTAAAAAAAATGCAAGAAAATAAGAAATAAAATAAACAAAAAGAAGAGGAAAAATGAAAATGACTGAAATGCCCCTCTGGGCCTTGGACTGAAAAATGGACTAAAATGACTAAAATAAAAACTGACAGTAAAATAAAACATTATGAATAATAAAAAAGGAAAATAAAGAAAATAAAAATAAAAAAAAGAAAACACTAAAATAAAAAGAAAATAAAAAGAATAAACTAAAAATAATAAGAATAATAATAAATGATAAAAATAATAATAAATAAAATAAAAACGGTCGCCTTCGGAACAAAAATGAGGTATTTTAAAATACCTCTCTGCCGAAATTTCGTCTGAAACGACGAAAATTTCCGGCCTAAAAGACGAGAGAAATGAAATAAAAACGGGTCAAAAATGGGGTATGACAGTCGCGGTGATTTTTGGATATCAAGCTATTGATTAGCGTTGACTCGCAATTTAGGTTTCACCACCGATCTTTTATTTTTCCGAGGAAAAGGGAGAAAGTTCGAAAAAAACCCTATATTTTAGAGAGATCAAGGTCCGGGGGTTGGTTACGCAAAGGGAAGGTATTAGCACCCTAAACGTCTATAGTACTTTATAGGAACCTCTTGCTTATTTTATCTTTATGCTAAATTAATTATTTATTTGTAAAAAATGAAAACTTAAGTGTAAAAGGACTAAAGTGATGAAAAAGAAAGAAGGAAAATGTTTTTGTTACTTTTATTGATTTGGAAAGACAAAGTCTTTTGCCTACGTACCCGAGCAGGATCAAAATCACGTAGTTCGGGGTAAAAAGCAGAGTGATTTGTTTTAATTGATTTTAAAAGTTTGAAAAATGATTTGAGAAGGATAAGAGGCCGAAAGGCATAGAAGAAATAAAAAGAAGTGAGTTTGGTTGATTTTAATTTGAAGAAAAAAAGTTTTGATTGATTAAAGATTAATTGGAATTTGATTAAGAAAGAAAAGATAATAATTTTTTTGAAAATTTGATTATAAAATATTTTTGGATTTTGACTTTTTTGACTTTTTTATGAAAATTTTGATTAGGTCCTAAGGTCCTGAGACTAAATTATGCTGAGAAAAATCTAAACGCGCCGGATCCCTCAAAATGACGTTGGATCAAGTGAGGGTCCTTTTCCTCGGATACGGCCCAAATTACAATATCGTCCTTGACATGAAAAATAAATGTGAGTGTCGGTGCATATTCTCATTTATATTTATTATTTACATTGGACCTAGATACATTCTAATGGCAATAAAATAAATGACAAAAATAAATAAAAAAAATAAAATAAAATTGCAATTGCATTAAAGTAAATATGCTAAAAAGAAATAAAAAAAATGCATGAAATGCAATACAATAAATAAATATGGTGCATAAAGTAAATAAAGAAAATAAAAATGCAAGGCATAAAATAAATATGATGCTGAAAATAAAATAAAAAGAAAATAAAAATGCAAGGCGTAAAATAAACATGATGCTAAAAATAAAAAAAATGCAAGACAATAAAATAAATATGATGCATAAAATAATAAAAAAAATAAAAATAAAATTGCAAGACATAAAGTAAATATGGTACTGAAAAATAAAATGCTTGACTGAAAATTAACCATGGTGCTGAAAAATAAATAAATAAAAAAGAATGCAAAGGCACAAAATTAAATATGATGCGTAAATAAGTAAAATGCATAAAATAAAAAGAAATAAAATAAAATAAAGCAAAAATAATAAAATGCATGGGGGTGCTGAAAATAAATGACAGTAAAATAAAATGCATAAGAAATAAAAACTAAAAAAAATGCAAGAAAATAAGAAATAAAATAAACAAAAAGAAGAGGAAAGGAGAGGAGGGGTGTAGGAAGAAGAGAGGGGGGAAGAAAAAGTAAAAGAGTAGAGGAAAAGGAAGAAGAGGCTGAAAGGGGAGATGGGCCTATGCTGGTGTTAGTGATGGGCCTGGCATATATATTTCTTTTCTTTTCCAGATTTTTTCATTTTTTACTCTCATTCTCTCTCTCTTCTTTACTCTTCTCTCTTGCTCTCACTTCTCTCTAAAACAAAAACCAGTCCGGCCAGTGAACAGTTTTCCGGCGCGGTGGCCGCCGGCGGCACCACCGCGCCGGAGACGAAAACCTCCCTGTTTTTAAAAAAAAAACGTTTTCGGAAATCCTTTTTTCTTTTCTACTCAAATCCGAACTCGAATTTTTCAAAAACTTTTTAAAAATAAGTAGATCTAAGTTGGAAAAAAGGAACAAAACTTGAGAAAATCACCTTGTTTTGTTCGATCTTAGTTTGGAATCGATGGTGGGTTCAGGTTAATTCGGTTATTGATGTTTTGGTGTTACTTTTTTTGGGTTTGGTTTGGTATGGAGGAGAGAGGCGCGGTTTGTGTGGTTATGGCTCGATCCGGTTTTGATTTTAGGTGAGTGTGATTTTGGTGGTTTGCTGGCCGTGGAGGAGGTAGTATTCACGTGGTGATAGGGTGGTTGGTGGTGGGTTGCGTGTGAGTGGGTTGAGCTGTGAGGTGGTGGCCGAGTGGGTATGAGGGAGAGGTGAAGGAGGCAGCGCGTTGCTTGTGTGATAATCTGTGCTTGTTTGATTTTTTTTTTGATTTTTTTGTTTTCCGGTGACCGGAATTGGTTTTTGTGGTGGCTGTGTTGGTGGTTTGTGGTGGTTCTACCACTGACTCTTTCTGACTTATTTGGCTGTTGATTGGGTACTGGTACTGTGTGTACTGACTCTGACTGCCTCGTGAACAGTACTATTGATGCTATTTATAGTAAAATATCAGGGTAAAAAGGAAAAGGACAAAATTGCCCTGGGCCTGGACAAAATTAGATTGAAAAAAAAAATGACTGAAAAAACTAACAGTAAAATGAGAAAAAACGAAAATAAAAATAAAAAAACAGAAAATACTAAAAATAAAAGAGACAATAAAAATAAAAAAATAAAATAAAATATAAATAATAAAACAAATAAAAATAATAATAACTAATAAAATAAAACGGTCGCCTTCGGAACAAAAATGAGGTATTTTAAAATACCTCCCTGCCGAAATTTCGTCTGAAACGACGAAAATTTCTGGCTTAAAAAACGAGCGAAACGAATTGAACACGGGTCAAAAATGGGGTATGACACTCATCAATAAAAATAAACAGATCACAACGGAATATCTCAACATACATATAATCATCTCGGGTCATCTCAAAACATCTCAAAATAATACATAAGTATCTGGATCATAAAGATTACTCGAAATAAATTCAACAAAGTGCGAAAATAAAATCCCCAAAAGACATCATGATCAGAGCTCCTAACTCTAGTCATCTCCAAGCAAAGTAGAAAAACATGAGCTAGGCGTCAAGCCACAACCCATCACGACTGACTGATAGCAAATACTCAATCCTGCAAATCTACATCCACAAGGGATGAGGCAACAACAGTCACTGGAGGGTAAGATATACATTCATTAATAAGGAATAATAAACAAGTGTAGTTCAGATAACATTCATATTAACAATAATGTTCAAACATAACAAAATTGGTTATTCAAGATTCAAGAACATGTAACTCATAATCATATTCTCATACAAGTCTAACTACACCATCATATCAATTCATCATTTACAATTGTTGGATATTTGGTTGTTGGCTTCATGTTTGCTAAAATCAAATATACAAGCAAGATGTGCGTCTTCAGAAGCTGGACCTCAGAAGCTGAACTTGAGAAGCACTGTTCAGAAGCTGAACCTTCAGAAGCTGAATCTTCAGAAGCACTGTTCAGACGCTGACCTTCAGAAGCACTGTTCAGACACTGACCTTCAGAAGCACTGTTCAGACACTGACCTCCAGACGCAGAACCTTTAGACGCAGAACCTTCAGAGGCAGACCTTCAGAGGCACTTCTTCAGAAGTACCTTCAGAAGCTGGTTTTCTGTGCTCCTGTTTTTCGTGCCTTAGAGCTGTTTATTTTCTCATGTGATCTTTTGAAGATTTGTCTGAAGAATTCTCCTTGCTGCGTGTGTTTCTAGAAGGAAGAATATTTGCGTGAGATATTTTCTGAAGATTGGTTTCTTTTATTTGTGAATATATTTTCAAAAAGATCTTTGGAAAATATATTTCTGAAGAATATTGTGGAATATATTTCTAAAGAAGAATTTTGGAATATATCTTTGAAGAATATTTGGATCAAATATTTGTTGTTGCTGAAGACTATAAATAGAGGGCGCTGCTATTGAAGAAAATCACCTCAACCAAAGCTATCATTGAAAGAATACTTAGGTTTTGAGTCTGTTAATTGTGAGCCTTTCTTGTGTCACCTTGATGCAAGCTTAGGACTGTGTTTAGTAGAGTTGTAATTGTGAATCACTCATGAGCTTTTAAGCAAGAGTGACGTTTGTGTGTTTTGGAGTGTGTCTCCTACTTTGTTTGTTATTTGAGTTTAAGATCACTGGGGCAGTGATTGATTGAGGGGAAGTGAGATGTGATCTCAGGTCTACGAGTTCCTAGGTTGAAGTCAATACGGGTAGTTGCTTGGTGATAAGTTGTAAACTGGGAGTTTGCTGAGAACTTAGAACTAGGACTATCATAGTGGATTTCCTTCCTGGCTTGGTAGCCTCCAGACGTAGGTGTGTTTGTCACCGAACTGGGTTAACAAATATCATGTGCCTTTTATTTTCTGTCTGTTATTATTCCTCTGTTTTACTCTGTTTTACATTCAGCATCAGGACCTGCCAGAATTTCAATTGGCATCAGAGCAGGCACCCTGCCTGTTTTAGGGTGAGCTCCAGGGAAGTTATCTTCTGGCATAATGGAGAAAGAATGAGGATTTGTGAACATACCACCTCTGTTGGATGGTTCCAACTATGAATATTGGAAATCACGCATGAGTGCTTTCCTTAAATCTATAGATAGTAAGACCTGGAAAGCAGTTCTGAAGGGTTGGGAACATCCTGTTGTGCTTGACAAAGATGGTAAGAAGACAACTGTTCAGAAACCAGAAGAAGAGTGGTCCAAAGAAGAAGATGAATTAGGTCTTGGAAACTCCAAGGCCTTGAATGCTATATTCAATGCAGTGGACAAGAATATGTTCAGACTGATCAAGCAGTTAACAGTAGCTAAGGATGCTTGGGAGATTCTTAAAACTACTCATGAAGGCACTTCCAAGGTAAAAATGTCCAGACTTCAACTTCTCACCACCAAGTTTGAAAATCTCAAAATGTTGGAGGATGAGAACATACAAGATTTCTATATGAATGTTCTGGACATGGCTAACTCATTTGATTCTCTTGGAGAAAAAATATCTGATGAGAAACTTGTGAGGTAAATACTCAGGTCTCTTCCCAAGAGATTTGACATGAAGGTGACTGCCATTGAGGAAGCACAGGACATCTCCAGTATGAAGGTTGAGGAATTGATAGGATCCTTGCAGAATTTTGAGATAACCTTCAATAACATAACTGATAAGAAAGGGAAAGGTGTTGCTTTTGTAGCAAATTCTGATAATGAGGATGATGAAAGCACATCAGAGGCTCTTGTGGTGCTTAGTAGGCAGTTTAAAAGGATCCTAAAGCAGGCTGACAGGAGATCCAAACCAAATGACTCAAAGAAATCAAGAACTGATGAGAAAAGCAATCAATCCAAAGGTGTTCAGTGTCATGAGTGTGAAGGATATTGCCACTTTAGGACAGAATGTGCAACGTATATCAAGAAACAGAAGAAAAGTTTGGATGTGTCTTGGTCTGATGAAGATGACTCAGAAGGAGAAGTGGAGAATGAGTCTGCTAAGTATGTCAATGCTTTAACTAGTAGATGTATGTCTGATGATAAAGTTAAGGCTTCAGAAGCACCATCAGGTTCTGAGGCTTCTGAAACACCATCAGGTTCTGAAGCACCATCAGATACTGAATCCAGTGATAAAGAATTGTCTTTTGATAACCAGCTGCCTCTTACAAAGAACTATACCTCAGAAGTGGAGAAGTTTGCAAGTTGTTAAAAAATCAAAAGAAGACTATCAGTCAACTGCATGCTGAAAGAAGTGAACACTTAGGGCAAATTTCTGATCTCAAAGATAAGGTAACCCAACTGAACTCTCAACTTGAACACATGAAGAAGCAAGTCAGAATGATGAACACTGGTACTGATATGCTTGAAGAGATATTGGAGAGTCAGAACCAAGGGAAACCAAATGGTATAAGATTTGATAATAACATCTTGAACAAACAGCAAAATTCAGCTAAAAAGATCATTGCAGCTGTTGGAACATATGATCCAATGATGGGTATACCTAAGTTGGAACTTCAGAACAAACCTCAGGGATCTAAGAGCAGGAGGGCATCTCATCCTTGGATATGTCATTACTTTGGTAAAAAGGGACACATAAAGCCATTCTGTTTCAAGCTGTATGGATACCCTAAGCACTTTCAACAAAGAAAAGTGGAACCCATTGTAAACAAAATCAATGTGAAGAAGGAATGGAGACCCAAACTCAAGATTGTTGAAGGCAGCAAAGGTCCAAATATTAGAATCCAAAAGGATCATCCTAAGGACCTTATCATAGGGAATCTGAATGAAGAAATTACCAACAGATCCAGAGATTGTGCCAAGAGTAGAATGAAGAATTTTGCTCTTATGAATGCAAGACACAAGAGAACATATGATGCAACACATGTGAAGATAATCAAAGATGATAATGTTAATGCTGGAATGGATGTTGATGATGCAACTGTGTCCCCCTCTAAGGTTGTTGCTGATAACCCTGAATCTACCCCATCCAAGTCTGATGGTGGTTCTGATGTGGAGTCTGATGATGAACCCATTGGAAATAGGCTTGAACAAAGTGTAGAAAATAGACTAAAGTCTAGGAAAGGAAATGTTGTTGTTGCTGTCAGCAGGCCTACTCATGTTGCTAAGAAGAGTGCTATTTTTGGACCATCTAAAGGGAGGAGCAAACTGGACATTTGTCTTTTTTAGGAGTTATAGCAGAATCTGAGGACAAAGCAGCTTCTGATGCTTTGTCAATTTTTGTTTCATGTGTGAAGACTTTGCTGAGTAATTGTGTTCTTCTGTGAAGACTTTGTGTGTGGTGTTGTGATGTGCTGGTCTATATTGGATGTTTATAGCCTCTGTTGGAAATGAAATGTGTTGCAGATTTCTGGGCGTGTTCCCTGTGTTTGTTTTTCCTCTGCTTGTGTGCATATGGTCTGTAACCTCTGTTGTTTCTTGTTATTTCTACTCCTGGTGATTGCATGGTTATTTTTGTCAAAATTGTTTGGCTAAAAAGGGGGGAGAAATAAGTGTGTCAGAAGCTGCTGCTGAATGATCTGTTTCAGATGGAGTCTCTGTTTCAGGGGGAGTATATGTGTTTCTTGTCAGAAGCTGATATGTTTCAGGGGGAGTGCTTCGTTTTGTTCCTGAATGTCATGTTTCAGGGGAGTGTATGTGTGGAAACGTAGTGTGTATGCCGCTGCAGACTCTGTTGCTTATGTTATGTTCTTCATGGTTGTGTTCTTATGATGTGTGAAGAATTTGCGCCTTCTGTTCTCAAATTGATTTTAGCCAAAAATTTGCCAAAGGGGGAGATTGTTGGATATTTGGTTGTTGGCTTCATGTTTGCTAAAATCAAATATACAAGCAAGATGTGCGTCTTCAGAAGCTGGACCTCGGAAGCTGAACTTCAGAAGCACTGTTCAGAAGCTGAACCTTCAGAAGCACTGTTTAGAAGCTGAATCTTCAGAAGCACTGTTCAGACGCTGGCCTTCAGAAGCACTGTTCAGACGCTGACCTTCAGATGTAGAACCTTCAGACGCAGACCTTCAAAAGCACTTCTTCAGAAGTACCTTCAGAAGCTGGTTTTCTGTGCTCCTGTTTTTCGTGTCTTAGAGCTGTTTATTTTCTCATGTGATCTTTTGAAGATTTGTTTGAAGAATTCTCCTTGCTGTGTGTGTTTCTAGAAGGAAGAATATTTGCGTGAGATATTTTCTGAAGATTGGTTTCTTTTATTTGTGAATATATTTTCAAAAAGATCTTTGGAAAATATATTTCTGAAGAATATTGTGGAATATATTTCTAAAGAAGAATTTTGGAAATATATCTTTGAAGAATATTTAGATCAAATATTTGTTGCTGCTGAAGACTATAAATAGAGGGCGCTGCTATTGAAGAAAATCACCTCAACCAAAGCTATCATTGAAAGAATACTTAGGTTTTGAGTCTGTTAATTGTGAGCCTTTCTTGTGTCACCTTGATGCAAGCTTAGGACTGTGTTTAGTAGAGTTGTAATTGTGAATCACTCATGAGGTTTTAAGCAAGAGTGACGTTTGTGTGTTTTGGAGTGTGTCTCCTACTTTGTTTGTTATTTGAGTTTAAGATCATTGGGGCAGTGATTGATTGAGGGGAAATGAGATGGGATCTCAGGTCTAGGAGTTCCTAGGTTGAAGTCAATACGGGTAGTTGCTAGGTGATAAGTTGTAAACTGGGAGTTTGCTGAGAACTTAGAACTAGGACTATCATAGTGGATTTCCTTTCTGGCTTGGTAGCCTTCAGACGTAGGTGTGTTTGTCACCGAACTGTGTTAACAAATATCCTATGCCTTTTATTTTCTGTCTGTTATTGTTCCTCTGTTTTACTCTATTTTACGTTCAGCATCAGGACCTACCAGAATTTCAACAATCATCTGATTCATACCCTGATTGATAAACAATCATCAAGTTAATTATGACAATTCATCATATCACATCTTTAATGCACATTTACCAATTAGATGCACAAATTCTCACCAACACATTAATACATAAGACTCATACTTATGCAATGTTCCTAGACGACTCTTAAACATCGTCGCTTTTTGGATATCGGAACTTACCGAGTGATCCCATCGTCGATAACATCGTCGCTTAACATCGTCGCTGGACTTGACTCATGAATGAATGCAAATCATATATTCGACTCACATCAAGTACACATAAGACTCGACAACAACGTCTTCATCATTATCATATATTCTCATATGATTAAACATCGTCACTTATTAACATCATCACTTATCATATATACTCTCATATGATCAAACATCGTCACTTAAATACATAACATGTATCATCATCACTTAATCAAATATCATCATCATTTAGTCGTACATCATCATTCACATAAATCACATTTCATGATTAGATCATCATTCTACATCATCATCATTAATTCACTTTCAAAGTCAGAATCAATCATCATTCACATCAGCATATTCATTTCACCAATTTACACACATTCTCAATTTTCATAAAATCTCTAAGTTCGTCTCTAGAACAACTTTGCATACTTGAATCATAGCAAGAAACCATCAATCATCAATGAATGGCCAAAACAACATCGTAACAACACAAAAGGGGTGTCCAGGGATGCTCGGAAACATCCCCCGAAGGACGAAACGGACAGAACAGCAGTTGTTGTTACTGTCAAGTTTGCTGAGTGAACTCCATACTTCGCTGAGCGAAGTTGCCCAGTTTTGGGCACCAGAACTGGGTTTTTCCCTTGCGGGAAAGCCCCCAAACTCACCCAAAAATCCCATTTTTCATTCCCCCTTACCCAAAATCAGTTCACAGATATTCACCATGATCAATACACTCAAATTGAACAATGGTTACACAACAAAACATCAATTGATATGGATTTCACAATGTTTTCGATTAAATTTCAAAGTTCGTCTCAAAATCCATTTTTATTCAAAACTTAGCAAACAACTCACCCAGTTCAAGTAACTTCATTCCAACATGTTACACATCACTACATACACCTACTACAACTATTCCAACAGCAACTTGCTCATTTTAACATCAGCTTATTCATTTTCACTTAATTAAGTCATTTTCACCAAAACACCACCAACAACAACTTATTTCACAACAAACCACACAGTAAACATAGTCTTTTGATTATGATCCTATTCTTAACAGCAACACAAACTAACAGCAGCAAATTAAGCAGATTTAGTCAAATAAGCACTTTTTGCAAAATCACTTAATTTACAACTTATTCCACATAACTTCATGATTTCTCAAACAAATTGCATACCCATACTCATAATCAATTACATAATCACCAAACAGCACTTAATCATCATATTAATCATCACAAACATCAAAATTCATCAAAGTATCAACTTAATATAATGAAAAATGAAGTTTAAGATGAAGAAAACATGGAATTATCAAGTTTTGACATGCTTAATTTAATCAATAAAAATGAGCACGAAAATCACAACAATTCGGCAACAATTAATCATAAGCTACAACTCCCAAACATACCCCAAGCTTATTAAAACTAATTAATGAAGATAATCTTCCCTCTTACCTTAGTTTCTTCACTTCTCTTGCTAACCCACTTGAAATTGCTCTTCTCCCAAGCTTTCCTCTTCACCAAGTTTCTCTTGCTTTCTCTCTCTACCTCTCTCTAGGTTTGTGAATAATGAATGACCTAAATTCACCACCACCACTAACTAATGTATTTATAATAAGTTTCTAGGTTATTCCCACTAATGGGCTTTGTCACAATTAACTCACAATTATTTTCTATACACAATTACTACACTTAAACCTCTCACATTACTTATACACCACTATTTTCAAATTCTGAACTTCTAACATATTACAAATATGCCACTACTCATCAAATTACAAAAATACCCTTCAACTCCCAAAATTCAATAAATCACCAAAATAAAGAATTAAGCACATATAAAATAATTAAATAAATAAATCCTAGAAAAATCGGGCTGTTACAGAGTTCACCAGTTTTATGAGATTCTCCTATTTATCAGCATAGTTAACTAGCTGAATAGGCAAATGCCTTGATTCTAGGAGTCCTTCCAGATTGTCAAAGATAACCTTGCACACCTCTTGCAGGTCAAGGTTAGAGGTAGGGATATGAGGAGGGTTAAGAGTTACAGGTTGGATGGAGGAAGATGGGATGTCTGTGATAACTTGCACTGCAGTATCAGAAAGTGGTTATGATACTACTAGTGAAGCATTGTTATCATCGGAGGCTGGGAAGGGTATGAGAGTGGTGATAACATCAGAGGTTGCAGGTTCAGATTTAGGTTTGGCAAAATGAAGGGGAAAAGCTTCTAAAGGTTGGTCTTCTGATATTGAAGATGTATCAGAGACTGTAGTGGTTGAGGTTATTAAAGGTGAGAAAAACACACAAGAAGGGGGGGTTGAATTGTGTGTGGGCAGTTTTTCCTTTCTCAAAACTTTGGTTAAGTTCAGAATCAGGTTCTGAACCTTTTTCAGAGGTTTTATGCAGCGGATACAAAAGTAAAGAGAGAGGGAAAGAGAGACACAGATGTTTTTATACTAGTTCCTTCCACAAGTTGGAAGCAGTCTAGTCCCCATGTCACTTACAGGAGATTTAACTATAATCAAACTGATTACAATTGCTCAGAACACAAAGTAATGAGACTTCAATGCTCAAACACCTAGTAAGAGACTTCTAATGCTCAAGACACTAAGTCAAGAGACTTCCAATGCTCAGAACACAAAGTAATGAGACTTCCTTGCTCAAAGCACACAAGCTAAGAGACTTCCTTGCTCAAAGCACACAAGCTAAGAGACTTCCTTGCTCAAAGCACACAAGCTAAGAGACTTCCCTGCTCAAGACACAAAGTCAAGAGACTTCTAATTGCTCAATACACAAAGTAAAGAGACTTCTGGTTGCTTAGCACGCAGGCTAAGACTTTGGGTATCAAACTGATTTTACAACATAAAATAAGTTTGTGTTGAACGCTTGATCAAATATCAGAGGTGTTCACAAAATACAACTCAGTTAAGACTCTAACACTTAAGGAATTCTAAGATAGACAAATTGTAAGAATTCCTAAGTTGTTTTGTGACAGATACGAAAAACAAAGTATAAGCTTGCTGGTTATTGCTGTGTTGTTTTTCTGTACAGAGTCCTGGCTTCAATCTTCAGATCTTCAATCCTTTATAGAAGAACAAAAGAGCTGTTGAGAAGATTGCCATGTCATCAAAAGAGCCGTTGCAAATGAGAAGCTATGCCCAGCTGACATTGTGTGCTAAGGATGTAGAAAACAGAGCACACAAAGTTTGAATAGTTTCCTTAAAAGCTGGGGAATGTTTTGGCCAAGGAGACAACTGTTCCATTGAGTTGTTCTGACATTGCAGGTGCATTTAATGCTGATAGTTCAGGAGCTCACACTTCAGAAGCTTCTTTAGGAACAGTACTTCAGGAGTTGGTCTTAGACGTACGGATCAGAAGCTGCCTTCAGACACAATACTTCAGGAGCACTTCTTCAGACTCTGACTTCAGAAGCACCCTTCAGACTCTGCCTTCAGAAGCACCCTTCAGACTCTGACTTCAGAAGCACCCTTCAGACTCTGCCTTCAGGAGCACCCTTCAGACTCTGCCTTTAGACGCTGTCTTCAGACTCTGCCTTCAGAAGCACCTTTCAGACGCAGTCTTCAGACTCACTTCTTCAGACGCAGTCTTCAGACTCAGCCTTCAGAAGCACCTTCAGACTCAGTCTTCAGAACCTTCCTTCAGACCCAGTTTTGCTCCTTTCTTGCAACATAAGCTTCAATGCTTTCCTTCTTGCTCTTAGCTTGTTCTTCCAAACCAATATTAATTATCAAACATTAAGAACATGGTTCTGCACACTTAGAACAAAGCATTAGCAATATCAATTTTCTTTTTAACACTTTGTTATCATCAAAACCTAAGAGAGAGTTGTTCATACAATCTGTTCCAACAATCTCCCCCTATCCAAAAGAGAGTTGTTCATACATTTTGTTCCAACAATCTCCCCCTTTTTGATGATGACAAACATAAGTATTAATCAGAAAATTGTTGTTAATTTAATTAACAAGTTGACTGCAGGGTATGAGGTTTGCAAGCTCCCCCTGAGTCTGATCCAGGTTAATTAAATTCAGTTAAGATCAAAAAGGTGATAATTTTCAGAATTGTTTGTTAAGTTTAATTAACAAGCTGACTTCAGGATGAGGTTTGCAAGCTCCCCCTTAGTCTGATAATCCACAAGGTGAGGTTTGTAAGCTCCCCTTGATTCTTATCCATGTTAATTAAATTTAACTTAAAACAATAAGGTGAAATTATCACTCCGAATTATAAATAACAAGCTGACTTCAGGTTATGAGGTTTGTAAGCTCTCCCCCTAAGTCTGATAGTCCACAGGATGAGTTTTGTAAGCTCCCTGAGTCTTATCCAAGTTATTTAAATTCACTTTAACTCACTAAGAGTAATTTATATCTCACAACCAGACTAAGAGATTAAAAACAGTTCTCATAAGTTAATTTTAACCAGACATTAACTTATGTTCTGTGCTTATGAGCCTTAATACTCTTTTACTCCCCATAGGTTAATTACCTGACAGAAATTAACTTATTGTTTTGAGCTCGGGAGCCTTAATACTTGTTTACTTTTACTCCCCCTTTTGTCATCAACAAAAAGAAATTTCAGAAAAGAAAAATTTTCAGAATTTTAAGAGAGTTTGAAAAACATGTGAGATAATCATGCAATCATATAGATAATCAAGCAGCAAAGATGAGAATCAGAGCAGACTTGATCATACATGAAGTATATGACATTGCATTTTTTTTAAAAAAAAAGAATGTTGTTCAGAAGCATAAAAGTTTGGAGCATACTGAGCAGAGCATTCTTGTTCAGACACAGTTGTTCAGTATATCTTGTTCAGTATCACTGAACTATTTTAGACAAAATTGTTTAGATCATATACCAACTGAAGGTTTTAGCACTACTGAACTCTTTTCAGAAACTGAAAAAGTATTGCTGCTGATACCAAGATATAGCATTTGGTTCAGTGCTGCTGAATTCTTTCAAACAAAACTGATATCAATTTTTTAAATAAGTTCTGAAAGACTGAACATGTCTGATTCAATTTGAGCATTTGAAAAATGTGTCTGTTAAACATTTCAGAACTGAAAACAGAAAAACACATTTTCATATTGATGACTTTGGGAGGGACAAAGTATAACTTTCAAAGCTTTAAATCATCATTGCCCAGAGTTATAACTTATCAGATTCTGACCAAGTGTTGAACAACAGTTCAGATTCACTCTCATTAGTGGGCCATGTGTAAAATGTCCACTTATGATGAGTTTAATCAGAAGTCACAAAATTTCAGATTCTGAAACTCAGATTCTGATGCTTTCAGAAGCTGGACTGACTTCAGACTCTCAAAGTGATTGTCTGTTAAGTCTTAGCTTCTGATGAGCTTCAGACTCTCAGTTTCTCATTCAGAGTCAAGCAAATATTTCCAAGAGATAAAATGCATTGTTCAGATCCTTTTTAATAAATTTAAATCTATTTTCTGAACAAAATCTCTTATAAAATGAAGTTTAAGTTCAAAATGCTTGGCTCTTGAATGTAGAACTGAAATTTTTATAGATTACAGCAGTGTTATCACAAAGAAGATTATGCTGTTTTTATGAATCTGATAGTATTTAAACAAAACATCTGATCAGAAGCTGTTAAGTATAACAGAGAACAAAAAACATACCTCTGTTAGAGCTTCTGATTTACCTCTCCTTGTTCATTTAGTTTGTTGCTGAACACCCCTTTTTTTGTTCCAACAATGTTCTTGGTTTGCTTTAGGAGAAGTATCAGCTTCTGCAGAACTCTTTTCAGCTTTTGGACTATCTTCAGACTCAGGTTCTGTTTCAGGTTCTGAAGTGTCCTCTGAGAGCTGAATCTCAGTACCAATGCTCTAGTCTTTGTGGTTTCCTCCAGATTCCACAGTTCCTCCCTCTTTCAGGATCAGGGTTTGGAACATAGACTTGTTTCCTTCCATGCAATGCCAGCAACCATTGTCCAGGCACCAGGACTTCACCTTTTCTTTGGCATTTGATCATATCTGAAACAGAAATGATTTCTGACTTGGGTACCCATATGGGTCCTCTAGGGTTAGTCCTGAAAGGTTTAGCCTTTTGCACTTTATGTCTGAAGTTATAGAACTCAGACTTGTTCAGATACTTTGGATATGAATCATTTAATCTTGAACAGGTCTTAGTTTTAGAAACTGAGTTCTTCAGAACCTGGGCTTTCAATGGTCTTGACTCAGATTTCTTCAGAACCTAAGACTTGAAGGTCTTTGGTTCTGATTTCTTTAGAGTCTGAACCTTTGAACACTTTGGTTCCGGTTTCTTCAGAGCCTTGGACTTAAGAGTCTTTGATTCTGATTTGTTCAGAATCTTGGATTCAGAAGTAGAAGGTTCTGAGTTGTTAAGAACTGCAATTTTGCTAGCTTCAGACACAAGACAGACTTTCTGACCTTTCTTAATGTAATCAGAAATGCATGACAGATTGGCTTTCTTTTGTTTACTTTGCCTGACATTCTGGTTTTGAAAGGGTTTTGTATAAACTGGTTTATTAACCACAGTGTTTTGAAAAATAGAATCTGAATTTCCCAGATTCTGAGACTTGCTTGTCTCAGGTTCTGAACTCTTCAGACTTTGAACCTTTTCAGGTTTAGAGTCTGATTTTCTCAAGGGCTTAGACTTAGGACCTTTTGGTTTAGACTTTGGCAAAGTTTTAACTTCATCCTTCATCTTTCCCTTAGGGTCAAAAGCTTCAGATTCTGAGTAGTTCAGAACTTCAGACTCAGGAGTTTCAGTTTCTGCTAAATTCTGATTCTCAGAATTATCAGATGCAGGCACAAAGCATACTCTAGAGCTTATCATAATATCTTGAGAACAAGATGGAAGGTTTGTTTCTTTTGCAAATAAATCATTTTTGAAACCAATGCCTTCACCTTTATTTCTGCTGATATTATAAATCATAGAAGCAATCTTGCTTCTGTTGATTCCAGTTAAAATAAACTCTTGAAGAGCAATTTCATGTTCACTTGGAACTTCATTAGGTTTCTTATGAACCATTTCTCTGAGTTCCTTAACTTCTTCATCAATCTCATTGATGTAATTCTGAAGTTTAAGGTTCTCATCAGTCAGCAAGTTATTTTTCTTTTTCAAAGATTTAAAATGATTTAACTTGCTTCTGAAGTGGTTCTTAAGATCTTTAACTGTATCAACAAGATCAGAATGAGATAGTTCAGAATATACTTCATTTTCATCATCTGAACCTGAACCTGATTCTGCATCAGAAGCTGCATTTGTCACCAACTCCAAATTGGCTTTTTCTTCATTTTCCATGTCAGATTCTGCTCCAGATTCCTCATCAGATGATGCTATTGCTATCAAGCCCAGGTCTTCATCTTCATTCTCAGATTCAGATTCATTGACAGGCTCATCCCATGCAGCCATAAGACCTTTTCTGAATCTGTCTTTGAAGTTGCTTGATTTTGAATTGGTTCTTCTGAATTTCTTCTTTGATTTGTCCTTTTGAAAATCTGGACAATCAGCTATAAAGTGACCAATTATGTTGTAGTTGTAGCAACCATTTTGTTCTTCCTTCTTGGAACTAGATCCTTTGAAGTTGCTGCTCCTGTTAGAAGATTTCTTTTGTCTTTGCAGGAAGGACTTAAATCTTTTGGAAAGCATTTCTAGCTCCTCAGCTTCTGAATCCTCTTCAGAACTTCCCTCAGGAAATTCTTCATCAAATTCTGAAGCTTTTAGAGCTTTTGAAAATTTTCCTTTGGATTTAAGTGCTAAAGACTCAGACTTTCTAACTGGTTCATCTTCATTGAGTCCCAATTCATGCACCTTGAGAGATCTTCAATACTTAGAGTATTTAAATCTTTAGCTTCCTCAATAGCAGTCACCTTAGGTCTCTATTTAGATGGCAAGCTTCTGAGGATCTTGTTCACATAATCAGCAGTAGTGTAACTCTTTTTCAGGATCTGAAGTCCAGAAACTAGAGTCTGAAATCTTGAGAACATAGTCTCAATATTTTCATTCTCCTGCATTCTGAACAGCTCATACTGCTGAACTAGAAGGTTTGCCTTTGCTTCTCTAACCTTTTTATTTCCCTCATAGTTAGAGCAAAGAGAGGTGAAGATGGCTTTTGCTGTGGATTTGTCACTCAGCTTCAAGTACTCATCATGAGGCAGAGAATCCACAATAATACCTCTTACATGATGATGCTTTCTGTATATCTTCCTCTCAGCATCACTCAGACCTCTTCTGTTGATAGCTACTCCTTCTTCATCAACTGGAATAGAAATTCCATCTTCTATGATATCCCATAAGGAGTCATCAATACCAATAATGTGGCTGTACATTCTGCTTTTCCACCAGGAAAACTCTTCAGGATCACCAGTAAACACAGGAGATTTATGGTGTGAATGAGATTGCCTTTTAGCTGTACCATAGCCGCCACCACCACTTCTAGATGTAGATTAACCATAACCATCAGAAGACATGTTTTTCTCAGGATCTCACTGACTCACTGTTAGGTGATTGAATATCAGAACCAGAAGCTCAGATACCAACTGAAGGTGAGAAAAACACACAAGAAGGGGGGGTTGAATTGTGTGTGGGCAGTTTTTCCTTTCTCAAAACTTTGGTTAAGTTCAGAATCAGGTTCTGAACCTTTGTTAGAGGTTTTATGCAGTGGATACAAAAGTAAAGAGAGAGGGAAAGAGAGACACAGATGTTTTTATACTAGTTCCTTCCACAAGTTGGAAGTAGTCTAGTCCCCATGTCACTTACAGGAGATTTAACTATAATCAAACTGATTACAATTGCTCAAAACACAAAGTAATGAGACTTCAATGCTCAAACACCTAGTAAGAGACTTCTAATGCTCAAGACACTAAGTCAAGAGACTTCCAATGCTCAGAACACAAAGTAATGAGACTTCCTTGCTCAAAGCACACAAGCTAAGAGACTTCCTTGCTCAAAGCACACAAGCTAAGAGACTTCCCTGCTCAAGACACAAAGTCAAGAGACTTCTAATTGCTCAATACACAAAGTAAAGAGACTTCTGGTTGCTTAGCACGCAGGCTAAGACTTTGGGTATCAAACTGATTTTACAACAGAAAATAAGTTTGTGTTGAACATTTGATCAAATATCAGAGGTGTTCACAAAATACAACTCAGTTAAGACTCTAACACTTAAGGAATTCTAAGATAGACAAATTGTAAGAATTCCTAAGTTGTTTTGTGACAGATACGAAAAACAAAGTATAAGCTTGCTGGTTATTGCTGTGTTGTTTTTCTGTACAGAGTCTTGGCTTCAATCTTCAGATCTTCAATCCTTTATAGAAGAACAAAAGAGCTGTTGAGAAGATTGCTATGTCATCAAAAGAGCCGTTGCAAATGAGAAGCTATGCCCAGCTGACATTGTGTGCTAAGGATGCAGAAAACAGAGCACACAAAGTTTGAATAGTTTCCTTAAAAGCTGGGGAATGTTTTGGCCAAGGAGACAACTGTTCCATTGAGTTGTTCTGACATTGCAGGTGCATTTAATGCTGATAGTTCAGGAGCTCACACTTCAGAAGCTTCTTTAGGAACAGTACTTCAGGAGCTGGTCTTAGACGTACAGATCAGAAGTTGCCTTCAGACACAGTACTTCAGGAGCACTTCTTCAGACTCTGACTTCAGAAGCACCCTTCAGACTCTGCCTTCAGAAGCACCCTTCAGACTCCGACTTCAGAAGCACCCTTCAGACTCTGCCTTCAGGAGCACCCTTCAGACTCTGCCTTCAGACGCTGTCTTCAGACTCTGCCTTCAGAAGTACCTTTCAGACGCAGTCTTCAGACTCACTTCTTCAGACGCAGTCTTCAGACTCAGCCTTCAGAAGCACCTTCAGACTCAGTCTTCAGAACCTTCCTTTAGACCCAGTTTTGCTCCTTTCTTGCAACATAAGCTTCAATGCTTTCCTTCTTGCTCTTAGCTTGTTCTTCCAAACCAATATTAATTATCAAACATTAAGAACATGGTTCTGCACACTTAGAACAAAGCATTAGCAATATCAATTTTCTTTTTAACACTTTGTTATCATCAAAACCTAAGAGAGAGTTGTTCATACAATCTGTTCCAACAATCTCCCCCTATCCAAAAGAGTGTTGTTCATACATTTTGTTCCAACAGTTATAATAAGAGCTTCTGACGTTGTGATTTGGGGGATTTCTGAAACAATAGATTCTGATATTGTTTCAGAGGCTGTTTGAGTGGTTTAGGTCGAGAGTTGTTGTTGTTTGGGTAGTTCTCCACCTAGATGCTGAGACAGCACATCAATGGTAGATGAAGAACTTTGGTTAGGTTGAGGTTTGGAAGGACAAAGGTATCAAAGAAAAAGGCAGGTTTACCAATTTCTGAGATAACCTTCTTGTTAAATGTAATAGTAGCTTTTCCTGCAGCAATTTTAGCTAAATGTGCTTGCTCTTCTTCTGAAGGGTTGGTGATTCTGGGAAAAATCAAAGGTTCTTCACCAGGAAGAACTGTTTTCATAGGTTGAATATCTAGTGTTTCATCAGAATCTAGTTGAGTTTGAGGTTTAAAGGAAGGTGTTTTGGTTTTCTTGAGGCTGGAGTAGTGTTGGCTAAGAAGTTGGTCATCTATGGGTGATTATATGTGGTCTGGTGAATCTAAATGAATAGGGTTGGAAGGTGAGGAGGGTGCAAGATTACATGACATAATTGATGAACCTCCAGCTTCAGATACAGCAGCTTCAGATGCACCAGCTTCCTGTTTGACCTTAAGATGAGAAGCCTGAACCTTCTGAGCTTCTCTGGAAGAAGTATTCTTCAAGTTCTCAGCCAAGTCAATTACTTTCTCCATGGCCTTCCTCTTCTTGATATAAACAGATTTAACAACAGCTTCTTCTTCTTCCTCTTCAACTTCTTGAAGGACTAGCTTCCTTTGATATGGTATCTTCTTCTCCTTCTGAGGCTTCTTGCTTTCCTTAGCTCCTGACCCTTTTTCAGATGATCCCTTTCTTGTCCTGCTAGGGAGTACTACTCTCGAATCCAGATCAGCCACTTCGGATAGAACTTCAGAAGCAGCAGGCTTAGAAGCAACATACTTCTGCTTCTTAGCTGGCTTCTGAGGCTCAGACTCAGCAGCTTCTGGGTTAACTTTCCTCTTCCTAGGTATCTTCCAGGGTTGTTCAGGATGATCAGGTATAATCTCCCATTGGATTGTTATCCCTGTTTCCATGAAGTGTGCAAACACTTCTAGAGGGTCTTCTATTGAGATTGGTGCGAAATCATCCATATAGGTTGTTTGATTTAAGCTAGACTAAATGTCATGTTCAGAAATAACCACCTCATTCTTGGGATTGATCTTCATACTTCCTAGAGTCTGACCTGATAGCACCTTGCCTTTGCATGTTCCCATGTCTTCATCAGAACCTACTCCTACATGTTGCAGCTTTTGAACTAACTTTCCTTGATGAAAATTCTCAGAAAGTAGTCTGACATAAGGAACATTTCTCTTTCCCTTTATTCCATTCTTGATTGAGGTGCATAGATAGTTGAATATGTAGGCAGGAAGATTGATTGGGTATTTATTGATTAAGAATGTCATGAAGTGCTTGTGGTCCCATGACATATAATATGTACCTCCTTCTCTAGGCATGAAGCACATAAGGATCATCTTGTATAGAACCATGTGCTCATCCTTCATATCTGAAGTCTTCTCATAGGGTCTTCTATCATGCAGTGATGCCTTGATTCTGGATACCCAATCACTTTTCTTGTTAGTTCCAGTCATAAACATACCATTCCTTCTAGCTCCAATCACCTTAGCAATTACAGACTCAGTGATGGTGATTCTGATACCCATCACTGCAGACCTAATCTCAATTTCTGTAAATTCCTTTAGACCCATCTCAGCCCTTGATTTCCCTTTCAGATTCTTGTTCTCAGACACCTTCTGAGATTCTTCTCTTGCAGCAGCTTCCTTGTCATACACCTCGCTTCTAACCCATAAATCTTTTACCAGTTCAGTGTAGTATAGACCATTTAACATTTCAAAGAATGGCATCTAGTTTTGAGTTTCTATAAAGTGCTTGACGTCTCATCCATTCAGACTTAAAGAGTTGAAATCCATTGAATATTCAATAATCAGACTCAAATCCTCCTTGCTCAAAGCCATTGTCTTAGGCTTGATAAAGGTTGTAGCTTCTGATTCAATAGAGATTGCGTGTTTAGAAGATGATGAAGTTCCAGCCATTTCTGAGGTTTTAGGGTTCTAAGAAGTTTTGAAAATTTGGGGGTTTTTCAGAGAGAGTACAAAAATTGAAAGTGTGAGTAGTGAAGTGAGAGAAGTGTGATTGTGAATAGGTGTTATGTTAAAAATCAAACTTTTGATATTCAGGCAAAAAGAATAACATTAAACACAAAAACATAGTATTAATGATATTGGGGGCGTATTCAAAGCACTAACATCATTGCCCAGCAGTTATTACTCATAGTTACTAACCACGTTAGAATCCTTTTCAGAAGCACTATTTTATTAGTGGGACAGCTATCAATAAAGCCGTTACAAACCATTCCACTTATAAAACCTATCAGAAGCAAGTAACCCAGATTCTGGACTTCAGAGTCTGATAGCTTCAGAAGCTTAACTTTCTTCAGATTCTCAGTTAAGAGAGTCTGATAGATTTTTAGCTTTTGGATCTCATCAGATTCTGAATTCCTATTAAGAGGCAAGCATCATTCTGAGATAAAATGCATGTTAAGATTTTTCTTTATAAAATCAAATCTATTTTCTGTTAAGGGTTTTGTGAATATGTCAGCCCATTGATGATCAATATCAATGAATTGAATATCCAAAACACCTTTCTAAACATAATCTCTTATAAAATGATGTTTAGTTTCAAGGTTTTTGGCTCTTGAATGTAGAATTGGATTCTTTGACAAACAGATAGCAGCAGTATTATCACAAAAGATAGGAATTTTGTTTTCATGTATCTGACAGTCTTCTAACTGATGTTTCATCCAGAGAAGTTGTGTGCAACAACTTGCAGCTAAGATGTATTATGCTTCTGTTGTAGACAATGCAATAGTTGATTGTCTTTTGCTGGCCTAGGATATCAAATTCTCACCAAGAAATTGACAATTTCCACTGGTTGATTTTCTTTCAATCCTATCACCAGTATAATCAGCATCAAAGAATCCAACCAGCTTATAATCTAGGGATTTCTTATAGAGAAGTCCAAGATTAGTTGTTCCTTTCAGATATCTGAAGATTCTCTTAACAGCAGTTAAATGAGATTCTCTAGGATCTGATTAAAACCTTGCACACAAGCATACCATGTATAAAATATCTGGTCTAGAAGTTGTTAAGTATAACAGAAAACCTATCATACCTCTATAGAGCTTCTGATCTACCTTTGTACCAGTATCTTCTTTGCTTAAGTTGCAGGTTGGATGCATTGGAGTAGTCATCAGTTTACACTCTTCAAGGTTAAACTTCTTCAAAATCTCCTTTGTATACTTTGACTGATGAACATATACTCCATCTTTGCATTGGTTGATTTGAATTCCAAGAAAGAACTTCAATTCTCCCATCATGATCATTTCAAATTCATCCTGCATTAACTTAGAAAATTCTTTGCAAAGAGTGGCATTAGTAGAACCAAATATAATATCATCAACATATATTGGAACAACTAAGATATCTTTCTTAAGTGTCTTTCTGAATAATGTAGTATCAACTTGACCTCTTTTAAAATCATTCTCTAGCAAGAAGTTACTCAGTCCTCATACCAAGCTCTGGGAGCTTGTTTAAGACCATAGAGTGATTTCTTAAGTTTAAAAACATGATATGGATATTTTAAATCGTCAAAACCAGGAGGTTGTTTGACATATACCTCTTCAGAAATGACACCATTTAGAAAGGCACTCTTAACATCCATTTGATATAAAGTGATGTCATGGTAAACTGCATAGGACAGAAGTAACCTTATTGCTTCCAGTTTTGCAACTGGAGCAAATGTCTCTGTGTAGTCAATTCCTTCTTGTTGACTATAGCTTTGTGCTACAAGTCTTGCTCTGTTTTTGACAACTTCTTCTAGCTCATTAAGCTTGTTTCTGAACACCTATTTTGTTCAAATAATGTTCTTTTGATTTGGTTTTGCAAAAAGATGCCAGACATCATTTCTTTGAAACTGATTGAGTTCCTCTTGCATTGCAACTATCCATCCATCATCAAAAAGTGCTTCATCAACAGAAGTTGGCTCAATCATTGACAGTAATCCAAGCATTGAATGTTCTTATCTGAAGGATGATCTTGTTTTCCTTGGACTATCTTTGTTGCTAATGATTAGTTCTTCTGGATGTGAAGACTTGTACTTGAAATTGTTCTTAGATTGAGTTGCTTCTTGAGAACCATTATGAGCTTCTTTATGAGCTTCTTCATGAGCTTCTGCAGTTGTGTCAACTTCTGAACCTTCAGGGTCATTTTCAGATTCTGAATTCTGACTGGGTTCTGAAGCTTCATCTGATATTTGTATATCTGCAAAACTTTCAACTAGCTCTGACATTTTATTGTTAGGCTCTTTGTCATCAAATTTGATGTGCATAGATTCTTCAACACAATGTGTTTCAGAATTATACATTTTGTATGCCTTGGATCTTTCAGAGTAACCTAAAAAGATTCCCTTCTGAGCCTTGGCCTCAAATTTATTTAGATAGACTTTAATGTTTAAGATGTAACATGTACATCCAAACTGATGAAAGTAAGAGATACTTGGTTTTCTTCCTTTGAAAATTCATATGTTGTTTTATTCAGAATTGGTCTGATGTAGAATCTATTCTGAAGATAACATGATGTGTTTACAACTTCTGTCCAAAAGTACTTAGCAATTTTAGTCTCATGAATCATGGTTTTGGCCATTTCTTGTAGAGATCTGTTCTTTCTCTCTACAACCCCATTTTGTTGTGGAGTTCTAGGAGAATAGAACTCATGGATGATTCCATGTTTTTCACAAAAAGCTTCAAATGGCTCATTTTCAAATTCTCCACCATGATCACTTCTGACCTTTAAAACTTTCATTTCTTTTTCAGACTGTACTTGTGTGCAGAAGTTACTAAACACATCATATGATTCATCCTTGGTTCTAAGGAATTTCACCCAAGTCCATCTGTTATAATCATCAACAATGACTAATCCAATTTCTTCCCACTGATTGATGTTGTACCAACAGGTCCAAATAAATCAATGTGAAGCAGTTCTAAAGGTCTAGAAGTAGAAACAATGTCTTTAGATTTGAAAGAAGTTTTTACAATTTTTCCCTTCCGGCATGCTTCATAGAGTGCATCTGAGTGATAGTTAATGTTCGGTAAGCCTCTGACATGTTGTAACTTACTAAGCTTAGAGATTAATCTCCAATTAGCATGTCTCAACCTTCTGTGCCACAACCATTTCTCGTCACTCACTGATAGAAGGAAAACAACCTTCTGATCAGCCAATTCAGAAAAAATTTATTTTATAGACATTGTTCTTCCTTTTTCCTTTGAACACAATGGATTTTTCAGAAGTGTTGATTATTGTGCAGTTGTTCTTATTGAACATCACTTCATAACCACTATCACAAAATTGACTTATGCTAAGTAGGCTATGTCTTAGTCTATCTACTAACCAGACATTATTAATGGAGATAGAAGAATTACCAATAGTTCCCATACCAATAATCTTTCCTTTCTGGTTTCCTCCAAACCCCACAGTTCATCCCTCTTTCATGGTCAGGGTTTGGAACATAGACCTTTCTCCTGTCATGTGTCGCGAGCAGCTACTATCCAGGTACCATGACTTCTACTTTTCCATTCCTCTAAAGCATATCTGCAACATAGACAATTTCATACTTAGGTACCCATATCTTTATGGGTCCTTTTGGGTTAGTTCTGAAAGGTTTAGGCTTCATTTGTGCTTTGTCCCTGAAGCTATAAGACATAAATTCATTCAAGATTCTTGGATTGAAATCTTTTGTTCTTGAAGTCATCTTAGTTTTAGACACTGAATGCTTCAGAACCTTGAGCATTCAAGAGTCTTGATTCTGATCCCTTCAGAACCTGAGACTTAGAAGTCATTGGTTCTGATCTTTTCAGAATTTGAACTCTTGAAGTCTTGGGTTCTGATTTATTCAGAACCTTAGACTTACGAATCTTTGATTCTAATTTGTTCAAAATCTGGGATTCAGAAGCTTTGGATTATGACTTGTTCAGAACTTCAGTTTTGTTGGCTTCTGGCACAAAATTAACTTTTCAACCTTTCTGTTGGTTATTTGAAGTGTTGGCTTCATTGTTTGGTAAAATCAAATCCAAATGTGCAAGCATGCGTTTCCAGGTGTTATATAGTGACTTCAGATGCAAGGAACTGGTTTTGATAAGGATCAGAAGCTTAAAATTGCAATTTTGGACCTTCAGAAGCTGTTTTGGACCTTCAGACTCTGAATGGGCCTTCAGACTCTGAAAGTGTCTTCAGACGCAGGTTTGTGCTTCAGACGCTGAACAGTACTTCAGACGTCGACCAGCGTTGACTTCTTCAGAAGCTGGACTTCAGAAGCTGGTTTTTCTGCATTCTTTTGGATTAATTTTGTGCATATCTCTTGGAGATTTTCTGAAGTTTTATTCATGCTAAAGTTTCCAGAAGGCTGAATTGTTTTGGTGAAGATCTTAAGAAGATTTGCTTCGTGTTTTATGATTGATTTAATTTCTGAAGGATCTTTGCAAGATACAATGCAGAATTATTTGTTTCCTTATTGAGTCATTCATATTTTAGAAACATATCATTTGCAGAAGATTGGACTCAGAATTATGAGAAGCTGATGAAGCCTATTTAAAGGAATGCGTGCTGCTGCAATTTGTGTGATTAAGAGAGTCAAATTTCAGATATTAGAATTAAGTGTCTGTGTAAGCTTTAAGCTTTGTTTTTGTACACCACTCATATGTTCTGAGTTGGTTTAGATTGTTTTAGTTGTAAATCATTCAAAGCTTTTAAGTACGAATGATGTCTTTGTTTTGAAGAATGTCTTCATTGTTTTGAGTTGTTTGTTTGAGTGTTACTGATCACTGGGTTGTGATTGAGTAATTAGGAAGTTAGTAGTGTGCTAATACTTAGGTGGGTTCCTGAGTAGAAGTCTAGACTAAGTGGAGATTGATTGCTAAGGCTGGGAACAGGGGGTCTGTGTCTGAGTCTTTAAGTTGATTCCTTTAGTAGATTTCCTTCCTGGATTGGTATCCCCCAGAGTAGGTGAAGTTTGCACCGAACTGGGTTAACAAATTCATTGTGTTTTTATCTTTCTGCACCTTATTATTTCTGCTTCTGAACATCAATTTTCATATTCTGTTTTAGTTCAGAACCAGTTTATTCAGAACCAGTTAGTTCAGAACCTGTTAACTAGCCAGGAATTTCACTTTCTTAATGCCATCAGAACAAGATGGTAGGTTGGCTTTCTTAGGTTTGCTTAACAAATCTTCTGAAAAACCAATACCTTCTCCCTTGTTCCTTTTGACACCATAAATCATAAAAGCTACCTTGCTTCTGTCAATACTAGTTTGAAAATCTCAGAATGCTGGAGGATGAGAACATACAAAGCTTTTACATGAACATTCTGGACATGGCTAATTCTTTTGAATCCCTTGGAGAAAAAATTTCAGATGAGAAACTTGTTAGAAAAATTCTCAGATCCCTACCCAAGAGGTTTGATATGAAAGTGACTGCTATAGAAGAAGCACATGATATATCTAGCATGAAGGTTGAAGAATTGATAGGTTCTCTTCAGAACTTTGAATTAAGCAGAACTGATCAGAAGGGTAAAGGTGTTGCATTTGTTGCTGATTCTGAATGTGTGGATGATGATAGCTCATCAGAAGCTCTTGTGCTGCTGAGTAAACAATTCAAGAAGTTCCTGAAGCAGAAGACAAGAACTGATGACAAGAGCAATCAGTCAAAGAGAGTTCAGTGCTATGAGTGTGAGGGATTTGGGCATGTCAAGTCAGAATGTCCTAATTTTCTCAAGAAACAGAAGAAGAGTCTGACTGTTTCCTGGTCTGATGATGACTCAGAAGGAGAAGAGAATAAGCCTGTCACTGCTTTAACTGGTAAATTCTGGGCTGATGATCAAGTTATGGGTTCAGAAACTTGTTCAGAATCTGAAACAAGTGATGAAGAATCATCCTCTGAAGTTCTGGCTGCCTGTCACAAAAATCCTGCTGAGTTTTGCAGGAAGTTGCAATGTCAATTTGATGAAGTGTGCAAGCAGATGGAAGAACAGAAGAAAATTAATACTCAACTTCAGATTGAGAGGGGTGAACACTTAGAGAAGATTTCTGTTCTCAGTAATGAGGTAATCCAACTCAATTCACAACTTGATCAGATGAAAAAGCTAGTTAGAATGTTAAATTCTGCTACTGATGTGTTGGATGAGATTCTGGAGAATCAGAATCAGGGAAAGCCAAATGGAATTGGGTTTAATAATCAGAATCTGAACATCAAACAACAAAAACCTGCTAAGAGGTACACACCTGCTGCTGCTCATGTTCCATTGATAAGGAAACCTAAGAACCAGACTCAGGAATTCAAAGATAAGAAGGCTACTCAACCTTGGATTTGTCATCATTGTGGTAAAAAGGGTCACATTAAACCTTTTTGTTACAAGTTGCATGGTTATCCCAAGCATTTGCAACACAGAAAAATTGAACCAGCTGTGAACAAAAGCAAAATCAAGAAAGTTTGGAGACCAAAGTGTGCAGGTGTTGCTCAGAGTCTGAACAAAGGAAAAGGAAAGGCTGTTGCTGATGACAGCAAGCCAATTCCTGTAGCACAGAAGAATTCTGGTGCTGGACCATCCAAAGTCTGGAGCAAAGTTCCTGTTCCTGATCAGAAGGTTCTATTTTCTTGTAAATCTGAAGATGGTGTGACATGTGTTCAGAAAAGAGTTGCTGATTTTGAGAAGCAAATTGCTGGGAAGAAGGTTTTAAATGTGCCTGAGGCACATATTAATTAAGCAGCATCTGTTGTTTGTGTTTGATGAAGACTAACCATTTTCTGGTGCTAAGTCTGAAGACTGGCTTGTTTGTGACTGTTTTTCTGCTTTGTGATTCTGATCTTTGCAAGTATGTTGTTCTGTGTTATGTTTCTTCTCCTGATGTTTTGATGGTGCTTTGTCAAAGTTGTTTGGCTAAAAAGGGGGAGAAGTATGTGTGATTGGTGATTGCTGATCTGTTTGTTCAGGGGGAGTGTTCTTGGTTTTTGTGCTTCCTGAGAAGCTGTTTATGTTCAAGGGGAGTACCTGAGTGCAGTGTTTCAGGGGGAGAAGAGATGTTCCTCAGAAACTGATATTGTGTGTTGCAGGGGGAGTATTTTGAAGTTTGTTTGTGTTTTAATCCGCTGCTGACTCTGCTGCATTTGTGTTTTTAAAGTATTTGATTTTAGCCAAAAATTTGCCAAAGGGGGAGATTGTTGGTTATTTGAAGTGTTGGCTTCATTGTTTGGTAAAATCAAATCCAAATGTGCAAGCATGCGTTTCCAGGTGTTATATAGTGACTTCAGATGCAAGGAACTGGTTTTGATAAGGATCAGAAGCTTAAAATTGCAATTCTGGACCTTCAGAAGCTGTTTTGGACCTTCAGACACTGAATGGGCCTTCAGACTCCGAAAGTGTCTTCAGACGCAGGTTTGTGCTTCAGACGCTAAACAGTACTTCAGACGCACTGTTCAGACGTCGACCAGCGTTGACTTCTTCAGAAGCTGGTTTTTCTGCATTCTTTTGGATTAATTCTGTGCATATCTCTTGGAGATTTTCTGAAGTTTTATTCATGCTAAATTTTCCAGAAGGCTGAATTGTTTTGGTGAAGATCTTAAGAAGATTTGCTTCGTGTTTTATGATTGATTTAATTTCTGAAAGATCTTTGCAAGATACAATGCAGAATTATGTGTTTCCTTATTGAGTCATTCATATTTTAGAAACATATCATTTGCAGAAGATTGGACTCAGAATTATGAGAAGCTGATGAAGCCTATTTAAAGGAATGCGTGCTGCTGCAATTTGTGTGATTAAGAGAGTCAAATTTCAGATATTAGAATTAAGTGTCTGTGTAAGCTTTAAGCTTTGTTTTTGTACACCACTCATATGTTCTGAGTTGGTTTAGATTGTTTTAGTTGTAAATCATTCAAAGCTTTTAAGTACGAATGATGTCTTTGTTTTGAAGAATGTCTTCATTGTTTTGAGTTGTTTGTTTGAGTGTTACTGATCACTGGGTTGTGATTGAGTAATTAGGAAGTTAGTAGTGTGCTAATACTTAGGTGGGTTCCTGAGTAGAAGTCTAGACTAAGTGGAGATTGATTGCTAAGGCTGGGAACAGGGGGGTCTGTGTCTGAGTCTTTGAGTTGATTCCTTTAGTAGATTTCCTTCCTGGATTGGTATCCCCCAGAGTAAGTGAAGTTTGCACCGAACTGGGTTAACAAATTCATTGTGTTTTTATCTTTCTGCACCTTTTTATTTCTGCTTCTGAACATCAATTTTCATATTCTGTTTTAGTTCAGAACCAGTTTATTCAGAACCAGTTAGTTCAGAACCTGTTAACTAGCCAGGAATTTCAATTGGCATCAGAGCAGGCACCCTGCCTGTATTTGGGTGAGTTCCAGGGTAGTTAATTTCTGGCTTTATGGAGAAAGAAGGAGGTTTTGTCAACATGCCACCTCTGCTGGATGGAACAAATTATGAGTATTGGAAATCACGCATGAGTGCTTTTCTAAAATCTATGGATAGCAAGACCTGGAAAGCTGTTTTGAAGGGTTGGGAACATCCAGTTGTGACTGATAAAGATGGAAAGAAGACAGCAGTTTTAAAACCAGAAGAAGATTGGACCAATGATGAAGATGCTTTGTCACATGCTAATTCCAAAGCCCTGAATGCTATTTTCAATGGAGTGGATAAGAATGTATTCAGGATGATCAAGCAGTGCACAATTTCTAATGATGCCTGGGAAATTCTCAAGATTGCTCATGAAGGCACCTCAAAGGTAAAGCTGTCCAGACTTCAGCTTCTGACAACAAAGTTTGAAAATCTCAGAATGTTGGAGGATGAGAACATACAAAGCTTTTACATGAACATTCTGGACATGGCTAATTCTTTTGAATCCCTTGGAGAAAAAATTTCAGATGAGAAACTTGTTAGAAAAATTCTCAGATCCCTACCCAAGAGGTTTGATATGAAAGTGACTGCTATAGAAGAAGCACATGATATATCTAGCATGAAGGTTGAAGAATTGATAGGTTCTCTTCAGAACTTTGAATTAAGCAGAACTGATCAGAAGGGTAAAGGTGTTGCATTTGTTGCTGATTCTGAATGTGTGGATGATGATAGCTCATCAGAAGCTCTTGTGCTGCTGAGTAAACAATTCAAGAAGTTCCTGAAGCAGAAGACAAGAACTGATGACAAGAGCAATCAGTCAAAGAGAGTTCAGTGCTATGAGTGTGAGGGATTTGGGCATGTCAAGTCAGAATGTCCTAATTTTCTCAAGAAACAGAAGAAGAGTCTGACTGTTTCCTGGTCTGATGATGACTCAGAAGGAGAAGAGAATAAGCCTGTCACTGCTTTAACTGGTAAATTCTGGGCTGATGATCAAGTTATGGGTTCAGAAACTTGTTCAGAATCTGAAACAAGTGATGAAGAATCATCCTCTGAAGTTCTGGCTGCCTGTCACAAAAATCCTGCTGAGTTTTGCAGGAAGTTGCAATGTCAATTTGATGAAGTGTGCAAGCAGATGGAAGAACAGAAGAAAATTAATACTCAACTTCAGATTGAGAGGGGTGAACACTTAGAGAAGATTTCTGTTCTCAGTAATGAGGTAATCCAACTCAATTCACAACTTGATCAGATGAAAAAGCAAGTTAGAATGTTAAATTCTGCTACTGATGTGTTGGATGAGATTCTGGAGAATCAGAATCAGGGAAAGCCAAATGGAATTGGGTTTAATAATCAGAATCTGAACATCAAACAACAAAAACCTGCTAAGAGGTACACACCTGCTGCTGCTCATGTTCCATTGATAAGGAAACCTAAGAACCAGACTCAGGAATTCAAAGATAAGAAGGCTACTCAACCTTGGATTTGTCATCATTGTGGTAAAAAGGGTCACATTAAACCTTTTTGTTACAAGTTGCATGGTTATCCCAAGCATTTGCAACACAGAAAAATTGAACCAGCTGTGAACAAAAGCAAAATCAAGAAAGTTTGGAGACCAAAGTGTGCAGGTGTTGCTCAGAGTCTGAACAAAGGAAAAGGAAAGGCTGTTGCTGATGACAGCAAGCCAATTCCTGTAGCACAGAAGAATTCTGGTGCTGGACCATCCAAAGTCTGGAGCAAAGTTCCTGTTCCTGATCAGAAGGTTCTATTTTCTTGTAAATCTGAAGATGGTGTGACATGTGTTCAGAAAAGAGTTGCTGATTTTGAGAAGCAAATTGCTGGGAAGAAGGTTTTAAATGTGCCTGAGGCACATATTAATTAAGCAGCATCTGTTGTTTGTGTTTGATGAAGACTAACCATTTTCTGGTGCTAAGTCTGAAGACTGGCTTGTTTGTGACTGTTTTTCTGCTTTGTGATTCTGATCTTTGCAAGTATGTTGTTCTGTGTTATGTTTCTTCTCCTGATGTTTTGATGGTGCTTTGTCAAAGTTGTTTGGCTAAAAAGGGGGAGAAGTATGTGTGATTGGTGATTGCTGATCTGTTTGTTCAGGGGGAGTGTTCTTGGGTTTGTGTACTTCCTGAGAAGCTGTTTATGTTCAAGGGGAGTACCTGAGTGCAGTGTTTCAGGGGGAGAAGAGATGTTCCTCAGAAACTGATATTGTGTGTTGCAGGGGGAGTATTTTGAAGTTTGTTTGTGTTTTAATCCGCTGCTGACTCTGCTGCATTTGTGTTTTTAAAGTATTTGATTTTAGCCAAAAATTTGCCAAAGGGGGAGATTGTTGGTTATTTGAAGTGTTGGCTTCATTGTTTGGTAAAATCAAATCCAAATGTGCAAGCATGCGTTTCCAGGTGTTATATAGTGACTTCAGATGCAAGGAACTGGTTTTGATAAGGATCAGAAGCTTAAAATTGCAATTCTGGACCTTCAGAAGCTGTTTTGGACCTTCAGACTCTGAATGGGCCTTCAGACTCCGAAAGTGTCTTCAGACGCAGGTTTGTGCTTCAGACGCTAAACAGTACTTCAGACGCACTGTTCAGACGTCGACCAGCGTTGACTTCTTCAGAAGCTGGTTTTTCTGCATTCTTTTGGATTAATTCTGTGCATATCTCTTGGAGATTTTCTGAAGTTTTATTCATGCTAAATTTTCCAGAAGGCTGAATTGTTTTGGTGAAGATCTTAAGAAGATTTGCTTCGTGTTTTATGATTGATTTAATTTCTGAAAGATCTTTGCAAGATACAATGCAGAATTATGTGTTTCCTTATTGAGTCATTCATATTTTAGAAACATATCATTTGCAGAAGATTGGACTCAGAATTATGAGAAGCTGATGAAGCCTATTTAAAGGAATGCGTGCTGCTGCAATTTGTGTGATTAAGAGAGTCAAATTTCAGATATTAGAATTAAGTGTCTGTGTAAGCTTTAAGCTTTGTTTTTGTACACCACTCATATGTTCTGAGTTGGTTTAGATTGTTTTAGTTGTAAATCATTCAAAGCTTTTAAGTACGAATGATGTCTTTGTTTTGAAGAATGTCTTCATTGTTTTGAGTTGTTTGTTTGAGTGTTACTGATCACTGGGTTGTGATTGAGTAATTAGGAAGTTAGTAGTGTGCTAATACTTAGGTGGGTTCCTGAGTAGAAGTCTAGACTAAGTGGAGATTGATTGCTAAGGCTGGGAACAGGGGGGTCTGTGTCTGAGTCTTTGAGTTGATTCCTTTAGTAGATTTCCTTCCTGGATTGGTATCCCCCAGAGTAGGTGAAGTTTGCACCGAACTGGGTTAACAAATTCATTGTGTTTTTATCTTTCTGCACCTTTTTATTTCTGCTTCTGAACATCAATTTTCATATTCTGTTTTAGTTCAGAACCAGTTTATTCAGAACCAGTTAGTTCAGAACCTGTTAACTAGCCAGGAATTTCAATTGGCATCAGAGCAGGCACCCTGCCTGTATTTGGGTGAGTTCCAGGGTAGTTAATTTCTGGCTTTATGGAGAAAGAAGGAGGTTTTGTCAACATGCCACCTCTGCTGGATGGAACAAATTATGAGTATTGGAAATCACGCATGAGTGCTTTTCTAAAATCTATGGATAGCAAGACCTGGAAAGCTGTTTTGAAGGGTTGGGAACATCCAGTTGTGACTGATAAAGATGGAAAGAAGACAGCAGTTTTAAAACCAGAAGAAGATTGGACCAATGATGAAGATGCTTTGTCACATGCTAATTCCAAAGCCCTGAATGCTATTTTCAATGGAGTGGATAAGAATGTATTCAGGATGATCAAGCAGTGCACAATTTCTAATGATGCCTGGGAAATTCTCAAGATTGCTCATGAAGGCACCTCAAAGGTAAAGCTGTCCAGACTTCAGCATCTGACAACAAAGTTTGAAAATCTCAGAATGTTGGAGGATGAGAACATACAAAGCTTTTACATGAACATTCTGGACATGGCTAATTCTTTTGAATCCCTTGGAGAAAAAATTTCAGATGAGAAACTTGTTAGAAAAATTCTCAGATCCCTACCCAAGAGGTTTGATATGAAAGTGACTGCTATAGAAGAAGCACATGATATATCTAGCATGAAGGTTGAAGAATTGATAGGTTCTCTTCAGAACTTTGAATTAAGCAGAACTGATCAGAAGGGTAAAGGTGTTGCATTTGTTGCTGATTCTGAATGTGTGGATGATGATAGCTCATCAGAAGCTCTTGTGCTGCTGAGTAAACAATTCAAGAAGTTCCTGAAGCAGAAGACAAGAACTGATGACAAGAGCAATCAGTCAAAGAGAGTTCAGTGCTATGAGTGTGAGGGATTTGGGCATGTCAAGTCAGAATGTCCTAATTTTCTCAAGAAACAGAAGAAGAGTCTGACTGTTTCCTGGTCTGATGATGACTCAGAAGGAGAAGAGAATAAGCCTGTCACTGCTTTAACTGGTAAATTCTGGGCTGATGATCAAGTTATGGGTTCAGAAACTTGTTCAGAATCTGAAACAAGTGATGAAGAATCATCCTCTGAAGTTCTGGCTGCCTGTCACAAAAATCCTGCTGAGTTTTGCAGGAAGTTGCAATGTCAATTTGATGAAGTGTGCAAGCAGATGGAAGAACAGAAGAAAATTAATACTCAACTTCAGATTGAGAGGGGTGAACACTTAGAGAAGATTTCTGTTCTCAGTAATGAGGTAATCCAACTCAATTCACAACTTGATCAGATGAAAAAGCAAGTTAGAATGTTAAATTCTGCTACTGATGTGTTGGATGAGATTCTGGAGAATCAGAATCAGGGAAAGCCAAATGGAATTGGGTTTAATAATCAGAATCTGAACATCAAACAACAAAAACCTGCTAAGAGGTACACACCTGCTGCTGCTCATGTTCCATTGATAAGGAAACCTAAGAACCAGACTCAGGAATTCAAAGATAAGAAGGCTACTCAACCTTGGATTTGTCATCATTGTGGTAAAAAGGGTCACATTAAACCTTTTTGTTACAAGTTGCATGGTTATCCCAAGCATTTGCAACACAGAAAAATTGAACCAGCTGTGAACAAAAGCAAAATCAAGAAAGTTTGGAGACCAAAGTGTGAAGGTGTTGCTCAGAGTCTGAACAAAGGAAAAGGAAAGGCTGTTGCTGATGACAGCAAGCCAATTCCTGTAGCACAGAAGAATTATGGTGCTGGACCATCCAAAGTCTGGAGCAAAGTTCCTGTTTCTGATCAGAAGGTTCTATTTTCTTGTAAATCTGAAGATGGTGTGACGTGTGTTCAGAAAAGAGTTGCTGATTTTGAGAAGCAAATTGCTGGGAAGAAGGTTTTAAATATGCCTGAGGCACATATTAATTAAGCAGCATCTGTTGTTTGTGTTTGATGAAGACTAACCATTTTCTGGTGCTGAGTCTGAAGACTGGCTTGTTTGTGACTGTTTTTCTGCTTTGTGATTATGATCTTTGCAAGTATGCTGTTCTGTGTTATGTTTCTTCTCCTGATGTTTTGATGGTGCTTTGTCAAAGTTGTTTGGCTAAAAAGGGGGAGAAGTATGTGTGATTGGTGATTGCTGATCTGTTTGTTCAGGGGGAGTGTTCTTGGGTTTGTGTGCTTCCTGAGAAGCTGTTTATGTTCAAGGGGAGTACCTGAGTGCAGTGTTTCAGGGGGAGAAGAGATGTTCCTCAGAAACTGATATTGTGTGTTGCAGGGGGAGTATTTTGAAGTTTGTTTGTGTTTTAATCCGCTGCTGACTCTGCTGCATTTGTGTTTTTAAAGTATTTGATTTTAGCCAAAAATTTGCCAAAGGGGGAGATTGTTGGTTATTTGAAGTGTTGGCTTCATTGTTTGGTAAAATCAAATCCAAATGTGCAAGCATGCGTTTCCAGGTGTTATATAGTGACTTCAGATGCAAGGAACTGGTTTTGATAAGGATCAGAAGCTTAAAATTGCAATTCTGGACCTTCAGAAGCTGTTTTGGACCTTCAGACTCTGAATGGGCCTTCAGACTCCGAAAGTGTCTTCAGACGCAGGTTTGTGCTTCAGACGCTAAACAGTACTTCAGACGCACTGTTCAGACGTCGACCAGCGTTGACTTCTTCAGAAGCTGGTTTTTTCTGCATTCTTTTGGATTAATTCTGTGCATATCTCTTGGAGATTTTCTGAAGTTTTATTCATGCTAAATTTTCCAGAAGGCTGAATTGTTTTGGTGAAGATCTTAAGAAGATTTGCTTCGTGTTTTATGATTGATTTAATTTCTGAAAGATCTTTGCAAGATACAATGCAGAATTATGTGTTTCCTTATTGAGTCATTCATATTTTAGAAACATATCATTTGCAGAAGATTGGACTCAGAATTATGAGAAGCTGATGAAGCCTATTTAAAGGAATGCGTGCTGCTGCAATTTGTGTGATTAAGAGAGTCAAATTTCAGATATTAGAATTAAGTGTCTGTGTAAGCTTTAAGCTTTGTTTTTGTACACCACTCATATGTTCTGAGTTGGTTTAGATTGTTTTAGTTGTAAATCATTCAAAGCTTTTAAGTACGAATGATGTCTTTGTTTTGAAGAATGTCTTCATTGTTTTGAGTTGTTTGTTTGAGTGTTACTGATCACTGGGTTGTGATTGAGTAATTAGGAAGTTAGTAGTGTGCTAATACTTAGGTGGGTTCCTGAGTAGAAGTCTAGACTAAGTGGAGATTGATTGCTAAGGCTGGGAACAGGGGGGTCTGTGTCTGAGTCTTTGAGTTGATTCCTTTAGTAGATTTCCTTCCTGGATTGGTATCCCCCAGAGTAGGTGAAGTTTGCACCGAACTGGGTTAACAAATTCATTGTGTTTTTATCTTTCTGCACCTTTTTATTTCTGCTTCTGAACATCAATTTTCATATTCTGTTTTAGTTCAGAACCAGTTTATTCAGAACAAGTTAGTTCAGAACCTGTTAACTAGCCAGGAATTTCAATTGGCATCAGAGCAGGCACCCTGCCTGTATTTGGGTGAGTTCCAGGGTAGTTAATTTCTGGCTTTATGGAGAAAGAAGGAGGTTTTGTCAACATGCCACCTCTGCTGGATGGAACAAATTATGAGTATTGGAAATCACGCATGAGTGCTTTTCTAAAATCTATGGATAGCAAGACCTGGAAAGCTGTTTTGAAGGGTTGGGAACATCCAGTTGTGACTGATAAAGATGGAAAGAAGACAGCAGTTTTAAAACCAGAAGAAGATTGGACCAATGATGAAGATGCTTTGTCACATGCTAATTCCAAAGCCCTGAATGCTATTTTCAATGGAGTGGATAAGAATGTATTCAGGATGATCAAGCAGTGCACAATTTCTAATGATGCCTGGGAAATTCTCAAGATTGCTCATGAAGGCACCTCAAAGGTAAAGCTGTCCAGACTTCAGCTTCTGACAACAAAGTTTGAAAATCTCAGAATGTTGGAGGATGAGAACATACAAAGCTTTTACATGAACATTCTGGACATGGTTAATTCTTTTGAATCCCTTGGAGAAAAAATTTCAGATGAGAAACTTGTTAGAAAAATTCTCAGATCCCTACCCAAGAGGTTTGATATGAAAGTGACTGCTATAGAAGAAGCACATGATATATCTAGCATGAAGGTTGAAGAATTGATAGGTTCTCTTCAGAACTTTGAATTAAGCAGAACTGATCAGAAGGGTAAAGGTGTTGCATTTGTTGCTGATTCTGAATGTGTGGATGATGATAGCTCATCAGAAGCTCTTGTGCTGCTGAGTAAACAATTCAAGAAGTTCCTGAAGCAGAAGACAAGAACTGATGACAAGAGCAATCAGTCAAAGAGAGTTCAGTGCTATGAGTGTGAGGGATTTGGGCATGTCAAGTCAGAATGTCCTAATTTTCTCAAGAAACAGAAGAAGAGTCTGACTGTTTCCTGGTCTGATGATGACTCAGAAGGAGAAGAGAATAAGCTTGTCACTGCTTTAACTGGTAAATTCTGGGCTGATGATCAAGTTATGGGTTCAGAAACTTGTTCAGAATCTGAAACAAGTGATGAAGAATCATCCTCTGAAGTTCTGGCTGCCTGTCACAAAAATCCTGCTGAGTTTTGCAGGAAGTTGCAATGTCAATTTGATGAAGTGTGCAAGCAGATGGAAGAACAGAAGAAAATTAATACTCAACTTCAGATTGAGAGGGGTGAACACTTAGAGAAGATTTCTGTTCTCAGTAATGAGGTAATCCAACTCAATTCACAACTTGATCAGATGAAAAAGCAAGTTAGAATGTTAAATTCTGCTACTGATGTGTTGGATGAGATTCTGGAGAATCAGAATCAGGGAAAGCCAAATGGAATTGGGTTTAATAATCAGAATCTGAACATCAAACAACAAAAACCTGCTAAGAGGTACACACCTGCTGCTGCTCATGTTCCATTGATAAGGAAACCTAAGAACCAGACTCAGGAATTCAAAGATAAGAAGGCTACTCAACCTTGGATTTGTCATCATTGTGGTAAAAAGGGTCACATTAAACCTTTTTGTTACAAGTTGCATGGTTATCCTAAGCATTTGCAACACAGAAAAATTGAACCAGCTGTGAACAAAAGCAAAATCAAGAAAGTTTGGAGACCAAAGTGTGAAGGTGTTGCTCAGAGTCTGAACAAAGGAAAAGGAAAGGCTGTTGCTGATGACAACAAGCCAATTCCTGTAGCACAGAAGAATTCTGGTGCTGGACCATCCAAAGTCTGGAGCAAAGTTCCTGTTCCTGATCAGAAGGTTCTATTTTCTTGTAAATCTGAAGATGGTGTGACGTGTGTTCAGAAAAGAGTTGCTGATTTTGAGAAGCAAATTGCTGGGAAGAAGGTTTTAAATGTGCCTGAGGCACATATTAATTAAGCAGCATCTGTTGTTTGTGTTTGATGAAGACTAACCATTTTCTGGTGCTGAGTCTGAAGATTGGCTTGTTTGTGACTGTTTTTCTGCTTTGTGATTCTGATCTTTGCAAGTATGCTGTTCTGTGTTATGTTTCTTCTCCTGATGTTTTGATGGTGCTTTGTCAAAGTTGTTTGGCTAAAAAGGGGGAGAAGTATGTGTGATTGGTGATTGCTGATCTGTTTGTTCAGGGGGAGTGTTCTTGGGTTTGTGTGCTTCCTGAGAAGCTGTTTATGTTCAAGGGGAGTACCTGAGTGCAGTGTTTCAGGGGGAGAAGAGATGTTCCTCAGAAACTGATATTGTGTGTTGCAGGGGGAGTATTTTGAAGTTTGTTTGTGTTTTAATCCGCTGCTGACTCTGCTGCATTTGTGTTTTTAAAGTATTTTATTTTAGCCAAAAATTTGCCAAAGGGGGAGATTGTTGGTTATTTGAAGTGTTGGCTTCATTGTTTGGTAAAATCAAATCCAAATGTGCAAGCATGCGTTTCCAGGTGTTATATAGTGACTTCAGATGCAAGGAACTGGTTTTGATAAGGATCAGAAGCTTAAAATTGCAATTCTGGACCTTCAGAAGCTGTTTTGGACCTTCAGACTCTGAATGGGCCTTCAGACTCCGAAAGTGTCTTCAGACGCAGGTTTGTGCTTCAGACGCTAAACAGTACTTCAGACGCACTGTTCAGACGTCGACCAGCGTTGACTTCTTCAGAAGCTGGACTTCAGAAGATGATTTCAGAAGCTGGTTTTTCTGCATTCTTTTGGATTAATTCTGTGCATATCTCTTGGAGATTTTCTGAAGTTTTATTCATGCTAAAGTTTCCAGAAGGCTGAATTGTTTTGGTGAAGATCTTAAGAAGATTTGCTTCGTGTTTTATGATTGATTTAATTTCTGAAAGATCTTTGCAAGATACAATGCAGAATTATGTGTTTCCTTATTGAGTCATTCATATTTTAGAAACATATCATTTGCAGAAGATTGGACTCAGAATTATGAGAAGCTGATGAAGCCTATTTAAAGGAATGCGTGCTGCTGCAATTTGTGTGATTAAGAGAGTCAAATTTCAGATATTAGAATTAAGTGTCTGTGTAAGCTTTAAGCTTTGTTTTTGTACACCACTCATATGTTCTGAGTTGGTTTAGATTGTTTTAGTTGTAAATCATTCAAAGCTTTTAAGTACGAATGATGTCTTTGTTTTGAAGAATGTCTTCATTGTTTTGAGTTGTTTGTTTGAGTGTTACTGATCACTGGGTTGTGATTGAGTAATTAGTAAGTTAGTAGTGTGCTAATACTTAGGTGGGTTCCTGAGTAGAAGTCTAGACTAAGTGGAGATTGATTGCTAAGGCTGGGAACAGGGGGGTCTGTGTCTGAGTCTTTGAGTTGATTCCTTTAGTAGATTTCCTTCCTAGATTGGTATCCCCCAGAGTAGGTGAAGTTTGCACCGAACTGGGTTAACAAATTCATTGTGTTTTTATCTTTCTGCACCTTTTTATTTCTGCTTCTGAACATCAATTTTCATATTCTGTTTTAGTTCAGAACCAGTTTATTCAGAACCAGTTAGTTCAGAACCTGTTAACTAGCCAGGAATTTAAATTGGCATCAGAGCAGGCACCCTGCCTGTATTTGGGTGAGTTCCTGGGTAGTTAATTTCTGGCTTTATGGAGAAAGAAGGAGGTTTTGTCAACATGCCACCTCTGCTGGATGGAACAAATTATGATTATTGGAAATCACGCATGAGTGCTTTTCTAAAATCTATGGATAGCAAGACCTGGAAAGCTGTTTTGAAGGGTTGGGAACATCCAGTTGTGACTGATAAAGATGGAAAGAAGACAGCAGTTTTAAAACCAGAAGAAGATTGGACCAATGATGAAGATGCTTTGTCACATGCTAATTCCAAAGCCCTGAATGCTATTTTCAATGGAGTGGATAAGAATGTATTCAGGATGATCAAGCAGTGCACAATTTCTAACGATGCCTGGGAAATTCTCAAGATTGCTCATGAAGGCACCTCAAAGGTAAAGCTGTCCAGACTTCAGCTTCTGACAACAAAGTTTGAAAATCTCAGAATGTTGGAGGATGAGAACATACAAAGCTTTTACATGAACAATCTGGACATGGCTAATTCTTTTGAATCCCTTGGAGAAAAAGTTTCAGATGAGAAACTTGTTAGAAAAATTCTCAGATCCCTACCCAAGAGGTTTGATATGAAAGTGACTGCTATAGAAGAAGCACATGATATATCTAGCATGAAGGTTGAAGAATTGATAGGTTCTCTTCAGAACTTTGAATTAAGCAGAACTGATCAGAAGGGTAAAGGTGTTGCATTTGTTGCTGATTCTGAATGTGTGGATGATGATAGCTCATCAGAAGCTCTTGTGCTGCTGAGTAAACAATTCAAGAAGTTCCTGAAGCAGAAGACAAGAACTGATGACAAGAGCAATCAGTCAAAGAGAGTTCAGTGCTATGAGTGTGAGGGATTTGGGCATGTCAAGTCAGAATGTCTTAATTTTCTCAAGAAACAGAAGAAGAGTCTGACTGTTTCCTGGTCTGATGATGACTCAGAAGGAGAAGAGAATAAGCCTGTCACTGCTTTAACTGGTAAATTCTGGGCTGATGATCAAGTTATGGGTTCAGAAACTTGTTCAGAATCTGAAACAAGTGATGAAGAATCATCCTCTGAAGTTCTGGCTGCCTGTCACAAAAATCCTGCTGAGTTTTGCAGGAAGTTGCAATGTCAATTTGATGAAGTGTGCAAGCAGATGGAAGAACAGAAGAAAATTAATACTCAACTTCAGATTGAGAGGGGTGAACACTTAGAGAAGATTTCTGTTCTCAGTAATGAGGTAATCCAACTCAATTCACAACTTGATCAGATGAAAAAGCAAGTTAGAATGTTAAATTCTGCTACTGATGTGTTGGATGAGATTCTGGAGAATCAGAATCAGGGAAAGCCAAATGGAATTGGGTTTAATAATCAGAATCTGAACATCAAACAACAAAAACCTGCTAAGAGGTACACACCTGCTGCTGCTCATGTTCCATTGATAAGGAAACCTAAGAACCAGACTCAGGAATTCAAAGATAAGAAGGCTACTCAACCTTGGATTTGTCATCATTGTGGTAAAAAGGGTCACATTAAACCTTTTTGTTACAAGTTGCATGGTTATCCCAAGCATTTGCAACACAGAAAAATTGAACCAGCTGTGAACAAAAGCAAAATCAAGAAAGTTTGGAGACCAAAGTGTGAAGGTGTTGCTCAGAGTCTGAACAAAGGAAAAGGAAAGGCTGTTGCTGATGACAGCAAGCCAATTCCTGTAGCACAGAAGAATTATGGTGCTGGACCATCCAAAGTCTGGAGCAAAGTTCCTGTTTCTGATCAGAAGGTTCTATTTTCTTGTAAATCTGAAGATGGTGTGACGTGTGTTCAGAAAAGAGTTGCTGATTTTGAGAAGCAAATTGCTGGGAAGAAGGTTTTAAATATGCCTGAGGCACATATTAATTAAGCAGCATCTGTTGTTTGTGTTTGATGAAGACTAACCATTTTCTGGTGCTGAGTCTGAAGACTGGCTTGTTTGTGACTGTTTTTCTGCTTTGTGATTATGATCTTTGCAAGTATGCTGTTCTGTGTTATGTTTCTTCTCCTGATGTTTTGATGGTGCTTTGTCAAAGTTGTTTGGCTAAAAAGGGGGAGAAGTATGTGTGATTGGTGATTGCTGATCTGTTTGTTCAGGGGGAGTGTTCTTGGGTTTGTGTGCTTCCTGAGAAGCTGTTTATGTTCAAGGGGAGTACCTGAGTGCAGTGTTTCAGGGGGAGAAGAGATGTTCCTCAGAAACTGATATTGTGTGTTGCAGGGGGAGTATTTTGAAGTTTGTTTGTGTTTTAATCCGCTGCTGACTCTGCTGCATTTGTGTTTTTAAAGTATTTGATTTTAGCCAAAAATTTGCCAAAGGGGGAGATTGTTGGTTATTTGAAGTGTTGGCTTCATTGTTTGGTAAAATCAAATCCAAATGTGCAAGCATGCGTTTCCAGGTGTTATATAGTGACTTCAGATGCAAGGAACTGGTTTTGATAAGGATCAGAAGCTTAAAATTGCAATTCTGGACCTTCAGAAGCTGTTTTGGACCTTCAGACTCTGAATGGGCCTTCAGACTCCGAAAGTGTCTTCAGACGCAGGTTTGTGCTTCAGACGCTAAACAGTACTTCAGACGCACTGTTCAGACGTCGACCAGCGTTGACTTCTTCAGAAGCTGGTTTTTCTGCATTCTTTTGGATTAATTCTGTGCATATCTCTTGGAGATTTTCTGAAGTTTTATTCATGCTAAATTTTCCAGAAGGCTGAATTGTTTTGGTGAAGATCTTAAGAAGATTTGCTTCGTGTTTTATGATTGATTTAATTTCTGAAAGATCTTTGCAAGATACAATGCAGAATTATGTGTTTCCTTATTGAGTCATTCATATTTTAGAAACATATCATTTGCAGAAGATTGGACTCAGAATTATGAGAAGCTGATGAAGCCTATTTAAAGGAATGCGTGCTGCTGCAATTTGTGTGATTAAGAGAGTCAAATTTCAGATATTAGAATTAAGTGTCTGTGTAAGCTTTAAGCTTTGTTTTTGTACACCACTCATATGTTCTGAGTTGGTTTAGATTGTTTTAGTTGTAAATCATTCAAAGCTTTTAAGTACGAATGATGTCTTTGTTTTGAAGAATGTCTTCATTGTTTTGAGTTGTTTGTTTGAGTGTTACTGATCACTGGGTTGTGATTGAGTAATTAGGAAGTTAGTAGTGTGCTAATACTTAGGTGGGTTCCTGAGTAGAAGTCTAGACTAAGTGGAGATTGATTGCTAAGGCTGGGAACAGGGGGGTCTGTGTCTGAGTCTTTGAGTTGATTCCTTTAGTAGATTTCCTTCCTGGATTGGTATCCCCCAGAGTAGGTGAAGTTTGCACCGAACTGGGTTAACAAATTCATTGTGTTTTTATCTTTCTGCACCTTTTTATTTCTGCTTCTGAACATCAATTTTCATATTCTGTTTTAGTTCAGAACCAGTTTATTCAGAACAAGTTAGTTCAGAACCTGTTAACTAGCCAGGAATTTCAATTGGCATCAGAGCAGGCACCCTGCCTGTATTTGGGTGAGTTCCAGGGTAGTTAATTTCTGGCTTTATGGAGAAAGAAGGAGGTTTTGTCAACATGCCACCTCTGCTGGATGGAACAAATTATGAGTATTGGAAATCACGCATGAGTGCTTTTCTAAAATCTATGGATAGCAAGACCTGGAAAGCTGTTTTGAAGGGTTGGGAACATCCAGTTGTGACTGATAAAGATGGAAAGAAGACAGCAGTTTTAAAACCAGAAGAAGATTGGACCAATGATGAAGATGCTTTGTCACATGCTAATTCCAAAGCCCTGAATGCTATTTTCAATGGAGTGGATAAGAATGTATTCAGGATGATCAAGCAGTGCACAATTTCTAATGATGCCTGGGAAATTCTCAAGATTGCTCATGAAGGCACCTCAAAGGTAAAGCTGTCCAGACTTCAGCTTCTGACAACAAAGTTTGAAAATCTCAGAATGTTGGAGGATGAGAACATACAAAGCTTTTACATGAACATTCTGGACATGGTTAATTCTTTTGAATCCCTTGGAGAAAAAATTTCAGATGAGAAACTTGTTAGAAAAATTCTCAGATCCCTACCCAAGAGGTTTGATATGAAAGTGACTGCTATAGAAGAAGCACATGATATATCTAGCATGAAGGTTGAAGAATTGATAGGTTCTCTTCAGAACTTTGAATTAAGCAGAACTGATCAGAAGGGTAAAGGTGTTGCATTTGTTGCTGATTCTGAATGTGTGGATGATGATAGCTCATCAGAAGCTCTTGTGCTGCTGAGTAAACAATTCAAGAAGTTCCTGAAGCAGAAGACAAGAACTGATGACAAGAGCAATCAGTCAAAGAGAGTTCAGTGCTATGAGTGTGAGGGATTTGGGCATGTCAAGTCAGAATGTCCTAATTTTCTCAAGAAACAGAAGAAGAGTCTGACTGTTTCCTGGTCTGATGATGACTCAGAAGGAGAAGAGAATAAGCTTGTCACTGCTTTAACTGGTAAATTCTGGGCTGATGATCAAGTTATGGGTTCAGAAACTTGTTCAGAATCTGAAACAAGTGATGAAGAATCATCCTCTGAAGTTCTGGCTGCCTGTCACAAAAATCCTGCTGAGTTTTGCAGGAAGTTGCAATGTCAATTTGATGAAGTGTGCAAGCAGATGGAAGAACAGAAGAAAATTAATACTCAACTTCAGATTGAGAGGGGTGAACACTTAGAGAAGATTTCTGTTCTCAGTAATGAGGTAATCCAACTCAATTCACAACTTGATCAGATGAAAAAGCAAGTTAGAATGTTAAATTCTGCTACTGATGTGTTGGATGAGATTCTGGAGAATCAGAATCAGGGAAAGCCAAATGGAATTGGGTTTAATAATCAGAATCTGAACATCAAACAACAAAAACCTGCTAAGAGGTACACACCTGCTGCTGCTCATGTTCCATTGATAAGGAAACCTAAGAACCAGACTCAGGAATTCAAAGATAAGAAGGCTACTCAACCTTGGATTTGTCATCATTGTGGTAAAAAGGGTCACATTAAACCTTTTTGTTACAAGTTGCATGGTTATCCTAAGCATTTGCAACACAGAAAAATTGAACCAGCTGTGAACAAAAGCAAAATCAAGAAAGTTTGGAGACCAAAGTGTGAAGGTGTTGCTCAGAGTCTGAACAAAGGAAAAGGAAAGGCTGTTGCTGATGACAACAAGCCAATTCCTGTAGCACAGAAGAATTCTGGTGCTGGACCATCCAAAGTCTGGAGCAAAGTTCCTGTTCCTGATCAGAAGGTTCTATTTTCTTGTAAATCTGAAGATGGTGTGACGTGTGTTCAGAAAAGAGTTGCTGATTTTGAGAAGCAAATTGCTGGGAAGAAGGTTTTAAATGTGCCTGAGGCACATATTAATTAAGCAGCATCTGTTGTTTGTGTTTGATGAAGACTAACCATTTTCTGGTGCTGAGTCTGAAGATTGGCTTGTTTGTGACTGTTTTTCTGCTTTGTGATTCTGATCTTTGCAAGTATGCTGTTCTGTGTTATGTTTCTTCTCCTGATGTTTTGATGGTGCTTTGTCAAAGTTGTTTGGCTAAAAAGGGGGAGAAGTATGTGTGATTGGTGATTGCTGATCTGTTTGTTCAGGGGGAGTGTTCTTGGGTTTGTGTGCTTCCTGAGAAGCTGTTTATGTTCAAGGGGAGTACCTGAGTGCAGTGTTTCAGGGGGAGAAGAGATGTTCCTCAGAAACTGATATTGTGTGTTGCAGGGGGAGTATTTTGAAGTTTGTTTGTGTTTTAATCCGCTGCTGACTCTGCTGCATTTGTGTTTTTAAAGTATTTTATTTTAGCCAAAAATTTGCCAAAGGGGGAGATTGTTGGTTATTTGAAGTGTTGGCTTCATTGTTTGGTAAAATCAAATCCAAATGTGCAAGCATGCGTTTCCAGGTGTTATATAGTGACTTCAGATGCAAGGAACTGGTTTTGATAAGGATCAGAAGCTTAAAATTGCAATTCTGGACCTTCAGAAGCTGTTTTGGACCTTCAGACTCTGAATGGGCCTTCAGACTCCGAAAGTGTCTTCAGACGCAGGTTTGTGCTTCAGACGCTAAACAGTACTTCAGACGCACTGTTCAGACGTCGACCAGCGTTGACTTCTTCAGAAGCTGGACTTCAGAAGATGATTTCAGAAGCTGGTTTTTCTGCATTCTTTTGGATTAATTCTGTGCATATCTCTTGGAGATTTTCTGAAGTTTTATTCATGCTAAAGTTTCCAGAAGGCTGAATTGTTTTGGTGAAGATCTTAAGAAGATTTGCTTCGTGTTTTATGATTGATTTAATTTCTGAAAGATCTTTGCAAGATACAATGCAGAATTATGTGTTTCCTTATTGAGTCATTCATATTTTAGAAACATATCATTTGCAGAAGATTGGACTCAGAATTATGAGAAGCTGATGAAGCCTATTTAAAGGAATGCGTGCTGCTGCAATTTGTGTGATTAAGAGAGTCAAATTTCAGATATTAGAATTAAGTGTCTGTGTAAGCTTTAAGCTTTGTTTTTGTACACCACTCATATGTTCTGAGTTGGTTTAGATTGTTTTAGTTGTAAATCATTCAAAGCTTTTAAGTACGAATGATGTCTTTGTTTTGAAGAATGTCTTCATTGTTTTGAGTTGTTTGTTTGAGTGTTACTGATCACTGGGTTGTGATTGAGTAATTAGTAAGTTAGTAGTGTGCTAATACTTAGGTGGGTTCCTGAGTAGAAGTCTAGACTAAGTGGAGATTGATTGCTAAGGCTGGGAACAGGGGGGTCTGTGTCTGAGTCTTTGAGTTGATTCCTTTAGTAGATTTCCTTCCTAGATTGGTATCCCCCAGAGTAGGTGAAGTTTGCACCGAACTGGGTTAACAAATTCATTGTGTTTTTATCTTTCTGCACCTTTTTATTTCTGCTTCTGAACATCAATTTTCATATTCTGTTTTAGTTCAGAACCAGTTTATTCAGAACCAGTTAGTTCAGAACCTGTTAACTAGCCAGGAATTTAAATTGGCATCAGAGCAGGCACCCTGCCTGTATTTGGGTGAGTTCCTGGGTAGTTAATTTCTGGCTTTATGGAGAAAGAAGGAGGTTTTGTCAACATGCCACCTCTGCTGGATGGAACAAATTATGATTATTGGAAATCACGCATGAGTGCTTTTCTAAAATCTATGGATAGCAAGACCTGGAAAGCTGTTTTGAAGGGTTGGGAACATCCAGTTGTGACTGATAAAGATGGAAAGAAGACAGCAGTTTTAAAACCAGAAGAAGATTGGACCAATGATGAAGATGCTTTGTCACATGCTAATTCCAAAGCCCTGAATGCTATTTTCAATGGAGTGGATAAGAATGTATTCAGGATGATCAAGCAGTGCACAATTTCTAACGATGCCTGGGAAATTCTCAAGATTGCTCATGAAGGCACCTCAAAGGTAAAGCTGTCCAGACTTCAGCTTCTGACAACAAAGTTTGAAAATCTCAGAATGTTGGAGGATGAGAACATACAAAGCTTTTACATGAACAATCTGGACATGGCTAATTCTTTTGAATCCCTTGGAGAAAAAGTTTCAGATGAGAAACTTGTTAGAAAAATTCTCAGATCCCTACCCAAGAGGTTTGATATGAAAGTGACTGCTATAGAAGAAGCACATGATATATCTAGCATGAAGGTTGAAGAATTGATAGGTTCTCTTCAGAACTTTGAATTAAGCAGAACTGATCAGAAGGGTAAAGGTGTTGCATTTGTTGCTGATTCTGAATGTGTGGATGATGATAGCTCATCAGAAGCTCTTGTGCTGCTGAGTAAACAATTCAAGAAGTTCCTGAAGCAGAAGACAAGAACTGATGACAAGAGCAATCAGTCAAAGAGAGTTCAGTGCTATGAGTGTGAGGGATTTGGGCATGTCAAGTCAGAATGTCTTAATTTTCTCAAGAAACAGAAGAAGAGTCTGACTGTTTCCTGGTCTGATGATGACTCAGAAGGAGAAGAGAATAAGCCTGTCACTGCTTTAACTGGTAAATTCTGGGCTGATGATCAAGTTATGGGTTCAGAAACTTGTTCAGAATCTGAAACAAGTGATGAAGAATCATCCTCTGAAGTTCTGGCTGCCTGTCACAAAAATCCTGCTGAGTTTTGCAGGAAGTTGCAATGTCAATTTGATGAAGTGTGCAAGCAGATGGAAGAACAGAAGAAAATTAATACTCAACTTCATATTGAGAGGGGTGAACACTTAGAGAAGATTTCTGTTCTCAGTAATGAGGTAATCCAACTCAATTCACAACTTGATCAGATGAAAAAGCAAGTTAGAATGTTAAATTCTGCTACTGATGTGTTGGATGAGATTCTGGAGAATCAGAATCAGGGAAAGCCAAATGGAATTGGGTTTAATAATCAGAATCTGAACATCAAACAACAAAAACCTGCTAAGAGGTACACACCTGCTGCTGCTCATGTTCCATTGATAAGGAAACCTAAGAACCAGACTCAGGAATTCAAAGATAAGAAAGCTACTCAACCTTGGATTTGTCATCATTGTGGTAAAAAGGGTCACATTAAACCTTTTTGTTACAAGTTGCATGGTTATCCCAAGCATTTGCAACACAGAAAAATTGAACCAGCTGTGAACAAAAGCAAAATCAAGAAAGTTTGGAGACCAAAGTGTGCAGGTGTTGCTCAGAGTCTGAACAAAGGAAAAGGAAAGGCTGTTGCTGATGACAGCAAGCCAATTCCTGTAGCACAGAAGAATTCTGGTGCTGGACCATCCAAAGTCTGGAGCAAAGTTCCTGTTCCTGATCAGAAGGTTCTATTTTCTTGTAAATCTGAAGATGGTGTGACATGTGTTCAGAAAAGAGTTGCTGATTTTGAGAAGCAAATTGCAGGGAAGAAGGTTTTAAATGTGCCTGAGGCACATATTAATTAAGCAGCATCTGTTGTTTGTGTTTGATGAAGACTAACCATTTTCTGGTGCTGAGTCTGAAGACTGGCTTGTTTGTGACTGTTTTTCTGCTTTGTGATTCTGATCTTTGCAAGTATGTTGTTCTGTGTTATGTTTCTTCTCCTGATGTTTTGATGGTGCTTTGTCAAAGTTGTTTGGCTAAAAAGGGGGAGAAGTATGTGTGATTGGTGATTGCTGATCTGTTTGTTCAGGGGGAGTGTTCTTGGGTTTGTGTGCTTCCTGAGAAGCTGTTTATGTTCAAGGGGAGTACCTGAGTGCAGTGCTTCAGGGGGAGAAGAGATGTTCCTCAGAAACTGATATTGTGTGTTGCAGGGGGAGTATTTTGAAGTTTGTTTGTGTTTTAATCCGCTGCTGACTCTGCTGCATTTGTGTTTTTAAAGTATTTGATTTTAGCCAAAAATTTGCCAAAGGGGGAGATTGTTGGTTATTTGAAGTGTTGGCTTCATTGTTTGGTAAAATCAAATCCAAATGTGCAAGCATGCGTTTCCAGGTGTTATATAGTGACTTCAGATGCAAGGAACTGGTTTTGATAAGGATCAGAAGCTTAAAATTGCAATTCTGGACCTTCAGAAGCTGTTTTGGACCTTCAGACTCTGAATGGGCCTTCAGACTCCGAAAGTGTCTTCAGACGCAGGTTTGTGCTTCAGACGCTAAACAGTACTTCAGACGCACTGTTCAGACGTCGACCAGCGTTGACTTCTTCAGAAGCTGGACTTCAGAAGATGATTTCAGAAGCTGGTTTTTCTGCATTCTTTTGGATTAATTCTGTGCATATCTCTTGGAGATTTTCTGAAGTTTTATTCATGCTAAAGTTTCCAGAAGGCTGAATTGTTTTGGTGAAGATCTTAAGAAGATTTGCTTCGTGTTTTATGATTGATTTAATTTCTGAAAGATCTTTGCAAGATACAATGCAGAATTATGTGTTTCCTTATTGAGTCATTCATATTTTAGAAACATATCATTTGCAGAAGATTGGACTCAGAATTATGAGAAGCTGATGAAGCCTATTTAAAGGAATGCGTGCTGCTGCAATTTGTGTGATTAAGAGAGTCAAATTTCAGATATTAGAATTAAGTGTCTGTGTAAGCTTTAAGCTTTGTTTTTGTACACCACTCATATGTTCTGAGTTGGTTTAGATTGTTTTAGTTGTAAATCATTCAAAGCTTTTAAGTACGAATGATGTCTTTGTTTTGAAGAATGTCTTCATTGTTTTGAGTTGTTTGTTTGAGTGTTACTGATCACTGGGTTGTGATTGAGTAATTAGGAAGTTAGTAGTGTGCTAATACTTAGGTGGGTTCCTGAGTAGAAGTCTAGACTAAGTGGAGATTGATTGCTAAGGCTGGGAACAGGGGGGTCTGTGTCTGAGTCTTTGAGTTGATTCCTTTAGTAGATTTCCTTCCTAGATTGGTATCCCCCAGAGTAGGTGAAGTTTGCACCGAACTGGGTTAACAAATTCATTGTGTTTTTATCTTTCTGCACCTTTTTATTTCTGCTTCTGAACATCAATTTTCATATTCTGTTTTAGTTCAGAACCAGTTTATTCAGAACCAGTTAGTTCAGAACCTGTTAACTAGCAAGGAATTTCAATTGGCATCAGAGCAGGCACCCTGCCTGTATTTGGGTGAGTTCCAGGGTAGTTAATTTCTGGCTTTATGGAGAAAGAAGGAGGTTTTGTCAACATGCCACCTCTGCTGGATGGAACAAATTATGATTATTGGAAATCACGCATGAGTGCTTTTCTAAAATCTATGGATAGCAAGACCTGGAAAGCTGTTTTGAAGGGTTGGGAACATCCAGTTGTGACTGATAAAGATGGAAAGAAGACAGCAGTTTTAAAACCAGAAGAAGATTGGACCAATGATGAAGATGCTTTGTCACATGCTAATTCCAAAGCCCTGAATGCTATTTTCAATGGAGTGGATAAGAATGTATTCAGGATGATCAAGCAGTGCACAATTTCTAATGATGCCTGGGAAATTCTCAAGATTGCTCATGAAGGCACCTCAAAGGTAAAGCTGTCCAGACTTCAGCTTCTGACAACAAAGTTTGAAAATCTCAGAATGTTGGAGGATGAGAACATACAAAGCTTTTACATGAACATTCTGGACATGGCTAATTCTTTTGAATCCCTTGGAGAAAAAGTTTCAGATGAGAAACTTGTTAGAAAAATTCTCAGATCCCTACCCAAGAGGTTTGATATGAAAGTGACTGTTATAGAAGAAGCACATGATATATCTAGCATGAAGGTTGAAGAATTGATAGGTTCTCTTCAGAACTTTGAATTAAGCAGAACTGATCAGAAGGGTAAAGGTGTTGCATTTGTTGCTGATTCTGAATGTGTGGATGATGATAGCTCATCAGAAGCTCTTGTGCTGCTGAGTAAACAATTCAAGAAGTTCGTGAAGCAGAAGACAAGAACTGATGACAAGAGCAATCAGTCAAAGAGAGTTCAGTGCTATGAGTGTGAGGGATTTGGGCATGTCAAGTCAGAATGTCCTAATTTTCTCAAGAAACAGAAGAAGAGTCTGACTGTTTCCTGGTCTGATGATGACTCAGAAGGAGAAGAGAATAAGCCTGTCACTGCTTTAACTGGTAAATTCTGGGCTGATGATCAAGTTATGGGTTCAGAAACTTGTTCAGAATCTGAAACAAGTGATGAAGAATCATCCTCTGAAGTTCTGGCTGCCTGTCACAAAAATCCTGCTGAGTTTTGCAGGAAGTTGCAATGTCAATTTGATGAAGTGTGCAAGCAGATGGAAGAACAGAAGAAAATTAATACTCAACTTCAGATTGAGAGGGGTGAACACTTAGAGAAGATTTCTGTTCTCAGTAATGAGGTAATCCAACTCAATTCACAACTTGATCAGATGAAAAAGCAAGTTAGAATGTTAAATTCTGCTACTGATGTGTTGGATGAGATTCTGGAGAATCAGAATCAGGGAAAGCCAAATGGAATTGGGTTTAATAATCAGAATCTGAACATCAAACAACAAAAACCTGCTAAGAGGTACACACCTGCTGCTGCTCATGTTCCATTGATAAGGAAACCTAAGAACCAGACTCAGGAATTCAAAGATAAGAAGGCTACTCAACCTTGGATTTGTCATCATTGTGGTAAAAAGGGTCACATTAAACCTTTTTGTTACAAGTTGCATGGTTATCCCAAGCATTTGCAACACAGAAAAATTGAACCAGCTGTGAACAAAAGCAAAATCAAGAAAGTTTGGAGACCAAAGTGTGCAGGTGTTGCTCAGAGTCTGAACAAAGGAAAAGGAAAGGCTGTTGCTGATGACAGCAAGCCAATTCCTGTAGCACAGAAGAATTCTGGTGCTGGACCATCCAAAGTCTGGAGCAAAGTTCCTGTTCCTGATCAGAAGGTTCTATTTTCTTGTAAATCTGAAGATGGTGTGACATGTGTTCAGAAAAGAGTTGCTGATTTTGAGAAGCAAATTGCAGGGAAGAAGGTTTTAAATGTGCCTGAGGCACATATTAATTAAGCAGCATCTGTTGTTTGTGTTTGATGAAGACTAACCATTTTCTGGTGCTGAGTCTGAAGACTGGCTTGTTTGTGACTGTTTTTCTGCTTTGTGATTCTGATCTTTGCAAGTATGTTGTTCTGTGTTATGTTTCTTCTCCTGATGTTTTGATGGTGCTTTGTCAAAGTTGTTTGGCTAAAAAGGGGGAGAAGTATGTGTGATTGGTGATTGCTGATCTGTTTGTTCAGGGGGAGTGTTCTTGGGTTTGTGTGCTTCCTGAGAAGCTGTTTATGTTCAAGGGGAGTACCTGAGTGCAGTGCTTCAGGGGGAGAAGAGATGTTCCTCAGAAACTGATATTGTGTGTTGCAGGGGGAGTATTTTGAAGTTTGTTTGTGTTTTAATCCGCTGCTGACTCTGCTGCATTTGTGTTTTTAAAGTATTTGATTTTAGCCAAAAATTTGCCAAAGGGGGAGATTGTTGGTTATTTGAAGTGTTGGCTTCATTGTTTGGTAAAATCAAATCCAAATGTGCAAGCATGCGTTTCCAGGTGTTATATAGTGACTTCAGATGCAAGGAACTGGTTTTGATAAGGATCAGAAGCTTAAAATTGCAATTCTGGACCTTCGGAAGCTGTTTTGGACCTTCAGACTCTGAATGGGCCTTCAGACTCTGAAAGTGTCTTCAGACGCAGGTTTGTGCTTCAGACGCTAAACAGTACTTCAGACGCACTGTTCAGACGTCGACCAGCGTTGACTTCTTCAGAAGCTGGACTTCAGAAGATGATTTCAGAAGCTGGTTTTTCTGCATTCTTTTGGATTAATTCTGTGCATATCTCTTGGAGATTTTTTGAAGTTTTATTCATGCTAAAGTTTCCAGAAGGCTGAATTGTTTTGGTGCAGATCTTAAGAAGATTTGCTTCGTGTTTTATGATTGATTTAATTTCTGAAGGATCTTTGCAAGATACAATACAGAATTATGTGTTTCCTTATTGAGTCATTCATATTTTAGAAACATATCATTTGCAGAAGATTGGACTCAGAATTATGAGAAGCTGATGAAGCCTATTTAAAGGAATGCGTGCTGCTGCAATTTGTGTGATTAAGAGAGTCAAATTTCAGATATTAGAATTAAGTGTCGGTGTAAGCTTTAAGCTTTGTTTTTGTACACCATTCATATGTTCTGAGTTGGTTTAGATTGTTTTAGTTGTAAATCATTCAAAGCTTTTAAGTACGAATGATGTCTTTGTTTTGAAGAATGTCTTCATTGTTTTGAGTTGTTTGTTTGTGTGTTACTGATCACTGGGTTGTGATTGAGTAATTAGGAAGTTAGTAGTGTGCTAATACTTAGGTGGGTTCCTGAGTAGAAGTCTTGACTAAGTGGAGATTGATTGCTAAGGCTGGGAACTGGGGGTCTGTGTCTGAGTCTTTGAGTTGATTCCTTTAGTAGATTTCCTTCCTGGATTGGTATCCCCCAGAGTAGGTGAAGTTTGCACCGAACTGGGTTAACAAATTCATTGTGTTTTTATCTTTCTGCACCTTATTATTTCTGCTTCTGAACATCAATTTTCATATTCTGTTTTAGTTCAGAACCTGTTAACTAGCCAGGAATTTCACTTTCTTAATGCCATCAGAACAAGATGGTAGGTTGGCTTTCTTAGGTTTGCTTAACAAATCTTCTGAAAAACCAATACCTTCTCCCTTGTTCCTTTTGACACCATAAATCATAAAAGCTACCTTGCTTCTGTCAATACTAGTCATAATAAACTCTTGAAGTGTCATCTCTTGTACACTCAAGGGTTTATCAGACCTCTTATCAGTCATTTCTTTCATGAGTTCATAGTTCTTTTCTACCAAATTTGATATCAGAAGATAATTTTTATCATTCTCATTATTCAGCTAGTCAAATTTTTCTTTTAAATTTTTTAGCTCTTTTGACTTCTTGTGATAATGACTGATAAGATCTTCGATAGTGTCAACAAGTTCAGATCTAGTGAGTTTAGAATATACCTCATCTTCATCCTCAGAGTCTGATCGAGACTCTGTATCAGAAGATGTTGTTGCTACCAAAGCCAAGTTTGCTTCTTCTTCATCTTCTTTGTCAGATTCTGATTCTTTATCAAGATCATCCCATGTTGCCATGAGACTCTTCTTGAGCTTGTTTCGGAAACTGCTGGATTTGGAGCTTGTCTTCTTAGACTTCTCCTTAGACTTGTCCTTTTGCAAATCTGTACAATCAGTAATGAAGTGACCAGGCTTCTTGCAGTTGAAGCAACCTTTCTGATCTTCCTTCTTCAGACTTGATCCTTTAGAGCCACTGCTTCTATTTAAGAACCTCGTATTCCTTTTTTCCAGGTACTGAAGTTTCTTGGAAAGCATAGCCATCTCTTCAGCTTCTGGATCTTCTTCAGAACCTCCATCAAGAGACTCTTCATCAGACTCATCAGCTTTGAGAGCCTTTGAAGACTTACCCTTTGACTTCAGTGCGATAGACTTGGATTTCTTCGCAGGTTCATCTTCATTGAGTCCTAACTCATCTTCAATACTGAGTGTATTTAAATCTCTTGCTTCCTTTATAGTTGTCACCTTAGGTCTCCACTTAGCAGGAAAGCTCCTCAGAATCTTGTTCACATGATCAGCAATTGAGTAGCTTTTCTTCAGAATCTGAAGTCCAGAGACCAGAGTCTGAAACCTTGAGAACATAGTCTCAATGTTTTCATCCTCTTTCATCTTGAACAACTCATACTGTTAAACAAGAAGATTAGCCTTAGCTTCTCTAACCTTCTTGTTGCCTTCATAGTTTGAGCACAGTGAAGTGAAGATAGCTTTAGTAGTTGACTTATCATTCAACTTCAGGTATTCATTGTGAGGTAGAGCCTCAACAATAATGCCTCTCACTTTGTGATGCTTTCGGTAGATCTTTCTTTCAGCATCAGTGAGTTTCTTTCTATCCACAGCTACTCCTTCTTCATCAACAGGAATAGAAATTCCATCTTCAACGATGTCCCACAGACTATCATTAACACCAATGATATGACTGTACATCTTACTCTTCCACGAGGAAAACTTTTCAGGATCTCCAGTAAACATAGGAGGTCTATGGGAGTGAGTTGGTTTATCATCAGTACCATAATCATATGATACAGCTCTGGAATTTCCAATATCAGAAGTACCAACTCCACCACCAGAAGTACCAACTCCCCCGCCAGTAGACATGTTTTTCTCAGGATACTTTATGTTACACTGTTAAGTGATAGAACAACAGAGTCAGGCTCTGATACCAACTGAAGGTGAGAAAAACACAAGAAGGGGGGTTGAATTATCTTAGCTTTTTCTTCTTTTTAACTAAGATCAAGATTCAGCTTCTGATAAAGTTCAGAATCTGAAGCAATGTTCAGAGTCAAATGCAGCGGATATAAAAGTGATAGAGAGAGAAGAGAAAGACGTAATTATCCTGGTTCCTTCCACAATCCGGAAGCAGTCCTATAAGGACCCAATCCCCAAGACTACTAATCGACGATAAATAAACATCTATCATGCAATCGGAACCTTACATTTACTCAAATAGCTCATATTAAACATATAATATGAAAATCTCATCAATCAAAATAAACAGATCACAGCGGAATATCTCAACATACATATAATCATCTCGAGTCATCTCATAACATCTCAAAATAATACATAAGTATCTGGATCATAAAGATCACTCAAAATAAATCCAATAGAGTACGAAAATAAAATCCCCAAAAGACATCATAATCAGAGCTCCTAACTCTAGAAATCTCCAAGAAAAACAGAAAAAACATGAGCTAAGCGTCAAGCCATAACCCATCACGACTCACCGATAGCAAATACTCAATCCTGCAAATCTACATCCGCAAGAGATGAGGCAACATCAGTCACTGGAGGGTAAGATATACATTCATTAATAAGGATTAATAAACAAGTGTAGTTCAGACAACATTCATATCATCACAGTATTCAAACATAACAAAATTAGTTATCCGAAATTCAAGAACATGAAACTCATAATCATATTCTCATACAAGTCTAACCACTCCATTATATCAACTCATCATTTACAGTCATTCAATTCATACCCTCATCGATAAACAATTATCAAGTCAATTATGGTAATTCATCATAGCACATCTTCAATGCGCAATTATCAATTAGATGCACAAATTCTCATCAACACATTAATACATAAGACTCATACTTATGCAATGTCCCTAAACGACTCTATATGTTTTACGGTACCGCCACCGATGAACTCCCTGAGATCTAAAACCCCGCAATGAATTCACCATACAATCACCGATGAAATCCCTGAGGTCTAAAACCCTGCAATGAAATCACCATACCATCTCCGGACTGACTTATGAATGCATGCATGACCATATATTCGACTCACATCAAGTACACATAAGACTCGACAACAACATCATCATCATTATCATATATTCTCATATGATTAAACATCGTCGCTTATTAACATCATCACTTATCATATAAACTTTCATATGATCAAACATCGTCACTTAAATACATAACATGTATCATCTTCATTTAATCAAACAGCATCATCACTTCATCACTTAGCATATAGCATCATCATGTAATCACATATCATCATCACTTAAATCACATTTCATGATTAAACCAACATTCTACATCATCATCATTAATTCCCTTTCAAAGTCACCATACATCATCAATCACATCAGCATAGGCATCTAGCATACTTGCATACATTTCACAACTCAAAAACTCCAAGATTACTTCATAATTCATCAATTTCTTCTTAATTAAATCAATTCAATCAAGTTTCATGCAAGCAAGCATCATCCATTCAATAAATCGCTAAATAGCACAAAAGGGGTGTCCAGGGATGTCCGGAAACAACCCCCGAAGGACAAAATGCGTAGAACGGCAGATGATGTATCTTGCTACTTCTAATGAAATCTTCCCCTCTCCTCTTGATGCTCTAGCTTTCCTCTTCTCCAAGCCTCTTCTCCCTTTCTCTCTCTCTCTCTCTTGCCTCTCTCAAAATATTTGATAATAATGAATGACCTAATTCACTCACCACTACTAACTTATCTTATATACTAATGGACTAGGTTAAACTTCTTAATGGGCTTAGTCACTATTAACTCACAATTATTTTCTATACACAATTACTTCACTTAACCTCCCATTTTACTAACTTACCTCAACTCTCTCTAAATTCAAATTTTAAACTTCTATCATATTACAAATATACCACTACCTCTCAAATTATTAAAATACCCTTCAACTCCCAAAATTCAATAAATCACCAAAATAAACAATTAAACACATATAAACAATTAAATAAATAAATCCTAAAAATCGGGTTGTTAAAACTCTACCCCCTAAAAGAATTTCTGTCATCGAAAATTACCTGAAGAAAACAACTCTGGATGCGACTCCTTCATCTTACTCTCCAACTCCCAAGTTATGCTCTCTCCCGTAGGACCTCCCCATATCACCTTCACCAAAACGATCTCTTTCCACGCAACTGCTTAACCTCTCATCCTTCAATGTTCAACGGCATTGTCTCAACAGTCGAATTCTCTCTTGCTTCCAAATCATCCACTTAAATCACATGAGACGGATCATACACATACTTCCTCAACTGAGACACATGAAACACATCATGAAGATTCAACAATGACGGTGGTAACGCAATCTAATACGCTACAACTCCAACTCTCTCCACAATCTGATATGGTCCAACAAAACGCGGCGTCAACTTCCTCGACTTCAAAGCTCTCCCGACACCCGTAACTGGATTCACTCTCAAAAACACATGATCTCTGGCTTGAAACTCAATATCCTTCCTCCTCTTATCCTAATAACTCATCCTGATAACTCAACTGCTTAACCTCTCGTCCTCTGGTCCAATTAAAGCACTCTCACCCGACTCAAACCTACACAACGGCGTTCTACACCTCCTACCGTACAACGCTTCGAAAGGTGCCATACCAATACTCGAATGAAAACTGTTGTTGTAAGTAAACTCAATCAATGGTAAACATTCGCTCCAACTTACACAATGCTTCAAAACACAAGCTCTCAACAAATCTTTCAAAGACTGAATAGTCCTCTCCGACTGACCATCAGTTTGAGGATGATAAGCAAAACTCAATCTCAACTTAGTTCCCAAGGCTTCTTGCAAACTCTCCCAAAACTTAGACATGAACCTCCGATCTCTATCTGACACAATGCTAGAAGGAATACCATGCAATCTGACAATCTGCTCAATGTAGATCTTCGCCAACTTATCCAAAAGACATAGTAACCTTGACATGAATAAAATGTGCTGATTTCGTCAACCGATCGACAATTACCCAAATTGAGTCGCAACCATTCGCAGTCTTCAGCAAACCACTCATAAAATCCATAGAAATGCTATCCCACTTCCACTCCAGCACAAACAACGGTTGCATCACTCCAGACGTCTTCTGATGTTCAACCTTAGACTTCTGACAAACCAAACAAGCATAAACAAACTCAACAATATCCTTCTTCATTCTTGGCCACCAAAACAACTTCTTCAGATCTTGATACATCTTTGTCGCTCCAGGATGAATACTCAAACTACTACGATGACCTTCTTCCAAAATCTTGCTCTTCAGCTCGGGTACATCCGGCACACAAACTCGACCGCAAAATCTCAAAACTCCACTTTCATCTAATCCAAAGTCTACCTCCTTGCCTTAGTTAACCAACACCAAACGATCCACAAGCTGCAAATCCACTTTCTGACCCTCTTTGATCTCCTTAAGAATGTTACTCGTCAGCTTCAACATTCCTAACTTCACACCATTTGGAGTCAGCTTACTCACCAAAATCAGATCTCAAAACTACTCAATCAACTCTAACTCTTTCACCATAAGCGCCGACATGTGCAATGACTTCCTACTCAAAGCATTTGCTACCACATTCACATTACCGGGATGATAACTCAAATCAAAATCATAATCCTTTAAGAATTCCATCCAATGCCTCTGCCTCATATTCAACTACTTCTGACTGAACAAATACTTCAAACTCTTATGATCACTGAACACCTCAAAATTCGAACAAAAGAGATAATGCCTCCAAATCTTAAGCGCAAACACCACTGCTGTCAATTCCAAATCATGGGTCGGATAATTCCTCTCATGAACTTTCAACTGCCTCAATGCATACGCCACCACTTGATCATTTTGCATAAGCACGCCGCCTAAACCCATCTTTGAAGCATCAAAATACAAAACAAAAGGATCCTACGCACTCGGCAAAACCAAAACTGATGCAGTCGTCAACCTCTTCTTCAACTCTTGGAAACTCTCTTCACACTTTGAATCCCACACAAAAGCTTGACCCTTACGAGTTAACTGCGTCAACGGCAAAGCCAACTTAGAGAAACCTTCAATAAACCTTTGATAATAACCAGCCAAACCCAAAAGCTTCTAATCTCAAAAATAGACTTCGGAGTCTCCCACTGCAACACCGCATCAACTTTCGACGGATCAACTACTATTCCACCTCTAGAAATAACATGACCAAGAAAACTCACTTCTCGCAGCCAGAACTCACACTTCGACAACTTGGCATACAACTTCTTCTCTCTCAAAGTATGCAACACGATCCTCAAATGCTTTGCATGCTCCTCTTTGGACTTCGAATATACTAAGATATCGTCTATAAACACCACCACAAACGGATCCAAATAAGGATGGAAAATTCTATTCATGTATTCCATGAATACACCAGGTGCATTAGTCACACCAAAGGGCATCACAGAATACTCATAGTGTCCATACCTCGTTCGAAACGCAGTCTTAAGCACATCCTCCGACTTCACTCTTATCTGGTGATATCTGGATCTCAAATCTATCTTACTAAACACTTCAGCACCAACCAATTGATCCATCAAATCATTTATCCTTGGAAGAGGATACTTGTTCTTAATGGTCACCTTGTTCTTGACCAACAACACTGGCGCTCCCCACGGCGAGACACTCGGCCTGATGAACTCCTTCTCTAACAACTCCTCTAACTGTTTCTTCAGCTCACCCAACTCATAAGCAGACATTCGATATGGCGGCGTCGATATAGGAGTAGTTCCAGGTACAACATCAATCACAAACTCTACTTCTCTCTCCAGCGGTAAGTCGGTAATGTCATCTGGAAAAACATCTGCAAACTCATTCACTACCGGCAAATCACCAACTTGAACTTCGCTTCCAACCTCCAACGAAGCAAACATAAAAAACACTTGAGCCGTTCCGTCCAACGACGCTCCTACATGCCTTGCGGACAAAAACTTCCCTACATCACGCTCATCCGGCTTAGGAAAAGTCACATTCTTGGTTAAACAGTTAATGTTAACACCAAAAGTTAGCAACCAATCCATTCCAAAAATCACATCCATATGCTCCAAAGGCAAACAAACTAAATTCAGCTTAAAATCCACATCGCCAAATTAACAGGACAACCAACACAAACCAAGGAAGTAGTCATCGAGCCATTAGCTGGGGTATCAATGAACATTCCTCTTGACATAGGGGACAAAACTAAATTCAACCTCTTAGCACAATCAAGCGAATTAAATGAATGCGTCGCACCAATATCAATAATAGCAAGCAAAGGAGTGTTGTTAATAAAACATATACCTCTGATCAAATTGTCTGGCTCAGCTCCTTCCTCCACACTCAATGCAAAAACCTTCCCACTCGTCTTTTCCTTCTTTGGTTTAGTACACTTGGTACTAATGTGACCCGCTTCACCGTAGTTGTAGCATACCACCTCTTTCCTCTTACACTCGAAAGCTCTATGCCCCACCTTCCCACACTTGTAGCAAGTTACCGCAACACTAGTGCACTCCGCAGCACGATGTCCTATACTACCACACTGGTAGCACTTCAAACCACCTCCACTCTGAGTAGCTCCACTACTAGTATTCTTCTTCCCTTTGTCTCCACCATAAGGCTTCCCACGATCGATTCCATTTCCTTTCTTCTCGTTCAAGCTCTTGTAGTAACTTGACTTAGCCTTGCTATCTTCGTCAAGTATACGACACTTATTCACCAAAGTGGAAAACACCCTAATCTCCTAGTAACCGATAAGCATCTTAATCTCCGGACGAAGACCACTTTCAAACTTAATGCATTTAGATGCCTCCGCTCCAAAAGCATTATAATGCGGGCAAAAACGAGAAAGTCTCTCAAATTTTGCAGCATAATCTGCTACCGACATATTCCCTTACTTCAGCTCCAGAAATTCAATTTCCTTCTTACTTTGAACATCCTCCGAAAAATACTTCCCAAGAAACTCTTCCTTGAAGACTCCCCATGAAATCTCGACTCCACCGGCCTCCATCCTCTGCTGGGTGTTCAACCACCAGAACTCAGCTTCCTCCGCAAGCATGTGCGTAGCTAACCGCAATCGCTCTGAAAATCCTCTCGATCTCCATTGTAACACCCTAACCCTTAACCGCTGATTATTAATTTTAATAAAAAAAAAACGTTAAGGACATAGGAAGTTACAACATAATGAAAACGCATTTTCATAAAACATCAACAGATCAAAATATATTTGATTCACATACAGCAGCGGAAAAATAACAAACAGCTTATAACCAAGCATGCATATAATATACAAAAATATATACATAAGATTTTCAAAAGGGGCAAATCTACAACAGAGACCATTGCCAAATTTATACATACACGTTCAGATACCCAAAGTAGTGTTACAACTATCAGAGCACTAAACTCTAACTAGGATACGACACCTAGTACAAAAAGTAAGGATAGCTAAGCTATGCCCTCACCACTACGCAGGCACCTAAACAGCAAAACGCTACTCCTCGACGATAGTCTCGTCAACCTGATATTCTGGATCCCCAAAGATCCAGCAGATAACACATAACAGAGAGTGTTAGTATCACAACCAATAAACATGTATAAATAACACATTATTATACATAACCAAAACACAACACGTAATTGACAAAGCACAAAACTCATCAATAACAATTATCACTTAACAGCCATTATGCACACATAATTCCTAAATGAACACTAATGTCACAAAGGATGCATGTTCCTAAAATGCACTCTAATGCATGTGGTACCAATTCTTGCTCAGATTTGAGTCATGGCAGACTGTTGGATAAACTTATATCCCTTGTGTACCTCTCATTCGCCATAAAGACAGTCGTACACTTGACCAACCGAAGCTGGATTACTTCTGCACCTCTCATTCGCCATAAAGACAGTCGTGCATATGACCAATAATAATTGGATTTCATTCTTACCCATAAAGAGCATACATACCATCATGAAATGCATGTATGTTCACTTAGCAATTATTGATATTTACACCTACATATGCTCAAATATGTGTGTACACTACCAATACTCATGCTAACTTCAACAAGTAGGCACTCATGGCCAATCATAATACAAGCATGCGTAAATCATCAAACATGGTTCACAACATCATCAACAACATCATACTAAACCAAAACTCCAAATAAACATAAATGTTTCTAAGGTAAATCCAATCCTTTGGATACCATACCAATTCAATTATATTCATCAATTCCCACACATCAATTTATACTATTATCAAACTCAAAACCCCTTTCAAAATAATTAAATAATTTGATATACAAAAGTGTCGTTTTCTTGAACAATTACTCTTTAGGAAGCATTAAGAATGAGTTAAAATGGTGGGCAAGGTTTCCAAAATATATTATGAGAATGCAGTAGCAAAAAGTCATCCCCGCGCGCACCAAGACCCCCAGAACAGCCCAACTGAGTGTGATATTCTGGCTTGGTCGCTACAAGCGCAGATCCGTCGCTACAAGCGCAGACAGACAGAACCTGGTCGCTACAAGCGCCCAGTTGGTCGCTACAAGCGCAGGCTTATCGCTACAAGCGCAGACAGACAGAACCTGGTCGCTACAAGCGACAGCCCGTCGCTACAGCGACCGTGACAGCACAGTTATGTGTAAAAATGTGATTTTTCCACCATTTTAGCCCATTCAAGGTTACCCAACTTCCAGAACATGTTAAAAACGATTTTCCATCATAAAACATCATTTAAAAACAATCACAAGCAAGGATTATATCTAGCAAAAACATTAGGGTTAAAAAGACTATCTTTCCATAACTTTTCCTTTGCATTCAAAACACTATAACACTCACAAAACTTCAACTAAACATACTAGCAACATCACTTAGCATCAAGCAAGCATAACATGATCATTTAACATCTTTAAACCATAAAAACTTCTATCAAAACCTAGACAAAGTGAGAGGAAGTTTGGGATGGAGAAATAGACATTCTCCCCTTCTCAATCACTTGTGAAATAGCAATACTACCTCTCTTACCTTGAAATGATGATTCTCTAACAAAACTCAAGCTTCCTCTTGCCCTAGGTTTCTCTTGCTCTTCTCCTTCTCTTTCACTTCCCAAGCTTTTTCACAAAGAAAATGAATAGTGATATTCAAAGTCTTTGTGATAATCTTATAACTCAAGCAAAGCAATCATAGCCATCCATTTAATATCTTAACTCATGATCAATCCTAGCCCTTCAATTCAATCTAAGCTTACTACATCTCATCCACTTGATCATTACTACTCATAAACTCAAAAGCCCAATACTATTCATCTTCTTGGCCCAATTTCGCCCCAAAACCCTAAAAACTCGATCACGAACTTATCCTCGCGCCAAATAATTATTTCTAGATTACGCGAAACTATTTTTAAATGCAAATCCATAAAATAAAATATATAAAAATATAACATACGAAAATAGGGTCGTTACAACTCTACCCCCCTAAAAGAATTTTCGCCCTCGAAAATACCTGAAAACAACTCTGGATAGGAGTCCCGCATCTTGCTCTCGAGCTCCCACGTCGCATATTCACCGGCTGGGCCTCCCCAAACGACTTTCACCGATGAAATCTCTTTGTTCCTGAGCCTCTTCATCTCTTGTCCTTCAACCTTAAGGGTACCGTTGCAACCGTTAAATTCTCTCTCACTTGTATCTCGTCCGACTCAATCACATGTGACGGATTCGATACGTATTTCCTTAATTAAGACACGTGAAAAACGTCATATAGATTTGACAACGACGGCGGTAACGCAATCCTATACGCCACCTTTCCAATCCTCTTCAAAATCTGATACGGACCAATGAACCTCGATGTTAACTTCTTCGATTTCAATGCTCGTTCAATACCCGTAGTCGATGTAACTCTTAGAAACACATGATCTCCTTCTTGAAATTCTATATCCTTTCTGTTCTTGTCGGCATAGCTTTTCTGACGACTCTGCGACGCTCTCATCTTTTCTTGGATCATCTTGATCTTCTCGATCGTTTGTTGTACAATCTCAGGTCCAAGCACCACACTTTCTCCCGATTCAAACCAACACAAAGGTATTCTACATCTTCTCCCCTACAACGCTTCAAAAGGTGTCATACCAATGCTCGAATGAAAACTGTTGTTATACGTAAACTCAATCAATGGTAAACAAGCTTCCCAACTCACTCCTTGTTCCAAAATGCACGATCTTAATAAATCCTCCAATGATTGAATCGTCCTCTCTGACTGACCATCCGTCTGCGGGTGATAAGCAGAACTCATCCGCAACTTAGTCCCCCAACGCCTCTTGCAAACTCTCCCAAAACCTTGAAGTAAAACGGGGATCTCGATCTGATACGATACTCGACGGAATTCCATGCAATCTCACGATTTGCTCAACATAAATCTCAGCCAACTTCGGTACTAGCATACCGGTCTTGATAGCTATGAAATGAGCAGACTTTGTTAACCTGTCGACAACTACCCAAATCATATTGTTACCTTTCGACATCTTCGGCAAACCGCTTACAAAATCCATCGCAATACTATCCCATTTCCACTCTGGAATAAACATAGGTTGCAATAGCCCCGACGGCTTCTGATGCTCCACCTTGGACTTCTGACAAGTCAAACACGCGAAAACAAACTCGGCGATCTCTTTCTTCATCCCTTGCCACCAAAACATTTTCCTCAGATCTTGATACATCTTAGTAACACCAGGATGAATACTTAAGTTGCTTCTGTGACCTTCCTCCAAGATCATCCGCTTCAACTCAGGCACATCAGGTACACATAACCTTCCCTGACACCTCATCACGCCTTTCTCATCGATCTCAACGTTTACCTTTTTCCCTTGCTCGATGAGCGTCTTAAGCTTCGTCAACCTCAACATTTCTAGTTTCACGCTTCGGGTTGTTCTTTCACAAACCAAACTGAGGTCTCTAAACTCTTCAATCAATCTCAGTTCCTTCGCCATCAGAGACGACATATGTAGAGACTTCCTACTCAACGCATCGGCTACCACATTAGCCTTACCCGGGTGATAGCTCAACTTGAAATCATAATCCTTAAGAAACTCTAACCATCTTCTTTGCCTCATATTGAGCTCCTTCTGATCAAACAAGTATTTCAGACTCTTGTGATCGCTGAAAACCTCGAATCTTGACCCATACAAGTAGTGCCTCCAAATCTTGAGAACAAACACAACAGCAGCTAGCTCCAAATCATGCGTAGGATAGTTCCTCTCATGAATCTTCAGCTGTCTTGATGCATAAGCAACGACTTGTCCCTTCTGCATCAACACACCACCTAGACCCATCTTCGACGCATCACAATAAACCACGAACGGTTCCTTCGGATTTGGCAGAATTAGCACAGGTGCAGATGTCAACCTCCTCTTCAGCTCTTGGAAACTCTGCTCACACTTGTCATCCCAAATGAAAGCTTGACCCTTCCTAGTCAACTGCGTCAACGGCAACGCCAACTTTGAAAATCCTTCGATGAACCTCCGATAGTAACCGGCCAAACCAAGAAAACTTCGGATCTCAGTAACAGACTCCGGCGTTCCCCAATCTTGCACGGCCTCTACCTTAGCAGGATCCACTGCTATACCACCACTTGAAATGACGTGACCCAAAAAGCTAACTTTATGCAACCAAAATTCACACTTAGAAAATTTTGCATAAAGCTTCTTCTCGCGCAACACCTCCAACACAATCCTCAAATGCTCGGCATGTTCCTCTTCCGTCTTCGAGTATACCAAAATATCGTCTATGAAGACCACCACGAATCGATCCAAAAAGGAATGAAATATACGATTCATATATTCCATAAACACTCCAGGTGCATTAGTAACTCCAAAAGGCATAACAGCGTACTCGTAGTGACCATACCTTGTCCTGAAAGCAGTCTTCGGTATATCCTCCGCCTTAACTCTTATCTGGTGATATCCCGATCTCAAATCAATCTTGCTGAACACACAGGCTCCCACTAACTGATCCATCAAATCATCTATCCTCGGAAGTGGATACTTGTTCTTGATAGTTGCTTTATTCAACTGACGATAGTCGATGCACAGACGCATACTACCATCTTTCTTCTTTACCAACAGAACCGGCGCACCCCACGGCGATACACTCGGTCTTACAAACTTTTTCTCTAACAATTCCTCCAATTGTTCCTTCAACTTTTCTAGTTCAACAGCTGACATACGATACGGCGCCATCGAAATTGGACTAGTACCAGGTACTATGTCAATTGCGAATTCAACCTCTCTCTCGGGTGGTAAATCCAAAATGTCATCTAGAAATACATCTGCAAAATCACGCACCACTGGCAACGCATCAACCTCATTCTTCTCTTCCACTCTCAACGATACAAACATAGCAAACACGTCCTCTTGAGCCTTCACTGATCTTACCACTTCTCGACAACACATGAGCTTCGAACACAACTCTGGCTCCAGTCTTGGGAACATAACCGTCTTCTTACCACAGTTGATATGAACCCGATTAAATTCTAACCAGTTCATACCAAAGATAACGTCTATTCCGCTCAACGGAATGCAGACTAAATCCATTCCAAAGTGTCGATCAAACATAGTGACTGAACAGTCAACACAGACTAGAGTAGTCGATACCGAACCACTCGCAGGCGTTTCTATAACCATGCGTCCCATCATATTTTCTACTCTAAGACCCAACCTCTTCACGCAATCCACAGAAATAAACGAATGGGTAGCACCCGTATCGATAATAGCAGACAAAGGAGTATTATTGATAAAGCATGTACCTCTGATCAAGTTGTCAGCCTCTGCATCACCACCATCCAAAGCGAACACTTTTCCCCCAGCCGCTCTTGGCTTCTTGCACACCTTGCTCTTGTGACCCGCTTCCTTGCAGTTGAAGCAAACTAGACCTTTCTTGCATTGATCAGCCATGTGGCCAGGATCCCCACATTTAAAACATCCTTCTTCATTCTCCGGGCACTCATAGAAACGATGTCCCAGTTGTCCACACTTAAAACAATTCTTACCACCTCCAGTTTTACCACCACTGCTTCCACCTTCATCCGGCTTCTTTCCCCGGTTATCATAAGGCTTTCCTCTTCTGAAGGCTCTCCTCCTCTTCTCATTCACAGCCTTGTAGTAGTTAGTCTTGGCTTCCTGTGCTGCTCTATCAGCCATCCTACTCACAACCTTCTGAACCATGGCATTCGCCATCAATTCCATCGCATCGGCAAATGCTTTTTGCGCCATAACCTGAACCAACACCACGCACCACGAGTGAGGATACACTTCGTTTCCTCAAAACAGTATAAACAGTGTTTTCCTAACACATGTTACACAAAGGGTAATCTACACCTAATTGATCCAATGGATCGACCTGCTCTGATACCACTATTGTAACACCCTAACCCTTAACCGCCGATTATTAATTTTAATAAAAAAAAAAACGTTAAGGACATAGGAAGTTACAACATAATGAAAACGCATTTTCATAAAACATCAACAGATCAAAATATATTTGATTCACATACAGCAGCGGAAAAATAACAAACAGCTTATAACCAAGCATGCATATAATATACAAAAATATATACATAAGATTTTCAAAAGGGGCAAATCTACAACAGAGACCATTGCCAAATTTATACATACACGTTCAGATACCCAAAGTAGTGTTACAACTATCAGAGCACTAAACTCTAACTAGGATACGACACCTAGTACAAAAAGTAAGGATAGCTAAGCTATGCCCTCACCACTACGCAGGCACCTAAACAGCAAAACGCTACTCCTCGACGATAGTCTCGTCAACCTGATATTCTGGATCCCCAAAGATCCAGCAGATAACACATAACAGAGAGTGTTAGTATCACAACCAATAAACATGTATAAATAACACATTATTATACATAACCAAAACACAACACGTAATTGACAAAGCACAAAACTCATCAATAACAATTATCACTTAACAGCCATTATGCACACATAATTCCTAAATGAACACTAATGTCACAAAGGATGCATGTTCCTAAAATGCACTCTAATGCATGTGGTACCAATTCTTGCTCAGATTTGAGTCATGGCAGACTGTTGGATAAACTTATATCCCTTGTGTACCTCTCATTCGCCATAAAGACAGTCGTACACTTGACCAACCGAAGCTGGATTACTTCTGCACCTCTCATTCGCCATAAAGACAGTCGTGCATATGACCAATAATAATTGGATTTCATTCTTACCCATAAAGAGCATACATACCATCATGAAATGCATGTATGTTCACTTAGCAATTATTGATATTTACACCTACATATGCTCAAATATGTGTGTACACTACCAATACTCATGCTAACTTCAACAAGTAGGCACTCATGGCCAATCATAATACAAGCATGCGTAAATCATCAAACATGGTTCACAACATCATCAACAACATCATACTAAACCAAAACTCCAAATAAACATAAATGTTTCTAAGGTAAATCCAATCCTTTGGATACCATACCAATTCAATTATATTCATCAATTCCCACACATCAATTTATACTATTATCAAACTCAAAACCCCTTTCAAAATAATTAAATAATTTGATATACAAAAGTGCCGTTTTCTTGAACAATTACTCTTTAGGAAGCATTAAGAATGAGTTAAAATGGTGGGCAAGGTTTCCAAAATATATTATGAGAATGCAGTAGCAAAAAGTCATCCCCGCGCGCACCAAGACCCCCAGAACAGCCCAACTGAGTGTGATATTCTGGCTTGGTCGCTACAAGCGCAGATCCGTCGCTACAAGCGCAGACAGACAGAACCTGGTCGCTACAAGCGCCCAGTTGGTCGCTACAAGCGCAGGCTTGTCGCTACAAGCGCAGACAGACAGAACCTGGTCGCTACAAGCGACAGCCCGTCGCTACAGCGACCGTGACAGCACAGTTATGTGTAAAAATGTGATTTTTCCACCATTTTAGCCCATTCAAGGTTACCCAACTTCCAGAACATGTTAAAAACGATTTTCCATCATAAAACATCATTTAAAAACAATCACAAGCAAGGATTATATCTAGCAAAAACATTAGGGTTAAAAACACTATCTTTCCATAACTTTTCCTTTGCATTCAAAACACTATAACACTCACAAAACTTCAACTAAACATACTAGCAACATCACTTAGCATCAAGCAAGCATAACATGATCATTTAACATCTTTAAACCATAAAAACTTCTATCAAAACCTAGACAAAGTGAGAGGAAGTTTGGGATGGAGAAATAGACATTCTCCCCTTCTCAATCACTTGTGAAATAGCAATACTACCTCTCTTACCTTGAAATGATGATTCTCTAACAAAACTCAAGCTTCCTCTTGCCCTAGGTTTCTCTTGCTCTTCTCCTTCTCTTTCACTTCCCAAGCTTTTTCACAAAGAAAATGAATAGTGATATTCAAAGTCTTTGTGATAATCTTATAACTCAAGCAAAGCAATCATAGCCATCCATTTAATATCTTAACTCATGATCAATCCTAGCCCTTCAATTCAATCTAAGCTTACTACATCTCATCCACTTGATCATTACTACTCATAAACTCAAAAGCCCAATACTATTCATCTTCTTGGCCCAATTTCGCCCCAAAACCCTAAAAACTCGATCACGAACTTATCCTCGCGCCAAATAATTATTTCTAGATTACGCGAAACTATTTTTAAATGCAAATCCATAAAATAAAATATATAAAAATATAACATACGAAAATAGGGTCGTTACATCCATCATCCAAGACTGGGCTCCCTCAGGGTTGTGACTTACCTTGAACTTCGGCGGCTGGTTCCTCAAGAAACGGTCTAAACTTAACTCATCAGCTCCTCCCTGATTATTATGATGAACGTGAGCAGCAGCATTAGCTTGGGCTAGTGGATGTGCCATTGCGGCCATCGCCTCGGCAATCGCAGCATCGTTCCTTCTGGCCATCTGTCCTCTACACAACAACAAACACCACCTAGTTAGACAAGAAAATCATCGACAGTATATACACATACATGTCGCACGCAACAGGATAATCACCAAGTGTTGGCCCAGACTAGACCGATCTGTTATGATACCAAATTGTAACGCCCCGATCCCCAAGAACATAAATAAACATGTAAATCATACATCAATCATACATTGGGACATTAATTCTCAAACATACAGCTCGTCATATAACTTAATATGAATGCCAACTCTAATATAACATCGCACAGCGGAATAATATCATGTAATCATACAACTCATAAGTGTCATGTCTCAGTCATAACAAACAAATCAACATAATATCTCAACAATGTTTGATCCTAAGATCACATGTGAAACTCTGGCAGGTACTGAATCAGAACCGTAAAATAGAGTATGAAAACAAAAGTTCAGAAGCAGAAATATAAAGACAGAAAGTAAATGAACACAACTGATTTGTTAACCCAGTTCGGTGCAAACTTCACCTACATCTGGAGGATACCAATCCAGGAAGGAAATCCACTAAGTAGTATCAATTCAAAGACTCAAGACACAGCCCCTGTTCCCAGCCTTATCACGTAATCACTACCCGTATAGACTTCTACCTAGGAACTCCTAGATATAAGAACCACTTACTTCCTAATCAAACAATCACAGTACCAGTGATTGTAAACTCTAAACAATTATGAAGACACTCTTCAAAACATTCAAAGTCACTTGTGCTTAAAAGCTTTAAGTGAATTACAACTCTAAAACAAAACAACCAACTCTAACAGATGAGTGGTGCACAAAAACAACAGAGCAACAGCTCACAGACTCAAACCTAACAAAACTCTAACAATGATAGCTTTTGGTTTTTCAGTGAAGTCTTCAATAGCAGCGTCCTCCTTAAATAGCTTCAGCAGCACATAATTCTGAACCAAATCTTCAAGGATCTGTTTCCAGAATTCTTTTAGAAGCAAATAGAAGCTCACATATTATTCACAAATAATTAAATCAAATCTTCAGAACATATCTTGCGCAAAAATACTTCCTTCTAGAAATGAAGCTTGGATATATCTTTAAAAGATACTGTGAGAGATTTAACAGAATTCAGACGCAGAAACCAGCTTCTGAAATGCAGCTTCTGAAGTGCAGCTTCTGAAGGTCAACAAAAGTCAGCGTCTGAAGGCAGCTTCTGAAGGTCAACAAAAGTCAGCGTCTAAACAGTGCGTCTAAACACTGCGTCTGAAGACCTTCGCAGAGCGCAGTGGCTTCGTAGAGCAAAGTTATCAGCTTCTAAAGTAATGTAGCTTTTGAAGAACCAGTTCAGCTTCTGATTGGCAAATTTCAGCTTCTGAGGACGCATTGCTTGTACAATTTAATTTTACCAAACATGTAGCCAACAATCAAATATCCAACAACATGGCATAACATAAGCAAAACCCTAAATCCTAATCAGAGTTCCTAAGCTAGACTCCAAAGCGGATAAACTCGAGTAGGCAAACACCATCCTCGACATACTCACGAGTAAGCTACTCCTCAACCTACAAGTCTACATCTACAAGGGTTGAACCCACTGATGAGGCGACAATGAAATCACTAGAGGGTAAGATATATGCTCAACATAAGAGAATAATAAACGCATGTATGTCCGGCAAGCAACATCAACAATCATCACATATACATCTAAACAAACAAGTCTAGTTACATAACTCAACACACATATCACCTTCATATTCAATTATAATCTTAATCGTAATCTCCAATCATATATCAAACACTCAAGATTCATCAAGTATCATCAATCCATTTACAATTCGATCACAATCTGATACAATCATCAATTAAGCATTTACCATCTTAATGCACAAGTCCACGCCAAAACATTACTAAACACGACTCTTGTGAATGTAATGCACCTAACACGACACTATATGTTTTACAGTACCGCCACCGATGAACTCCTCGAGATCTAAAACCCCGCAATGAATTCACCATACAATCACCAATGAAATCCCCGAGATCTAAAACCCCGCAATGAAATCACCATACCATCTCCAGACTGACTTATGAATGCATGGACCCACATAGAGACTCGACAATGCTCACCAAATATACTCATCATTTGTTATACGATTCACGCCGTGATATAACGTATCATCACCAAATCATCACCAAACGCATTATCAAATCACTAAGGCCACACATCAAGTCAAGAAATCAAGCATCGCATCATCGTCAATATCATCATCAATATCATGTGTAAACAGCAACACATCACAACCATCACAACATCAAGTGTTTACAATCTTCAACACTCATAATTCAAGTTTCATGATTTAATCACACAACTACACCAAACATCATTAATTTACTTCTTAAATCATGTATAGCACCATTCATATCATCATAGACATTTAACAATCTTGCACACATTTTTATGACTCAAAATAGGTATTCCATGTTTATTTCGTCTCAAAATCAACAATTCAATTCATTTCAATGCAAGCCATCAAAGCCTATGGTTAATTCATCAAAACAGCATCTGAACAACACAAAAGAAATGCCCAAGGATGTTCGAAAACATCCCCTAAGGACCAAAATGCACAGAATAGCACATGTTGTTGCTGTCATGGTCGCTACAGCGAGCCTGTGGTCGCTACGGCAACGACAACCAGAACAGGTTTTCCTTGTTGCTGTCATGGTCGCTACAGCGAGCATGTGGTCGCTACGGCCACGACAACCAGAACAGGTTTTCCCTGTTACGAGAAGACCTCCAAAAATTCCCAAAAATCTCATTTTTCATCCTAATCAACCCAAAATCAGTATGCAAACAATACACATGATCAATACACTTTAATTGAACAATGGTTACACAACACAACATCAAATCGACATGAATTCTCAAGGTTTTTTGGTTAAACTCAAAGTTCGTCTTAAAAACCCGTTTTCTCCCAAAACAACTTAAAATCTCAAACAGAACTTTACAGTAACAATTCCAACTTTCTAATCATATCAACATGTTCTTAATCGCTTAATTAACAACATGAATCAACTCAAAACTGATTATATCAACAATTCACCCAAACTCACCAATTTAAGCAATTTTCACATAAACAACAACAACCACAATTCCAACTTAACCCAAACAACATAACTTCATGATTTGATAACCCAAACACATAATGATACTCATAATCAACTCAATTGAGCATAACCAGCACCAATTATCATGTTTCTCATCAATTTCCACAAATTTCACAAAGTTCATAAACGACATAATCAACCATGAGTTTTGATGAAGTAAAAGCATGAAATCAACAACTTAACATATACTTAATTCAGTCATCAACAAAGAGCACGAAAATCAACACAATTAATCATAATTCATGAAATTAAGCTATAAGCTAAAAGCTCCCAAACACCCAATTGCTTCTTAAACCCATATGTTAATCATAATCTCCACTCTTACCTTAATTTCTTCACTTCTCTTGCTACTTCTAATGAAATCTTCCCCTCTCCTCATGATGTTATGGCTTTCCTCTTCTTCAAGCCTCTTCTCCCTTTCTCTCTCTCTTGCCTCCCTCAAAATATTTTGATAATAATGAATGACCTAATTCACTCACCACTACTAACTTCTCTTATATACAAATGGACTAGGTTAAACTTCTTAATGGGTTAACTCACAATTATTTTCTCTACACAATTACTTCACTTAACCTCCCATTTTACTAACTTACCTCAACTCTCTCTAAATTCAAATTTTAAACTTCTATCGTATTACAAATATGTCACTACCTCTCAAATTACTAAAATATCATTCAACTCCCAAAATGCAATAAATCACCAAAATAAACAATTAAACACATATAAACAATTAAATAAATAAATCCTAAAAATCGGGCTGTTACACAAGAGACTTCTTACAAACAAAGATTACAAAGAAAAAAAATTTGATTGAACACTTGATATACAATCAGAGGTGTTCACAAAATACAACACAGTTCAGACTCTAGGACTTAAGAATTTCTAAGATATAAAAGTTGTTAAGAATAGTTAAGAGTTTGATGCAAAATTCAATTTGACAGAGTTTTAGCACTTTCAAAATGTTGTAGAGTCCTGTTTATTTCTTCAAGTCTTCAATCCTTTATATAGAGGTTGAAAAGAGACGATGAAAAGAGTGCAAACGCATCATAGAGTCGTTAGAGAAGCTTGATCAATCACCAATGATTTGTTGCTTGATTTGGTTAGTGTCATATGAAGGAATGAATTTGAATCCTTTCCTTGATATGGAATGAACCGTTCTTTTCCAAGGAGACACAACTTGCAGCAACGTACATAAGCACATGGGAATGTTGGAGGTATGGTTTGTATTATGTCCTTTCCTGAAAGTGACATCCATTGACTTCTGAACCTTCAGAGCCACCATGTCTGAACTTGCAGATGCTTCATTAATAACCGTCTTCAGCTTTCATGTGTCTGGCTTCCAGAGAATATGACTATTAGAGTCTGGGCTTTCAGCTTCTGGGGTTGTCTTCAGAGTCTGGGTGTCCTTCAGAGTCTAACCATCAGAGTCTGAGTCTTCAGCTTCTGATCTTCAGATGCTGACCTTCAGATTCTGACTTGGAACTTAGCTTCTCTTGAAAATTCTATGCTCCTTATTTGATCTTTCAGAACCAACACATGATTGAATCAATATAAATTTTTTGCCTATGGTCCTGCACAGTTGAACAAATATTAGCATATCCAATTGATCTTTTAATACATTGTTATCATCAAAACTCAAGAGGCATTGTTTAAACTTATTTTGTTCCAACATACTGGTGTTGGCGTGTTCCTTTAGGCGATGCGCCTTGGCATGGTGGACGTTTAGTCCACGTGTCATTGTTGGATTGGCCTTCTGGCCGATCCAGAACAATACCTAATGTAAAGAGACAAAAAAAATAGGGAAGAAAGCAATGTGTCAAGACTTCAGGATGTCCTTGAGCAACGGGGATCTAGTAGCTTGCTAATGGAATAAGCTATAAATCCAATTTTTTATGTCTAATGTGATGTGATAAATATAAGTGATGATTTAATAATTAAACAACATGTTAGTGTTTCTATCTATTATTGTTGGTGAAAATTATGAACTCTCAAGATCCTATTATTTGATGGTTCAATCAAAAAAGCTTAAAGAAAATGTCGTAATTTTGTTACTATCACGACAATCCACTGGATAGATGAAGCAAGTTAATAGTTTGGACAGTTCCCAAGCCTATAATTAGAAAAGAAATAGGAGATCTGTGGTAAATTCTAATTCAAATCTATATAATTCTAAACATAAAATTCTCAAAAACCAGCCCTTTACGGTGACAACAGAGGAGCATTTCAAAATCTGTAATTGCCAAAATTGAAAGCGAAGGCAGTGCAACTGAGGAATCTTAATTCTAGTTAACCCCATATCACTCCATATGTGATTGCAGTGATTTCCCCATCAGAACAATGTCCATGAAAAGCTAAATGTTCAACATGGAAACATCTTTGTTTTACATCTATTTGAATTGAATGTAGAATTCTAATCACACCCCAAGATACTTTGGTTTTCAGTTCTCACGGCAAATAATAATAACTCTGAAAGACTGCCTATATACTCACATGTATGTTATTTCAAGCTAAGCAAAATACATTAGAACAGCAGGCTAAGTTTAAATGCCTAATATTAGAACACCTCCTTAAAACTTGACAAATGCCTTCCGATATGTGATTACAAGAGTTCAAATCAAGCAGCTGCAAATTAGGAAAAATGGAAGCAAACATTATGATGCTTTCATCGCATAACCATGAATTTTCAGCCAAGTAGAGATACTTTAATTGAGGGCATACACCAAAATCCGGCAAAGAATCGGAATTCTCTACACTCTTACTCCCAATATTTTCCATTTTGATCTCACTAAGTGAAGGACAATTCCTAACGAGTGTAAACAGGGTTGAATATGTGAGCTCCTTACATTCACTAAGGTTTATAGACACTAAATCACCAAGAAAAAAAGACAACTTATCAACATAGTGATCATTCAAAAAACCAGCACGTTGAAAATCCAAATGTTGCAAACCTCCACACTTGGATAACAAACAAAAGATTCCAGCATAGTTATGGCCAAAGGAATATTTGAGGACAAGCCTCGTCAAAGGTAGACCTTCCCGTGCAATAGAGTAGAGCATTTCATCATAGATATTCAGAAACCACCAAGCAAGAGAAGTCAAACCCTTCAAACTCACCAATGAGTCAATAAAATGTGAAGAAACGGACACTTCAGCGTCTTTTAGATTAAAAAGAGTATTGAAAAACGATAAAGACCTCAATGTTGGTCTCTAACAGATAGCAGAAGCAATTCCAGCAATAGTCATTTGATCATGATAGAAGTCAAATATTCTTGTTATTATTATTGTAGTTATTTGTAATTATTCTCATTTATGTTTGTCATTATTTACATAGGTTTGACTTACACATTATTATTGTATATATACCCTTTACTATGATGAATGAAATCAACACATTACATTCCTATATTCTTATATGGTATCACGAGTTCTGTTTCTACCGTGACCTACTTTTTTTTTCCTTACCAGCAGCCGCCGCCTGCCCCCTTTCTCCACCCAAGGTCGCCGCTACCTCCTCTTTTGCACCGCCCACTGCCGCATAAGTGTCTTACCCAACCGCACCATCCATTGCGCCTTGTCCCTCTCTCGCGCAGATCTTCTTGATCGCGCCGCACAACACCGCAGCAACTCCCATTTCTTCTACTTTTATTCCAGCACGTCCATTCCCGCCGTGTCAACATGTTCTCCTCCTCTGACATGTCCTCGTCTACTGCCGTGTCCTCACCCGCTGCCACCTCTGTTTCTCCAGCGAAACCAGATTTTCACCCGGCTCTTGCAGTCACCAACATCAAAAATAGCATTCCCTTTGTGCTGGAGATGGAGAAGGATCACTACACCATGTGGGCTGAATTGTTTGAGGTTCATGCTCGTGCTCACAAGGTTCTCACATCATTCCTCAACCCGACAAAGAGAAGCCTACTTCCACTGATGCTAGGTTTGAAATGAGGACCACTCTTGATTCAACGGTTCTGCAATGGATTTATTCCACCATCTCTCTTGATCTCCTTACCACAATTATGGAAAAAGGATCCACTGCCATGGCTGCCTGGAAACGTTTGGCTGACCTCTTTGAGGACAATCAAAACTCTCGTGTTGTTGCCCTTGAACAAGATTTTTCATCCACTCGCATGGAAGATTTTCCTAACGTTTCTGCCTATTGCCAACGTCTCAAGCAACTCTCTGATCAGTTGAAGAACGTTGGAGCACCCGTCAGTAGTCATCGTTTGGTCCTTCAACTTGTGTCCGGACTGTTTGAGCCATACCGTGGGGTTGCTACCTTGATTCGTCAAAGCAACCCTTTACCTTCATTTTTTCAGGCTTGCTCCATGCTCACCTTGGAGGAATCCGGTTTGGCCAAAATGCATAACACTAGCTCTCCCACTGCCTTGCATACTACCTGGGACTTAAATGACTCCTCCCAGCAGCGCTCCAACCGGCGTCAAAACAACCGCTCTGGTTCAGGCTGCAACCGCAACAATCAAACTCGCACCGGAGGGCGTGCACAGCGCGGTGGTTCCAAGTCTGATGGTCCATCTTGGCCCTCTCATCCTTGGCAGCAGCCCCAATACCCTTCATGGTCTCCATGGGGTTGGACTCCACCTCCTTGGGGCGTGCCTCCTTGCTCGTATCCTACATCTCAATGGACACGACCCACCGGTCCTCCGAGGCAACCAAGCATTCTAGGTACACGTCCTCAGGCTCACACTGCCACGCCTTCTGCCACCCCCACTGACATTGCAGCTGCCATGCACACCATGTCTCTTACTCCTCCGAAAAGCACGTGGTACATGGACACTGGAGCCTCCTCCCACACAACGACATCTCAAGGTAATCTCATTTCTTATTCTAATTTGAGTCATTTAAATCAGAAACTGATTGTTGGAAGTGGACAAGGTATTCCAATTCAGGGGTCTGGTCACACAACCATACCTACATCCCACAAACACAAACCATTAAACCTTACCCATGTTTTACACACACCACATATTATTAAAAATGTAATTTCTGTGTGGCAACTCACTACCGACAATAACGTTTCTGTTTCCTTTGATCTGTTTGGTTTTTCTGTCACTAATTTTTAGACGGGGATTCCTCTCATGAGATGTGATAGCATTGGCGATCTCTATCCAGTAACCTCGCCCTCTAATTTTGCTGGTCTCACTTCCGGTCTCTGGCACAATCGTCTCGGTCATCCTAGTTTTTCTATTTTGCAGTTTCTTCATAAAAATAAGTTTCTTAGTTGTGAACATTTGAATTCTAAGAATATTTGTGATTCTTGTGTGTTTGGCAAACATGTTAAGTTGCCCTTTGATTTATCCAAAAATGTTACTTTAATGCCCTTTGATATTTTACACAGTGATTTATGGACATCACCAGTTTTAAGTTCCTCTGGTCATCGATATTATGTTTTATTTCTGGATGATTATTCTGATTTCTTGTAGACATTTCCTATAAGTAATAAATCTCAAGTTTTTTAAAAGTTCACTTATTTGTCTAATCAAATTCACACACAATTTTCTCAAACTATAAAATGTTTCCAATGTGACAATGGGCGTGAATATGACAATACATTGTTTCATAAATATTGTGCTGATAATTGTCTTATTTTTCATTTCTCTTGTCCTCACACTTCATCTCAAAATGGCAAAGCTGAACGTAAAATACGCACTATCAATAACATGATTCGCACTCTTCTAGCTTGTCATACCCCATTTTTTGACTTATATTTTTGTGTGTGTTTCATCTTTTATTATTTTCATTTTTTATTATTACTTTGTATTATTTCCTCCTTGTTGTAGTACTTTTGTTTGCATTTTATTACTAGCATTTCCATTAGCCTTAATATCATTAATAGTGTCATTTTGTTTTTCTTTAATAATATTATTATTATTACCTTTACTACTATTTATTTTAATTAATAAGTTTTATCTTTTTTATTGTCATTTTATTATTATTATTAAATATCATTTTTTTATTATTAGTATTATCCACTATTTTCCTTATTATCATCATCATTTGCATTTCTTGCATGTTTTATCATCATTATCATCATTATATATTATTATTATTATTTTCCTCATTTTTCCTTTTATTTTAAATGCAAAAATTAAAAAAAAGTGGAGTTCGCAGTGCGAACTCACCTTCGCACTGCGACCTCTGCGAAAATTTCTGCAGATTTTTATGCATTTGTTTATCCTTTTTGCTTTCAACTACAATTATTATTAGTAGCATTATTACTTGTATTCTTGCTATTTTGTGACTGATTTAGTGCAGCAAGGCAGAATTTAATGTGTGACATTAAAGGTAAAAGGAAAGAGGAACTTTCTTCCAACCTCTCATGTGATCAAACAAATTGGCTACCCTTGGTCAGTTTTTGTCCCTCCAAATTGACCCCTCACCCAATCTAAATTTGCCAGCCAGCTGCTTGATCCCTTTCCTTCCCTTTTCCCCTGCCAAAACCAGTCAATCTCAAGTGGTTTATGTTGCAAAAAAGCTGTTTGACATGCCCTGTTTTGACCTGAATTTCTTCCCCCACACATAAGCCCACATGCTAATTTTGATTCCCCCAATCTCCCTGTACATGGCAGTACACGTTTTGATTGTTTGACCTTCCAAGATTGCAAGGATTGATCCCAAGAATCATCCCTTTTGCAGCTGCCCTGTTTTACAGTTTTTACCATCATTACCTTCTAGAATCAATGGCATTTGTGGCTGAGATCAGTCAAGACCTTGCCCCTTGGCACAAGGCAAAGCAATTCCTATCCATTAGCATTAAATGCAAAGTGTTCTAGCCTGAGTTTAGCTCATGATCAGCTAGTGTTCTAGGATTTGGTTCATCATTACATAGATTGCATCTATGCCTATAAAAGGGAATGCAAGGCACTAGGATTTAACACACTGAATACACATTAAAAACCAGTCAAAAACAGACCAATTCAGAGAGCAAACACACACGAAATTCACACCAAAAATCCCTTGCATTGCAACACAAAAACAGTCCATCACAAACACTTAGAACTTTGTTCATAACCTCTCACAAAGCAAGCAAGCCACTTCCAATCTTGTTCAAGCATTGCTAGGAGTTCTGTAAGTCTCCTATAATCTTTCTTTTCTATTGTATTTGCTGCTTGCATATCTTGCTTTGTCCAATTTTACTTTGTAAACCAAAACCCCTTTTGAACCTCAAAAAGGACCTCAAAGGGGCCAAGCTTTAAAACTGTGATTTTCCACCCCTTTTTCTTCCATTTTGTCAATTTTTTTTAACCTCCTTTAGGTTCTGAATCTTACTTAGAAGCAGTTTCTGAACTTCTGTTCAGAAACAGCTTCTGAGTTGAAAAATTCGCATACTTCGCAGAGCAAAGTATTGCTCGCACTGCGAACACACCAGAACCTGACTTCGCAGAGCCAAGTTCTGGTTGCTCTGCGAAGTATGTGAAATTCAGAATATGAATCAGGCATTCAAATGTCAAATTTTTGGGATTCTAGCCCTTGATTCAGAACTTAAAGAGGGTTAAAACCATTTTGGTCCAAATCCAATTCATAATCATGCACAACTTTGAAGATTTCTCAAGTTCGTGCGACAAATTTTGAGTAACTTGTGAAACAAGTTATATTCTTAATATTTTCAAAACCAAGTTTGAAGCAACAAGCTAAGTTCGTCTATTTCAAAACAAACTTGAACAACTATGTTGTTCATGATTTTCAACCCAAACGCGAACTAAAGCCAAGCTTGCTCATTCTTTTAAAACCAAGCTCGAATCGAGCCGAACTTGTAAACTTTCCAATTTTTGCATGTTTTATAATTGTGTTTGTCACTCAAACTTGAACCAAACTTGTCCTTGAGTTTCAATAACTTAAGCAACAAGTAACGTTCGTGATTTTCAATAAAATCGAACAACAAATTTGTTCGCGTCTTTTCTTTTCTTTTACAACTTTCCTTTTAAAGCTTTGGTTCCCTTTGAGGTTTTCTCCGAGTAACAAAACCAAACTTGAATGAAAAAGGGTGGTTTGACGTATGTCTCTCCTTTCCCCGATCGGATAAACACTTGACGTATGTCTCGTTGCTTAGACGATCGTCATTCTTTTCTAGCTTCCCCAAAAATGCGTTTTCAAATTCAAACAAAACTTGAATGAAAAAGGGTGGTTTGACGTATGTCTCTCCTTTCCCCGGTTGTACGAACGCTTGACGTATGTCTCGTTGCTCGGAAAATCGTCATTCTATTTTCGAAGTATAAAAACTCACCAATCTTGGCCCTTGTGGCCAATCCAAACCTTTCGCGCCTTTGCGCGTTTATTTTCAACCTTCTTACGCCTTGCGCGAATTTAACGCCTCCGTGCGTTTGTCTTTTATTTTCAACATTGTACGCCTCCGTGCGTTTGTCTTTATTTTCAAACCTTTTACGCCTCTGTGCGTCTGTCTTTTTTCTCTTAAACATTTACGCCTTGCGCGAGTTTATCGCCTTAGCGTCTGTCTTTCACCTTTTAAAAAGCTTTTTACGCCTTTGTGCGTTTTCAAACAATTCTTTTTAAGAACTACGTAAGCTTTGAATTCTCCGACTACCGGGAGATACGTAGGAGCAGGATCGTCATCTTGTCAAGCCCGTTAATAAAAAAATCTTTTTTTTCTTTTTTCTATTTCATTTGTTTTTATCTCTTTCTTCACCTCACGTTATATTTTCTTTTTCCTTTATATACATATATGATTAAGCATGCAAGCAAAACGTCAAAAACATTTTTTAGCCTAAGCCAACTAAGAGGTTCCCGTTGAGTACAACGGATGTGAGGGGTGCTAATACCTTCCCCTCGCATAATCGACTTTCGAGCCTAAAATCTCTTTTTCAAGGTAATTTAGAACTTTTTTCCTTTTTCCCCGAAAAATTAAAAGTTCAGTCGTAATTTAGAATTAGTGATTCAACGCTAGCCAATAGCTTGACATCTGAAATTCGACGCGACAGAAATGGCGACTTCACTGGGGATGTTACTTAAACACTTTGTTTTCGTGTATGATAAGTCAAGCCTATCTTAGTCGGCTTTTAGGATAAAATGTTTTTATTTTGCTTGCACGCTTATGCCTTATCATCATTATTTGTTTATCTTTTCTCGCTTTATATGTATTTGTTTCATATTGCTTTATGTTCATATTATATATGTTGTGGGGTTACTTGAGCGGTGTTACTCCACATTGTTCGGGTTAATGCCGGACGTGTGAGGCTCTATTCCCGAGCTTTGAGAAAAAAATTAAGATAGGATGGGGTTGCGTAGCGGAGGCCCACTTGACGTATGTCTTGAAGGGAAGATGCGAAAACCCCGCCTAGAGTAGATTTCACTTGGAATATATTGAGGTCTTGCGAGCATTTGCAATTGACGACAATAGTTCCATGTGAAGTCCGTGATCTCTAGGGACCTTTTAGAGAATCTCATCTTTAGAGCCTACACGTGAGGATGGGGGAAATTTTGAACATACATATGCATACCATACATTTACATGCATGAAAATAATTTTCGCATATCACTTTGCTTTATAGGAAATTAATTGCACTTTTTAATTTCTTTGTGAAGCAAGACAAAAAAAAAAAAAATTCATGCATTTACATACATCATTCATTATCATGCATATGTCCATCTTCGAGTTCAAAACTCATTTCCTTTTCTTTCTTATCCTCAGGATTTCTCATAATCCGAATTGAGTATTCAGTGTTTGCATTTTCTCCGCAACACTACGCGTCTTTCCATAAAGAGAAGTGGCTCATCGTCTCGAAGCAACTCACGCCTACAACACTCGAGCAGCTTTAAAGAAGAAAATGGAGAATTTAGAGCAAGAGAATCACGAGCTTCGTGAAGAATTAACATCCATGAAAACGGAGATGGAAAAACTAACGGAGTTAGTGAAGCTACTAGCTGCCGCGCAAATCCCGACACCTCCTCCTCCCTCCAGTTCTCAAGAGCAAGCATCAGCATTTGCTTCGACTTCAACATTGCATGTCGATGCTCTACAACACTCTAAACCCCTCGGCTGTACGTGGGGCATGCCTTTTGAGTTTGGGGAAGAGTCTATCCCAATTCCCACTACTCTCCTAGAAGCTCCGGTATCTCAACCCGAGATTACCTTCCCTCGGGCTACTGTGGCCTTCACAACGCCAGTGGTCCATACCACTCAATATGATCACGGGCCTATCTTTCATACCGAAAGTGTAGGTGTCCAAGATAAGATGGCAGATTTCCAAGAGAAATTCGAGGAAATGCAAAAGGAGATTAAGGCCCTCCGAGGGAAGGATTTATTCGGGAAGGACGCCCATGATCTCTGCCTTGTACCCAATGTCAAGATCCCTCCTAAATTCAAGGTCCCGGATTTTGAAAAGTACAAGGGGAATGCTTGCCCGCAAAGTCACTTGGTAATGTACGCAAGGAAGATGTCAACGCAAACCGACAACCATCAGCTGCTTATCCATTATTTCCAAGATAGCTTAACCGGTGCCGCTTTAAAGTGGTACATGGGTTTGGATAGTACTAAAATTCGAACCTTCAATGACTTGGGAGAGGCGTTTGTCCGCCAATACAAATATAATTTGGACATGGCCCCGGACCGGGACCAACTCCGGGCCATGGCCCAAAAGGACAAAGAGACCTTTAAGGAGTACGCACAAAGATGGAGAGAGATAGCGGCTCAGATTAGCCCGCCTCTTGAAGAAAAGGAAATGACCAAGATATTTTTGAATACTCTTGGTTCCTTTTATTATGAACGAATGGTTGCGAGTGCGCCAAGTGACTTCACCGAGATGGTAAGCATGGGCGTACGTTTGGAAGATGCGGTCCGAGAGGGACGCTTAGTGAAAGAAAGTGCTCCATCAAGCAGCACTAAGAGATTCGGGGGTGGCTACCCAAGGAAGAAAGAGCAAGATATTGGCATGATTGGCCATGGAGGACCTCATCAAGGGTACTCAGCATATCCACATATCTCTGTCATTTCACCTACCATCTCAACACCTCCAAGCTACCAGATTCAGGTCCCACAAAGGCCTCCCCCTCCTTATCAACCAGCATATCAACAACAACAACATCCACAAAATCCACAACCATATTATCAACAACCACATCCGCAAGGTCAGCAGCAAGTCCGACCTCAAGCACCTCAACTACCATTCAATCATCAGAATCGCCCAAGAGCGGTATTCGATCCGATACCCATGAAGTACGCGGACTTGCTCCCGGCTTTACTTGCGAGAAACCTCGTACAAACAAAGGCGCCACCTCCCGTACCAGAGGTGTTACCTCCATGGCATCGACATGACCTTACATGCACATACCATCAAGGGGCACCAGGCCATGACGTTGAACGTTGCCTTGCTTTAAAGAATGAGGTCCAGAAGCTAGTCCGTACCAAAGTATTGACCTTCAAGGACTCAAACCCAAACGTCCAAACTAACCCGCTGCCAAACCATGTCTCCTCTATCAACATGGTTCAAACATGTCAAGGAGCCAGTCCTATTTTGAAGGCCCAAGACATCAAGACGCCTCTAGTTCCACTGCACATCAAGATGTGTAAGGCAACTATGTTCGAGCACGATCATGCTAGTTGCGACGAATGCTCAGTGAGTCCTCGAGGATGTATGAAAATCCAAAATGACATACAAGGACTGTTGGACAAAAAGGAGCTTGTTGTCACAAAAAAGGACAAAAGCATATGTGTTATAATCCCGGAATTTAATATCCCGGATTACTTGGAGTTAGCCCCCAGCAGCCAGAAGCCTGCCGCTACTCCTCTCATAATATGCTTACCAGGGCCTGCCCCATACACTTCCAACAAGGCAGTTCCTTACAAATACCTTGCAACCATGGTAAATGAAGGTCAAGAGGTACCTATTCCTCCCTTAGCCCCTGTCGGTAATATCACGGACAGTAGCAAAATGCTAAGGAGTGGACGGATTCTTCCCGCAGTAGTCCAAGAAAAGGTCAGTACCCCGGTATTTGAACCAAGGCAAACCCAAGACCCCTGCACAAACAAAGATGTAGGTCAATCCAGTGGGGCAAATACCGATTCGGATCTTGATGAGGTTTTGAAACTAATCAAGAAAAGCGAATACAAGGTTGTGGACCAGTTGTTGCAAACACCTTCGAAAATCTCTATGTTGTCCTTACTGTTAAACTCCGAAGCACATAGAGAATCATTGATGAAGGTTTTGAACCAAGCCTTCGTGGAGCACGATATAACCCTTGGCCAATTCGGGGGGATTGTCGGAAACATCATTGTATGTAACAACTTAAGCTTCAGTGATGAGGAACTCCCGGAGCAAGGAAGGCACCATAATTTGGCATTACATATCTCGGTAAACTGCAAGTCGGATGCTTTATCAAACGTACTTGTAGATACCGGCTCATCATTGAACGTAATGGCCAAGACAACCCTTGACCAGCTTTCTTACCAGGGGACCCCCATGAGGCCAAGTGGGGTGGTTGTTAAAGCCTTTGACGGCTCAAGAAAGTCAGTAATTGGAGAGGTAGATCTGCCCATCACAGTCGGGCCGCACATTCCAAATCACCTTCCAAGTAATGGACATACAAGCAGCGTACAGTTGTTTGTTAGGACGTCCATGGATCCATGAAGCCGGAGCAGTAACGTCCACACTTCACCAAAAGCTGAAGTTTGAGAAGAATGGAAAGCTAGTCACTGTGAGAGGGGAGGAAGCTCTGTTAGTCAGCCATCTGTCGGCCTTCTCGTTCATCGGTGCTGATACCGTTGATGGGACATCATTCCAAGGTCTTTCCTTAGATGATGAGGGTGCCACAAAGAATGGAGCATCCATAATTTCTTACGAAAGTGCACAAAGGACAGTGCGAGATGATTTACTCCCGGGTTGGGGAAAGACGATAAGCCTTCCGGAGCATAGGCATAGAGAAGGGTTGGGTTTCACTTCAACCACAAGAGTTGCCGAACCAAGCGCTAGCATTGAACCGCTCAAGGACATTTTCCACAGCGCCAGTTTAGAAACTAATGCCATCACTGAAGATGGATCGGAAGAAGCGGCACATGTCCATGTAACGCCCGGAGGAGTTTGTCGCAATTGGGACGCTGTCGACGTTCTTTCTGTTATTCAATTGTCAAAGTAATGTGTTTATTTATTTATCGTTTTCAAAAAAAGATCCCTTCGTCTTGCCCAAAGCGAAGAAGGACTCATGTAGGGCTTGTTTAAAGTACTATTATCATAAATAAAATTTGTCGTTTTTATCACGACCTTTCTACTTCGTTGTTTTATTGTCGTTTTTCCGAAAAAATGGTAACACAAAAAACCAAAAAAAAAACAAAATCAATCATAAGTATATTTTCTTCCTTTTAAACTTCAAAAAGTCTGCATTTTCTCTCATTTCACTAAAATCAATCATCCATCATTTGCAGACTAAACGTCCATAAACCCGTTGAACTCCATAACCCTAGGCTCTCTCCCAACTTTGAATTCCCTGTTTACGAAGCGGAAGACGAAGAGGATGAAGAGATTCCGGATGAAATCAAGCGTCTATTAGAACAAGAGAGGAAGACTATTCAGCCTCATGAAGAAGCAATAGAGGTTATCAACTTGGGGTTCTGAAAAGGACAAGAAAGAAATCAAGATCGGGGCATTGTTGGATGCATCCGTCAAAGAAAGAATCATCAAGCTTCTTGAAGAATATGTGGATATCTTTGCATGGTCATACCAAGATATGCCAGGATTGGATCCTGAGATTGTGGAGCATCATCTACCTCTAAAACCTGAATGTTCGCCAGTCAAGCAGAAGTTGAGAAGAACTCGTCCTGACATGGCCCTCAAGATCAAAGAGGAGGTGCAAAAGCAAATTAACGCTGGATTTCTTGTTACATCAGAATACCCTCAGTGGTTGGCCAACATAGTGCCTGTTCCCAAGAAGGACGGTAAGGTTCGGATGTGCGTCGACTACCGAGATTTAAACAAAGCTAGTCCAAAAGACGACTTCCCTTTACCCCACATTGACATATTGGTCGACAATACTGCCAAGTCCAAGGTATTCTCCTTCATGGATGGCTTCTCTGGATACAATCAAATTAAAATGGCTGTTGAAGATAGAGAAAAAACATCTTTCATTACACCATGGGGCACCTTTTGTTATCAAGTGATGCCTTTTGGCTTAACAAATGCGGGTGCTACCTATCAAAGGGGCATGACCACTCTTTTCCACGACATGATACACAAAGAAATTGAAGTATATGTCGACGACATGATTGTCAAATCAGGAACTGAAGAGGAACATGTTGAATATTTGCTAAGGATGTTTCAACGTCTGAGAAAATATCGGCTTCGCCTGAACCCTAACAAATGTACATTCGGCGTGAGATCTGGAAAACTCCTAGGTTTCATTGTCAGTCAAAAAGGTATCGAGGTAGATCCCGACAAGGTCAAAGCCATCAGAGAAATGCCTGCTCCTCAAACTGAGAAGCAAGTAAGGGGATTTCTAGGACGTTTAAATTACATCTCTAGATTCATATCCCACATGACAGCCACATGTGGACCCATCTTCAAGCTACTTCGCAAAAATCAAGAAGTGGTATGGACAGAAGATTGCCAGAAAGCCTTTGACAGCATCAAGGAGTACCTACTAGAACCTCCAATACTTATCCCTCCAGTCGAAGGAAGACCTTTAATCATGTACTTAACCGTATTGGAGGACTCCATGGGTTGTGTACTCGGACAACAAGACGAGACCGGTAGAAAAGAGCACGCTGTCTACTACCTAAGCAAGAAGTTTACGGACTGCGAGTCCCGATACTCTCTACTCGAGAAGACTTGTTGTGCATTAGCTTGGGCTGCTAGGTGTCTTCGCCACTACATGCTTAATCATACTACTTGGTTGATATCCAAAATGGATCCAATCAAGTACATCTTTGAAAAGCCCGCCTTAACCGGAAGGATCGCCCGTTGGCAGATGTTGTTATCAGAATACGACATCGAATACCACACTCAAAAAGCTATCAAGGCCAGCATTCTTGCCGATCATTTGGCTCATCAACCAATCGAGGATTATCAACCAATCAAGTTTGACTTCCCCGATGAAGAAATCATGTATCTAAAGATGAAGGATTATGACGAGCCACTATTCGGCGAAGGTCCAGATCCCGAATCTAGATGGAAGTTAATCTTTGATGGAGCTGTCAATGTCTATGGCAATGGAATTGGGGCAGTTATCATCACCCCCGACGGCAAACATCTCCCTTTCGCTGCAAGACTTTCATTCGACTGTACAAACAATATGGCGGAGTATGAAGCTTGTATTCTGGGAATTGAGGAAGCCATTGATCTAAGGATCAAGAACCTCGACATTTATGGAGACTCAGCTCTTGTGATCAATCAAATCAATGGAGATTGGGAAACTCGCCACACCGGCTTGATTCCTTACAAAGATTACGCAAGACGTTTGCTAACTTTTTTCAACAAAGTTAAGCTGCATCATATTCCTCGAGATGAGAATCAAATGGCGGATGCTTTGGCAACCTTGTCTTCCATGTATGAGGTCAGCCGCCGGAGTGAGATTCCAACAATCAAGGTTCAACATCTAGAAAGGCCTGCACATGTGTTTGCAGCCGAAGCAGTCATAGATAACCAGCCATGGTTCCATGACATCAAAAGTTTCCTCCAAAAGCAAGAGTACCCGCATGGGGCATCCAACAAGGATAAGAAAACTCTGCGAAGATTAGCTGGCAACTTCTTTCTAAAGGGAGAAGTTTTATACAAGAGGAATTTTGATATGGTGCTACTCAGATGCGTCGATGAGCAAGAAGCCGATCGTATAATGCATGAGATACATGAGGGTTCCTTCGGGACTCATTCCAGTGGGCATACAATGGCTAGGAAGATCTTAAGGGCCGGATATTACTGGATGACCTTGGAGAGTGATTGCTACAAGCATGCCAGAAAGTGCCATAAATGTCAAATTTATGCGGACAAGATCCATATGCCACCAACGGCTCTGAATGTCCTCTCTTCCCCATGGCCTTTCTCCATGTGGGGTATCGATATGATTGGTAGGATTGAACCCAAAGCTTCAAATGGGCATCGCTTCATCTTAGTTGCGATTGACTACTTCACCAAATGGGTCGAAGCTGCGTCATACGCCAACGTCACCAAACAAGTGGTGGTCCGATTTATTAAGAATCATATCATCTGTCGATATGGTATTCCCAGCAAGATCATCACCGACAATGGGACCAATCTGAACAACAAAATGATGAAGGAGCTATGTCAAGAGTTCAAAATCGAGCATCATAACTCCTCTCCTTATAGACCTCAGATGAATGGCGCAGTTGAAGCTGCAAATAAAAACATCAAGAAAATAGTGCAAAAGATGGTGGTCACCTACAAGGATTGGCACGAAATGTTGCCATATGCCTTGCACGGGTATCGTACTTCAGTACGTACATCGACAGGGGCAACCCCTTTCTCTTTAGTATACGGCATGGAAGCAGTGCTCCCCGTAGAAGTCGAAATCCCGTCATTGAGAATCTTGATGGAAGCTAAATTGTCAGAGGCTGAATGGTGTCAAAACAGATACGATCAGTTGAACTTAATTGAGGAGAAACGCATGACCGCCTTGTGTCATGGACAACTGTATCAACAGAGGATGAAACAAGCTTTTGACAAGAAAGTTCGTCCTCGTGAAATCCAATAAGGAGACCTCGTGCTTAAAAGGATCCTATCTTTTCAACCCGATTCCAGGGGCAAATGGACGCCTAACTACGAAGGCCCGTATGTAGTCAAGAGAGTTTCTCCGGAGGAGCTTTGATTCTCACGACAATGGACGGCGAGGATTTTCCGCGTCCTGTGAATTCCGATGTAGTCAAGAAATATTTTGTCTAAAAAACAAAAGAACAGCTCGGTAAGTCGAAAACCTGAAAGGGCGACTTAGGCAAAAATGAGCGTCTCGGTGGACTGAAAACTCGAAAGGGCGGTCCAGGCAAAAATTAGAGACACAAAACAGAAATAATTATCCTGATAGGTCAAGAACCCGAAAGGGCGATCTATGCAAAAGTTAAGGATCAAAAGACAAGATAACTGCATCGGATTGACTACAGTTTACTTGGGGCAAATCAGCTGTCAAAGGACTCGGAATCTGAAGCATCCAAACAGTGAATTCAAAGTTGTTAGGGGGAATAACGGTTATTGTGTTCAATGAACCTTCCCTGTATATTTACCATTTTTTCAACTTTGTAAGGTCCGTGGAGCCACGCCGTTGGCGGGCCACCACCCCATTAATAAAATTTCTTCCTAGTGAAGTCTTTACATTTTGTTGGGAATTCCCATTTATTTTGCTTAGTCATTTCTTCTATTTTTGATAATAGTACTTGGAACGAAGCTTTTTTTCAAAAGAAAAATTTAAATCTGTTTGGAAGGCATAAATAATAAACACATTCTCTTTGGACTTGCGAATAATTGAAGTGCGCGCCAGCAGCTAGCCTGAGAGCGGATAAACTTCACAAGCTAAATATGGTCAATTGCTAAAACAGATTTCCCCGGCGGAGTCCCCTGTGAATCAAAAGGAATATCCCCAGTGAATCAAAGCCCGACCTCGCTCAGCATTCAATCATAATCCCCAGTGGATTAGCACAACCCCCGGTGGATTAACAAACTCCCCAGGAAATCAACCTTTGTCCATACAATCAAAGCCCGACCTCGCTCGGCACCCTAATCAAAGCCCGACCTCGCTCGGCATTCAATTCAAACCAAAGCCCGACCTCGCTCGGCACCCAAACAAAACATAAGCACTCCCGACGGAATCACCAGTTCTTTTCCCCAGCGGATTAGCACGATTCCCCAGTGAAGTAACAATTTCCCCATGAGGTATGTGTTCCTCATCAATGGTTACGGCTTTACCCCGTCAACATTTTGGATGTGTTCCCTGTAACATCATCCCCGGCAAAGATCATCGAGTGTTTGCAATGCGACGTCGGTCCACTTTTCATTTTACCGGTCTAAATCTTGTTTCACCAAGTTGTCGGTCATGCAATAAATCAAAACATTTAGGGTATCCCCCAGTGCAAGCCAATCTTTCACACATCCCCAGTGGGAGTCCTGCATTAGTACATTCATACATTCATGCATTCATACATTTGTACAATCATACAAATCATGTGATCACGCATTCATGCATATACGCATTCATACATGCAACATACTGCAATATCATCTGTACGTGGTTGCTTTAACCACCACGTTTCTTACCAATTTATCATAAACAATCTGCATTTTTCTTTTCCTCAAATGTCATCCTCCAGTGATGTTACAAAATAAAGCCCAATTTTATTGGCATTCCCCAGGGAGTCATCATTCACTCTCACAAATACCAAATCATAACCAAAGCCCGACTTTGCTCGGCATCCCATCATAGTCACCAGTAAATATTCCCCAAGTGTCATCCCCAGTCCGTTTGGTCAAGTGATGTCACCCTTTTATGCCAAGTGGCAGTTCTTTAACGAACAGCTTGTGCATATTCCCCAGTTTTATGCCAAGTGGCAGTTCCTTAACGAACAGCTTGTGCATATTCCCCCAGTGTTGTGCCAAGTGACAAGTTCTTTGACGAACAGCTTGTGCATCCCTTTTCCCCAATTGAAGGGGCAATTCCGTAAGGAACGGCTTGTCAGCCGCATCCTCACTGTCGTCAATGAACGGTTCGGAAACCAACCCGGACAGTTGACATTTCTTTCTGTCGTCAATGAACAGTTCGGTAACCAACCCGGACAGTTGACATTTTTTCCTGTCGTCAATATAAGGTTCGGTAACCAATCCGGACAGTTGACATGTCATTTTTTCCTGTCGTCAATGTAAGGTTCGGTAACCAATCCGGACAGTTGACATGTTTTTATTTCCTGTCGTCAATGTAAGGTTCGGTAACCAATCCGGACAGTTGACATGTTTTTATTTCCTGTCGTCAATGTAAGGTTCGGTAACCAATCCGAACAGTTGACATGTTTTTATTTCCTGTCGTCAATGTAAGGTTCGGTAACCAATCCGGACAGTTGACATGCTTTTATTTCTTGTCGTCAATGTAAGGTTCGGTAACCAATCCGGACAGTTGACATGTTTTTATTTCTTGTCGTCAATGTAAGGTTCGGTAACCAATCCGGACAGTTGACATGTTTTTATTTCTTGTCGTCAATGTAAGGTTCGGTAACCAATCCGGACAGTTAACATGTTTTTACTTCCTATTGTCAATGAACGGTTCGGTAACCAATCCGGACAGTTGACATGTTTTTATTTCTTGTCGTCAATGTAAGGTTCGGTAACTAATCCGGACAGTTGACATGTTTTTATTTCTTGTCGTCAATGTAAGGTTCGGTAACCAATCCGGACAGTTGACATGTTTTTATTTCTTGTCGTCAATGTAAGGTTCGGTAACCAATCTGGACAGTTGACATGTCTTTCTATTTTCTGTTGTCAATGAACAGTTCGGTAAATAACCCGGACAGTTGACGCGACGTTTACTTTCTTGTCGTCAGTGGCCAGTTCGGCAACAACCCGAACAGCTGACATTTACCTTTTCATTCTTTGTTGTCAGTGGCAGTTCGGCAGCAACCCGAACAACTGACACCTATCCCCAGTGTGGTCTTTTTTTTATCATCATCTTTTACATCCATATTTACATCATGCATTCATAGCATTTGCATACATGCATAACACTCGTAATTCATGAAAATATTTAGTCAAAAAACGGTGTACTCTATATTTAAGTCTCTTCAACCCGTCCATTTCAAATCATTTTCAATCTCCGGGACGAAGAAACTTAAATAGGGGCATCTGTCATACCCCATTTTTTGACTTATATTTTTGTGTGTGTTTCATCTTTTATTATTTTCATTTTTTATTATTACTTTGTATTATTTCCTCCTTGTTGTAGTACTTTTGTTTGCATTTTATTACTAGCATTTCCATTAGCCTTAATATCATTAATAGTGTCATTTTGTTTTTCTTTAATAATATTATTATTATTACCTTTACTACTATTTATTTTAATTAATAAGTTTTATCTTTTTTATTGTCATTTTATTATTATTATTAAATATCATTTTTTTATTATTAGTATTATCCACTATTTTCCTTATTATCATCATCATTTGCATTTCTTGCATGTTTTATCATCATTATCATCATTATATATTATTATTATTTTCCTCATTTTTCCTTTTATTTTAAATGCAAAAATTAAAAAAAAGTGGAGTTCGCAGTGCGAACTCACCTTCGCACTGCGACCTCTGCGAAAATTTCTGCAGATTTTTATGCATTTGTTTATCCTTTTTGCATTCAACTACAATTATTATTAGTAGCATTATTACTTGTATTCTTGCTATTTTGTGACTGATTTAGTGCAGCAAGGCAGAATTTAATGTGTGACATTAAAGGTAAAAGGAAAGAGGAACTTTCTTCCAACCTCTCATGTGATCAAACAAATTGGCTACCCTTGGTCAGTTTTTGTCCCTCCAAATTGACCCCTCACCCAATCTAAACTTGTCAGCCAGCTGCTTGATCCCTTTCCTTCCCTTTTCCCCTGCCAAAACCAGTCAATCTCAAGTGGTTTATGTTGCAAAAAAGCTGTTTGACATGCCCTGTTTTGACCTGAATTTCTTCCCCCACACATAAGCCCACATGCTAATTTTGATTCCCCCAATCTCCCTGTACATGGCAGTACACGTTTTGATTGTTTGACCTTCCAAGATTGCAAGGATTGATCCCAAGAATCATCCCTTTTGCAGCTGCCCTGTTTTACAGTTTTTACCATCATTACCTTCTAGAATCAATGGCATTTGTGGCTGAGATCAGTCAAGACCTTGCCCCTTGGCACAAGGCAAAGCAATTCCTATCCATTAGCATTAAATGCAAAGTGTTCTAGCCTGAGTTTAGCTCATGATCAGCTAGTGTTCTAGGATTTGGTTCATCATTACATAGATTGCATCTATGCCTATAAAAGGGAATGCAAGGCACTAGGATTTAACACACTGAATACACATTAAAAACCAGTCAAAAACAGACCAATTCAGAGAGCAAACACACACGAAATTCACACCAAAAATCCCTTGCATTGCAACACAAAAACAGTCCATCACAAACACTTAGAACTTTGTTCATAACCTCTCACAAAGCAAGCAAGCCACTTCCAATCTTGTTCAAGCATTGCTAGGAGTTCTGTAAGTCTCCTATAATCTTTCTTTTCTATTGTATTTGCTGCTTGCATATCTTGCTTTGTCCAATTTTACTTTGTAAACCAAAACCCCTTTTGAACCTCAAAAAGGACCTCAAAGGGGCCAAGCTTTAAAACTGTGATTTTCCACCCCTTTTTCTTCCATTTTGTCAATTTTTTTTAACCTCCTTTAGGTTCTGAATCTTACTTAGAAGCAGTTTCTGAACTTCTGTTCAGAAACAGCTTCTGAGTTGAAAAATTCGCATACTTCGCAGAGCAAAGTATTGCTCGCACTGCGAACACACCAGAACCTGACTTCGCAGAGCCAATTTCTGGTTGCTCTGCGAAGTATGTGAAATTCAGAATATGAATCAGGCATTCAAATGTCAAATTTTTGGGATTCTAGCCCTTGATTCAGAACTTAAAGAGGGTTAAAACCATTTTGGTCCAAATCCAATTCATAATCATGCACAACTTTGAAGATTTCTCAAGTTCGTGCGACAAATTTTGAGTAACTTGTGAAACAAGTTATATTCTTAATATTTTCAAAACCAAGTTTGAAGCAACAAGCTAAGTTCGTCTATTTCAAAACAAACTTGAACAACTATGTTGTTCATGATTTTCAACCCAAACGCGAACTAAAGCCAAGCTTGCTCATTCTTTTAAAACCAAGCTCGAATCGAGCCGAACTTGTAAACTTTCCAATTTTTGCATGTTTTATAATTGTGTTTGTCACTCAAACTTGAACCAAACTTGTCCTTGAGTTTCAATAACTTAAGCAACAAGTAACGTTCGTGATTTTCAATAAAATCGAACAACAAATTTGTTCGCGTCTTTTCTTTTCTTTTACAACTTTCCTTTTAAAGCTTTGGTTCCCTTTGAGGTTTTCTCCGAGTAACAAAACCAAACTTGAATGAAAAAGGGTGGTTTGACGTATGTCTCTCCTTTCCCCGATCGGATAAACACTTGACGTATGTCTCGTTGCTTAGACGATCGTCATTCTTTTCTAGCTTCCCCAAAAATGCGTTTTCAAATTCAAACAAAACTTGAATGAAAAAGGGTGGTTTGACGTATGTCTCTCCTTTCCCCGGTTGTACGAACGCTTGACGTATGTCTCGTTGCTCGGAAAATCGTCATTCTATTTTCGAAGTATAAAAACTCACCAATCTTGGCCCTTGTGGCCAATCCAAACCTTTCGCGCCTTTGCGCGTTTATTTTCAACCTTCTTACGCCTTGCGCGAATTTAACGCCTCCGTGCGTTTGTCTTTTATTTTCAACATTGTACGCCTCCGTGCGTTTGTCTTTATTTTCAAACCTTTTACGCCTCTGTGCGTCTGTCTTTTTTCTCTTAAACATTTACGCCTTGCGCGAGTTTATCGCCTTAGCGTCTGTCTTTCACCTTTTAAAAAGCTTTTTACGCCTTTGTGCGTTTTCAAACAATTCTTTTTAAGAACTACGTAAGCTTTGAATTCTCCGACTACCGGGAGATACGTAGGAGCAGGATCGTCATCTTGTCAAGCCCGTTAATAAAAAAATCTTTTTTTTCTTTTTTCTATTTCATTTGTTTTTATCTCTTTCTTCACCTCACGTTATATTTTCTTTTTCCTTTATATACATATATGATTAAGCATGCAAGCAAAACGTCAAAAACATTTTTTAGCCTAAGCCAACTAAGAGGTTCCCGTTGAGTACAACGGATGTGAGGGGTGCTAATACCTTCCCCTCGCATAATCGACTTTCGAGCCTAAAATCTCTTTTTCAAGGTAATTTAGAACTTTTTTCCTTTTTCCCCGAAAAATTAAAAGTTCAGTCGTAATTTAGAATTAGTGATTCAACGCTAGCCAATAGCTTGACATCCGAAATTCGACGCGACAGAAATGGCGACTTCACTGGGGATGTTACTTAAACACTTTGTTTTCGTGTATGATAAGTCAAGCCTATCTTAGTCGGCTTTTAGGATAAAATGTTTTTATTTTGCTTGCACGCTTATTGTAACACCCTAACCCTTAACCGCCGATTATTAACTTTAATAAAGAAAACGTTAAGGACATAGGAAGTTACAACATAATGAAAACGCATTTTCATAAACATCAACAGAAAAATCAAAATATATTTGATTCACAAACAGCAGCGGAAAATAACCAACTCAACTTATAACCAAACATGCATATATTACACAAAAATATATACATAAGATTTTCAAAAGAGGCAATTCAACAACAGAGACTATTGCCAAATCTATACACAAACGTTCAGATACCCAAAATGGTGTTACAAATATCAGAGCCCTAGACTCTAACTAGGATACAACACCTAGTACCAAAAATGTAAGGATAGCTAAGCTATGCCCTCACCACTACAAAAGCTCCTAGACAGCAAAGGGCTATTCCTCAACGATAGCCTCGCCAACCTGATAATCTGGATCCCCAAAGATCCAGCGAAATAACACATAACAGAGAGTGTTAGTATCACAAATAATAAACATGTATAAATAACACACTATTATACATAACCAAAACTCAACACGTAATTGACAACACACCAAACTCATCAAATACAAATACCACTCACAACCATTATGCACACATAATATCACTTAACAACCATTATGCTCACATAATCCCTAAAATGCACACTAATGTCAATTAGGATGCATGCCTCAAAATGCATTCTCTAATGCATGTGGTACCAAATCATTTCGGATAAACTTATATCCTTATCAAGCTCTCTTGATAACCACGCTCTCATGGATTTCATATCCGCTCCGGATATCATCAAATAATGAAATGCATGATGTTTCACTTAGCAAATATATGATACTCTTATCACTATACTTACTAATACAACTAATTATCAGCTCTCTGATAATTATCACAACAACAACAAACACAAACAACACAACTAATTATCAGCTCTCTGATAATTATCACAACATCAACAACAACAACAAACACCACTACTAGGCTCTCATGGCCAAATCATAAGACACAACAAGAATATACTCACCAAGTTCAACAATCTCAACTTTACTTGAACAATTACTCTTTAGGAAGCACTAAGAATAAGTTAAAATGGTGGGCAAGGTTTCCAAAACATATAATGAGAATGCAGTAGCAAAAAGCCATCCCCGCGCGTACCAGGACCTCCAGAACAACTCAACGAAGTTGGCCTGTCCAGGGTTGGTCGCTACAAGCGAGCCCTTGGTCGCTACAAGCGAGCCTGGTCGCTACAAGCGCCAGTGTGGTCGCTACAAGCGCAGATAGGCAGGGAATTATCCTGTCTGGTCGCTACAAGCGACCATCCGTCGCTACAGCGACCATATCAGTACACAGTCATGTAAAAATGTGATTTTTCCACCATTTTAACCCATTCAAGGTTACCCAACTTCCAGAACATGTTAAAACAACTTTCCATCATAAAACATCATTTAAAAACAATCACAAGCAAGGCTTGTATCTAGCAAAGAATTTAGGGTTTAAAACACTAAACTTTTCATAACTTTTCTTATGAATTCACAACACAATAACTTCAACAAAAACATGCTAACAACATCACTTAGCATTCCAGCAAGCAAAACATAATCATTAACAACTTTAAACCATAAAAACTTCCTAACAAAACCTAGACAAAGTGAAGGAGAAGTTTGGGATGGAGAAATAGACATTCTCCCCTTCTCTTAATCACTTGTAATTCAAGTAATACTAACTCTCTTACCTTCTCAAAATCTCTAGCAACTCAAGCTTTCTCTTGTTCACTTGCCCTAGCTTTTCTCTTTCTCTTCTCCTCCTCTTCTTTCACGTTTTCTTCTTCTCCAAAAGCAATGAATAGTGATTCAAAAAGTTTTGTGATTATCTCTTATAATTCAAGTAAAAACAATCTTGGCCATCCATTCTTACTAACTCTCAAGGACTAATCTTAGCCTTTCAATCCAATCCAAGCTCACTACTATCATAACCACTTGATCATTACTACTCATAAACCCCAAAAGCCCAATACTATTCATCCTCTTGGCCCAAAACTCTAAAAACTCGATTACGAACTTATCTTCGCGCTAAATAATTATTCCTCGATTACTAGAAAATATTTTATAAACGCAAATCCATAAAATAAAATATATAAAAATATAATATACGAAAATAGGGTCGTTACACTTATGCCTTATCATCATTATTTGTTTATCTTTTCTCGCTTTATATGTATTTGTTTCATATTGCTTTATGTTCATATTATATATGTTGTGGGGTTACTTGAGCGGTGTTACTCCACATTGTTCGGGTTAATGCCGGACGTGTGAGGCTCTATTCCCGAGCTTTGAGAAAAAAATTAAGATAGGATGGGGTTGCGTAGCGGAGGCCCACTTGACGTATGTCTTGAAGGGAAGATGCGAAAACCCCGCCTAGAGTAGATTTCACTTGGAATATATTGAGGTCTTGCGAGCATTTGCAATTGACGACAATAGTTCCATGTGAAGTCCGTGATCTCTAGGGACCTTTTAGAGAATCTCATCTTTAGAGCCTACACGTGAGGATGGGGGAAATTTTGAACATACATATGCATACCATACATTTACATGCATGAAAATAATTTTCGCATATCACTTTGCTTTATAGGAAATTAATTGCACTTTTTAATTTCTTTGTGAAGCAAGACAAAAAAAAAAAAATTCATGCATTTACATACATCATTCATTATCATGCATATGTCCATCTTCGAGTTCAAAACTCATTTCCTTTTCTTTCTTATCCTCAGGATTTCTCATAATCCGAATTGAGTATTCAGTGTTTGCATTTTCTCCGCAACACTACGCGTCTTTCCATAAAGAGAAGTGGCTCATCGTCTCGAAACAACTCACGCCTACAACACTCGAGCAGCTTTAAAGAAGAAAATGGAGAATTTAGAGCAAGAGAATCACGAGCTTCGTGAAGAATTAACATCCATGAAAACGGAGATGGAAAAACTAACGGAGTTAGTGAAGCTACTAGCTGCCGCGCAAATCCCGACACCTCCTCCTCCCTCCAGTTCTCAAGAGCAAGCATCAGCATTTGCTTCGACTTCAACATTGCATGTCGATGCTCTACAACACTCTAAACCCCTCGGCTGTACGTGGGGCATGCCTTTTGAGTTTGGGGAAGAGTCTATCCCAATTCCCACTACTCTCCTAGAAGCTCCGGTATCTCAACCCGAGATTACCTTCCCTCGGGCTACTGTGGCCTTCACAACGCCAGTGGTCCATACCACTCAATATGATCACGGGCCTATCTTTCATACCGAAAGTGTAGGTGTCCAAGATAAGATGGCAGATTTCCAAGAGAAATTCGAGGAAATGCAAAAGGAGATTAAGGCCCTCCGAGGGAAGGATTTATTCGGGAAGGACGCCCATGATCTCTGCCTTGTACCCAATGTCAAGATCCCTCCTAAATTCAAGGTCCCAGATTTTGAAAAGTACAAGGGGAATGCTTGCCCGCAAAGTCACTTGGTAATGTACGCAAGGAAGATGTCAACGCAAACCGACAACCATCAGCTGCTTATCCATTATTTCCAAGATAGCTTAACCGGTGCCGCTTTAAAGTGGTACATGGGTTTGGATAGTACTAAAATTTGAACCTTCAATGACTTGGGAGAGGCGTTTGTCCGCCAATACAAATATAATTTGGACATGGCCCCGGACCGGGACCAACTCCGGGCCATGGCCCAAAAGGACAAAGAGACCTTTAAGGAGTACGCACAAAGATGGAGAGAGATAGCGGCTCAGATTAGCCCGCCTCTTGAAGAAAAGGAAATGACCAAGATATTTTTGAATACTCTTGGTTCCTTTTATTATGAACGAATGGTTGCGAGTGCGCCAAGTGACTTCACCGAGATGGTAAGCATGGGCGTACGTTTGGAAGATGCGGTCCGAGAGGGACGCTTAGTGAAAGAAAGTGCTCCATCAAGCAGCACTAAGAGATTCGGGGGTGGCTACCCAAGGAAGAAAGAGCAAGATATTGGCATGATTGGCCATGGAGGACCTCATCAAGGGTACTCAGCATATCCACATATCTCTGCCATTTCACCTACCATCTCAACACCTCCAAGCTACCAGATTCAGGTCCCACAAAGGCCTCCCCCTCCTTATCAACCAGCATATCAACAACAACAACATCCACAAAATCCACAACCATATTATCAACAACCACGTCCGCAAGGTCAGCAGCAAGTCCGACCTCAAGCACCTCAACTACCATTCAATCATCAGAATCGCCCAAGAGCGGTATTCGATCCGATACCCATGAAGTACGCGGACTTGCTCCCGGCTTTACTTGCGAGAAACCTCGTACAAACAAAGGCGCCACCTCCCGTACCAGAGGTGTTACCTCCATGGCATCGACATGACCTTACATGCACATACCATCAAGGGGCACCAGGCCATGACGTTGAACGTTGCCTTGCTTTAAAGAATGAGGTCCAGAAGCTAGTCCGTACCAAAGTATTGACCTTCAAGGACTCAAACCCAAACGTCCAAACTAACCCGCTGCCAAACCATGTCTCCTCTATCAACATGGTTCAAGAATGTCAAGGAGCCAGTCCTATTTTGAAGGCCCAAGACATCAAGACGCCTCTAGTTCCACTGCACATCAAGATGTGTAAGGCAACTATGTTCGAGCACGATCATGCTAGTTGCGACGAATGCTCAGTGAGTCCTCGAGGATGTATGAAAATCCAAAATGACATACAAGGACTGTTGGACAAAAAGGAGCTTGTTGTCACAAAAAAGGACAAAAGCATATGTGTTATAATCCCGGAATTTAATATCCCGGATTACTTGGAGTTAGCCCCCAGCAGCCAGAAGCCTGCCGCTACTCCTCTCATAATATGCTTACCAGGGCCTGCCCCATACACTTCCAACAAGGCAGTTCCTTACAAATACCTTGCAACCATGGTAAATGAAGGTCAAGAGGTACCTATTCCTCCCTTAGCCCCTGTCGGTAATATCACGGACAGTAGCAAAATGCTAAGGAGTGGACGGATTCTTCCCGCAGTAGTCCAAGAAAAGGTCAGTACCCCGGTATTTGAACCAAGGCAAACCCAAGACCCCTGCACAAACAAAGATGTAGGTCAATCCAGTGGGGCAAATACCGATTCGGATCTTGATGAGATTTTGAAACTAATCAAGAAAAGCGAATACAAGGTTGTGGACCAGTTGTTGCAAACACCTTCGAAAATCTCTATGTTGTCCTTACTGTTAAACTCCGAAGCACATAGAGAATCATTGATGAAGGTTTTGAACCAAGCCTTCGTGGAGCACGATATAACCCTTGGCCAATTCGGGGGGATTGTCGGAAACATCATTGTATGTAACAACTTAAGCTTCAGTGATGAGGAACTCCCGGAGCAAGGAAGGCACCATAATTTGGCATTACATATCTCGGTAAACTGCAAGTCGGATGCTTTATCAAACGTACTTGTAGATACCGGCTCATCATTGAACGTAATGGCCAAGACAACCCTTGACCAGCTTTCTTACCAGGGGACCCCCATGAGGCCAAGTGGGGTGGTTGTTAAAGCCTTTGACAGCTCAAGAAAGTCAGTAATTGGAGAGGTAGATCTGCCCATCACAGTCGGGCCGCACACATTCCAAATCACCTTCCAAGTAATGGACATACAAGCAGCGTACAGTTGTTTGTTAGGACGTCCATGGATCCATGAAGCCGGAGCAGTAACGTCCACACTTCACCAAAAGCTGAAGTTTGAGAAGAATGGAAAGCTAGTCACTGTGAGAGGGGAGGAAGCTCTGTTAGTCAGCCATCTGTCGGCCTTCTCGTTCATCGGTGCTGATACCGTTGATGGGACATCATTCCAAGGTCTTTCCTTAGATGATGAGGGTGCCACAAAGAATGGAGCATCCATGATTTCTTACGAAAGTGCACAAAGGACAGTGCGAGATGATTTACTCCCGGGTTGGGGAAAGACGATAAGCCTTCCGGAGCATAGGCATAGAGAAGGGTTGGGTTTCACTTCAACCACAAGAGTTGCCGAACCAAGCGCTAGCATTGAACCGCTCAAGGACATTTTCCACAGCGCCAGTTTAGAAACTAATGCCATCACTGAAGATGGATCGGAAGAAGCGGCACATGTCCATGTAACGCCCGGAGGAGTTTGTCGCAATTGGGACGCTGTCGACGTTCTTTCTGTTATTCAATTGTCAAAGTAATGTGTTTATTTATTTATCGTTTTCAAAAAAAGATCCCTTCGTCTTGCCCAAAGCGAAGAAGGACTCATGTAGGGCTTGTTTAAAGTACTATTATCATAAATAAAATTTGTCGTTTTTATCACGACCTTTCTACTTCGTTGTTTTATTGTCGTTTTTCCGAAAAAATGGTAACACAAAAAACCAAAAAAAAAAAAATCAATCATAAGTATATTTTCTTCCTTTTAAACTTCAAAAAGTCTGCATTTTCTCTCATTTCACTAAAATCAATCATCCATCATTTGCAGACTAAACGTCCATAAACCCGTTGAACTCCATAACCCTAGGCTCTCTCCCAACTTTGAATTCCCTGTTTACGAAGCGGAAGAGGAAGAGGATGAAGAGATTCCGGATGAAATCAAGCGTCTATTAGAACAAGAGAGGAAGACTATTCAGCCTCATGAAGAAGCAATAGAGGTTATCAACTTGGGTTCTGAAAAGGACAAGAAAGAAATCAAGATCGGGGCATTGTTGGATGCATCCGTCAAAGAAAGAATCATCAAGCTTCTTGAAGAATATGTGGATATCTTTGCATGGTCATACCAAGATATGCCAGGATTGGATCCTGAGATTGTGGAGCATCATCTACCTCTAAAACCTGAATGTTCGCCAGTCAAGCAGAAGTTGAGAAGAACTCGTCCTGACATGGCCCTCAAGATCAAAGAGGAGGTGCAAAAGCAAATTAACGCTGGATTTCTTGTTACATCAGAATACCCTCAGTGGTTGGCCAACATAGTGCCTGTTCCCAAGAAGGACGGTAAGGTTCGGATGTGCGTCGACTACCGAGATTTAAACAAAGCTAGTCCAAAAGACGACTTCCCTTTACCCCACATTGACATATTGGTCGACAATACTGCCAAGTCCAAGGTATTCTCCTTCATGGATGGCTTCTCTGGATACAATCAAATTAAAATGGCTGTTGAAGATAGAGAAAAAACATCTTTCATTACACCATGGGGCACCTTTTGTTATCAAGTGATGCCTTTTGGCTTAACAAATGCGGGTGCTACCTATCAAAGGGGCATGACCACTCTTTTCCACGACATGATACACAAAGAAATTGAAGTATATGTCGACGACATGATTGTCAAATCAGGAACTGAAGAGGAACATGTTGAATATTTGCTAAGGATGTTTCAACGTCTGAGAAAATATCGGCTTCGCCTGAACCCTAACAAATGTACATTCGGCGTGAGATCTGGAAAACTCCTAGGTTTCATTGTCAGTCAAAAAGGTATCGAGGTAGATCCCGACAAGGTCAAAGCCATCAGAGAAATGCCTGCTCCTCAAACTGAGAAGCAAGTAAGGGGATTTCTAGGACGTTTAAATTACATCTCTAGATTCATATCCCACATGACAGCCACATGTGGACCCATCTTCAAGCTACTTCGCAAAAATCAAGAAGTGGTATGGACAGAAGATTGCCAGAAAGCCTTTGACAGCATCAAGGAGTACCTACTAGAACCTCCAATACTTATCCCTCCAGTCGAAGGAAGACCTTTAATCATGTACTTAACCGTATTGGAGGACTCCATGGGTTGTGTACTCGGACAACAAGACGAGACCGGTAGAAAAGAGCACGCTGTCTACTACCTAAGCAAGAAGTTTACGGACTGCGAGTCCCGATACTCTCTACTCGAGAAGACTTGTTGTGCATTAGCTTGGGCTGCTAGGTGTCTTCGCCACTACATGCTTAATCATACTACTTGGTTGATATCCAAAATGGATCCAATCAAGTACATCTTTGAAAAGCCCGCCTTAACCGGAAGGATCGCCCGTTGGCAGATGTTGTTATCAGAATACGACATCGAATACCACACTCAAAAAGCTATCAAGGCCAGCATTCTTGCCGATCATTTGGCTCATCAACCAATCGAGGATTATCAACCAATCAAGTTTGACTTCCCCGATGAAGAAATCATGTATCTAAAGATGAAGGATTATGACGAGCCACTATTCGGCGAAGGTCCAGATCCCGAATCTAGATGGAAGTTAATCTTTGATGGAGCTGTCAATGTCTATGGCAATGGAATTGGGGCAGTTATCATCACCCCCGACAGCAAACATCTCCCTTTCGCTGCAAGACTTTCATTCGACTGTACAAACAATATGGCGGAGTATGAAGCTTGTATTCTGGGAATTGAGGAAGCCATTGATCTAAGGATCAAGAACCTCGACATTTATGGAGACTCAGCTCTTGTGATCAATCAAATCAATGGAGATTGGGAAACTCGCCACACCGGCTTGATTCCTTACAAAGATTACGCAAGACGTTTGCTAACTTTTTTCAACAAAGTTAAGCTGCATCATATTCCTCGAGATGAGAATCAAATGGCGGATGCTTTGGCAACCTTGTCTTCCATGTATGAGGTCAGCCGCCGGAGTGAGATTCCAACAATCAAGGTTCAACATCTAGAAAGGCCTGCACATGTGTTTGCAGCCGAAGCAGTCATAGATAACCAGCCATGGTTCCATGACATCAAAAGTTTCCTCCAAAAGCAAGAGTACCCGCATGGGGCATCCAACAAGGATAAGAAAACTCTGCGAAGATTAGCTGGCAACTTCTTTCTAAAGGGAGAAGTTTTATACAAGAGGAATTTTGATATGGTGCTACTCAGATGCGTCGATGAGCAAGAAGCCGATCGTATAATGCATGAGATACATGAGGGTTCCTTCGGGACTCATTCCAGTGGGCATACAATGGCTAGGAAGATCTTAAGGGCCGGATATTACTGGATGACCTTGGAGAGTGATTGCTACAAGCATGCCAGAAAGTGCCATAAATGTCAAATTTATGCGGACAAGATCCATATGCCACCAACGGCTCTGAATGTCCTCTCTTCCCCATGGCCTTTCTCCATGTGGGGTATCGATATGATTGGTAGGATTGAACCCAAAGCTTCAAATGGGCATCGCTTCATCTTAGTTGCGATTGACTACTTCACCAAATGGGTCGAAGCTGCGTCATACGCCAACGTCACCAAACAAGTGGTGGTCCGATTTATTAAGAATCATATCATCTGTCGATATGGTATTCCCAGCAAGATCATCACCGACAATGGGACCAATCTGAACAACAAAATGATGAAGGAGCTATGTCAAGAGTTCAAAATCGAGCATCATAACTCCTCTCCTTATAGACCTCAGATGAATGGCGCAGTTGAAGCTGCAAATAAAAACATCAAGAAAATAGTGCAAAAGATGGTGGTCACCTACAAGGATTGGCACGAAATGTTGCCATATGCCTTGCACGGGTATCGTACTTCAGTACGTACATCGACAGGGGCAACCCCTTTCTCTTTAGTATACGGCATGGAAGCAGTGCTCCCCGTAGAAGTCGAAATCCCGTCATTGAGAATCTTGATGGAAGCTAAATTGTCAGAGGCTGAATGGTGTCAAAACAGATACGATCAGTTGAACTTAATTGAGGAGAAACGCATGACCGCCTTGTGTCATGGACAACTGTATCAACAGAGGATGAAACAAGCTTTTGACAAGAAAGTTCGTCCTCGTGAAATCCAATAAGGAGACCTCGTGCTTAAAAGGATCCTATCTTTTCAACCCGATTCCAGGGGCAAATGGACGCCTAACTACGAAGGCCCGTATGTAGTCAAGAGAGTTTTCTCCGGAGGAGCTTTGATTCTCACGACAATGGACGGCGAGGATTTTCCGCGTCCTGTGAATTCCGATGTAGTCAAGAAATATTTTGTCTAAAAAACAAAAGAACAGCTCGGTAAGTCGAAAACCTGAAAGGGCGACTTAGGCAAAAATGAGCGTCTCGGTGGACTGAAAACTCGAAAGGGCGGTCCAGGCAAAAATTAGAGACACAAAACAGAAATAATTATCCTGATAGGTCAAGAACCCGAAAGGGCGATCTATGCAAAAGTTAAGGATCAAAAGACAAGATAACTGCATCGGATTGACTACAGTTTACTTGGGGCAAATCAGCTGTCAAAGGACTCGGAATCTGAAGCATCCAAACAGTGAATTCAAAGTTGTTAGGGGGAATAACGGTTATTGTGTTCAATGAACCTTCCCTGTATATTTACCATTTTTTCAACTTTGTAAGGTCCGTGGAGCCACGCCGTTGGCGGGCCACCACCCCATTAATAAAATTTCTTCCTAGTGAAGTCTTTACATTTTGTTGGGAATTCCCATTTATTTTGCTTAGTCATTTCTTCTATTTTTGATAATAGTACTTGGAACGAAGCTTTTTTTCAAAAGAAAAATTTAAATCTGTTTGGAAGGCATAAATAATAAACACATTCTCTTTGGACTTGCGAATAATTGAAGTGCGCGCCAGCAGCTAGCCTGAGAGCGGATAAACTTCACAAGCTAAATATGGTCAATTGCTAAAACAGATTTCCCCGGCGGAGTCCCCTGTGAATCAAAAGGAATATCCCCAGTGAATCAAAGCCCGACCTCGCTCAGCATTCAATCATAATCCCCAGTGGATTAGCACAACCCCCGGTGGATTAACAAACTCCCCAGGAAATCAACCTTTGTCCATACAATCAAAGCCCGACCTCGCTCGGCACCCTAATCAAAGCCCGACCTCGCTCGGCATTCAATTCAAACCAAAGCCCGACCTCGCTCGGCACCCAAACAAAACATAAGCACTCCCGACGGAATCACCAGTTCTTTTCCCCAGCGGATTAGCACGATTCCCCAGTGAAGTAACAATTTCCCCATGAGGTATGTGTTCCTCATCAATGGTTACGGCTTTACCCCGTCAACATTTTGGATGTGTTCCCTGTAACATCATCCCCGGCAAAGATCATCGAGTGTTTGCAATGCGACGTCGGTCCACTTTTCATTTTACCGGTCTAAATCTTGTTTCACCAAGTTGTCGGTCATGCAATAAATCAAAACATTTAGGGTATCCCCCAGTGCAAGCCAATCTTTCACACATCCCCAGTGGGAGTCCTGCATTAGTACATTCATACATTCATGCATTCATACATTTGTACAATCATACAAATCATGTGATCACGCATTCATGCATATACGCATTCATACATGCAACATACTGCAATATCATCTGTACGTGGTTGCTTTAACCACCACGTTTCTTACCAATTTATCATAAACAATCTGCATTTTTCTTTTCCTCAAATGTCATCCTCCAGTGATGTTACAAAATAAAGCCCAATTTTATTGGCATTCCCCAGGGAGTCATCATTCACTCTCACAAATACCAAATCATAACCAAAGCCCGACTTTGCTCGGCATCCCATCATAGTCACCAGTAAATATTCCCCAAGTGTCATCCCCAGTCCGTTTGGTCAAGTGATGTCACCCTTTTATGCCAAGTGGCAGTTCTTTAACGAACAGCTTGTGCATATTCCCCAGTTTTATGCCAAGTGGCAGTTCCTTAACGAACAGCTTGTGCATATTCCCCCAGTGTTGTGCCAAGTGACAAGTTCTTTGACGAACAGCTTGTGCATCCCTTTTCCCCAATTGAAGGGGCAATTCCGTAAGGAACGGCTTGTCAGCCGCATCCTCACTGTCGTCAATGAACGGTTCGGAAACCAACCCGGACAGTTGACATTTCTTTCTGTCGTCAATGAACAGTTCGGTAACCAACCCGGACAGTTGACATTTTTTCCTGTCGTCAATATAAGGTTCGGTAACCAATCCGGACAGTTGACATGTCATTTTTTCCTGTCGTCAATGTAAGGTTCGGTAACCAATCCGGACAGTTGACATGTTTTTATTTCCTGTCGTCAATGTAAGGTTCGGTAACCAATCCGGACAGTTGACATGTTTTTATTTCCTGTCGTCAATGTAAGGTTCGGTAACCAATCCGGACAGTTGACATGTTTTTATTTCCTGTCGTCAATGTAAGGTTCGGTAACCAATCCGGACAGTTGACATGTTTTTATTTCCTGTCGTCAATGTAAGGTTCGGTAACCAATCCGGACAGTTGACATGTTTTTATTTCTTGTCGTCAATGTAAGGTTCGGTAACCAATCCGGACAGTTGACATGCTTTTATTTCTTGTCGTCAATGTAAGGTTCGGTAACCAATCCGGACAGTTGACATGTTTTTATTTCTTGTCGTCAATGTAAGGTTCGGTAACCAATCCGGACAGTTGACATGTTTTTACTTCCTATTGTCAATGAACGGTTCGGTAACCAATCCGGACAGTTGACATGTTTTTATTTCTTGTCGTCAATGTAAGGTTCGGTAACTAATCCGGACAGTTGACATGTTTTTATTTCTTGTCGTCAATGTAAGGTTCGGTAACCAATCCGGACAGTTGACATGTTTTTATTTCTTGTCGTCAATGTAAGGTTCGGTAACCAATCTGGACAGTTGACATGTCTTTCTATTTTCTGTTGTCAATGAACAGTTCGGTAAATAACCCGGACAGTTGACGCGACGTTTACTTTCTTGTCGTCAGTGGCCAGTTCGGCAACAACCCGAACAGCTGACATTTACCTTTTCATTCTTTGTTGTCAGTGGCAGTTCGGCAGCAACCCGAACAACTGACACCTATCCCCAGTGTGGTCTTTTTTTTATCATCATCTTTTACATCCATATTTACATCATGCATTCATAGCATTTGCATACATGCATAACACTCGTAATTCATGAAAATATTTAGTCAAAAAACGGTGTACTCTATATTTAAGTCTCTTCAACCCCTCCATTTCAAATCATTTTCAATCTCCGGGACGAAGAAACTTAAATAGGGGCATCTGTCATACCCCATTTTTTGACTTATATTTTTGTGTGTGTTTCATCTTTTATTATTTTCATTTTTTATTATTACTTTGTATTATTTCCTCCTTGTTGTAGTACTTTTGTTTGCATTTTATTACTAGCATTTCCATTAGCCTTAATATCATTAATAGTGTCATTTTGTTTTTCTTTAATAATATTATTATTATTACCTTTACTACTATTTATTTTAATTAATAAGTTTTATCTTTTTTATTGTCATTTTATTATTATTATTAAATATCATTTTTTTATTATTAGTATTATCCACTATTTTCCTTATTATCATCATCATTTGCATTTCTTGCATGTTTTATCATCATTATCATCATTATATATTATTATTATTTTCCTCATTTTTCCTTTTATTTTAAATGCAAAAATTAAAAAAAAGTGGAGTTCGCAGTGCGAACTCACCTTCGCACTGCGACCTCTGCGAAAATTTCTGCAGATTTTTATGCATTTGTTTATCCTTTTTGCATTCAACTACAATTATTATTAGTAGCATTATTACTTGTATTCTTGCTATTTTGTGACTGATTTAGTGCAGCAAGGCAGAATTTAATGTGTGACATTAAAGGTAAAAGGAAAGAGGAACTTTCTTCCAACCTCTCATGTGATCAAACAAATTGGCTACCCTTGGTCAGTTTTTGTCCCTCCAAATTGACCCCTCACCCAATCTAAACTTGTCAGCCAGCTGCTTGATCCCTTTCCTTCCCTTTTCCCCTGCCAAAACCAGTCAATCTCAAGTGGTTTATGTTGCAAAAAAGCTGTTTGACATGCCCTGTTTTGACCTGAATTTCTTCCCCCACACATAAGCCCACATGCTAATTTTGATTCCCCCAATCTCCCTGTACATGGCAGTACACGTTTTGATTGTTTGACCTTCCAAGATTGCAAGGATTGATCCCAAGAATCATCCCTTTTGCAGCTGCCCTGTTTTACAGTTTTTACCATCATTACCTTCTAGAATCAATGGCATTTGTGGCTGAGATCAGTCAAGACCTTGCCCCTTGGCACAAGGCAAAGCAATTCCTATCCATTAGCATTAAATGCAAAGTGTTCTAGCCTGAGTTTAGCTCATGATCAGCTAGTGTTCTAGGATTTGGTTCATCATTACATAGATTGCATCTATGCCTATAAAAGGGAATGCAAGGCACTAGGATTTAACACACTGAATACACATTAAAAACCAGTCAAAAACAGACCAATTCAGAGAGCAAACACACACGAAATTCACACCAAAAATCCCTTGCATTGCAACACAAAAACAGTCCATCACAAACACTTAGAACTTTGTTCATAACCTCTCACAAAGCAAGCAAGCCACTTCCAATCTTGTTCAAGCATTGCTAGGAGTTCTGTAAGTCTCCTATAATCTTTCTTTTCTATTGTATTTGCTGCTTGCATATCTTGCTTTGTCCAATTTTACTTTGTAAACCAAAACCCCTTTTGAACCTCAAAAAGGACCTCAAAGGGGCCAAGCTTTAAAACTGTGATTTTCCACCCCTTTTTCTTCCATTTTGTCAATTTTTTTTAACCTCCTTTAGGTTCTGAATCTTACTTAGAAGCAGTTTCTGAACTTCTGTTCAGAAACAGCTTCTGAGTTGAAAAATTCGCATACTTCGCAGAGCAAAGTATTGCTCGCACTGCGAACACACCAGAACCTGACTTCGCAGAGCCAATTTCTGGTTGCTCTGCGAAGTATGTGAAATTCAGAATATGAATCAGGCATTCAAATGTCAAATTTTTGGGATTCTAGCCCTTGATTCAGAACTTAAAGAGGGTTAAAACCATTTTGGTCCAAATCCAATTCATAATCATGCACAACTTTGAAGATTTCTCAAGTTCGTGCGACAAATTTTGAGTAACTTGTGAAACAAGTTATATTCTTAATATTTTCAAAACCAAGTTTGAAGCAACAAGCTAAGTTCGTCTATTTCAAAACAAACTTGAACAACTATGTTGTTCATGATTTTCAACCCAAACGCGAACTAAAGCCAAGCTTGCTCATTCTTTTAAAACCAAGCTCGAATCGAGCCGAACTTGTAAACTTTCCAATTTTTGCATGTTTTATAATTGTGTTTGTCACTCAAACTTGAACCAAACTTGTCCTTGAGTTTCAATAACTTAAGCAACAAGTAACGTTCGTGATTTTCAATAAAATCGAACAACAAATTTGTTCGCGTCTTTTCTTTTCTTTTACAACTTTCCTTTTAAAGCTTTGGTTCCCTTTGAGGTTTTCTCCGAGTAACAAAACCAAACTTGAATGAAAAAGGGTGGTTTGACGTATGTCTCTCCTTTCCCCGATCGGATAAACACTTGACGTATGTCTCGTTGCTTAGACGATCGTCATTCTTTTCTAGCTTCCCCAAAAATGCGTTTTCAAATTCAAACAAAACTTGAATGAAAAAGGGTGGTTTGACGTATGTCTCTCCTTTCCCCGGTTGTACGAACGCTTGACGTATGTCTCGTTGCTCGGAAAATCGTCATTCTATTTTCGAAGTATAAAAACTCACCAATCTTGGCCCTTGTGGCCAATCCAAACCTTTCGCGCCTTTGCGCGTTTATTTTCAACCTTCTTACGCCTTGCGCGAATTTAACGCCTCCGTGCGTTTGTCTTTTATTTTCAACATTGTACGCCTCCGTGCGTTTGTCTTTATTTTCAAACCTTTTACGCCTCTGTGCGTCTGTCTTTTTTCTCTTAAACATTTACGCCTTGCGCGAGTTTATCGCCTTAGCGTCTGTCTTTCACCTTTTAAAAAGCTTTTTACGCCTTTGTGCGTTTTCAAACAATTCTTTTTAAGAACTACGTAAGCTTTGAATTCTCCGACTACCGGGAGATACGTAGGAGCAGGATCGTCATCTTGTCAAGCCCGTTAATAAAAAAATCTTTTTTTTCTTTTTTCTATTTCATTTGTTTTTATCTCTTTCTTCACCTCACGTTATATTTTCTTTTTCCTTTATATACATATATGATTAAGCATGCAAGCAAAACGTCAAAAACATTTTTTAGCCTAAGCCAACTAAGAGGTTCCCGTTGAGTACAACGGATGTGAGGGGTGCTAATACCTTCCCCTCGCATAATCGACTTTCGAGCCTAAAATCTCTTTTTCAAGGTAATTTAGAACTTTTTTCCTTTTTCCCCGAAAAATTAAAAGTTCAGTCGTAATTTAGAATTAGTGATTCAACGCTAGCCAATAGCTTGACATCCGAAATTCGACGCGACAGAAATGGCGACTTCACTGGGGATGTTACTTAAACACTTTGTTTTCGTGTATGATAAGTCAAGCCTATCTTAGTCGGCTTTTAGGATAAAATGTTTTTATTTTGCTTGCACGCTTATTGTAACACCCTAACCCTTAACCGCCGATTATTAACTTTAATAAAGAAAACGTTAAGGACATAGGAAGTTACAACATAATGAAAACGCATTTTCATAAACATCAACAGAAAAATCAAAATATATTTGATTCACAAACAGCAGCGGAAAATAACCAACTCAACTTATAACCAAACATGCATATATTACACAAAAATATATACATAAGATTTTCAAAAGAGGCAATTCAACAACAGAGACTATTGCCAAATCTATACACAAACGTTCAGATACCCAAAATGGTGTTACAAATATCAGAGCCCTAGACTCTAACTAGGATACAACACCTAGTACCAAAAATGTAAGGATAGCTAAGCTATGCCCTCACCACTACAAAAGCTCCTAGACAGCAAAGGGCTATTCCTCAACGATAGCCTCGCCAACCTGATAATCTGGATCCCCAAAGATCCAGCGAAATAACACATAACAGAGAGTGTTAGTATCACAAATAATAAACATGTATAAATAACACACTATTATACATAACCAAAACTCAACACGTAATTGACAACACACCAAACTCATCAAATACAAATACCACTCACAACCATTATGCACACATAATATCACTTAACAACCATTATGCTCACATAATCCCTAAAATGCACACTAATGTCAATTAGGATGCATGCCTCAAAATGCATTCTCTAATGCATGTGGTACCAAATCATTTCGGATAAACTTATATCCTTATCAAGCTCTCTTGATAACCACGCTCTCATGGATTTCATATCCGCTCCGGATATCATCAAATAATGAAATGCATGATGTTTCACTTAGCAAATATATGATACTCTTATCACTATACTTACTAATACAACTAATTATCAGCTCTCTGATAATTATCACAACAACAACAAACACAAACAACACAACTAATTATCAGCTCTCTGATAATTATCACAACATCAACAACAACAACAAACACCACTACTAGGCTCTCATGGCCAAATCATAAGACACAACAAGAATATACTCACCAAGTTCAACAATCTCAACTTTACTTGAACAATTACTCTTTAGGAAGCACTAAGAATAAGTTAAAATGGTGGGCAAGGTTTCCAAAACATATAATGAGAATGCAGTAGCAAAAAGCCATCCCCGCGCGTACCAGGACCTCCAGAACAACTCAACGAAGTTGGCCTGTCCAGGGTTGGTCGCTACAAGCGAGCCCTTGGTCGCTACAAGCGAGCCTGGTCGCTACAAGCGCCAGTGTGGTCGCTACAAGCGCAGATAGGCAGGGAATTATCCTGTCTGGTCGCTACAAGCGACCATCCGTCGCTACAGCGACCATATCAGTACACAGTCATGTAAAAATGTGATTTTTCCACCATTTTAACCCATTCAAGGTTACCCAACTTCCAGAACATGTTAAAACAACTTTCCATCATAAAACATCATTTAAAAACAATCACAAGCAAGGCTTGTATCTAGCAAAGAATTTAGGGTTTAAAACACTAAACTTTTCATAACTTTTCTTATGAATTCACAACACAATAACTTCAACAAAAACATGCTAACAACATCACTTAGCATTCCAGCAAGCAAAACATAATCATTAACAACTTTAAACCATAAAAACTTCCTAACAAAACCTAGACAAAGTGAAGGAGAAGTTTGGGATGGAGAAATAGACATTCTCCCCTTCTCTTAATCACTTGTAATTCAAGTAATACTAACTCTCTTACCTTCTCAAAATCTCTAGCAACTCAAGCTTTCTCTTGTTCACTTGCCCTAGCTTTTCTCTTTCTCTTCTCCTCCTCTTCTTTCACGTTTTCTTCTTCTCCAAAAGCAATGAATAGTGATTCAAAAAGTTTTGTGATTATCTCTTATAATTCAAGTAAAAACAATCTTGGCCATCCATTCTTACTAACTCTCAAGGACTAATCTTAGCCTTTCAATCCAATCCAAGCTCACTACTATCATAACCACTTGATCATTACTACTCATAAACCCCAAAAGCCCAATACTATTCATCCTCTTGGCCCAAAACTCTAAAAACTCGATTACGAACTTATCTTCGCGCTAAATAATTATTCCTCGATAACTAGAAAATATTTTATAAACGCAAATCCATAAAATAAAATATATAAAAATATAATATACGAAAATAGGGTCGTTACAACTCTACCCCCCTAAAAAGAATTTTCGCCCTCGAAAATACCTGAAAACAACTCTGGATAGGAATCTCGCATCTTGCTCTCAAGCTCCCACGTCGCATATTCACCGGCTGGGCCTCCCCAAACGACTTTCACCGATGAAATCTCTTTGTTCCTGAGCCTCTTCATCTCTTGTCCTTCAATCCTTAAGGGTACCGTTGCAACCGTCAAATTCTCTCTCACTTGTATCTCGTCCGACTCAATCACATGTGACGGATCCGATACGTATTTCCTTAATTGAGACACGTGAAAAACATCATGTAGATTCGACAACGACGGCGGTAACGCAATCCTATACGCCACCTTCCCAATCCTCTTCAAAATCTGATACGGACCAATAAATCTCGATGTTAACTTCTTCGATTTCAAAGCTCGTCCAATACCCGTAGTCGATGTAACTCTTAGAAACACATGATCTCCTTCTTGAAATTCTATATCCTTTCTTCTCTTGTCGGCATAGCTTTTCTGGCGACTCTGCGACGCTTTCATCTTCTCTTGGATCATCTTGATCTTCTCGGTCGTTTGTTGCACAATCTCAGGTCCAAGCATCACACTTTCTCCCGATTCAAACCAACACAAAGGTGTTCTACATCTTCTCCCATACAACGCTTCAAAAGGTGCCATACCAATGCTCGAATGAAAACTGTTGTTATACGTAAACTCAATCAATGGTAAGCAAGCTTCCCAACTCACTCCTTGTTCCAAAATGCACGATCTTAATAAATCCTCCAATGATTGAATCGTCCTCTCCGACTGACCATCCGTCTGCGGGTGATAAGCAGAACTCATCCGCAACTTAGTCCCCAACGCTTCTTGCAAACTTTCCCAAAACCTTGAAGTAAAACGGGGATCTCGATCTGATACAATACTTGACGGAATTCCATGTAATCTCACGATTTGCTCGACATAAATCTCAGCCAACTTCGGTACTAGCATACCGGTCTTGATAGCTATGAAATGAGCAGACTTTGTTAACCTGTCGACAACTACCCAAATCATATTGTTACCTTTCGACGTCTTCGGCAAACCGCTTACAAAATCCATCGCAATACTATCCCATTTCCACTCTGGAATAAACATAGGTTGCAATAGCCCCGACGGCTTCTGATGCTCCACCTTGGACTTCTGACAAGTCAAACACGCGAAAACAAACTCGGCGATCTCTTTCTTCATCCCTTGCCACCAAAACATTTTCCTCAGATCTTGATACATTTTAGTAACACCAGGATGAATACTTAAGTTGCTTCTGTGACCTTCCTCCAAAATCATCCGCTTCATCTCAGGCACATCAGGTACACATAACCTTCCCCGACACCTCATCACGCCTTTCTCATCGATCTCAACGTCTACCTTTTTCCCTTGCTCGATGAGCGTCTTAAGCCTCATCAATTTCACATCAGACTTTTGCTTTTCCACAACCTCTTCAAGAAAATCATTCGTCAATCTCAACATTCCTAGCTTTACGCTTCTGGTTGTCCTTTCACAAATCAAACTGAGGTCTCTAAACTCTTCAATCAATACCAGTTCCTTCGCCATCAGAGAAGACATATGCAGTGACTTCCTACTCAACGCATCGGCTACCACATTAGCCTTACCCGGGTGATAGTTCAACTCGAAATCATAGTCCTTAAGAAACTCTAACCATCTTCTTTGCCTCATATTGAGCTCCTTCTGATCAAACAAGTACTTCAGACTCTTGTGATCGCTAAAAACCTCGAATCTTGACCCATACAGGTAGTGCCTCCAAATCTTGAGAACAAACACAACAGCAGCTAGCTCCAAGTCATGCGTAGGATAGTTCCTCTCATGAATCTTCAGCTGTCTTGATGCATAAGCAACGACTTGTCCCCTCTGCATTAACACACCACCTAGACCCATCTTCGACGCATCACAATAAACCACGAACGGTTCCTTCGGATTTGGCAGAATTAACACAGGTGCAGATGTCAACCTCCTCTTCAGCTCTTGGAAACTCTGCTCACACTTGTCATCCCAAATGAAAGCTTGACCCTTCATAGTCAACTGCGTCAACGGCAACGCCAACTTTGAAAATCCTTCGATGAACCTCCGATAGTAACCGGCCAAACCAAGAAAACTTCGGATCTCAGTAACAGACTCCGGCGTTCCCCAATCTTGCACGGCTTCTACCTTAGCAGGATCCACTGCTATACCACCACTTGAAATAACGTGACCCAAAAAGCTAACTTTATGCAACCAAAATTCACACTTAGAAAATTTTGCATAAAGCTTCTTCTCGCGCAACACCTCCAACACAATCCTCAAATGCTCGGCATGTTCCTCTTCCGTCTTCGAATATACCAAAATATCGTCTATGAAGACCACCACGAATCGATCCAAAAAGGAATGAAATATACGATTCATATATTCCATAAACACTCCAGGTGCATTAGTAACTCCAAAAGGCATAACAGCGTACTCGTAGTGACCATACCTTGTTCTGAAAGCAGTCTTTGGTATATCCTCTGCCTTAACTCTTATCTGGTGATATCCCGATCTCAAATCAATCTTGCTGAACACACAGGCTCCCACTAACTGATCCATCAAATCATCTATCCTCGGAAGTGGATACTTGTTCTTGATAGTTGCTTTATTCAACTGACGATAATCGATGCACAGACGCATACTACCATCTTTCTTCTTTACCAACAGAACCGGCGCACCCCACGGCGATACACTCGGTCTTACAAACTTTTTCTCTAACAATTCTTCCAATTGCTCCTTCAACTTTTCTAGCTCAGCAGCTGACATACGATACGGCGCCATTGATATTGGACTAGTGCCAGGTACTATGTCAATTGCGAATTCAACCTCTCTCTCGGGTGGTAAATCCAAAATGTCATCTGGAAAAACATCTGTGAAATCACGCACCACCGGCAACTCATCAATCTCAATCTTCTCTTCCACTCTCAACGAAGCAAACATAACAAACACGTCCTCTTGAGCCTTCACTGATCTTACCACTTCTCGACAACACATAAGCTTCGAACACAACTCTGGCTCCGGTCTTGGAAACATAACCGTCTTCTTACCACAGTTGATATGAACCCGATTAAATTCTAACCAGTTCATACCAAAGATAACGTCTATTCCGCTCAACGGAATGCAGACTAAATCCATACCAAAGTGTCGACCATACATAGTGACTGGACAATCAACACATACTAGAGTAGTCGATACTGAACCACTTGCAGGCGTTTCTATAACCATGCGTCCCATCATATTTTCTACTCTAAGACCCAACCTCTCAACGCAATCCACAGAAATAAACGAATGGGTAGCACCCGTATCAATAATAGCAGACAAAGGAGTATTATTGATAAAGCATGTACCTCTGATCAAGTTGTCCGCCTTCGCATCACCACCATCTAAAGCAAACACTTTTCCTCCAGCCGCTCTAGGCTTCTTACACACGTTGCTCTTATGACCCGCTTCCTTGCAGTTGAAGCAAACTAGACCTTTCTTGCATTGATCAGCCATGTGGCCAGGATCTCCACACTTGAAACATTTTCCATCACTTTTTGGGCACTCAAAGAAACGATGTCCCGGTTGTCCACACTTAAAACAATTCCTATTACCTCCAAACTTACCACCACTACTCCCACCTTCATCAGGTTTCTTCCCACCTCTGCCATACGGTTTACCTCTAGTCATGTCCTTTCCCCTCTTCTCATTCGCGGCTTTGTAGTAATTAGCTTTAGCTTTTCCGTCCTTATCACATATTCGGCTCTTATTCACTAACATCGGAAAATTCCTGATCTCGCTAAACCCAATCAACTGCTTGATATCCGGCCTCAGCCCATTCTCAAACTTTACACACTTGTCTTCCTCAGCTTCCACCGTGTTGTAATGAGGAGCAAAACGACACAAATCTTCAAACTTGGCCGCATATTCAGAAACAGATAAATTCCCCTGCTTGAGCTCCATGAACTCAATCACCTTACGGTTCCTCTCGTCTGCCGGAAAATACTTGGTTAAGAACTCTCTCCGGAAACGAGCCCAAGTAATCAAAGCTCCACCAGCTCCCAACCTCTGACTAGCGTTTCCCCACCAATGATCAGCCTCATCATGGAGAACATACGCTCCCAGCAATACCTTATGCGCATCCAGACAACGCATAGCCCCAAAAATTCTCTCAACTCCTTCCAACCAAGTCTGAGCTCCATCTGGATCGTATCCTCCCTTGAAGATAGGCGGTTTGTTGTTCATAAACCTCTCGAGTCTCAGCTCATCTTCTCCGCCTCCTCTAGCTTGTTGTGCTGCTCTATCCGCAGTCCTACTAGCAGCATCCTGAGCCATGGCATCCGCCATCCGCTCCATCGCATCCGCAAGTGCTCGTTGCGTCATATCTACACACTACCAATCACCACATAACACAAGTGAGAACAAAGTGTTTAAGAAAACACATGTTACACAAAGGGTATACTAAACTTAATTGATCCAATGGATCGACCTGCTCTGATACCAACTATTGTAACACCCTAACCCTTAACCGCCGATTATTAACTTTAATAAAGAAAACGTTAAGGACATAGGAAGTTACAACATAATGAAAACGCATTTTCATAAACATCAACAGAAAAATCAAAATATATTTGATTCACAAACAGCAGCGGAAAATAACCAACTCAACTTATAACCAAACATGCATATATTACACAAAAATATATACATAAGATTTTCAAAAGAGGCAATTCAACAACAGAGACTATTGCCAAATCTATACACAAACGTTCAGATACCCAAAATGGTGTTACAAATATCAGAGCCCTAGACTCTAACTAGGATACAACACCTAGTACCAAAAATGTAAGGATAGCTAAGCTATGCCCTCACCACTACAAAAGCTCCTAGACAGCAAAGGGCTATTCCTCAACGATAGCCTCGCCAACCTGATAATCTGGATCCCCAAAGATCCAGCGAAATAACACATAACAGAGAGTGTTAGTATCACAAATAATAAACATGTATAAATAACACACTATTATACATAACCAAAACTCAACACGTAATTGACAACACACCAAACTCATCAAATACAAATACCACTCACAACCATTATGCACACATAATATCACTTAACAACCATTATGCTCACATAATCCCTAAAATGCACACTAATGTCAATTAGGATGCATGCCTCAAAATGCATTCTCTAATGCATGTGGTACCAAATCATTTCGGATAAACTTATATCCTTATCAAGCTCTCTTGATAACCACGCTCTCATGGATTTCATATCCGCTCCGGATATCATCAAATAATGAAATGCATGATGTTTCACTTAGCAAATATATGATACTCTTATCACTATACTTACTAATACAACTAATTATCAGCTCTCTGATAATTATCACAACAACAACAAACACAAACAACACAACTAATTATCAGCTCTCTGATAATTATCACAACATCAACAACAACAACAAACACCACTACTAGGCTCTCATGGCCAAATCATAAGACACAACAAGAATATACTCACCAAGTTCAACAATCTCAACTTTACTTGAACAATTACTCTTTAGGAAGCACTAAGAATAAGTTAAAATGGTGGGCAAGGTTTCCAAAACATATAATGAGAATGCAGTAGCAAAAAGCCATCCCCGCGCGTACCAGGACCTCCAGAACAACTCAACGAAGTTGGCCTGTCCAGGGTTGGTCGCTACAAGCGAGCCCTTGGTCGCTACAAGCGAGCCTGGTCGCTACAAGCGCCAGTGTGGTCGCTACAAGCGCAGATAGGCAGGGAATTATCCTGTCTGGTCGCTACAAGCGACCATCCGTCGCTACAGCGACCATATCAGTACACAGTCATGTAAAAATGTGATTTTTCCACCATTTTAACCCATTCAAGGTTACCCAACTTCCAGAACATGTTAAAACAACTTTCCATCATAAAACATCATTTAAAAACAATCACAAGCAAGGCTTGTATCTAGCAAAGAATTTAGGGTTTAAAACACTAAACTTTTCATAACTTTTCTTATGAATTCACAACACAATAACTTCAACAAAAACATGCTAACAACATCACTTAGCATTCCAGCAAGCAAAACATAATCATTAACAACTTTAAACCATAAAAACTTCCTAACAAAACCTAGACAAAGTGAAGGAGAAGTTTGGGATGGAGAAATAGACATTCTCCCCTTCTCTTAATCACTTGTAATTCAAGTAATACTAACTCTCTTACCTTCTCAAAATCTCTAGCAACTCAAGCTTTCTCTTGTTCACTTGCCCTAGCTTTTCTCTTTCTCTTCTCCTCCTCTTCTTTCACGTTTTCTTCTTCTCCAAAAGCAATGAATAGTGATTCAAAAAGTTTTGTGATTATCTCTTATAATTCAAGTAAAAACAATCTTGGCCATCCATTCTTACTAACTCTCAAGGACTAATCTTAGCCTTTCAATCCAATCCAAGCTCACTACTATCATAACCACTTGATCATTACTACTCATAAACCCCAAAAGCCCAATACTATTCATCCTCTTGGCCCAAAACTCTAAAAACTCGATTACGAACTTATCTTCGCGCTAAATAATTATTCCTCGATTACTAGAAAATATTTTATAAACGCAAATCCATAAAATAAAATATATAAAAATATAATATACGAAAATAGGGTCGTTACACTTATGCCTTATCATCATTATTTGTTTATCTTTTCTCGCTTTATATGTATTTGTTTCATATTGCTTTATGTTCATATTATATATGTTGTGGGGTTACTTGAGCGGTGTTACTCCACATTGTTCGGGTTAATGCCGGACGTGTGAGGCTCTATTCCCGAGCTTTGAGAAAAAAATTAAGATAGGATGGGGTTGCGTAGCGGAGGCCCACTTGACGTATGTCTTGAAGGGAAGATGCGAAAACCCCGCCTAGAGTAGATTTCACTTGGAATATATTGAGGTCTTGCGAGCATTTGCAATTGACGACAATAGTTCCATGTGAAGTCCGTGATCTCTAGGGACCTTTTAGAGAATCTCATCTTTAGAGCCTACACGTGAGGATGGGGGAAATTTTGAACATACATATGCATACCATACATTTACATGCATGAAAATAATTTTCGCATATCACTTTGCTTTATAGGAAATTAATTGCACTTTTTAATTTCTTTGTGAAGCAAGACAAAAAAAAAAAAAATTCATGCATTTACATACATCATTCATTATCATGCATATGTCCATCTTCGAGTTCAAAACTCATTTCCTTTTCTTTCTTATCCTCAGGATTTCTCATAATCCGAATTGAGTATTCAGTGTTTGCATTTTCTCCGCAACACTACGCGTCTTTCCATAAAGAGAAGTGGCTCATCGTCTCGAAACAACTCACGCCTACAACACTCGAGCAGCTTTAAAGAAGAAAATGGAGAATTTAGAGCAAGAGAATCACGAGCTTCGTGAAGAATTAACATCCATGAAAACGGAGATGGAAAAACTAACGGAGTTAGTGAAGCTACTAGCTGCCGCGCAAATCCCGACACCTCCTCCTCCCTCCAGTTCTCAAGAGCAAGCATCAGCATTTGCTTCGACTTCAACATTGCATGTCGATGCTCTACAACACTCTAAACCCCTCGGCTGTACGTGGGGCATGCCTTTTGAGTTTGGGGAAGAGTCTATCCCAATTCCCACTACTCTCCTAGAAGCTCCGGTATCTCAACCCGAGATTACCTTCCCTCGGGCTACTGTGGCCTTCACAACGCCAGTGGTCCATACCACTCAATATGATCACGGGCCTATCTTTCATACCGAAAGTGTAGGTGTCCAAGATAAGATGGCAGATTTCCAAGAGAAATTCGAGGAAATGCAAAAGGAGATTAAGGCCCTCCGAGGGAAGGATTTATTCGGGAAGGACGCCCATGATCTCTGCCTTGTACCCAATGTCAAGATCCCTCCTAAATTCAAGGTCCCAGATTTTGAAAAGTACAAGGGGAATGCTTGCCCGCAAAGTCACTTGGTAATGTACGCAAGGAAGATGTCAACGCAAACCGACAACCATCAGCTGCTTATCCATTATTTCCAAGATAGCTTAACCGGTGCCGCTTTAAAGTGGTACATGGGTTTGGATAGTACTAAAATTTGAACCTTCAATGACTTGGGAGAGGCGTTTGTCCGCCAATACAAATATAATTTGGACATGGCCCCGGACCGGGACCAACTCCGGGCCATGGCCCAAAAGGACAAAGAGACCTTTAAGGAGTACGCACAAAGATGGAGAGAGATAGCGGCTCAGATTAGCCCGCCTCTTGAAGAAAAGGAAATGACCAAGATATTTTTGAATACTCTTGGTTCCTTTTATTATGAACGAATGGTTGCGAGTGCGCCAAGTGACTTCACCGAGATGGTAAGCATGGGCGTACGTTTGGAAGATGCGGTCCGAGAGGGACGCTTAGTGAAAGAAAGTGCTCCATCAAGCAGCACTAAGAGATTCGGGGGTGGCTACCCAAGGAAGAAAGAGCAAGATATTGGCATGATTGGCCATGGAGGACCTCATCAAGGGTACTCAGCATATCCACATATCTCTGCCATTTCACCTACCATCTCAACACCTCCAAGCTACCAGATTCAGGTCCCACAAAGGCCTCCCCCTCCTTATCAACCAGCATATCAACAACAACAACATCCACAAAATCCACAACCATATTATCAACAACCACGTCCGCAAGGTCAGCAGCAAGTCCGACCTCAAGCACCTCAACTACCATTCAATCATCAGAATCGCCCAAGAGCGGTATTCGATCCGATACCCATGAAGTACGCGGACTTGCTCCCGGCTTTACTTGCGAGAAACCTCGTACAAACAAAGGCGCCACCTCCCGTACCAGAGGTGTTACCTCCATGGCATCGACATGACCTTACATGCACATACCATCAAGGGGCACCAGGCCATGACGTTGAACGTTGCCTTGCTTTAAAGAATGAGGTCCAGAAGCTAGTCCGTACCAAAGTATTGACCTTCAAGGACTCAAACCCAAACGTCCAAACTAACCCGCTGCCAAACCATGTCTCCTCTATCAACATGGTTCAAGAATGTCAAGGAGCCAGTCCTATTTTGAAGGCCCAAGACATCAAGACGCCTCTAGTTCCACTGCACATCAAGATGTGTAAGGCAACTATGTTCGAGCACGATCATGCTAGTTGCGACGAATGCTCAGTGAGTCCTCGAGGATGTATGAAAATCCAAAATGACATACAAGGACTGTTGGACAAAAAGGAGCTTGTTGTCACAAAAAAGGACAAAAGCATATGTGTTATAATCCCGGAATTTAATATCCCGGATTACTTGGAGTTAGCCCCCAGCAGCCAGAAGCCTGCCGCTACTCCTCTCATAATATGCTTACCAGGGCCTGCCCCATACACTTCCAACAAGGCAGTTCCTTACAAATACCTTGCAACCATGGTAAATGAAGGTCAAGAGGTACCTATTCCTCCCTTAGCCCCTGTCGGTAATATCACGGACAGTAGCAAAATGCTAAGGAGTGGACGGATTCTTCCCGCAGTAGTCCAAGAAAAGGTCAGTACCCCGGTATTTGAACCAAGGCAAACCCAAGACCCCTGCACAAACAAAGATGTAGGTCAATCCAGTGGGGCAAATACCGATTCGGATCTTGATGAGATTTTGAAACTAATCAAGAAAAGCGAATACAAGGTTGTGGACCAGTTGTTGCAAACACCTTCGAAAATCTCTATGTTGTCCTTACTGTTAAACTCCGAAGCACATAGAGAATCATTGATGAAGGTTTTGAACCAAGCCTTCGTGGAGCACGATATAACCCTTGGCCAATTCGGGGGGATTGTCGGAAACATCATTGTATGTAACAACTTAAGCTTCAGTGATGAGGAACTCCCGGAGCAAGGAAGGCACCATAATTTGGCATTACATATCTCGGTAAACTGCAAGTCGGATGCTTTATCAAACGTACTTGTAGATACCGGCTCATCATTGAACGTAATGGCCAAGACAACCCTTGACCAGCTTTCTTACCAGGGGACCCCCATGAGGCCAAGTGGGGTGGTTGTTAAAGCCTTTGACAGCTCAAGAAAGTCAGTAATTGGAGAGGTAGATCTGCCCATCACAGTCGGGCCGCACACATTCCAAATCACCTTCCAAGTAATGGACATACAAGCAGCGTACAGTTGTTTGTTAGGACGTCCATGGATCCATGAAGCCGGAGCAGTAACGTCCACACTTCACCAAAAGCTGAAGTTTGAGAAGAATGGAAAGCTAGTCACTGTGAGAGGGGAGGAAGCTCTGTTAGTCAGCCATCTGTCGGCCTTCTCGTTCATCGGTGCTGATACCGTTGATGGGACATCATTCCAAGGTCTTTCCTTAGATGATGAGGGTGCCACAAAGAATGGAGCATCCATGATTTCTTACGAAAGTGCACAAAGGACAGTGCGAGATGATTTACTCCCGGGTTGGGGAAAGACGATAAGCCTTCCGGAGCATAGGCATAGAGAAGGGTTGGGTTTCACTTCAACCACAAGAGTTGCCGAACCAAGCGCTAGCATTGAACCGCTCAAGGACATTTTCCACAGCGCCAGTTTAGAAACTAATGCCATCACTGAAGATGGATCGGAAGAAGCGGCACATGTCCATGTAACGCCCGGAGGAGTTTGTCGCAATTGGGACGCTGTCGACGTTCTTTCTGTTATTCAATTGTCAAAGTAATGTGTTTATTTATTTATCGTTTTCAAAAAAAGATCCCTTCGTCTTGCCCAAAGCGAAGAAGGACTCATGTAGGGCTTGTTTAAAGTACTATTATCATAAATAAAATTTGTCGTTTTTATCACGACCTTTCTACTTCGTTGTTTTATTGTCGTTTTTCCGAAAAAATGGTAACACAAAAAACCAAAAAAAAAAAATCAATCATAAGTATATTTTCTTCCTTTTAAACTTCAAAAAGTCTGCATTTTCTCTCATTTCACTAAAATCAATCATCCATCATTTGCAGACTAAACGTCCATAAACCCGTTGAACTCCATAACCCTAGGCTCTCTCCCAACTTTGAATTCCCTGTTTACGAAGCGGAAGAGGAAGAGGATGAAGAGATTCCGGATGAAATCAAGCGTCTATTAGAACAAGAGAGGAAGACTATTCAGCCTCATGAAGAAGCAATAGAGGTTATCAACTTGGGTTCTGAAAAGGACAAGAAAGAAATCAAGATCGGGGCATTGTTGGATGCATCCGTCAAAGAAAGAATCATCAAGCTTCTTGAAGAATATGTGGATATCTTTGCATGGTCATACCAAGATATGCCAGGATTGGATCCTGAGATTGTGGAGCATCATCTACCTCTAAAACCTGAATGTTCGCCAGTCAAGCAGAAGTTGAGAAGAACTCGTCCTGACATGGCCCTCAAGATCAAAGAGGAGGTGCAAAAGCAAATTAACGCTGGATTTCTTGTTACATCAGAATACCCTCAGTGGTTGGCCAACATAGTGCCTGTTCCCAAGAAGGACGGTAAGGTTCGGATGTGCGTCGACTACCGAGATTTAAACAAAGCTAGTCCAAAAGACGACTTCCCTTTACCCCACATTGACATATTGGTCGACAATACTGCCAAGTCCAAGGTATTCTCCTTCATGGATGGCTTCTCTGGATACAATCAAATTAAAATGGCTGTTGAAGATAGAGAAAAAACATCTTTCATTACACCATGGGGCACCTTTTGTTATCAAGTGATGCCTTTTGGCTTAACAAATGCGGGTGCTACCTATCAAAGGGGCATGACCACTCTTTTCCACGACATGATACACAAAGAAATTGAAGTATATGTCGACGACATGATTGTCAAATCAGGAACTGAAGAGGAACATGTTGAATATTTGCTAAGGATGTTTCAACGTCTGAGAAAATATCGGCTTCGCCTGAACCCTAACAAATGTACATTCGGCGTGAGATCTGGAAAACTCCTAGGTTTCATTGTCAGTCAAAAAGGTATCGAGGTAGATCCCGACAAGGTCAAAGCCATCAGAGAAATGCCTGCTCCTCAAACTGAGAAGCAAGTAAGGGGATTTCTAGGACGTTTAAATTACATCTCTAGATTCATATCCCACATGACAGCCACATGTGGACCCATCTTCAAGCTACTTCGCAAAAATCAAGAAGTGGTATGGACAGAAGATTGCCAGAAAGCCTTTGACAGCATCAAGGAGTACCTGCTAGAACCTCCAATACTTATCCCTCCAGTCGAAGGAAGACCTTTAATCATGTACTTAACCGTATTGGAGGACTCCATGGGTTGTGTACTCGGACAACAAGACGAGACCGGTAGAAAAGAGCACGCTGTCTACTACCTAAGCAAGAAGTTTACGGACTGCGAGTCCCGATACTCTCTACTCGAGAAGACTTGTTGTGCATTAGCTTGGGCTGCTAGGTGTCTTCGCCACTACATGCTTAATCATACTACTTGGTTGATATCCAAAATGGATCCAATCAAGTACATCTTTGAAAAGCCCGCCTTAACCGGAAGGATCGCCCGTTGGCAGATGTTGTTATCAGAATACGACATCGAATACCACACTCAAAAAGCTATCAAGGCCAGCATTCTTGCCGATCATTTGGCTCATCAACCAATCGAGGATTATCAACCAATCAAGTTTGACTTCCCCGATGAAGAAATCATGTATCTAAAGATGAAGGATTATGACGAGCCACTATTCGGCGAAGGTCCAGATCCCGAATCTAGATGGAAGTTAATCTTTGATGGAGCTGTCAATGTCTATGGCAATGGAATTGGGGCAGTTATCATCACCCCCGACGGCAAACATCTCCCTTTCGCTGCAAGACTTTCATTCGACTGTACAAACAATATGGCGGAGTATGAAGCTTGTATTCTGGGAATTGAGGAAGCCATTGATCTAAGGATCAAGAACCTCGACATTTATGGAGACTCAGCTCTTGTGATCAATCAAATCAATGGAGATTGGGAAACTCGCCACACCGGCTTGATTCCTTACAAAGATTACGCAAGACGTTTGCTAACTTTTTTCAACAAAGTTAAGCTGCATCATATTCCTCGAGATGAGAATCAAATGGCGGATGCTTTGGCAACCTTGTCTTCCATGTATGAGGTCAGCCGCCGGAGTGAGATTCCAACAATCAAGGTTCAACATCTAGAAAGGCCTGCACATGTGTTTGCAGCCGAAGCAGTCATAGATAACCAGCCATGGTTCCATGACATCAAAAGTTTCCTCCAAAAGCAAGAGTACCCGCATGGGGCATCCAACAAGGATAAGAAAACTCTGCGAAGATTAGCTGGCAACTTCTTTCTAAAGGGAGAAGTTTTATACAAGAGGAATTTTGATATGGTGCTACTCAGATGCGTCGATGAGCAAGAAGTCGATCGTATAATGCATGAGATACATGAGGGTTCCTTCGGGACTCATTCCAGTGGGCATACAATGGCTAGGAAGATCTTAAGGGCCGGATATTACTGGATGACCTTGGAGAGTGATTGCTACAAGCATGCCAGAAAGTGCCATAAATGTCAAATTTATGCGGACAAGATCCATATGCCACCAACGGCTCTGAATGTCCTCTCTTCCCCATGGCCTTTCTCCATGTGGGGTATCGATATGATTGGTAGGATTGAACCCAAAGCTTCAAATGGGCATCGCTTCATCTTAGTTGCGATTGACTACTTCACCAAATGGGTCGAAGCTGCGTCATACGCCAACGTCACCAAACAAGTGGTGGTCCGATTTATTAAGAATCATATCATCTGTCGATATGGTATTCCCAGCAAGATCATCACCGACAATGGGACCAATCTGAACAACAAAATGATGAAGGAGCTATGTCAAGAGTTCAAAATCGAGCATCATAACTCCTCTCCTTATAGACCTCAGATGAATGGCGCAGTTGAAGCTGCAAATAAAAACATCAAGAAAATAGTGCAAAAGATGGTGGTCACCTACAAGGATTGGCACGAAATGTTGCCATATGCCTTGCACGGGTATCGTACTTCAGTACGTACATCGACAGGGGCAACCCCTTTCTCTTTAGTATACGGCATGGAAGCAGTGCTCCCCGTAGAAGTCGAAATCCCGTCATTGAGAATCTTGATGGAAGCTAAATTGTCAGAGGCTGAATGGTGTCAAAACAGATACGATCAGTTGAACTTAATTGAGGAGAAACGCATGACCGCCTTGTGTCATGGACAACTGTATCAACAGAGGATGAAACAAGCTTTTGACAAGAAAGTTCGTCCTCGTGAAATCCAATAAGGAGACCTCGTGCTTAAAAGGATCCTATCTTTTCAACCCGATTCCAGGGGCAAATGGACGCCTAACTACGAAGGCCCGTATGTAGTCAAGAGAGTTTTCTCCGGAGGAGCTTTGATTCTCACGACAATGGACGGCGAGGATTTTCCGCGTCCTGTGAATTCCGATGTAGTCAAGAAATATTTTGTCTAAAAAACAAAAGAACAGCTCGGTAAGTCGAAAACCTGAAAGGGCGACTTAGGCAAAAATGAGCGTCTCGGTGGACTGAAAACCCGAAAGGGCGGTCCAGGCAAAAATTAGAGACACAAAACAGAAATAATTATCCTGATAGGTCAAGAACCCGAAAGGGCGATCTATGCAAAAGTTAAGGATCAAAAGACAAGATAACTGCATCGGATTGACTACAGTTTACTTGGGGCAAATCAGCTGTCAAAGGACTCGGAATCTGAAGCATCCAAACAGTGAATTCAAAGTTGTTAGGGGGAATAACGGTTATTGTGTTCAATGAACCTTCCCTGTATATTTACCATTTTTTCAACTTTGTAAGGTCCGTGGAGCCACGCCGTTGGCGGGCCACCACCCCATTAATAAAATTTCTTCCTAGTGAAGTCTTTACATTTTGTTGGGAATTCCCATTTATTTTGCTTAGTCATTTCTTCTATTTTTGATAATAGTACTTGGAACGAAGCTTTTTTTCAAAAGAAAAATTTAAATCTGTTTGGAAGGCATAAATAATAAACACATTCTCTTTGGACTTGCGAATAATTGAAGTGCGCGCCAGCAGCTAGCCTGAGAGCGGATAAACTTCACAAGCTAAATATGGTCAATTGCTAAAACAGATTTCCCCGGCGGAGTCCCCTGTGAATCAAAAGGAATATCCCCAGTGAATCAAAGCCCGACCTCGCTCAGCATTCAATCATAATCCCCAGTGGATTAGCACAACCCCCGGTGGATTAACAAACTCCCCAGGAAATCAACCTTTGTCCATACAATCAAAGCCCGACCTCGCTCGGCACCCTAATCAAAGCCCGACCTCGCTCAGCATTCAATTCAAACCAAAGCCCGACCTCGCTCGGCACCCAAACAAAACATAAGCACTCCCGACGGAATCACCAGTTCTTTTCCCCAGCGGATTAGCACGATTCCCCAGTGAAGTAACAATTTCCCCATGAGGTATGTGTTCCTCATCAATGGTTACGGCTTTACCCCGTCAACATTTTGGATGTGTTCCCTGTAACATCATCCCCGGCAAAGATCATCGAGTGTTTGCAATGCGACGTCGGTCCACTTTTCATTTTACCGGTCTAAATCTTGTTTCACCAAGTTGTCGGTCATGCAATAAATCAAAACATTTAGGGTATCCCCCAGTGCAAGCCAATCTTTCACACATCCCCAGTGGGAGTCCTGCATTAGTACATTCATACATTCATGCATTCATACATTTGTACAATCATACAAATCATGTGATCACGCATTCATGCATATACGCATTCATACATGCAACATACTGCAATATCATCTGTACGTGGTTGCTTTAACCACCACGTTTCTTACCAATTTATCATAAACAATCTGCATTTTTCTTTTCCTCAAATGTCATCCTCCAGTGATGTTACAAAATAAAGCCCAATTTTATTGGCATTCCCCAGGGAGTCATCATTCACTCTCACAAATACCAAATCATAACCAAAGCCCGACTTTGCTCGGCATCCCATCATAGTCACCAGTAAATATTCCCCAAGTGTCATCCCCAGTCCGTTTGGTCAAGTGATGTCACCCTTTTATGCCAAGTGGCAGTTCTTTAACGAACAGCTTGTGCATATTCCCCAGTTTTATGCCAAGTGGCAGTTCCTTAACGAACAGCTTGTGCATATTCCCCCAGTGTTGTGCCAAGTGACAAGTTCTTTGACGAACAGCTTGTGCATCCCTTTTCCCCAATTGAAGGGGCAATTCCGTAAGGAACGGCTTGTCAGCCGCATCCTCACTGTCGTCAATGAACGGTTCGGTAACCAACCCGGACAGTTGACATTTCTTTCTGTCGTCAATGAACAGTTCGGTAACCAACCCGGACAGTTGACATTTTTTCCTGTCGTCAATGTAAGGTTCGGTAACCAATCCGGACAGTTGACATGTCATTTTTTCCTGTCGTCAATGTAAGGTTCGGTAACCAATCCGGACAGTTGACATGTTTTTATTTCCTGTCGTCAATGTAAGGTTCGGTAACCAATCCGGACAGTTGACATGTTTTTATTTCCTGTCGTCAATGTAAGGTTCGGTAACCAATCCGGACAGTTCACATGTTTTTATTTCCTGTCGTCAATGTAAGGTTCGGTAACCAATCCGGACAGTTGACATGTTTTTATTTCCTGTCGTCAATGTAAGGTTCGGTAACCAATCCGGACAGTTGACATGCTTTTATTTCTTGTTGTCAATGTAAGGTTCGGTAACCAATCCGGACAGTTGACATGTTTTTATTTCTTGTCGTCAATGTAAGGTTCGGTAACCAATCCGGACAGTTGACATGCTTTTATTTCTTGTCGTCAATGTAAGGTTCGGTAACCAATCCGGACAGTTGACATGTTTTTATTTCTTGTCGTCAATGTAAGGTTCGGTAACCAATCCGGACAGTTGACATGTTTTTACTTCCTATTGTCAATGAACGGTTCGGTAACCAATCCGGACAGTTGACATGTTTTTATTTCTTGTCGTCAATGTAAGGTTCGGTAACCAATCCGGACAGTTGACATGTTTTTATTTCTTGTCGTCAATGTAAGGTTCGGTAACCAATCCGGACAGTTGACATGTTTTTATTTCTTGTCGTCAATGTAAGGTTCGGTAACCAATCTGGACAGTTGACATGTCTTTCTATTTTCTGTTGTCAATGAACAGTTCGGTAAATAACCCGGACAGTTGACGCGACGTTTACTTTCTTGTCGTCAGTGGCCAGTTCGGCAACAACCCGAACAGCTGACATTTACCTTTTCATTCTTTGTTGTCAGTGGCAGTTCGGCAGCAACCCGAACAACTGACACCTATCCCCAGTGTGGTCTTCTTTTTTTTATCATCATCTTTTACATCCATATTTACATCATGCATTCATAGCATTTGCATACATGCATAACACTCGTAATTCATGAAAATATTTAGTCAAAAAACGGTGTACTCTATATTTAAGTCTCTTCAACCCGTCCATTTCAAATCATTTTCAATCTCCGGGACGAAGAAACTTAAATAGGGGCATCTGTCATACCCCATTTTTTGACTTATATTTTTGTGTGTGTTTCATCTTTTATTATTTTCATTTTTTATTATTACTTTGTATTATTTCCTCCTTGTTGTAGTACTTTTGTTTGCATTTTATTACTAGCATTTCCATTAGCCTTAATATCATTAATAGTGTCATTTTGTTTTTCTTTAATAATATTATTATTATTACCTTTACTACTATTTATTTTAATTAATAAGTTTTATCTTTTTTATTGTCATTTTATTATTATTATTAAATATCATTTTTTTATTATTAGTATTATCCACTATTTTCCTTATTATCATCATCATTTGCATTTCTTGCATGTTTTATCATCATTATCATCATTATATATTATTATTATTTTCCTCATTTTTCCTTTTATTTTAAATGCAAAAATTAAAAAAAAGTGGAGTTCGCAGTGCGAACTCACCTTCGCACTGCGACCTCTGCGAAAATTTCTGCAGATTTTTATGCATTTGTTTATCCTTTTTGCTTTCAACTACAATTATTATTAGTAGCATTATTACTTGTATTCTTGCTATTTTGTGACTGATTTAGTGCAGCAAGGCAGAATTTAATGTGTGACATTAAAGGTAAAAGGAAAGAGGAACTTTCTTCCAACCTCTCATGTGATCAAACAAATTGGCTACCCTTGGTCAGTTTTTGTCCCTCCAAATTGACCCCTCACCCAATCTAAACTTGCCAGCCAGCTGCTTGATCCCTTTCCTTCCCTTTTCCCCTGCCAAAACCAGTCAATCTCAAGTGGTTTATGTTGCAAAAAAGCTGTTTGACATGCCCTGTTTTGACCTGAATTTCTTCCCCCACACATAAGCCCACATGCTAATTTTGATTCCCCCAATCTCCCTGTACATGGCAGTACACGTTTTGATTGTTTGACCTTCCAAGATTGCAAGGATTGATCCCAAGAATCATCCCTTTTGCAGCTGCCCTGTTTTACAGTTTTTACCATCATTACCTTCTAGAATCAATGGCATTTGTGGCTGAGATCAGTCAAGACCTTGCCCCTTGGCACAAGGCAAAGCAATTCCTATCCATTAGCATTAAATGCAAAGTGTTCTAGCCTGAGTTTAGCTCATGATCAGCTAGTGTTCTAGGATTTGGTTCATCATTACATAGATTGCATCTATGCCTATAAAAGGGAATGCAAGGCACTAGGATTTAACACACTGAATACACATTAAAAACCAGTCAAAAACAGACCAATTCAGAGAGCAAACACACACGAAATTCACACCAAAAATCCCTTGCATTGCAACACAAAAACAGTCCATCACAAACACTTAGAACTTTGTTCATAACCTCTCACAAAGCAAGCAAGCCACTTCCAATCTTGTTCAAGCATTGCTAGGAGTTCTGTAAGTCTCCTATAATCTTTCTTTTCTATTGTATTTGCTGCTTGCATATCTTGCTTTGTCCAATTTTACTTTGTAAACCAAAACCCCTTTTGAACCTCAAAAAGGACCTCAAAGGGGCCAAGCTTTAAAACTGTGATTTTCCACCCCTTTTTCTTCCATTTTGTCAATTTTTTTTAACCTCCTTTAGGTTCTGAATCTTACTTAGAAGCAGTTTCTGAACTTCTGTTCAGAAACAGCTTCTGAGTTGAAAAATTCGCATACTTCGCAGAGCAAAGTATTGCTCGCACTGCGAACACACCAGAACCTGACTTCGCAGAGCCAAGTTCTGGTTGCTCTGCGAAGTATGTGAAATTCAGAATATGAATCAGGCATTCAAATGTCAAATTTTTGGGATTCTAGCCCTTGATTCAGAACTTAAAGAGGGTTAAAACCATTTTGGTCCAAATCCAATTCATAATCATGCACAACTTTGAAGATTTCTCAAGTTCGTGCGACAAATTTTGAGTAACTTGTGAAACAAGTTATATTCTTAATATTTTCAAAACCAAGTTTGAAGCAACAAGCTAAGTTCGTCTATTTCAAAACAAACTTGAACAACTATGTTGTTCATGATTTTCAACCCAAACGCGAACTAAAGCCAAGCTTGCTCATTCTTTTAAAACCAAGCTCGAATCGAGCCGAACTTGTAAACTTTCCAATTTTTGCATGTTTTATAATTGTGTTTGTCACTCAAACTTGAACCAAACTTGTCCTTGAGTTTCAATAACTTAAGCAACAAGTAACGTTCGTGATTTTCAATAAAATCGAACAACAAATTTGTTCGCGTCTTTTCTTTTCTTTTACAACTTTCCTTTTAAAGCTTTGGTTCCCTTTGAGGTTTTCTCCGAGTAACAAAACCAAACTTGAATGAAAAAGGGTGGTTTGACGTATGTCTCTCCTTTCCCCGATCGGATAAACACTTGACGTATGTCTCGTTGCTTAGACGATCGTCATTCTTTTCTAGCTTCCCCAAAAATGCGTTTTCAAATTCAAACAAAACTTGAATGAAAAAGGGTGGTTTGACGTATGTCTCTCCTTTCCCCGGTTGTACGAACGCTTGACGTATGTCTCGTTGCTCGGAAAATCGTCATTCTATTTTCGAAGTATAAAAACTCACCAATCTTGGCCCTTGTGGCCAATCCAAACCTTTCGCGCCTTTGCGCGTTTATTTTCAACCTTCTTACGCCTTGCGCGAATTTAACGCCTCCGTGCGTTTGTCTTTTATTTTCAACATTGTACGCCTCCGTGCGTTTGTCTTTATTTTCAAACCTTTTACGCCTCTGTGCGTCTGTCTTTTTTCTCTTAAACATTTACGCCTTGCGCGAGTTTATCGCCTTAGCGTCTGTCTTTCACCTTTTAAAAAGCTTTTTACGCCTTTGTGCGTTTTCAAACAATTCTTTTTAAGAACTACGTAAGCTTTGAATTCTCCGACTACCGGGAGATACGTAGGAGCAGGATCGTCATCTTGTCAAGCCCGTTAATAAAAAAATCTTTTTTTTCTTTTTTCTATTTCATTTGTTTTTATCTCTTTCTTCACCTCACGTTATATTTTCTTTTTCCTTTATATACATATATGATTAAGCATGCAAGCAAAACGTCAAAAACATTTTTTAGCCTAAGCCAACTAAGAGGTTCCCGTTGAGTACAACGGATGTGAGGGGTGCTAATACCTTCCCCTCGCATAATCGACTTTCGAGCCTAAAATCTCTTTTTCAAGGTAATTTAGAACTTTTTTCCTTTTTCCCCGAAAAATCAAAAGTTCAGTCGTAATTTAGAATTAGTGATTCAACGCTAGCCAATAGCTTGACATCCGAAATTCGACGCGACATAGCTCATTCGTTCGTTCCTCCCTCTTTTTGGCATCATGTGCTTCAGATGGCTACATATCTGCTTAATATCCTTCCCCGAAAGAATATGTCAAATCACTCTCCTACTCAACTTCTGTATCATCGTGATCCCTCCTACACACACCTTCGTGTCTTTGGTTGTCTTTGTTATCCCTTGTTTCCATCAACTACCATTAACAAATTACAACCCCGCTGAACTCCGTGTGTTTTCTTAGGGTATCCCCTTAATCACAGAGGTTATAAATGTTTTGATTTGTCGCACAGAAAGATCGTTATTTCGCGCCATGTAATTTTTTACGAGACCTAATTCCCCTTTTCCCGCCTATCTTCCCCATCTCTCCCTGACTATAATTGTTTCACCGATGACTTACACCCACATATTGTCCACCAGTGGACTAATCCCACCTTACAACCTCTTCCTGGTGACCTTCCTAGTCCGCCACATGAGCCTCCGTCTCCCTCCCCGTCCGGACCATCTAATACTTCTCCTACCCCCACCATGACATCCTCTTCCACCTCTTTGGATTCACCTGATACCTCTCCATCACCTACACCACCGGCCCTTCCCGCACCTCCTACTCGAACCATGGCCACCAGTAGCATGCGAGGTATCTACAAACCCAGAAAACTCTTTGACCATTCTGTCACCATTGATGATCCGACCATCTCACCACTTCCCGAAAACCCCAAACAAGATATATATATATATATATATATATATATATATATATATATTCAAAAGGGGTTGACTGATATGGTCCTCGTCCAAAAATGGATTTGTTTCTTTAGTAAATTTTAATAAAATATTAAATTTATTCTTCACTTTTTATTGTTTAATTTTTTTAAATAAAAATAGTAAACATCCACATTTAAATCATTTTTAAGAGGTCCATGCTTATCTAACCCTAATTGGAAATCTGCAATGCAGCCTGAATTTAATGCTCTTATTAAAAATAACACGTGGGATTTGGTTCCACGACCATGTAATGTTAACATTATTCGTTGTATGTGGATTTTCCGTCATAAAAAGAAATCTAATGGCTGTTTTGAGTGTTACAAAGCTCGTCTTGTAGGTGACGGCAGGTCTTAAATTGCAGGTGTTGATTGTGATGAGACATTTAGTCTTGTGGTGAAATCGACGACAATTCGCATTGTCCTCACCATTGCTCTCTCCAAATCCTGGTCCATACATCAGCTGGATGTCCATAATGCATTTCTACATGGTGACCTTCATGAGACAGTCTTCATGAATCAGCCACTGGGTTTTCGTGACCCTCATCGCCCAGATTGTGTTTGTCGCTTGTGGAAATCCCTCTATGGTCTGAAACAAGCGCCTCGTGCCTGGTACCAGCGCTTTGTTAATTTTGTCTCAACCATTGGATTTTAGCATAGCACTTCAAATCACTCACTCTTCATCTACCGACATGACTCTGGCATGGCTTACATCTTGCTTTATGTTGATGACATTATCCTTGTCACCTCCTCCCATGACCTTCGCAAATCTATCATGACACTCCTTGCCTCTGAGTTCGCTATGAAGGAGTTGGGTTCACTGAGTTACTTCCTGGGCATTGCAGTGACGAGACATGTTGGTGGACTCTTTCTTAGTCAGAGTACTTATGCCAGCGAGATTATTGCTCGAGCTGGTGGCTTCGTGCAAACCTTCTGCTACTCCAGTTGACACTAAGCAGAAGCTTATTACTCCAGTTGACACTAAGCAGAAGCTTGCAAGAGCCTTGCAGTACCTTACTTTCACCCGCCCCGACATCTCCTATGTTGTCTAGCAGGTCTGCCTTCACATGCACGCTCCTTGCACCGACCACATGCTAGCCCTCCGCGCATCCTCCGTTATGTTCAAGGCACCCTACATTATGGCCTGCATCTCTACCCATACCCTATTGAGAAACTTGTCTCTTATACTGATGCTGACTGGGGTGGATGTCCTGACACTCGTCGTTCTACATCTGGTTATTGTGTGTTTCTTGGTGACAATCTAATCTCCTGGTCTTCCAAGAGACAACCCACACTCTCTCGTTCCAGTGCAGAGGCTGAATACAGAGGTATTGCTAATTTGGTTTATGAATCTTGTTGGCTTCGTAACCTACTATTAGAGCTTCACTTCCCACTTTCTCAAGCTACTTTGGTGTACTGTGACAATGTTAGTGCTATCTACCTCTCTGGTAATCCTGTACAACATCAGTGTACTAAGCATATTGAGATGGACATTCACTTTGTACGCGAGAAGGTAGCCCGTGGTCAAGCACGCATCCTTCATGTTCCTTCTCGTCATCAGATAGCTGATATCTTCACCAAAGGGCTACCTCTAGTTCTATTTGATGATTTTCGGACCAGTCTAAGCGTCTGTGAACCTCCCGCTTCGACTGCGGGGGTGTGATAGAAGTCAAATATTCTTGTCATTATTATTGTAGTTATTTGTAGTTATTCTCATTTATGTTTGTCATTATTTCCATAGGTTTGACTTACACACTATTATTGTATATATACCCTTTACTATGATGAATGAAATCAACACATTATATTCCTATATTCTTATAGATCACACCAAAATATGGTAACCTCTTCAAGAAGCTTACAATTGCTAAACAAGTGAAAAAGCGACTTATCATTCATGGGGAAAGTCAGAAAGATTAACCTTGCGGAGTTTGAAAAGTTAACAACAGTTATCGATAATAAGAGACGGTTGGTGATTGAGAGGAACAAGCGAAAGAGAATTCAAGATAGACATTGAGTGATCGGAGAAGAAACTGTGAGGAACTGTTTGGTACTTGTTGATCGATTCCCAACATTCATCGGGTAAATATGAATATGTTTTGATGGAAGAAGAAACCATTTGTTGTGAGGATTTGAGAGAAGAACTTCTCTTCCATTTCATTGCTGGTTGAACTAATGTTTGGTAGAACTACCACACGTTGACTTGGGATGATAAAAGTGTTAGGGATAGGTGTTTTAATTGAATTTTAAGCAATGCAGGGGCTCTTAAGCAATTTCCATAAATCAAAATTTTCATTCAAAACTCATTTTCTTTGTCAGAGAGAAATACTTCTTCTTCTCATTTTCCTAACGATGGAAGTGGAAAAATCAAAATCCCTATTCAGATTTTCTGTTTTGGAAACCCATTCCTCGAAAGTTCCAACCAGATTCACCTTTCTTCGCTGTCTGTAACCTCGAACAAGAACTTCTTGTCAAACAGGTTCTTATGTTTATCTTCTTTTTTATTTCATTCCAATTGTTTCGTGTTGTATGCTATTATTATTATCATTATTTTAGTTTTTGTTTTTAAATGAGAATTTTCACTTGCTTTTAATTTGAAAAGGTTGCGTTGGAATTAACACAAGAGAAGGAACAACTTGAGGATTTTATAAAGAGGATGGAAGGTATTGATCTTCATTAGTGTTTTTTTCTTCTTCATATTCTAAATAGTAATAGTATTTGACCTTACATTCTCGATTAATGTGGCTTATACAACCTCAATCTCGATTGTAGAGACATTAAAAAACCTTAATATTGTGAGTCTTATTGTGTTTGTGTGTTTTTTTAAAAAATACTATATGATTGTGCTCTAGTGGTTAATAAGCTTCAGTTAAGGGCGAATCGATCTGGAGTATCCGAGTTCGAATCCTGGCTGGAACAACTATTGGTCAAACTTTATATACCTCCCAGCTGAATTCCATATTACCAGAGTCCTTTTTTCTTGAGAACTTGAACATTAAGAATTAAGACCAAAATAATTGGCATTAGAATAAGGCGTGATAATTTAATGCACTGGTATTAGGTCTATCTCAAACTTCAGCTGATGTTCAATAGAAGTTGTTGAGATCATTAGCCTTTGAGAACAGTTAATGATAGATTGTCATTTCTAGCTATACTACTTGCTTCTCAGTTAAAGACCTTTCTTATAGTTCTTGAAAATGTTTACTTTATATCTATAATCATTTATTTGGAAAAACACATTTTGATTTGTGTTACACCATTGTATGTTTTAAATAACAGTGAGTTTGACAAAATCACAATGGCACCGTGATTTTTTTGAAACTCCAAAGTGTATCTTTTATCAACATAATGGTGACATGTTGTAAATTTGCCAAACTTATCGCGAATTGGCCTCACCTTTGTTGAAGATTGTGATTTTTCCTAGAAGTTAATCTTTGACTTTAAATTTATACTAATAAAATGGTAGCATGCACGCCTTGTTTCGTAACATATCTGTACTGGCTGAGAGTACAATCTAGGAAACTAGGGTTTTTGGGATTTGTTTAGGTCATGCCTTGGGAGTGATCCCAAGGTTACTATTTGTAGCCTCCATTTGGGCTTAACTAGTCATGGTTTTGGGCCCAATTCGTATGAGGCCAAAACCATGGCTAGGGCGCCCTTAGGGGGTGCCTTTAGGAAGTCCCCTTAAGGTTATGTGAAATCATCAGGTGGGCTCCGTGTCCCTCTGGAGGGAGCCCAGCCCTGCTTTAGGGCTTCAAGCCCTGTTTTTTAGGGCTGCAAGTCCTAAATGATGAGGTTAACGGTCCACAGCCCAACAAGCACGAGCCTTGGAACAAGGCGAAGTGATTAATCTGCCATAGGGATTGTCTATGAGCTTCTGCCCAACAATTGTGGCTTGTTGGGGATGGAGCTATGAAAGGCATTTTGAACTATTGGGTGTGCGTAACGAATGTCAACTGATAGGTTGTAGCCCCCTGAGTGTTAAACTTGGAGAGCCCGTTGTGGTTTTTTACTCATTGAAAAGTTTGATGGGCGCTAGCCCAACATGGGTGCTAGCCGCACAAGTTTTGAGGTTTTGGTGGGTGCCAACCCCAACGAGAGTATCCATAGCCCAACAAGCACGAGCTTTGGAACAAGGCGAAGTGATTAATCATATATCGAAGGACGACTTGTGTGAACGGCTTAGATCGCCATGCCATAGCTAGCCCAACAAGGGGCGTGCTTGTTTTAAAGATTTAGCTTTAGGGCGCGTCCCAGTGAGATTCGACGGCTGAGATGGGGCGACCGTTTGCTCTCGCTGACGTGTCCATATCGTAACGGCTCTTGGAAATCGTGCTCACTTAAGTGACGTCATCTACGCGTTTTCCCATGCTTTTGTACTTGAAACTGGGTTCGGATCTACTTTACTTTCACTTTCTGTTTCTTTCTAACTTTTTGCTTCTCTCATCTTCGCTCTTCCTCCTGCCTTTTGCTCCCAAATTGTCCTTCTTGCTGAAAGCGTTTCAATCTCTGGGGATTTTTGCGCCTGTCATATTCAGATCGTTTGGAGCCTGCCTTCATCCTTGGCTTTTCGCTATCCTTTAAAAATAGGTAATATTCTTCGATCTCGTTCTTTATAAACTAGGTCTGTAGTATGGTGGTTATTAGAGAGTGCGATGAGGCGGGTAGGGAGTTGTCTCCAGCGAACTAAGAGGAAAGGGATAGGCTATGGAGGGAGAGCGTTAGGCATGCAACGCGGTCAGATAGAACCACTGATTGGGTGGTTTTTGAAAAAACCTACTACGACCATTCCCTTTTAGAGGAATTTTTGAGTGATTCTGATGATAGTGAAGGGGGGAATAGTAGTGGGAATTCATCTGACTGCGTTAGTCTTTCCGTTCCCCCAGGTCCCTTTTGTAGGAAAGGCATTTGCTATATGGCGTCGTCGTTTAGTTCAGAAAAAGAGAGCTTCGCGGATGAAGTGCTCAGCTCGGAATCCATGTATATGGATCCCAAAAAAGTGGAGTTTTTTCGGAGCAAACTTCATGTGTCCTCCACGGGATTTGAAGAGGACGTGATCCTGGAGCATTGTCGCCCGTGCGAGAAGGTGTGCCTTCGAAGGCCAAAAGGAGTGAAGAATGAGATGTTTCACATGTATACGGCTGTATTTGAAGACCTGGGCGTGAAGTATCCCTCCATGCCTTTTGAGGTAGACGTGCTTAACTGGCTGAATGTGGCGCCGTCTCAACTTCAGCCCAACAATTGGGCATTCATACGAGCTTTTTTTATGTGAGGGGATAGGTTTTGAACCCTCAGCTGGATCTTTCTTCATGTTCTACAGCACAAAAGGGGTGGACAAGCTATCTTGGGTGTCCGTCAGCGCGCATCCGAGGAAGAGTTTGTTCCCGCCCTACGCCTCCCATTACAAAAACTGGAGGCAAACATTTCTTAGGACACGGGGGGGAAAGATTGTGAAGCAGCTGTTGTGCGGGTCAATGACCAGCTAAGGTTTCCCATATACTGGACGAGCGCTCCAGCATCCATCACAGGCTTTGAGTACGAGAAGTTGGACGAGTATGAGAAGGGTGTTGTCTGCTTCTTGGATAAGATGATGCCTATGAACATTCGGGAGCTGCTGAATAAGGAAGGGGATGCGAATAGCTTAGAAGCTTAATTGCGTGAGTTGATTTTATTTATTTATGTGTCTATTTTACTCACCAATCTATTGTTTTTGTAACCTCTATTTGTTTTTTATTTTCGTAGAACCCATGGTGCCCATGACTGTGGAAGAGAGGAAGAAATATCTTGAATAAATGAAGGTTAAGAAGGCTGTTGAAGGGTTTGCTGTTAGCGACCCTTCTGGTCTCATTACTCACAAGGATGGCTGAAAATCCTCCTGAGACTCAAACTGAGGACGTTGCAGAGGTTGTGCAGGACAAAGGGCAGACATCGCTCGGGAAAGAAAAGGCGGCGATTGTGGCGAGGAAGAAGAAAACGCACTCCCAGCCCTCGACTGGTGCCGCTGGGACCAGCGTAGCTGTTCAATCCTTTTGGGATAAGGATTTCAACTATGGCGCCTATGTGAAAGAGAGGCTGGCCTTTAATTTTGATGATGTTGAGGCTGGGAATCAAGGCGATATTCCATTCATGACGAGAGATATGGGCGTCCACTACTTGCGGTCTATAATGATCTTGGACGCTATAGATCGTAAGCATGAGGAGTTGCTGCAGAGTGAGGAGACGCTCCAGGCCAAGGTGAGGGCGCTGGAAAAAGAACTAAAGGAAGTCAAGGAAGCTAGGGAAAAAGAGATAAAGGAAGCCAAAGAGGCGATGAAGCTTAAGTGCGACGAGCGCATCTCGGATTTGAAAATTGGTCATGCCGCGGACCTGGCTGGGAAGGATGAGGTCATTGCGAAGCTTCAAAATGATTTCGTAGCTGGAGTGGAAAGGGAAAGTCAGCTCAAGGATGAGGTTTCTAAGGCGAAAGGCGAGCTGGCCCTGACCTTTGATGCTGGCTTTGAGCGAGCTAAAGCTCAGGTCACCCTCCTGCATCCTGGTGCTGATCTTTCCTCTCTTGATTCCTTTAAAATTATTGTAGATGGCTTCCTAGTGGATGAACCATGATCTTGTATAATTATTTTAATTTGGCACATTTTGGTTTGTAATGACTTGATATTATTCTTATGTTATTTAATTTATTTTCCTTAATTTGCTTTATTTTGCGCTTGTTCTTACTATGGCGATGTTTCTTCGTGCTTAAGAGTACTTACTGGGCGGGACCTAGTTGGATGCCTCATAGCCTTCTGTGGGCGGGTATTCGTTTTGCTCACGACGTCTTAGAGCCCACCTAAGGGTTAAGGAATAAGTGAGTACTTTTTCTTTTGCTCACGACATCTTAGAGCCCACCTAGGGGTTAAGGAATAAGTGAGTACTTTTTCTTTTGCTCATGACGTCTTAGAGCCCACCTAAGGGTTAAGGAATAAGTGATTACTTTTTCTTTTGCTCACGACGTCTTAGATCCCACCTAAGGGTTAAGGAATAAGTGAGTACTTTTTCTTTTGCTCACAACGTCTTAGAGCCCACCTAAGGGTTAAGGAATAAGTGAGTACTTTTTCTTTTGCTCACGACGTCTTAGAGCCCACCTAAGGGTTAAGGAATAAGTGAGTACTTTTTCTTTCTATCTTGGCGTTGTTGGTCTGTTGCGGGCGATGTATGCAATACAAAATAGATGACACAGATACAATTCAATAAGAGAGCAGGGTGCCTCATTAAAAACCCCCGCTACTGCAGGGGAAAATAGTGCTCCCTACTCTTTTTCATTAAATAAAAGATACAGGAAATTAAAGCAAGGTAATCATTACGGCGGCTTTACAAGTTTCTGAGCTCGCCCTTTGAATTGTAATGGCGAGCGGCTCTCTGTTTGGCAGTGAAGTCTTGGACGTGGGTGGGTTTGTGTATTTCCTCAATCATATTCGCTCCATGCAGTAAGCCTATCTCGCTAACTTCCTCTGTGAAATTACCATGACGCCAGGTTGGCGTGTTGACCGGCTTGACTTCTGGATACAAAGCAAGGTGATGACACACTTTGGCGGGGTTGACGCTAAGCATATCTAACGGCTGATGAGTGAAGAGGTATAGGTTCTTCCTCAGGAGTTCTGTTACGCTCAGTTCTTCGGCTGGATCCAAAGATGTCTCCATTCTGGTGGTCTGATGAGGCTCTGGGCCCATCAAAATCTTTTTTAGACCTTCAGTGGGTTCGAGGAGCTCTTGCTGAAATTCCTCTCCTGGATCCAAGTCGACGGTGTTCACCTGGTGCGCTTTGATGTTGCAGGCTCCTTTCTTTTCCTTCTATAGCTTCAAACTATTGTGGTAACACTCCCGGGCAATTTTCTGGTCTGCTCTGATAGTGCCGACTTGTCCATTCTCCAGTGGGTACTTCATGATGAGGAATTTAGTGGATACATAGGCATCAAGAAGGTTGAAAGCTGGGTGGCCTATTATGATGTTGTAAGAACAAGGCGAGTTGACGACTAAATATTTGACTCTGATGGTTTTGGCGTTGTTGCCTGTACCGAAAGTTGTTTTCAAAGTGATGTACCCACGAACGTGCACTTGTTCTCCTGTGAAGCCAGCTAGGGTCCCCTTGAAAGGTTGCAACTGGTCCTCATCAAGTCCCATTCTCTCAAAGGCAGAGTATTAAACGATATCTGCAGAGCTGCTGGGATCAATCAACACTCTCTTGACGTCCCAGTTAAAGATTTGTACAATGATGACCATAGGATCGTCATCATGGGGAATTATTCCTTCGCGATCACCACTTGAGAAGGTGATGTCTGGCTTGTGTTCTGGCTTTTCTCTGGCGTGGTCGTCCAAGAGCATAACTTGTCGTACATACCTCTTTCAGGAAGCACTGGACTCGCCGCCTCATGCGAATCCGCCAGATATAGTGTTCAGCGTGTGGCACTCGCCATCCTTTGCAACATTCTTCTCCTTTGGCGCGTCCTCAGGAGGGCGCTTGTCTCCCTCCCTGTTATCATTGACGTATCCTTGCAGCCTGCCATTCTGGATTAACTTTTCGATTTCTCTCTTCAGATGGATGCAGTCATCCGTGGTGTGTCCCTTTATGCGGTGGTACTTGCACCAGGTGTCCTTGTCATTTCCCATCTGGTTCCACTTTGGCGGTGGGGCGTCTGGGATAAGTCTTGAGTGGTAGACATCCTTCCAAATCTGCTCACGCCGGGTGTTGAGTGTTGTGAAGGATTCAGGCGCGGCCGCATGTCTGTCAGATGCATGACGATTGAAAGGCGCTCTATTTCTGGAGACAGACGGGTAGTAACTTCGGCGGTGATCGTAGCTGCTGGGGGGCGCTCTCTAGAATCCCTGGCTTTCTTCTCGACGTTGCTCTCCTCTCCTTTAATGTAACACTCTGCTCTGGAGATGATCTCATCCATTGAGTCAGCTGGTTTTTGTGCCAACGACTCGTTAAACTGGCCAGCCCGGAGACCATTCTGAAAGGCTGGTACGAACAACTCCTGATTCGGGTTAAGGACTTTAATTGTGGCGTCGTTGTAACGCACGAGGTACTCACGGAGTGATTCGTTCGGTCCTTGACGGACGTTGAAAAGGATGGTGAATGAAACTTTGCGATGGCGGCTGGCCGGGAACTGGTGTGTGAGCTTGCGCGTCATGTCCTGGTAGCTGATGATGGAGAATCGTGGTAAGTTCATATACCATCTGAGGGCGGCGTCTTTGAGGGTTCCGGCTAACAGCTTGCACTTGAGGGAATCGGCGGCACCAATGATGGCCATTTGGGTGTTGAAGGCGGTGATATGCTCCAATGTGTCACTTTTGCCGTCGAAAGAAGAAAGAGAGGGCGGCTTGAAATTCTCTGGGACTGGCGCGTTCCATACTTCTGCGAAAAGTGATTGAGGATCAGGATCGACCGATTCGTCTTGCTGAGATTCGTTTTGTCATACCCCAATTTTTGACCTAAAATTTCTGTTTCATTTGTCTTTTTAGGTCGGAATTTGTTCGTCGTTTCAGACAAAATTTTGACAGGGAGGTATTTTAAAATACCTCATTTTTTTTTGGTTCCGAAGGCGACAGTCTTTTATTATTATTTTTATTTTGTTAATTTTTATTTTTATTTCTTTTTTATTATTTCCTTTTTCATTTATTATCTTTTTTTTTTCTCTTTATCATTTTCTTTTATTTTATTGTTATTTTCGTTTTTTTATATATACACATTTTATTTTATTTTATTTAGAGTTGACATTCTTTTTTTATTTAGGGTTGACATTGACTTATGGATTTAATGAGTTAAGTGTCAATTAATCCTTGCCTTTTTAGATGGTTTGACTGATCAAATTTATGAGTCGTTAATGGCTTTCAAGGGCTTTTAATCTGGCATTGCATAATAAAAAAGGGGGAACCGAATTTCACAGGAGGCCAATTCAAAAACTCAGAAGCAAAAACTATCACAAAATTCATCAGCAACACAAATCCAAAAAACGTAATCGTACGGCCAGCTCCACACAACAACTTCCATACGCCCTACTCCACATCCCCAAACGCAACCGTGAACCGCCCTGCCCTCTCCCACACCACACGGCCACTCATCCCTACCCACACTCATACACACACGGCCCAATCACCACTCAATCCACCACCGTATCAGCCCTCCTCCACCACACCTCCTCTTCACCCAAAACCACGCAACATACGAACCCCACCACCATCAAACTCCCAGCCGTACGGCCTATATCCCACCACCCATCTCCCTCACCCATACGCGTCTCAAACCCAGCACCAAAACAACACCAACGCGCGCGGCCTTTGCCCTTTCCCAACAGTCACAATAACACAACAAACCTAAACCCTAACACAATATCCACGGCCTCCCCTCTCCTAACCCACACATTCAACCCCCTAAAACCGAACCAAAAGAAGAAAAGAGGTAGATTCTTTTTTTAAATTTTCTAATTTAGATCTACAGCTTTCGAGTTTCTTTTAAAAAAATCAGCATCGAATTTGTGAAGGAGAGGGAGAAGGAAGTAAGAAAAATTACATTTTTTAAAAAAAAAAGTGATTTTGTTGTTCCGGCGCGGTGGCGCCGCCCTTTGGGCCGGCCAACCACCACGCCGGAGAGCCTTCTTCAGGCGTGTAGTTTGGGAGAGAAGAGAGGATTGAGAGAAGAAGGAGAGGAAGAAAGAAGCAAGAGAGAGAAGAAAAGAAAGAAAATGAGGAAAATTTCAGAAAAAATGAATATATATCTGACCCAAACACTAAGCCCAGCCAGGGCCCAGCGCGGCCCAGTGTTTTGTTTCTGCCCCCTCTTTCTGATTTACTGTCCGCACCCCCCTTCCTGCTGTTGCACCCCCCTGTTTCTTTTTTTTTCTTTGTTTTATTTCCTTTTTCTTGCATTTCTTTTTTTTATTTCATTTCTTATCCACTAATTATTTCTTCATGCATTCTATCTTACTATTTTATCATTTTGCATTTTTCTCATTTTTTTTATTTTTATTAATCTTGTAGTCCTTTTTTTTAGTTAGTTTATCATTATGCATTTATTTACTTTATTTACTATAATGCTTTTATCATAATGCCTAATTATCTCATGCATTTTTTTTATACAACATAGTTATTTATTGTTTTTTTTTTTTTTTTGCACTTCATGCATTTCTATTCCTTTATCTTTAACATATTTATTTTAGTGCATTTGTAATTATTTATCATTTTATCATTTTTATTTTATTTTATTAGAATGTATTTAGGTACTATGTAAATATTAATGAGAATATGCACTGACACCACACTTTATTTTATTCCGCTTTATGTCTCTTATTTTTATTTTTATTTTATTTCGCCTTACAAAGAAAAATACAAAAAAATATTAGGTTAGTTTTATTTTCAAAAGGGTTTCGTGGTGATCCAACGTCACCACGGAATTTCCTCGCGTTTAGGTTTTTTTTTTTAGTTACATTTTTTTAGTCTTAGTCAATTATAAAAAAAAACCAAAAACATGCAAATAACAAAAATCAAAAAAAATCTTTTCTTAATAAACCTTGATTTTCAATCAAGTGTCCGTTTTTTCTCTTTATTTTCTTTAAATAACCATTAATCCATTATAATAATATTTAAATCATTTTCAAGAATTAAAAAACACAAACCAATCCTATTTTGCCACTTGGCTTTTTATTTTATCTTTAAAACCTTTTTTTTAAAACTAATAAAAAACATCAAACAAATCAAACGTCATTTCTACCCCGAACTACGAGGTTTTGATCCCTCACGGGTACGTAGGCAAAGGACCTTGTCCTCCCAAATCATAAAAAACAAAAAAAACATTTTATTTTCCTTTCTCACTACTCTAATTCATTCTTTTCTTTTAAAAATAATAAGCAAGTTATAGCCAAAATAAATAAATAAAATCAAGAGGTTCTCGTAGAGTACTACGAACGTTTAGGGTGTTAACACCTTCCCTAAACGTAACTAACCCCCGAACCCAAAATCTTTTAAAATGTGGTAATTTAGAACTTTTTTCCACTTTTCATTTAAAAAATTAAAAGTTCAGTCGTGAAATAAAATTAGTGAGTCAACGCTAATCAATAGCTTGATCTCCGAAAATCACCGCGACAGAAATGGCGACTTCACTGGGGAAATCCCTAAGAGGGTTGAGCCTAACTCGAATTTATTTAATTATTTTGTGCTATAACTTGCTTAAAACAAAAATAAAAATGTAAATACGTGTCTATTTGTTTCTTTTCTTTTACGTGAGTGGTGAGATAAGTCCTATACCCGGGCTTGAGGGAAACATAAGATAGGATGGTGGTATAATCAAAGTGCCATACCAGGAGTAGTCTTGGGTGTTGGTACATGTGATATAACCCCGCTCAATGGAGGACTCTTAAAGGTAATACCATGTCAACATGAGTAGTCGTGTTTGACATTGTTATTTTTAAGTGGCCTATGAAGTTGAGGACCTTTAGTTACCTTTAACCCATCTTGGCCTTTTAGGACGTAGTGCGGTGGCTAATCAAGAGTAGTCTTGAGTTGGTTGATACGCGATACTACACTCAAACGAGACTTTCCTACGAACGTTGTTGGACCGGGAGTAGTCCCGTAATCCGGCAATATTCGGAAGTAGTCTATGACTTTGGGAACTTGGTAGAACCCGTGATACAGGTACAAATGAAACCATAGTCCTTACCAAATGGCGTGTTTACTGTAACGACCCTATTTTCGTATGTTATATTTTTATATATTTTATTTTATGGATTTGCATTTAAAAAATATTTTCTAGTAATCGAGGAATAATTATTTAGCGCGAAGATAAGTTCGTAATCGAGTTTTTAGGGTTTTGGGCGAATTTGGGCCAAGAGGATGCATAGTATTGGGCTTTTGGGTTTATGAGTAGTAATGATCAAGAGGATATGATAGTAGTGAGCTTGGATTGGATTGAAGGGCTAGGATGAGTCCTTGAGAGTTAGTAAGGAATGGATGGCCAAGATTGTTTTGCTTGGATTATAAGAGATTATCACAAAGGCTTGTGAATCACTATTCATTGCTTTGTGGAGAAGAAGAAAAACGTGGAAGAGGAGAAGAAAAGCAAGAGAAAAGCTAGGGCAAGTGAACAAGGGAAAAAGCTTGAGTTTAGAATCACCAATTCCTGGTAAGAGAGGTAGTATTGCTATTTCACAAGTGATTGAGAAGGGGAGAATGTCTATTTCTCCATCCCAAACTTCCTCTCACTTTGTCTAGGTTTTGATAGAAAGTTTTTATGGTTTAAAGATGTTAAATGATCATGTTATGCTTGCTTGATGCTAAGTGATGTTGCTAGTATGTTTAGTTGAAGTTTTGTGAGTGTTATAGTGTTTTGAATGCAAAGGAAAAGTTATGGAAAGATAGTGTTTTTAACCCTAATGTTTTTGCTAGATATAATCCTTGCTTGTGATTGTTTTTAATTGATGTTTTATGATAGAAAATCATTTTTAACATGTCCTAGAAGCTTGGGTAACCTTGAATGGGTGAAAATGGTGGAAAATCACATTTTTACACATAACTGTGCTGTCACGGTCGCTGTAGCGACGGGCTGTCGCTTGTAGCGACCAGGTTCTGTCTGTCTGCGCTTGTAGCGACGGATCTGCGCTTGTAGCGACAAGCCTGCGCTTGTAGCGACCAACTGGGCGCTTGTAGCGACCAGGTTCTGCCTATCCGCGCTTGTAGCGACGGATCTGCGCTTGTAGCGACCAAGCCAGAATATCACACTCAGTTGGGCTGTTCTGGGGGTTTTGGTGCGCGCGGGGATGACTTTTTGCTACTGCATTCTCATAACATGTTTTGGAAACCTTGCCCACCATTTTAACTTATTCTTAATGCTTCCTAAAGAGTAATTGTTCAAGAAAACGGCACTTTTGTATATCAAATTATTTAATTATTTTGAAAGGGGTTTTGAGTTTGATAATAGTATAAATTGATGTGTGGGTATTGATGAATATAATTGAATTGGTATGGTATCCAAAGGATTGGATTTACCTTAGAAACATTTATGTTTATTTGGAGTTTTGGTTTAGTATGATGTTGTTGATGATGTTGTGAACCATGTTTGATGATTTATGCATGTTTGTATTATGATTGGCCATGAGTGCCTACTTGTTGAAGTTAGCATGAGTATTGGTAGTGTACACACATATTTGAGCATATGTAGGTGTAAATATCAATAATTGCTAAGTGAACATACATGCATTTCATGATGGTATGTATGCTCTTTATGAGTAAGAATGAAATCCAATTATTATTGGTCATATGCACGACCGTCCTTTTATGGCGAATGAGAGGTGCAGAAGTAATCCAGCTTCGGTTGGTCAAGTGTACGACTGTCCTTTTATGGCGAATGAGAGGTACACAAGGGATATAAGTTTATCCAACAGTCCGCCATGACTCTAAAGCTGAGCAAGAATTGGTACCACATGCATTAGAGAATGCATTTGAGGCATGCATCCTTTGTGACATTAGTGTTCATTTAGGAATTTTGTGTGCATAATGGTTGTTAAGTGGTAATTGTCATTGATGGGTTTTGTGCGTTGTGAATTACGTGTTGTGTTTTAGTTATGTATAATAATGTGTTATTATACATGTTTATTGGTTGTGATACTAACACTCTCTGTTTTGTGTTATCTGCTGGATCTTTGGGGATCCAGATTATCAGGTTGACGAGCTTATCGTCGAGGAGTAGCTTTTGCAGTTTAGAAGTCTGCGTAGTGGTGAGGGCATAGCTTAGCTATCCTTATTCACTTCTTTTTGTACTAGGTGTTGTATCCTAGTTAGAGTCTAGGGCTCTGATATTTGTAACACTATTTTGGGTATCTGAACGCGTATGTATGAATTTGGCAATGGTCTCTGTTGTAGAATTGTCTATTCTGAAAATCTTATGTATATATTTTTGTGTAATATATGCATGCTTGGTTATAAGCTGTTTGCATGTTTTTCCGCTGCTGTATGTGAATCAAATATATTTTGATTTCCGTTGATGTTTATGAAAATGAGTTTTCATCATGTTGTAACTTCCTATGTCCTTAACGTTTTCTTTATTAAAGTTAATAATCGGCGGTTAAGGGTTAGGGTGTTACAATAGTTGGTATCAGAGCAGGTCGATCCATTGGATCAATTAAGTTTAGTATACCCTTTGTGTAACATGTGTTTCCTTAAACACTGTGTTCTCACTTGTGTTATGTGGTGATTGGTAGTGTGTGTAGATATGACGCAACGAGCACTTGCGGACGCGATGGAGCGGATGGCGGATGCCATGGCTCAGGAGGCTGCTAGTAGGACCGCGGATAGAGCCGCACAACAAGCTAGAGGAGGCGGGGAAGATGAGCTGAGGCTCGAGAGGTTTATGAACAACAAACCGCCTATCTTCAAGGGAGGATACGATCCAGATGGAGCTCAGACTTGGTTGGAAGGAGTTGAGAGAATTTTCGGGGCTATGCGTTGTCTGGACGCGCATAAGGTATTGCTAGGAGCGTATGTTCTCCATGATGAGGCCGATCATTGGTGGGGAAACGCTAGTCAGAGGTTGGGAGCTGGTGGAGCTTTGGTTACTTGGGCTCGTTTCCGGAGAGAGTTTTTAACCAAGTATTTTCCGGCAGACGAGAGGAATCGTAAGGTGATTGAGTTCATGGAGCTCAAGCAGGGGAGTTTATCTGTTTCTGAATATGCGGCTAAGTTTGAAGACTTGTGTCGTTTTGCTCCTCACTACAACACGGTGGAAGCTGAGGAAGACAAGTGCGTAAAGTTTGAAAATGGGCTGAGGCCAGATATCAAGCAGTTGATTGGGTTTAGCGAGATCAGGAATTTTCCGATGTTGGTGAATAAGAGCCGAATATGTGATAAGGACGGTAAAGCTAAAGCTAATTACTACAAAGCCGCGAATGAGAAGAGGGGAAAGGACATGGCTAGAGGTAAACCGTATGGCAGAGGTGGAAAGAAACCTGATGAAGGTGGGAGTAGTGGTGGTAAGTTTGGAGGTAATAGGAATTGCTTTAAGTGTGGACAACCGGGACATCGTTTTTTTGAGTGCCCGAAAAGTGATGGAAAATGTTTCAAGTGTGGTGATCCTAACCACAAAGCTGATCAGTGCAAGAAGGGTATTGTGTGCTTCAACTGCAAAGAAGCGGGTCATAAGAGCAACGTGTGTAAGAAGCCTAGAGCGGCTGGAGGAAAAGTGTTTGCTTTAGATGGTGGTGATGCGAAGGCGGATAACTTAATCAGAGGTACATGCTTTATCAATAATACTCCTTTGTCTGCTATTATTGATACGGGTGCTACCCACTCGTTTATTTCCGTGGATTGCGTTAAGAGGTTGGGTCTTAGAATAGAGAATATGATGGGACGCATGGTTATTGAAACGCCTGCGAGTGGTTCGGTATCGACTACTCTAGTTTGTGTGGACTGTTCAGTCATTATGTATGGTCGACATTTTGGAATGGATTTAGTCTGCATTCCGTTGAGCGGAATAGACGTTATCTTTGGTATGAACTGGTTAGAATTTAATCGGGTTCACATCAACTGTGGTAAGAGGACGGTTAAGTTTCCAAGACTGGAGCCAGAGTTGTGTTCGAAGCTCATGTGTTGTCGAGAAGTGGTAAGATTAGTGAAGGCTCAAGAGGACGTGTTTGCTATGTTTGCTTCGTTGAGAGTGGAAGAGAAGATTGAGGTTGATGCGTTGCCGGTGGTGCGTGATTTCGCAGATGTTTTTCCAGATGACATTTTGGATTTACCACCCGAGAGAGAGGTTGAATTCGCAATTGACATAGTACCTGGCACTAGTCCAATATCAATGGCGCCGTATCGTATGTCAGCTGCTGAGTTAGAAAAGTTGAAGGAACAATTGGAGGAATTGTTAGAGAAAAAGTTTGTAAGACCGAGTGTATCGCCGTGGGGTGCGCCGGTTCTGTTGGTAAAGAAGAAAGATGGTAGTATGCGTCTGTGCATCGATTATCGACAGTTGAATAAAGCAACTATCAAGAACAAGTATCCACTTCCGAGGATAGATGATTTGATGGATCAGTTAGTGGGAGCCTGTGTGTTCAGCAAGATTGATTTGAGATCAGGATATCACCAGATAAGAGTTAAGGCGGAGGATATACCGAAGACTGCTTTCAGGACAAGGTATGGTCACTACGAGTATGCTGTTATGCCTTTTGGAGTTACTAATGCACCTGGAGTGTTTATGGAATATATGAATCGTATATTTCATTCCTTTTTGGATCGATTTGTGGTGGTCTTCATAGACGATATTTTGGTATACTCGAAGACGGAAGAGGAACATGCCGAGCATTTGAGGATTGTGTTGGAGGTGTTGCGCGAGAAGAAGCTTTATGCAAAATTTTCTAAGTGTGAATTTTGGTTGCATAAAGTTAGCTTTTTGGGTCACGTCATTTCAAGTGGTGGTATAGCAGTGGATCCTGCTAAGGTAGAGGCAGTGCAAGATTGGGGAACGCCGGAGTCTGTTACTGAGATCCGAAGTTTTCTTGGTTTGGCCGGTTACTATCGGAGGTTCATCGAAGGATTTTCAAAGTTGGCGTTGCCGTTGACACAGTTGACTAGGAAGAGTCAAGCTTTCATTTGGGATGACAAGTGTGAGCAGAGTTTCCAAGAGCTGAAGAGGAGGTTGACATCTGCACCTGTGCTAATTCTGCCAAATCCGAAGGAACCGTTCGTGGTTTATTGTGATGCGTCGAAGATGGGTCTAGGTGGTGTGTTGATGCAGAGGGGACAAGTCGTTGCTTATGCATCAAGACAGCTGAAGATTCATGAGAGGAACTATCCTACGCATGATTTGGAGCTAGCTACTGTCGTGTTTGTTCTCAAGATTTGGAGGCACTACTTGTATGGGTCAAGGTTCGAGGTTTTCAGCGATCACAAGAGTCTGAAATACTTGTTTGATCAGAAGGAGCTCAATATGAGGCAAAGAAGATGGTTAGAGTTTCTTAAGGATTATGATTTCGAGTTGAGTTATCACCCGGGTAAGGCTAATGTGGTAGCCGATGCGTTGAGTAGGAAGTCTTTGCATATGTCGTCTTTTATGGCGAAGGAACTGAGATTGATTGAAGAGTTTAGAGACCTCAGTTTGGTTTGTGAAAGGACAACCAGAAGCGTGAAGCTAGGAATGTTGAGGTTGACGAATGATTTTCTTGAAGAGGTTGTGGAAAAGCAAAAGTCTGATGTGAGATTGACGAAGCTTAAGACGCTCATCGAGCAAGGGAAAAAGGTAAACGTTGAGATCGATGAGAAAGGCGTGATGAGGTGTCAGGGAAGGTTATGTGTACCTGATGTGCCTGAGTTGAAGCGGATGATCTTGGAGGAAGGTCACAGAAGCAACTTAAGTATTCATCCTGGTGTTACTAAGATGTATCAAGATCTGAGGAAAATGTTTTGGTGGCAAGGGATGAAGAAAGAGATCGCCGAGTTTGTTTTCGCGTGTTTGACTTGTCAGAAGTCCAAGGTGGAGCATCAGAAGCCGTCGGGGCTATTGCAACCTATGTTTATTCCAGAGTGGAAATGGGATAGTATTGCGATGGATTTTGTAAGCGGTTTGCCGAAGACGTCGAAAGGTAACAATATGATTTGGGTAGTTGTCGACAGGTTAACAAAGTCTGCTCATTTCATAGCTATCAAGACCGGTATGCTAGTACCGAAGTTGGCTGAGATTTATGTCGAGCAAATCGTGAGATTGCATGGAATTCCGTCGAGTATCGTATCAGATCGAGATCCCCGTTTTACTTCAAGGTTTTGGGAGAGTTTGCAAGAGGCGTTGGGGACTAAGTTGCGGATGAGTTCTGCTTATCACCCGCAGACGGATGGTCAGTCGGAGAGGACAATTCAATCATTGGAGGATTTATTAAGATCGTGCATTTTGGAACAAGGAGTGAGTTGGGAAGTTTGCTTACCATTGATTGAGTTTACGTATAACAACAGTTTTCATTCGAGCATTGGTATGGCACCTTTTGAAGCGTTGTATGGAAGAAGATGTAGAACACCTTTGTGTTGGTTTGAATCGGGAGAAAGTGTGGTGCTTGGACCTGAGATTGTGCAACAAACGACCGAGAAGATCAAGATGATCCAAGAAAAGATGAGAGCGTCGCAGAGTCGCCAGAAAAGCTATGCCGACAAGAGAAGAAAGGATATAGAATTTCAAGAAGGAGATCATGTGTTTCTAAGAGTTACATCGACTACGGGTATTGGAAGAGCTTTGAAATCGAAGAAGTTAGCATCGAGGTTCATTGGTCCGTATCAGATTTTGAAGAGGATTGGGAAGGTGGCGTATAGGATTGCGTTACCGCCGTCGTTGTCAAATCTACATGACGTTTTTCACGTGTCTCAATTAAGGAAATACGTATCGGATCCGTCACATGTGATTGAGTCGGACGAGATACAAGTAAGAGAGAATTTAACGGTTACAACGGTACCCTTAAGGATTGAAGGACAAGAGATGAAGAGGCTCAGGAACAAAGAGATTTCATCGGTGAAAGTCGTTTGGGGAGGCCCAGCCGGTGAATATGCGACGTGGGAGCTCGAGAGCAAGATGCGGGACTCCTATCCAGAGTTGTTTTCAGGTATTTTCGAGGGCGAAAATTCTTTTTAGGGGGGTAGAGTTGTAACGACCCTATTTTCGTATGTTATATTTTTATATATTTTATTTTATGGATTTGCATTTAAAAAATATTTTCTAGTAATCGAGGAATAATTATTTAGCGCGAAGATAAGTTCGTAATCGAGTTTTTAGGGTTTTGGGCGAATTTGGGCCAAGAGGATGCATAGTATTGGGCTTTTGGGTTTATGAGTAGTAATGATCAAGAGGATATGATAGTAGTGAGCTTGGATTGGATTGAAGGGCTAGGATGAGTCCTTGAGAGTTAGTAAGGAATGGATGGCCAAGATTGTTTTGCTTGGATTATAAGAGATTATCACAAAGGCTTGTGAATCACTATTCATTGCTTTGTGGAGAAGAAGAAAAACGTGGAAGAGGAGAAGAAAAGCAAGAGAAAAGCTAGGGCAAGTGAACAAGGGAAAAAGCTTGAGTTTAGAATCACCAATTCCTGGTAAGAGAGGTAGTATTGCTATTTCACAAGTGATTGAGAAGGGGAGAATGTCTATTTCTCCATCCCAAACTTCCTCTCACTTTGTCTAGGTTTTGATAGAAAGTTTTTATGGTTTAAAGATGTTAAATGATCATGTTATGCTTGCTTGATGCTAAGTGATGTTGCTAGTATGTTTAGTTGAAGTTTTGTGAGTGTTATAGTGTTTTGAATGCAAAGGAAAAGTTATGGAAAGATAGTGTTTTTAACCCTAATGTTTTTGCTAGATATAATCCTTGCTTGTGATTGTTTTTAATTGATGTTTTATGATAGAAAATCATTTTTAACATGTCCTAGAAGCTTGGGTAACCTTGAATGGGTGAAAATGGTGGAAAATCACATTTTTACACATAACTGTGCTGTCACGGTCGCTGTAGCGACGGGCTGTCGCTTGTAGCGACCAGGTTCTGTCTGTCTGCGCTTGTAGCGACGGATCTGCGCTTGTAGCGACAAGCCTGCGCTTGTAGCGACCAACTGGGCGCTTGTAGCGACCAGGTTCTGCCTATCCGCGCTTGTAGCGACGGATCTGCGCTTGTAGCGACCAAGCCAGAATATCACACTCAGTTGGGCTGTTCTGGGGGTTTTGGTGCGCGCGGGGATGACTTTTTGCTACTGCATTCTCATAACATGTTTTGGAAACCTTGCCCACCATTTTAACTTATTCTTAATGCTTCCTAAAGAGTAATTGTTCAAGAAAACGGCACTTTTGTATATCAAATTATTTAATTATTTTGAAAGGGGTTTTGAGTTTGATAATAGTATAAATTGATGTGTGGGTATTGATGAATATAATTGAATTGGTATGGTATCCAAAGGATTGGATTTACCTTAGAAACATTTATGTTTATTTGGAGTTTTGGTTTAGTATGATGTTGTTGATGATGTTGTGAACCATGTTTGATGATTTATGCATGTTTGTATTATGATTGGCCATGAGTGCCTACTTGTTGAAGTTAGCATGAGTATTGGTAGTGTACACACATATTTGAGCATATGTAGGTGTAAATATCAATAATTGCTAAGTGAACATACATGCATTTCATGATGGTATGTATGCTCTTTATGAGTAAGAATGAAATCCAATTATTATTGGTCATATGCACGACCGTCCTTTTATGGCGAATGAGAGGTGCAGAAGTAATCCAGCTTCGGTTGGTCAAGTGTACGACTGTCCTTTTATGGCGAATGAGAGGTACACAAGGGATATAAGTTTATCCAACAGTCCGCCATGACTCTAAAGCTGAGCAAGAATTGGTACCACATGCATTAGAGAATGCATTTGAGGCATGCATCCTTTGTGACATTAGTGTTCATTTAGGAATTTTGTGTGCATAATGGTTGTTAAGTGGTAATTGTCATTGATGGGTTTTGTGCGTTGTGAATTACGTGTTGTGTTTTAGTTATGTATAATAATGTGTTATTATACATGTTTATTGGTTGTGATACTAACACTCTCTGTTTTGTGTTATCTGCTGGATCTTTGGGGATCCAGATTATCAGGTTGACGAGCTTATCGTCGAGGAGTAGCTTTTGCAGTTTAGAAGTCTGCGTAGTGGTGAGGGCATAGCTTAGCTATCCTTATTCACTTCTTTTTGTACTAGGTGTTGTATCCTAGTTAGAGTCTAGGGCTCTGATATTTGTAACACTATTTTGGGTATCTGAACGCGTATGTATGAATTTGGCAATGGTCTCTGTTGTAGAATTGTCTATTCTGAAAATCTTATGTATATATTTTTGTGTAATATATGCATGCTTGGTTATAAGCTGTTTGCATGTTTTTCCGCTGCTGTATGTGAATCAAATATATTTTGATTTCCGTTGATGTTTATGAAAATGAGTTTTCATCATGTTGTAACTTCCTATGTCCTTAACGTTTTCTTTATTAAAGTTAATAATCGGCGGTTAAGGGTTAGGGTGTTACATTTACCCTTGACTCCAACATTTTGGACTTAACCTCACCATGTTTTCTCTGTTCTTTAGCATAACCATGCATGCATGCACTCATTCATAAACATTTTTTCGTCCAATTATCGAAGGACTTAAACAAGTTTTTTTAAACATCATAGAGGAGCACTAGGAAGTACACCTTTAAGGGCCCTGATTTGTTGAATTTAAGGAAGCTAGAAATCTTTAGATTTTTTTAAAAAAATCTAGCTTCCACTAAAGGACTTTTGAATTGGTCCCTTGGCTTGGTTTCTAAAAAAGAACTATTTTGTAAGGCCTTGGTGCTCAAATGAAATATTCAAACCATGATGTTTACAATTACTTCAACAAAGTCCTTCGATAACAAGTCTTTCTTCATTTTGCATAAGCATAATCATGCATCATACTGCATTCATAGTTTCTCAAGCCGAGTCTCACGTCTTGTTTTTTCCAAAGGTCTATCTGCCTAGTCCAAGAAAGTGGCCCGACGTCCTCGGCAGAAACCGACTTACACATACAACACTAGAGCACATCAAAGAGAAAGAATGGACCATTTGGAGCAAGAAAACCAGGTACTTCGGGAGGAAATGACATCCATGCGGACCAAGATCGAAGAATTGACAGAGTTGGTAAAGCTGCTGGCAGCCGCACAAGTTCATCCACCGTCTCCTTCCCCTAGCCATCTAGCTCAGTTGATAACTACTACTACTCCGGCTCTGACGGCGCACACCAGTGCTCCACAATACACTATGCCCGACGGATATCCCTGGGGCATGCCTTTTAGCTCCGGTGAAGGATTCATCCCTATTCCTGCTGCAACTTCTGCTCCTCAACCCGGTATTACTTTTCCTCAGGCTACCATGGCTTTTTCAGCTCCAGTGATTCATACCACCCAGTACGACAATGAACCTATCTTTCACACTGAAAGTGTAGGGGCTCAGGATCGGATGGATGACTTCCAAGAAAAATTTGACAAGATGCAACGGGAAATCAAGGCCCTCCGCGGGAAGGATCTGTTTGGGAAAAATGCCCACGACCTCTGTTTGGTGCCAAATGTCAAGATCCCGCCCAAGTTTAAGGTCCCCGAATTTGAGAAGTACAAGGGGAACACTTGTCCTCAAAGCCACCTGATAATGTATGCTAGGAAGATGTCTACCCAGACGGATAATCATCAACTACTCATCCATTATTTCCAGGACAGTCTGACTGGCGCCGCTTTAAAATGGTACATGAGTTTGGACAGCACCAGGATCCAAACTTTCAATGACTTGGGAGAAGCCTTTATTCGCCAGTACAAGTACAACCTGGACATGGCCCCAGACAGAGACCAACTCTGGGCCATGTCTCAAAAGGATAAGGAGACTTTCAAAGAGTATGCCCAAAGATGGAGGGAGATTGCTGCTCAGATTAACCCACCACTAGAGGAGAAAGAAATGACCAAGGTTTTCCTAAATACTCTTGGTTCATTCTATTACGAGCGGATGATTGCAAGTGCGCCTAGTGATTTCACTGAAATGGTTAATATGGGAATGCGTCTGGAGGAAGGAGTCCGAGAGGGACGTTTAGTTATGGAAAGTGCCTTTGCTGCCAGCAGTACAAAGAAGTTTGGGAATGGCTCCTCAGGAAAGAGAGAGCAACGGGTAAGTATGGTGGCCCATGGACAGCCTCAGCAACAGTATCAACAGCAGCCTCGACAACAGGCTCGGCAACAGGCTCCCCAGCGGAATCCCCAACAGTTTACCCAACAGAATCGGGTCCAGTTGATATCGCAGTTTGATCCAATTCCCATGACGTATGCAGAGTTGCTTCCGGTTTTGCTTGATAAAAGGTTAGTTCAGACTAAGGCGCCCCCTCGGGTACCTGAAAGGTTGCCACGTTGGTATAGACCTAATCTCTCCTGTGCTTTCCACCAAGGGGCACCCGGTCACGACATTGAGCATTGTTTCCCCTTGAAAGCTGAAGTCCAAAAGTTGATCCAGGCTGGTATCCTGTCCTTCAAAGATTTGAACCCCAATGTGCAAGCTAACCCTCTACCAAATCATGGACCGTCTGTTAATATGGTACAAGACTGTTGCAAAGATAGTATCATTCTTAATGTCCAACATGTTCAGACCCCACTGGTTCCTATGCATATCAAGATGTGTGAGGTGAATTTGTTTAGTCACGATCATGCAGTGTGCGAAAAGTGCCTTGTAGACCCAAGAGGATGTCAGATAGTGCAGGATGATATACAAGGGCTGATAGATCGGAGAGAGTTGCTCATCTCGAAGAAGGAGAAGGAGGTGTGTGTCATTACACCTGAATTCAGCATCCCAGAACGGGTGGAGATAGCATACAACAGTGAAAGGTCAACTACTACTCCTCTAGTGATCTGTTTGCCGGGACCTGTGCCGTATACTTCCCAAAAAGCTGTCCCATACAAATACCAGGCCACGATGTTGGAAAATGGACGAGAGGTACCCTTACCCTCTCTACTTTCTGTTGACAACATTGCAAGTAATAACAAGATCTTGAGGAACGGGCGTGTCATCCCAGCAGCACTCCCGAAGAAAGTAAGTGATCCGGTGATGGAACAACTGCCAGTAATTAGTCCTAGTGGAGACAAGGAAAGGGGCCAGTCTAGTGGGGCCAGTGGGGACTCTGATCAAGATGAAATTTTGAAGTTGATCAAGAAGAGTGAGTACAAAGTGATTGATCAGTTGATGCAAACTCCGTCGAAGATATCTGTGATGTCATTATTATTGAATTCTGACGCTCATAGAGACGCCTTGATGAGAGTCCTGGAGCAAGCTTTTGTGGATCATGATGTGACGATTGATCAGTTTGGAGGAATAGTGGGTAATATCACTGCATGTAACAATCTGAGTTTTAGTGATGAAGAGCTCCCAGCAGAAGGTAGGAATCACAACCTGGCATTGCATATATCGGTGAATTGCAAGTCTGATGCACTGTCGAATGTACTTGTGGACACCGGTTCGTCTCTGAATGTGATGGCCAAATCAACTCTTGATCAACTTTCCTACAAGGGTACACCCATAAGGAGAAGCGGAGTAATAGTAAAAGCTTTTGATGGTTCAAGGAAGTCGGTGATCGGAGAAGTAGACCTGCCTATCACGATTGGACCACACCAATTTCAGATTACCTTTCAAGTGATGGATATCCAAGCGGCATACAGTTGTTTGTTGGGTCGACCATGGATCCATGAAGCCGGAGCGGTGACGTCTACACTGCATCAAAAGTTGAAGTTCGTAAAGAACGGGAAGCTAATAACTGTAAGCAGTGAAGAAGCCATGTTGATAAGTCACTTGTCAGCTTTTTCCTTTATTGGTGCTGATGAAACAGAAGGAACCTCTTTCCAAGGCCTGACTGTGGAAGGTAAGGGGCCAGAGAAGAGTGAAGTGTCTTTTGCCACCTGGAAGAGCGCACAAAAGGTGGTGCAGGAAGGAACAGGTGTAGGATGGGGAAAAGTTGTGCAGTTGCCAAAAAACAAGAATCGCGAAGGACTGGGTTTTGCTTCCTCTGCAAGCGGCTCTAAGTACGGTGTTAGCTTGGACTCTGTTAGTGGTACCTTTCATAGTGCCGGGTCCATCAACACCCCGCCCGAAGCCAATGCTGTCTTAGATGGTTCTGAAGAAATGATACCTGCTTTTGTGACACCTGGAGGGCTTGTTTGTAATTGGGATGCTGTTGACATGCCTTTAGTCATTCATGTGTCAAAGTAATGTGTTTCTTGTTTTTGTTTTTTTCAATAAAATCCTTTCGGCTTGCCCGAGCGAAAGTGTAATCATGTAGGGCTATTTTGCTTCAAGTACTTTCACCATTAATGAAAAATGCTGTTTATTCCAATTCTTTTTATTGCTTTTTCTGGAAAATGGTATCACAAAAAACCCAAAATATTTTTTGTTTTTTTATCAATTTCAAAAGGTCTGCATTTTTCACTCATTCTCTAAAATCAATCATGAATCATATATGCAGACTAAACATCAATGAGCCCATTGGACACGATAACCCTACGCTCTCTCCCAACTTTGAGTTCCCCGTCTATGAAGCCGAAGAGGAGGAGGACGAGGAAATTCCACATGAGATTGCCCGGTTACTAGAACATGAGAAGAAAGCCATTCAGCCTCATGAAGAAGCGGTGGAGGTGATCAACTTGGGATCTGAGGTAGTTAAGAAGGAAATCAAGATCGGGGCTTTGCTTGAAGAGACTGTCAAACAGAGGGTGATTGAACTGCTCAAAGAATATACTGATGTGTTCGCATGGTCATACCAGGATATGCCAGGTTTAGACCCCCGTATTGTGGAACACCGTTTGCCCTTGAAACCTGAATGCCCACCAATCAAGCAGAAGTTGAGAAGAACTCGTCCCGATATGGCTCTCAAGATCAAAGAAGAGGTGCAAAAGCAAATTGACGCAGGCTTCCTTGTTACATCTGAGTATCCTCAGTGGTTGGCCAACATAGTTCCAGTCCCGAAGAAAGATGGTAAGGTCAGAATGTGCGTCGACTACCGAGATCTGAATAGGGCCAGTCCAAAGGATGATTTCCCTTTACCTCACATCGATGTATTGGTTGATAGTACTGCTAAGTCCAAAGTTTTCTCCTTCATGGATGGTTTCTCTGGTTACAATCAAATCAAGATGGCACCTGAAGACAGAGAAAAAACGTCTTTTATCACGCCTTGGGGCACTTTCTGCTACAAAGTAATGCCTTTTGGTTTGATAAATGCAGGCGCCACCTACCAAAGAGGCATGACCACTCTCTTTCATGACATGATGCACAAAGAGATAGAAGTGTACGTGGATGATATGATTGTTAAGTCGGGCACTGAAGAAGAACATGTTGAGTACCTGCTAAAGATGTTTCAACGGCTGAGAAAGTACCAACTTCGTCTGAATCCCAACAAATGTACGTTTGGTGTTAGATCTGGAAAACTCTTGGGATTCATTGTTAGTCAGAAAGGTATTGAAGTAGATCCCGATAAAGTCAGAGCCATCAGAGAAATGCCTGCTCCAGAAACAGAAAAACAAGTAAGAGGGTTCCTGGGGCGTCTGAACTACATCTCCAGATTCATCTCTCACATGACTGCCAACTGTGGGCCAATATTCAAACTACTCCGTAAAGACCAGGGGATTGTTTGGACAGAAGACTGCCAGAGAGCCTTTGACAGCATCAAAGAGTATCTACTAGAGCCTCCAATTCTTATCCCTCCAGTCAAAGGAAGACCACTGATCATGTACTTAACTGTGTTAGAAGATTCCATGGGTTGTGTGCTCGGACAACAGGATGAAACCGGAAGGAAGGAGCATGCTATTTATTACCTGAGCAAGAAGTTTACAGATTGTGAGTCTCGATACTCCCTACTTGAGAAAACTTGATGTGCACTAGCCTGGGCAGCCAAACGCCTTCGCCATTACATGATTAACCACACCACTTGGTTGATATCCAAAATGGATCCAATCAAGTATATCTTTGAGAAGACGGCCTTAACAGGAAGAATTGCTCGTTGGCAGATGTTGTTGTCCGAGTATGATATTGGATACCGCACCCAGAAAGCAATCAAAGGCAGTGTCCTGGCCGATCATTTGGCGCATCAACCGGTTGAAGATTACCAACCTATCAAGTTTGACTTTCCCGATGAAGAGATTATGTATTTGAAGATGAAAGATTGTGATGAACCATTGCTTGGAGAGGGTCCAGATCCCGAGTCCAGATGGGGCTTGATATTCGATGGGGCCGTGAATGTCTACGGTAATGGAATTGGGGCAGTTATTATCACTCCTGAAGGTAATCATCTCCCTTTCGCTGCAAGGCTACAATTCGATTGTACGAACAATATGGCAGAATATGAAGCGTGCATCCTGGGTATTGAAGAAGCTATTGACTTGAGAATCAAGAACCTTGATGTATATGGGGATTCAGCGCTAGTAATCAATCAGATCAAAGGAGAATGGGAAACTCGCCACCCCGGCTTGATTCCTTACAAAGATTATGCAAGGCGTTTGTTAACCTTCTTCAACAAGGTTGAGCTGCACCACATTCCTCGTGATGAGAACCAGATGGCAGATGCCTTAGCAACCTTGTCTTCCATGTATGAAGTAAGCCATCAGAATGACCTGCCGACGATCAGAATCCAACGTCTTGAAAGGCCTGCACATGTGTTTTCAGTTGAAGAGGTCATTGACGATAAGCCGTGGTTTCATGATATTAAGTGTTTCCTCCAGAGTCAAGAATACCCACCTGGAGCCTCCAGTAAAGACAAGAAGACTTTGAGGAGATTGTCTGGTAATTTCTTTTTGAACGGAGATATTTTGTACAAGAGGAACTTCGACATGGTATTACTCAGATGTGTAGACGAACGTGAAGCAGAGATGTTGATGAGTGAGATACATGAGGGCTCCTTCGGAACTCACTCCAATGGGCATGCAATGGCTAAAAAGTTGTTGAGAGCGGGTTACTACTGGATGACGATGGAATCTGACTGTTATAAACATGCCAGGAAATGTCACAAGTGTCAGATTTATGCCGACAAGATTCATGTTCCGCCAACTACCCTCAACGTCCTTTCCTCTCCATGGCCTTTCTCTATGTGGGGCATTGATATGATTGGAAAGATCGAACCAAAGGCTTCAAACGGACATCGTTTCATTCTAGTGGCCATTGATTACTTCACTAAATGGGTCGAAGCAGCATCTTATGCCAATGTAACCAAGCAAGTCGTAGTCCGTTTCATCAAGAACCATATCATCTGCCGTTACGGTGTGCCTAATAGAATCATCACGGATAATGGAACCAATTTGAACAACAAGATGATGAAGGAATTGTGCGGAGAGTTTAAGATTGAACATCATAATTCTTCTCCTTACAGACCCCAGATGAACGGTGCTGTTGAAGCCGCAAATAAAAACATCAAGAAGATTGTCCAGAAGATGGTAATCACTTACAAAGACTGGCACGAGATGTTACCATTCGCTCTGCATGGGTACCGTACCTCAGTGCGCACTTCAACAGGGGCAACCCCTTTCTCTTTGGTCTACGGCATGGAAGCAGTGCTCCCTGTGGAGGTCGAAATCCCGTCGATGAGAGTTCTGATGGAAGCCAAATTGTCTGAGGCTGAATGGTGTCAAAGTAGGTATGATCAGCTGAACTTGATTGAAGAAAAACGCATGGCTGCCTTGTGTCATGGTCAACTATATCAAAAGAGGATGAAACAAGCCTTTGACAAGAAGGTTCGTCCCTGTGAATTTCAAGAAGGAGACCTTGTGCTCAAAAAGATTTTATCCTTTCAGCCGGACTCCAGGGGCAAATGGACGCCTAATTATGAAGGTCCATATGTCGTCAAAAGAGCGTTCTCCGGTGGTGCAATGACTCTTACAACTATGGATGGTGATGAGCTCCCCCGTCCTGTGAACGCCGATGCAGTCAAGAAATACTTTGTCTAAAAAAATAAAAGAACAGCTCGGTAAGTCGAAAACCCGGAAGGGCGGTTTAGGCAAAAATGAGCGTCTCGGTGGACTGAAAACCCGAAAGGGCGGTCCAGGCAAAAATTAGAGACATGAAACAGAAAATAATCATCCTGATAGATCGAAAACCCGAAAGGGCGGTCTATGCAAAAGTTAAGGATCAAAAGACAAAGTAACTGCATCAAGTTGGCCATGACTCACTCGGGGCACATTAGCGGTCAAAGAGACTCTGAATCTGAGGCATCTAAACTGTGGAATTCAAAGTTGTTAGGGAGAATAGTGGTTATTGTGTTCAATGTACCTTCCCCTTATATTTACCATTTTCCAAACTTTGTGAGATCCGTGGAGCCACGCCATTGGCGGGCCACCACTCTGTTAAATGAATTTGAGCCTGTGCCTTTATTTGGAATTCCCATTTATTCTGTTTATAAAACTTCTTCTATTTTTGATGGTAGTACTCGAAGCAAAATATTCTTTTAAAATCATAAATCTTTTTAATATCTTTTGGAAAGCATAAACAACAAACACATTTTCTCTGAACTCATGAATAAGTGAAGTGTGTATCAACATCTGTCCCAAGAACGGGTAGACTCTGCAGGTTAAACATGGTCAATTGCTTGAAAAAAAAAAGGAAAAAAGAAAAGAAAAGCTCGGTGAGTCGAAAACCCAAAAGGGCGGCTTAGGCAAAAATGAGCGTCCCGGTGGATCGAAAACCTGAAAGGGCGGTCCAGGCAAAAATTAGGGGCATACAAAAAGAATATATTCCCGGTGGACTGAAAACCCGAAAGGGCAGTCCATGCAAAAGTTAGGGACTCAAAAAGCTAACAAAAAACAAAAATAAGCATGACCACAGAAGCACCAGTTCTTCTACCAGGTTTTTGGATTTAGCACGCTCTCCCCAAGAAGTGTTTATTCCCTATCAGTTGTTGCATGCCGGGCTTTACCTCGTCATGTTTTGGATATGTCCCCAATGGCATCATCCCCAATGAAGGTTGCTGAGTGTTTTGTACTGCGATGTCGGGTCACTTTCCATCTTATCCGTCCAATCTTGTCTCATCAAGTCAGTCCTTCATACAATCATACAAGTCAGTCTTCCATACAATCTTACCAGTCAATCCTCCATACAGTCATACAAGTCGTATTCTCATACATACATTCATACATTCATGCATATACACATTCTTGCATACACAAGATGCACATAACATCATTCATACATGATTGCATTGACCACCCTGAGTCTTGCTTTTCATATCCATCAATCTTGAATAATTGGTAACTCTTTTTCCCCATGTGTCATCCCCAGTGTGTCTGGTCCAAAGATGTCACCCTCTTTTCGCCAAGTGGCAGTTCTTTAACGAACAGCTGGTGCATTTTCCTATCCAGTCTTTTGTCGTCAGTTGACTCGTTCGGCAATAACCCGAACAGCTGACATTTATCTTTTATCCTGTCGTCAGTTGACTCGTTCGGCAATAACCCGAACAGCTGACATTTATCTTTTATCATGTCGTCAGTTGACTCGTTCGGCAATAACCCGAACAGCTGACATTTATCCAATCTTTTGTCGTCAGTTGACTCGTTCGGCAATAACCCGAACAGCTGACATTTATCCAATCTTTTGTCGTCAGTTGACTCGTTCGGCAATAACCCGAACAGCTGACATTTATCCAATCTTTTGTCGTCAGTTGACTCGTTCGGCAATAACCCGAACAGCTGACATTCATCCAATCTTTTGTCGTCAGTTGACTCGTTCGGCAATAACCCGAACAGCTGGCATTTATCCTTCATCCTGCTTTTATATTTCATCCTGCATTTATCCTTCATCCTGCTTTTATATTTCATCCTGCATTTATCCTTCATCCTGCTTTTATATTTCATCCTGCTTTTATATTTCACCCTGCATTTATCCTTCATCCTGCTTTTATATTTCATCCTGCATTTATCCTTCATCCTGCTTTTATATTTCATCCTGCTTTTATATTTCATCCTGCATTTATCTTTCATCCAACTTTTATCTTTCATCCAGCATTTATATTTCATCCAGCACTTATCTTTCATCCAGCTTTTAAATTTCATCCAGCATTTATCTTTCATCCAGCATTTATATTTCATCCAGCACTTATCTTTCATCCAGCTTTTAAATTTCATCCAGCATTTATCTTTCATCCAGCATTTATTTTTCATCCAGCATTTATCTTTCATCCAGCATTTATTTTTCATCCACCATTTATCTTTCATCCAGCATTTATCTTTCATCCAGCTTTTAAATTTCACCCAGCTTTTAAATTTCACCCAGCTTTTATCTTTCATCCAGCTTTTAAATTTCATCCAGCTTTTAAATTTCATCCAGCATTTATCTTTCATCCAGCTTTTATGTTTCATCCAGCATTTATCTTTCATCCAGCATTTATCTTTCATCCAGCATTTATCCTTCATCCAGCATTTATCTCCCATCCAACATTTATCTTTCATCCAGCATTGATCTTTCATCCGGCTTTTGTATTTCAACCAGCTTTCACCCTTTATCCAGCATTTACGTTCACCTTTGTTTCTTGTCGTCAGTAGCATGTTACTTTTATTCCGGTCTTTGCCTCAAGTGGCAAGCTCTACAAACGAGCATCTTGTTGGTCAGTGTCATTTCCCATATCATACCTTTTTCTTCAGCTGTCAATACGATAGTTGATCCCTTTCCCCAGTGAAACTGTGTTATCCCCCAGTGGAGTCGGATCCCTTGCTTTAACAAACTCGGGTATCCTTTTGTTTTGTCTTACCCCCAGTCGGGGTCATCTTCGCCGTCTTGCATTCACCTTTGCATCACGAGCATTTCACATTTTTTGTTAGGTCCAAAATTGGTGTACTCTGTATTTAAGTCCCTTCGACCCGTCGAATTCAAGGTTTTCTCTTCAAATCTCCGGACGAAGAGACTTAAATAGGGGCATCTGTCATACCCCAATTTTTGACCTAAAATTTCTGTTTCATTTGTCTTTTTAGGTCGGAATTTGTTCGTCGTTTCAGACAAAATTTTGACAGGGAGGTATTTTAAAATACCTCATTTTTTTTTTGGTTCCGAAGGCGACAGTCTTTTATTATTATTTTTATTTTGTTAATTTTTATTTTTATTTCTTTTTTATTATTTCCTTTTTCATTTATTATCTTTTTTTTTCTCTTTATCATTTTCTTTTATTTTATTGTTATTTTCGTTTTTTTATATATACACATTTTATTTTATTTTATTTAGAGTTGACATTCTTTTTTTATTTAGGGTTGACATTGACTTATGGATTTAATGAGTTAAGTGTCAATTAATCCTTGCCTTTTTAGATGGTTTGACTGATCAAATTTATGAGTCGTTAATGGCTTTCAAGGGCTTTTAATATGGCATTGCATAATAAAAAAGGGGAACCGAATTTCACAGGAGGCCAATTCAAAAACTCAGAAGCAAAAACTATCACAAAATTCATCAGCAACACAAATCCAAAAAACGTAATCGTACGGCCAGCTCCACACAACAACTTCCATACGCCCTACTCCACATCCCCAAACGCAACCGTGAACCGCCCTGCCCTCTCCCACACCACACGGCCACTCATCCCTACCCACACTCATACACACACGGCCCAATCACCACTCAATCCACCACCGTATCAGCCCTCCTCCACCACACCTCCTCTTCACCCAAAACCACGCAACATACGAACCCCACCACCATCAAACTCCCAGCCGTACGGCCTATATCCCACCACCCATCTCCCTCACCCATACGCGTCTCAAACCCAGCACCAAAACAACACCAACGCGCGCGGCCTTTGCCCTTTCCCAACAGTCACAATAACACAACAAACCTAAACCCTAACACAATATCCACGGCCTCCCCTCTCCTAACCCACACATTCAACCCCCTAAAACCGAACCAAAAGAAGAAAAGAGGTAGATTCTTTTTTTAAATTTTCTAATTTAGATCTACAGCTTTCGAGTTTCTTTTAAAAAAAATCAGCATCGAATTTGTGAAGGAGAGGGAGAAGGAAGTAAGAAAAATTACATTTTTTAAAAAAAAAAGTGATTTTGTTGTTCCGGCGCGGTGGCGCCGCCCTTTGGGCCGGCCAACCACCACGCCGGAGAGCCTTCTTCAGGCGTGTAGTTTGGGAGAGAAGAGAGGATTGAGAGAAGAAGGAGAGGAAGAAAGAAGCAAGAGAGAGAAGAAAAGAAAGAAAATGAGGAAAATTTCAGAAAAAATGAATATATATCTGACCCAAACACTAAGCCCAGCCAAGGCCCAGCGCGGCCCAGTGTTTTGTTTCTGCCCCCTCTTTCTGATTTACTGTCCGCACCCCCCTTCCTGCTGTTGCACCCCCCTGTTTCTTTTTTTTTCTTTGTTTTATTTCCTTTTTCTTGCATTTCTTTTTTTTATTTCATTTCTTATCCACTAATTATTTCTTCATGCATTCTATCTTACTATTTTATCATTTTGCATTTTTCTCATTTTTTTTTATTTTTATTAATCTTGTAGTCCTTTTTTTTAGTTAGTTTATCATTATGCATTTATTTACTTTATTTACTATAATGCTTTTATCATAATGCCTAATTATCTCATGCATTTTTTTTATACAACATAGTTATTTTTTTTTTTTTTTTTTTTTTGCACTTCATGCATTTCTATTCCTTTATCTTTAACATATTTATTTTAGTGCATTTGTAATTATTTATCATTTTATCATTTTTATTTTATTTTATTAGAATGTATTTAGGTACTATGTAAATATTAATGAGAATATGCACTGACACCACACTTTATTTTATTCCGCTTTATGTCTCTTATTTTTATTTTTATTTTATTTCGCCTTACAAAGAAAAATACAAAAAAATATTAGGTTAGTTTTATTTTCAAAAGGGTTTCGTGGTGATCCAACGTCACCACGGAATTTCCTCGCGTTTAGGTTTTTTTTTTTTAGTTACATTTTTTTAGTCTTAGTCAATTATAAAAAAAAAACCAAAAACATGCAAATAACAAAAATCAAAAAAAATCTTTTCTTAATAAACCTTGATTTTCAATCAAGTGTCCGTTTTTTCTCTTTATTTTCTTTAAATAACCATTAATCCATTATAATAATATTTAAATCATTTTCAAGAATTAAAAAACACAAACCAATCCTATTTTGCCACTTGGCTTTTTATTTTATCTTTAAAACCTTTTTTTTAAAACTAATAAAAAACATCAAACAAATCAAACGTCATTTCTACCCCGAACTACGAGGTTTTGATCCCTCACGGGTACGTAGGCAAAGGACCTTGTCCTCCCAAATCATAAAAAACAAAAAAAACATTTTATTTTCCTTTCTCACTACTCTAATTCATTCTTTTCTTTTAAAAATAATAAGCAAGTTATAGCCAAAATAAATAAATAAAATCAAGAGGTTCTCGTAGAGTACTACGAACGTTTAGGGTGTTAACACCTTCCCTAAACGTAACTAACCCCCGAACCCAAAATCTTTTAAAATGTGGTAATTTAGAACTTTTTTCCACTTTTCATTTAAAAAATTAAAAGTTCAGTCGTTAAATAAAATTAGTGAGTCAACGCTAATCAATAGCTTGATCTCCGAAAATCACCGCGACACGTTTCCTTCGGCGTGCTGCTGCTGTTGGATGGTCTCCATGGTTGCTTGCAAGGCTTCGTTGTGGTCACGAAGCTGCTGGATCTGTTGTTGTAGAGCTTCTAAGGCCGCCGGATCTGTCATCGGGGTGATGATGATGATGGTTGTTTGAGTTCGTGAATTAGGGATACGACTTGGGGGGTCGCAGATCTGCGACTTGGAACCGTGGATTGTAGGGGTTCAAGTTAGGGTTCACCTAGTGGCGGACTGTTTTTGATTTTGAGAAGGGTTGACTGTGAATCGCGGCGGAAAAAAAAAGGCTGAGGTTGCTTTGAAGCGTGCGGCGGATTCGCGGCTTCGAGTGGTGTTTTCTGGCCACAAATCAGCTACTTTCCGATTCAGAGATGGCGGCTAGGCCAGTTTTACCGTAGCCCCACGGTGGGCGCCAACTGTACTGGCTGAGAGTACAATATTGCTTTGTGCAGGGAAGTTTTATGTCCCGTTGTTGGGTGTGGACTGCGTTTGGCGCCAATGGAGGACTTTAAAAATCACTATAATGCAAGGCATACTGCATCATGTTCTGTGTGTTCTAGAGTCTACCCAACATCACGTTTGCTCAGGCAAAAGTTGCTCGTGGCTATGACATGGTAGTGTATATGTCTAAACTCTAAATATGATTTAACTTAATGACATGGTAGTTGTAAGATATTCAATTACGCTTTTTGTTTCTTCAAATCTCTTTACAGTGAAGTACTCTCATATTTTTTTCCTACCTTAATTTAAAATCTTACAAATTGCAACAAGAAATACCTTTTTTACAATTTTGGTTATTTCAAACAATGTTCAGATATCTTTAATGTTTAGAGCTCATAGTTGAGTTTGTTAGAAGGTAGATCAAAGCAAAGATAGTCCATTAGTTAGTGGTAAAGCGAAACTAGAGAAAACTATAGGTCAAATCATTAAGAAGGAATTCAAATTAAATGGTCTATCGTTATAGATAATTAACGATAGGGATATTATGATGTCATTTGATTCATGTAACTCATCTCGCCTGATGAGAAAAGGCTTTGGTCACCTCTGTTCTTGTTGTGTAATCTAAGCTAACATATTACTTTTTTGGATTGACATATGAATTTTCTCTATTAGGCGACAAATGACAATCTCTATAACATGGTTCTTATGTCTTTGTCATATAGTATGAATGCTTAGTGGAAGGTTGTGGTTTGAAATTCAAAAGCTACAAAAGTAGGCAGCAGCATCTAGTTGACAAACATAAATTCCCGACGTCATTCGAGTTTTTCAAGAAGGCTCTTCCTTCAAAGAGACACAGGATTAAGTCTCAACTCAAAAAATCTTCTCAAAAGGAGGATACTTCAGGAATGATGGAAGTGGAAAATGCAGCTATGGATGACCTTATTTCAGCAGTAGCTAGATTAAATACTTCGGACACCACTCCTTCCTCTATCAGCTTTGGTCGCCGTAACACCAAAGGCATGTCATTTGTCCCTCGAGCTGTTCAGCGTGGGAAGGAATCTAACTCGGGCTCATCCGTTACAAAGAAATAAGCTTACACTCGAATCAATCTGCATTAATGTGATTGCTTAATGATCGATCTTCGGATGCTGTCCCGTTGCAAAATTGCTCTATACCAGGGTTGAAAAAAGATGATTAAGAAGATCAGAAAATAGAATCATGCTGGAGGATGTAATAACAGCATGCTTTTATTATGTAAGTGTCCCTAACATAGGTTTGGTGAATAACAAGTTTGTTATTATAGTTGAAAGAAATCACTCTCACAGCTTTTTGTATGTTTGTCTGTCTTTGCAAATGAATACCAAGCTTTGCAAATGGTGCCAGCTTCTTGTTAATTTCAGCACTCTTATATTCTTACCAGAGGTTACTATACCACCTAATATGAGTCCATTCTCAAATTACTAGATATATTTATAATTTTTTTAAATATACTCATAATTAATAAGTATTACTAATTTATTTTGTAATTCTAAAGTTGACTATAATTAATTTTTTTTTAAGTAATGAAGTAAATATAATTAATATTAGAGTGTTGTTTATATCTTAGAACTTTAACTAAAGAATAATTTAGGAACATACCACGGATATATTGAATATATTGGATATTTTTGTTAATATATATATTAAAATGACAAAAAATGTTTATAGTATGAGAGAGTGGTCATTGGTTTTATTTTCCACCCAATAGCACTTGGATGAAATGGTAAGATATCTCTTCCAACTTAATCAGAGGTCATGAGTTCGAATCCAACGGTTGAAATGTTGCATTGTAAAATCTCTTAAAGGAAAGTTTTGCCACTCATTGTGATTCCTCCCGACTCGAGGGATTTATCTTTGCGCATAGATGATTTCCAAGTTACGCAAAAAAAAAAAAAAACTTTTTTTTCCCTATTACTTACGAGTTCTAAAATCCAGGGGGAAACAATCCACTATTTTTACCTTTGTTTTTAATTCAATTCAAGTCTGATGCATGACTCAACTTTGCCCTTTGTGACCAGCAATGCTAGATTAACTTTGCAATTCATATACTAACTTGATTTCACATTCAAGTGAAGATCCCCCAAGCTATCAACGGTAGTCTTTTTTCTTTATCTTATATATTTATTTATACGTCTAATGATCAAATTTAGCGTTGAGATAAAAATGAATTATCTCGTGAAGAGGAATGAAAATGAAAATGAATGTGTTATAAATCCTACATCAATATTTTATTTGACATTTCTGTTGAAAAGTTATATTATCTGTTATACAGTTTTCTTTGGCTTTGTTCAACTATCACTTTGGTGTCTCTTACATCTTTTGAGTGGACTAATTGTTCGTATAGGCATACTATGTTATTTGAAGGAGTTTCAACTATTAACATACTAACAAAGAACATTTTAAGTAACAGAACTTGAACTGAAGAATATTTTGAGTTTAGTCTCTAAAAAAATTATCAAATTATTTGTCTTCATATTTTACAAAAATTTAATACTTTTAGGCCGTGCACAAACAGAGAGAATAGAAATTGATTAAAAAAATTATAGGATTATAAACATATTTAACCTAAATTATTAAGTATTGAAAATATTTTTCTTAAAAAATTTATCCATCCCGCAAATTAAAGTGACAATGTCTAAATGAAGCTAATTTTAGAAAAAGTCATAACCATCAACAAAAAGTGCCCCTTCTAACTCTTAACACCTAAGAAATCGGTTTTCATCTCCATGCATCGTTTATCCATCATCACATTAGTCACTCATTCAAACCTCACCATACTCAAATATTCATCAAACACATCACACTCATCAATATTATGCAATCTTTAATTCCCAAATCAATCCATAAAAAGAAACACCCAAACACATTCCATTCCAACAACCAATGTTATCTCTGAGTCATAACTGTTAGCTTTTGTAATGGCAGCAGAAGCAATAAGCTCAAAACAGAACTTAAAGGAAAAGAAAGTGGAAGAGAAAGGGACACTAACAATGTTTAGTATGCTGCAATTTGATTCATACCATCCACACATCCTTTTTACATACTTATAGCCAAATACTTAGTAATGACACAGCCTATGCTTAGCTGATGTCATATGACATAAACCTACTTAACTTGTGCAAAACACCTTACTTATACAGCAGAGTTTTATTAACAAAATAAGTTAAAATGATTACACACATAAGCAATAAAGTAACATAAACAATAAAGTAAAAGTTTTATTGGTCAATTAGTCAACACTCCTCCTTAAAACTTTTAGGGAATACTCCCAGCTTGCTTCTTAGCTCCATGAACTTGGCACTAGTAAGTGCCTTCGTCAAAATGTCTGCCAATTGTTCTTTAGAACTGCAGTGCTGCAATTTTACATCTCCATTATGTTCAGCTTCTCTTATAGCATGAAATTTGACATTGATATGCTTCGTTCTTCCATGTTGAATTGGATTTTTGGCAATTGCTATAGCTGATTTGTTGTCACACCATAGCACAATTGGTTCCTCTTGTACATGATTCAGATCACTCAATACTTTTTTGATCCAAATAGCTTGATTTGATGCAGCTGCAGCAGCAATATACTAAGCTTCAGCTGAGGATTGAGCAACCACATCTTGTTTTTTGGAATTCCATGAAAATACTCCACTACCAAGTGAAAAAACATAACCACTTGTGCTTTTAGAATCATCAACAGATCCAGCCCAATCACTATCAACAAAGCCTTCAATTTTACCATCACCTTTGTTGTACCAAATACCAAAATCAGTAGTACATTTTATGTACCTCAACACTCTTTTGCCCACACCAAAGTGTGTTACACTTGGTGAATGCATGAACCTTGAAAGCAAACTAGCAGAGAACATCAAATCTGGTCTAGTTGCAGTCAAGTAAAGAAGACAACCAATCAAACTCCTATACTAAGTAACATCTGCCTTAGCATCTCCATCAGATTTTGAGAGTTTTTCATTTACAGCAAGAGGTGTTGAAACAGGTTTACAATTCTCCAATTTGAATTTTTTCAGCACATAACTAGCATATTTCTTTTGTGAAAGAAATATTCCATCATCAAGCTGATGCGATTCCATTCCCAGAAAATACTTCATCAATCCAAGGTCTGTCATTTCAAAGACCTGCAACATGCTCTTCTTAAACTTGTTAATTTCATCAATGTCATTACCAGTAATCAACAAGTCATCAACATAAAGAGAAATTATAATCCTCTTCCCATTGCCACAGTCTTTAACATAAAGTGTAGGCTCATTTTGACTCCTCCTGAAATCATTTTGCAAAAAATGTGAGTCAATTATGTTGTACCAGGCTCTAGGCGCCTGTTTCAGTCCATACAAGGCTTTGTGAAGCCTATAAACATTGTCTTCATGACCTGCAACAACAAAACCAGCAGGTTGTTCAACATAAATTTCCTCCTCCAGGATTCCATTTAAGAATGTCGATTTGACATCCAAATGAAAGATCTTCCAACCACGTTGTGCTGATAGAGCAACAATCAACCAAATTGTTTCATGCCTAGCAACCGGTGCAAATGTATCACCATAATCAATTCCAGCCATTTGAGAATATCCTTTCACAACAAGCCTTGCTTTGTGTTTGTGAATGGAACCATCAGGATTTAACTTGGTTCTGTAAACCCATTTAACTCCTATCACATTTTTATCTTTGGGTCTTGGAGTGAGTTCCCAGGTACCATTTTTATTAATGGCCAGCGCCTCCTCCTTCATTGCATCTTTCCATTCTGTTAGCAATGAAGCTTCTTCAAAACTAGAAGGTTCATTCACAACAAAATTGCAATTTCCATAAACTTCAGCCAGAGATTTGTTCTTTAGAATTGGGGAATCAGATTCAGCTATCTGATTTTCATCTTCATTTGTTGTGTGCTCTTGTTTGTCAGGAGCACTTTCAGCAGATTTTGTACTTCTTTGAACCTCATCATTTTCCCAATCCCAATATGCATTTTCATCAACATCAATGTCTCTGCTGATCACAATCTGTTTGGTCTTCAAGTTGTACACGCTATAACCTGTGGAGCTTGCTGCATAGCCCAAAAAAATCCCCATTTCAGCTTTGTCATCCAATTTGGATCTTTTTGCTGCTACAACATGAACATAACATATTGATCCAAAGATCTTCAAATGTTTGGCTGAAGGCTTCACACCTATCCATGCCTCAATTGGTGTTTTCTCTTGAACAGCCCTTGTTGGCAGCCTATTCAAGAGATACACTGTTGTATAAACAGCTTCAGCCCAAAAACTTTTTGGTAATTGCTTTTCAGCAATCAAATATCTTGCCATCTCCATAACTGTTCTGTTTTTTCTCTCAGAAACTCCATTTTGCTGAGGTGTGTAGCTCACTGTCAGCTGATGTACAATGCCCATATCTTCACAAAACATATTAAATTCATTGGAAGTATACTCCTTCCCATTGTCAGATCTCAAAGTTTTGATTTTGCAGCCACTTTGAGATTCCACCATAGCTCTAAACTTTTTGAAGACATTAAAAGTTTGAGCTTTGCTTGTCAGAAAATACACTGATGTCATCCTAGTTAGATCATCAATAAACAATAGAAAGTACTTGTTGTGGCTAAGAGAAGGCGTACTCATAGGACCACACAAGTCAGTATGAACAAGCTCCAATTTTTCCTTTGCTCGTGTAACATTTGTTGACCGGAAGGACTTTCTATGCATTTTTCCAAGTTGACAAGCATTACATAAATCATTAATACAATTAATTTCTGGCATGTCTCTCACCATATCATGAGATTGCAGAAATTTTAATGCAATAACATTGAAATGACCATATCTTTTGTGCCACAGTGCAGAATGATCATGTTTGGAAACAAGTGCTGTTTGATTCACTTGATTCAAACTTAATGGAAAACTATTTCCACACATTTCAACCTTCACAACTTCAGAATCAGTTGAATCCATTATGACACAACCATTATTTTTAAAGGAAATTGAATATCCTTTCTTTAATAACTGAGCAACACTTAGCAAATTTTGACTCAGATCTGGAATCAACAAAACATCATGGATATATTTTGGACCTTTGCTAGTGTGAACAGAAACAGTACCTTTTCCTTTAGCCTGAACAATTTCTCCATTTCCAAGCTTCACTTTGGTTCGTACAGCTTTGTCCAAAGAGGTGAAGAGACTTGGTTCTTTTGCCATGTGGATTGTGCACCCACTATCAACATACAACACATCTTTTGAAGAAGAACTACATGTATGAGTGGCCATAAACAAGTGGTCTTCACGAGCTTGTTCATCAGTGAAGTTAACCTAATGTGCATGTTGCGATTGAGATTGGTTTTGTTTTAGTCGACAAAACACCTTACTTATACAGCAGAGTTTTACTAACAAAATAAGTTAAAATGATTACACACATAAGCAATAAAGTAACATAAACAATAAAGTATTCAGAAAAGTTTTATTGGTCAATTAGTCAACAATAACAATAACTGCAGCAGCCACCATCCTCTTCTTGTTCTATTCCTGGCATTCAGATCCCACACACTTATGCTCCGTGGCCGGATCTCTCACGACAGCCCAAACCATCATCGCCGAGGAATTCCACACCTCGGCGATCCCTCTCGTGACAATCTTCCACTATGCAACAGTGTGTGACATTGCCCAACTGTCTAAAGGCGAGATCCGAAGACCATTCGACGTGTTACAATCCTTACGTCATACAACTTTCTCGTATTTGGAATTGGTCACAACGCGCTCGTGTGGGATTCGTTTAATCCACGTCGCATCACGCTATATCTCGAAGAATATCCTAAGTGGACCATTTTTGTCCTAAGGTTTTCCTGTCCTACGTGCACGTACCGAGCTTTATAACACGCGCCTCACTGAGGCTAAAGCACTTCTCTCATCCTACAAGAAGGATTGCGGTGGCATCACCGCAGACGATCACCCTCTTAAAGATGATCGTCGGTGCAGGCTTGCGTTGGGCGAGCTTCCGAAAGAGGTATATGATTGGGATTGGGATGTGATTATGATTGATGCCACCGCAACACTACTGTATATTCTTTAGCCTCAGTGAGTTTGGAAAAGCAGAGTTTCCAAACTCTGCTTTTTCTCAGACTCTAGAAGTGAGAGCTAATGTAAAGAGGGGATAAACTCATATTTACTATAAATACAACTCACTTCATATCTCATACTTTATACTTTGCTTTGAACCCTTAAAAGAAACAAAAATATAATATTGTTATACCTGGAGCTCCAACGCCACCAAATGTTTGATACAAAGTTAAATTTACTTATGAGTGTTTTGGAAACCATGTAATGAATGCTTGGTGTTCCTGCTGAAAGAACAATGGTTCCAACCCCCTGAGCAATCGATGGACTCAAGAGCTTGGTTCTAGGTTTTTACTGTTGAATGAATGTCCTTTTTTCTGTGAGGCGTTCCGGCCTCTTTTATACATCCCCTGACCTAGGCGGGTAGGGGCGGCCTTTTCGGGGTTCTCAAGCCACCTGGAGCGGTGACTTGGTCCTCCTCCCCGAGGATCTCGGCCCATAATGGAAACGTGGGGGGAGACTTAGCAAACGGGTCCAAATAGGACCGTTAGTTCGGGTTTCTACGTGGACAGCCCGCCCCGGATGCGCTATCGGGGCCCTTCATCTATCCGAAATGTTACAGCGGAGCTTTGACCACGCCCACGTGGCAGGAACGTGGGGAGCAAGATCCAGTTTGTTGGAGAAGGCTGTCGCGAGTCCTGAGAGGAATAAGATGACGGTACACAGCCCCCCAAGCACGAGGCGAAGTGATTGAAGCAAATGTTGACACACCGATGTCGCCAAGAAGTTGGCGGTACACACCTTTTATTCGACTTGAACTCTTAATCTTAGTCCAACATTGTGCCTTTTAATGATAACGCATTTGAGCGAGTGATTCATGGGCTATCTAAGCCGAATGGCGATCTCAGTGGAATGTCTTTTATACATTTACTTTTATCACGAAATTTAGCAGGCGAGAGCTTAGGTGGAGTGTCTTCACTCTGAGCACTGTTTCAATCCCGAACTCCCTATGGCGTGATGTTGCGCTACCTCGACAGGCCACTTTGGAAAACATGTACCGTGTCTATGCCACCTAGGGCGCGATATTTGAACTTAATCAAGGAACTTAGTGGAATTTTAACCAAGTCCTTTAAAAGACCTAAAGACATTTTACTGTGGTAGGGCATCGCCTTTTAGTGATAGGTCTTAGCGCCACCGGGGTCTTACCGCCTTTTAGTGATAGGTCTTAGTGCCACAGGGGTCTTATCGCCTTAAGTTGTAGGTCTTAGTGTCGCAGGGGTCTTACCGACTTTTAGTGATAGGTCTTAGCGCCACAGGGGTCTTATCGCCTTAAGTTGTAGGTCTTAGTGCCGCAGGGGTCTTACCGCCTTTTATGGATAGGTCTTAGTGTCGCAGGGGTCTTATCGCCTTAAGTTGTAGGTCTTAGTGCCACAGGGGTCTTATCGCCTTAAGTTGTAGGTCTTAGTGCCGCAGGGGTCTTACCGCCTTTTATGGATAGGTCTTAGTGCCGCAGGGATCTTATCGCCTTAAGTTGTAGGTCTTAGTGCCACAGGGGTCTTACCGCCTTTTATGGATAGGTCTTAGTGCCGCAAGGGTCTTATCGCCTTAAGTTGTAGGTCTTAGTGCCACAGGGGTCTTATCGCCTTAAGTTATAGGTCTTAGTGCCGCAGGGGTCTTATCGCCTTAAGTTATGTTAGCTACTTGTAAGGATATTAATATACATGCTTGAACAAGTTATGTTAGCTACTTGTAAATTTACAATGCCCTATAATATCATAAATACAGTATATATATGAAAACTTAGAGATATAGTGCATACGATTCTTGTTTCAAAAAGTAACGGAACACTTTCCATGGTTTATAACTATGGTTGTATTATTTTCTTCCTTCTCGCCGAAATTCATAGCTACTTCTTTATTTAATGTTCTCCCTTTCCTTCCGCCAACGCGTCCATCAGATTAAATGCAGCATATTATTGCTGAAAGTACTAGGAAGTCAATGATATAGCTTGAGTCGGTCCTGATTGTTAATTATCTTCTGGACAACTCCCTGGCTATTTGGTTCTCACTGTTCTGAGCGCTTAACCGAGTGCATTCCTGGTGGCATGATTGTATATGAACTGAATTATCTTGGTGGCTGGATCATGTCATTGTGAGAGATTTGCACTGTATAAAACGAGGTATTTGATCCCTTCAACTATGGTTTTGGTGATTTGTACACCTTCTTGAATCTGCTTGTTTAACTAAGAAATAGAGCCTGCCAACAAAGCTAAACGAGTATGTAGTAGTGTAGGCCGCTGTGAGGATAGGCAGCAAATGATAGACATTAAGTGTATCCAAGTTCTTAGTTATAAATGTTTCTTAGCTGAGTTTGGCAGTGCAGCTACATAGTACACAAGATTCCTTACATATGTAACAAGGTCAAGCTAGGCCAAAAGGAGATAAATTCCATCTCATCTAAAATTCCATCTAAAATATTACAGACCTCGTAGCTAGTGTATCCTTGGAACATAATAGAAACCTCATTACTTTTAGCCTTGAAGAACTAAAAGGTGTATCACCCTCCATGGATGCAGCGTACTACCTCAAGAAATCAAATCACTAAGTAATCTAATCTCATGAACGACATGAGCCTATTATCTATCATCAATCTCCGTGATCTTCATGCTCCAAGCTATACGTGATCAAGAATTATTTAATTTTATCTAAGATTTAAGCCAAAGTATTCATAAGCAAATTCAATTCTTCACTCTAATCCAGCCTACATGACCCTACCAGATCCAATCATTTAATCTAATATTTCCTACTTAGGGCGGAACAGCTTGGCGTCGTACGCTTCCCTTAACGATAAACATAGGTAGTGCTAGATCCCTTGAAAACGCGCACACGCATATTTCTTATCTAATAGTTTCTACTTGCTTAACCAAAAACGGGCAAATTTTCATATGCCTCTTGAACGTTTTATTGATTTTGTCGTGACCTTGAACTGCAATTTCGAACCAAATCAGACTTACTGATAAGGCTATATCGTAATTGATAGGATATCAATTATATAAGATAATTGAATACACCCTGATTAAATAATTAACTTAGAATCATCGTTTGAAACAAATCAACAGTATACGGAATCCAAACAGAACACACTTATATCACGGAAACAACGATAGTTTAAATTGTTTGATGCAGAATTAACTTATTGGTATTAATTAAAACAGAGAAGGTTAGTTTTACCACCGAATTCATCATCACCGACATTCTGACGAAGGCGGATTTAATGCTGAGTCGTGAAACGGGCGACCGTAACGTTAGTTGGAATGCCGCCAAGGGCTTTGAGGAAGCTTGGAGTTTTGGCAAGGGAGACGCCGAGGAGGTTGTGGCGAAATCGATGAGCACCTCGCCGGAAACTGACGATGAAGCCAGAAACGGATTTCCCGGTGACCTCCGCAAGGAGGAGAGGTGGAAAAGATTGAGAAGGTGTGGCCCAGGTTAGTTTTACCGAGGCCCCACGGTGGGCGCCAACTGTTCCTGCTGAAAGAACAATGGTTCCAACCCCCTGAGCAATCGATGGACTCAAGAGCTTGGTTCTAGGTTTTTTCTGTTGAATGAATGTCCTTTTTTCTGTGAGGCGTTCCGACCTCTTTTATACATCCCCTGACCTAGGCGGGTAGGGGCGGCCTTTTCGGGGTTCTCAAGCCACCTGGAGCGGTGACTTGGTCCTCCTCCCCGAGGATCTCGGCCCATAATGGAAACGTGGGGGGAGACTTAGCAAACGGGTCCAAATAGGACCGTTAGTTCGGGTTTCTACGTGGACAGCCCGCCCCGGATGCGCTATCGGGGCCCTTTATCTATCCGAAATGTTACAGCGGGGCTTTGACCATGCCCACGTGGCGGGAACGTGGGGAGCGGGATCCAGTTTGTCGGAGAAGGCTGCCGCGTGTCCTGAGAGGAATAAGATGACAGTACACTTGGTTTGGAAACAGGTTGAACTACACATGCCAAACATGATTGGATGGATTCAAAATTTTGTCCACAATAAAAGGATAACAAATTTGAGTTCATTGTAAAATCTTCATAAATATATAAAATAAATTTGTTGTTTAAGAATGTATAGTGATTCTCTTGAAATTGATTTCGTTCTGAGATTGACTCTCATGTCGTCAACCACCTTTAAAATTTAAAATAAATTAACAAGTTTCTGTAAATCTACTTATTTGGGAAATGCATCATTCAACAATTGATACTTAATAGGATAAGGCAAATCTTAAAACTGCAAATATGTAAAAGTATGAGGTGGGATTTAGGTAAATGAAAAGCATTCGTGCTCTAGCAAATACGACGAAAAATGAAAGAATTTTTCAATTAAGTCAATCTATAACTTTCAAGTGTTTGTTCTCCAAACAGATTAATAAAGTTGTTTAAAATTTGACCCAATTTAAAAAAACTTAAGACATCCAAACATGTCCTCAAGAGGATTACTGCAATGTCTGCAAAGCGTGTAACAAGACCATTCAAGAAGAACATGAACAAAAAATTCAATAATGTAAGAAGCCTAAATGAAGTGAAGTGAATAATACAACACATCGTGGAATAATATGCATTTGGCTAATAGGTGAAGTAAACAATACATATCATGGATTATGGATAGTCCAATACAAAACAGTTAACAAGTGATATAATTAATTACACTTGGAATAAAATAACTCTGAACATGATATAACCAAAGGGTCCATGATAAAGGCAGATTCTGGGTCTAACTTGGGCTAAACAGAGGGGTCACCTTCCTTTGAACTATCTCTTCAATCTCCTCAGCTGACAAAATAGATGTCTCACTTTCATAATTCCCATTTTCCATCTGCTGGTGCAACTGGAAAATTCATCGAATTAATTTGTTTTCATTTCAACTACTTTAACTTGGTACATAGTTTTCAACAAGAAAAACTCATGCATAAATATTATCCAGCTGTGAAACTATCTGCAAAGTAAGTAAGCTAAACCAAGTTGAAATATTTGAATATTATACAGAAGTTTTAGAAAGAGCAACATAGACTGACCATTCACGATTCAACAACCAAGGATATTAATAATTTCAATGAGAATATAAGTAATGTAAATCAGATAAACTAAGGCCCTGTCTAGATAAACAGTTTAATTATCATTTATCATGTAAGTACTAATGTACAAGTTATTTCTATAACAAGATAGAAATAAAGTCAAACAGTTTTCATATAAACTGTAAATTGTTTTCATAAGCTATTCTGAAAAGCTTATGGAAATACGTTGAAAACCGCTTATGAACATGTCTTAAGCTATTGCATAAGTTCTCCTAAAGAGTCCCACAAGTTCTTATGACACTAGATAAGCTTAAATAAGTCAATCCAAACATACCCTAACTGAACTATGAAAGCCCAGATGAACAAATCCTAGCAGACTTGTCCCATTACCAATCACGCTTACATTTAAATAATATTTTAAGACCCATTCACAGAACTTGTAAACCATCAGAGATGCATTTGATACTTATGGACCAAAATCAAATACCATGCAATAATGTGATATATAATGATAGCAACCAAAAGACAGATTTCTGCGTTAATTGACTACGACCGTTGGATAATCCATAATTCAAGAAAATTAAAGTGCTTGTAATTTGAAAACTTGAAAACTAGTGTTCACCTTCTCAAGGATGGCAGATTGATCATCCAAGTTAAACTTGCGCATGTGCTTCAGCATCTCTAGTTGCTGTGAAGATTTACTCTCTCGATATTAGTGACAATTTTGCTGCAGCATCTATCTAGTGTACACATGTAAGTACAGAAAAGTTCAACATAAAGTTGAAAATCTTACATGTTCCTGTAAGTTTTGTTGATGGCGCATTTTTTCTGCAAACTCTTCTTCTCCAAGTTCTGCTTCATCGCAGGCCATCTCTTCTCTGACATTTCATAATTTTTAGTATAAGGCCCTTTTTGCATTAAAAAACTGTTTGCTAATAGTAATAATCCTTTTTTGTGTAGAATGAGAAAAGAGAATATAGATAACTTCGAAAGATTCAGGTTCTTTCTCCTTAGGTTGATTTTTTGTGGAAAAAAAACTCCAGATAAGTTGTTTAGAACACAAACTGGTCCAGAATACTAGAATAAATAAAACATAAGCATAACTATGCATGGCCATCTTTCAAAGCCCTCCAGCATGAAAAAAAACCATTAAACTTATTCCAACCAATATGAGGATTATGTGGCTTCAAAGAATGAAAGTGTTGTCCCTTATATGTAGCCTAAACATTAAGAAGCTCCAACTGTGATGTCGATAAAAGATGTAAATTTTCGCGGAAATTTAGTCTAAAACTCTCTTCCCCACTTGCACTCAACATAACAGAAGCAAAAACAGGTATGCTGGACTATTTGAGAGACCTAGACACTCCTTTAGTCATACTTGCTTAGGGAGATGATTCCCTGCTTCTTATTTAACTTCTTCCAAACAAAAACCTTAGTGAGTAAGTACCTATCATTTTTCCACTCAAAGCTAAAAAATATAATGGCATGGTATGTACTTTCATGAATTGCTCAAAGAATTGAAGAGAAAATGTTAACAGGATAAAAATGAGTTAATGCTACATAAAGATAGAGAGAACTTACTTGGCAAGGAATTTATAGAATTGAATCACCAAATCTTGGTCATTCTCATATACAGTGCTGATTTTTCCAAGACATGAAATACCAAATCCTGGGTCTGTTGTATAAACAAATAATGGAAAAATATATATATAAATAGACATATTAAATACAAGATATCCTAAAGAAAATTATATAGTAGCAAAAAGAAACCGCAGACCTATTGCCTTGGTCGCCAAAATAAATTACTATAAAGTTTGATTAGATGATAACATAGATTCTGCATATAACAGTCCGAGTATCAAAATGCCCCAAGTTACCCCACAGCTATCCTAAACTAAAATAGAGAGAGAGAGAGAGAGAGAGAAAATAAATGTAAAATACAGGAAAAGAAATGTAAAACAGATTTGTTCATATATCAATATCAACATTACCCCCAAAGATATCCTGTTAGAATAGTCTTACCTAGAAGAATCCTATTAGAGCAGGCAGAACAGAGCACAGGAGTAATGAGTTTTAGTAACCAAGAACCAGGAAGATCTACACAGAGATGTGAAGGAACTCTCAGCAACCAAGCTACCAGCATTGGTAGGGTAACAAATTCTGACAATAGAATCAGTAATAAAGAAGTGACTGATGAGAACAAGGGGAAGAGGATTTGATCTATTTCAGAAGGAGAATATTGGGAGAGAAGGAGGAACTCTACTTCACTTGTGATGAAAAATTCACACCGACACATGTTTGTAAAACAACATTTCAAGGTGATGATTGTGAAGGAATTAGAGGGAGCTAGAGAAAAATGGACTCAAGGTTTCTTTGAATGAGAGAATGGTGAAGTTAGACATTCAAAGCATGGTAGGGGTTACTCCGAAGAGAGAACTCAAACTTTGGGGTACTTTTCTGAAAAGTGTGGTGACAATCCTAATTGACAGTGGACTAGTGGAGCAACCCACAACTTTATCTCAGCAAGTGGTGAGAGATCTCAGCATACCAGTAGAGAACATTCCTACAATCCTACCTATTGGGTGATGGCCACAAAGTGCAGTCAAAGGTTTGGAAATCTAGCTACATGGATTGGAAATTCAGTAGAATATTTACTAGGCCAATCAGCCGTGTCAACTTGCTAAAGTCAACACTCCTACAGTTTGGAATTATATTAACCAAGCCTACTCCACTGACTTGATCAGTTAGTTACAGTACACCATTAGTAGTGTAGACTAGACATAGCTTACAAAAAAACATGTAACTAACTGGTCAAGTTAGTTACAGGTTGTTGAAGCTTGTGTGCAGCTTAACTGGCCTATAAATAAACCTGGCCTATGATGTAAAATACAAGAATTCAGAACTAAAAGTTTAGATTCAAAGTATTCTGTCAATTGAATAAACCAAGTGTTCATCTTCTACCATATCTTTTCAATTTTTCCCTGTTAATTATATACGAAATATGTAATTTTATTGGAACTTTCCATTGACCAAAGACATTATCAAGCATGCATTTTCTTAATAAATATGGTTAATTTGGTAAAACTAGCATGTATTAGTCAATTTATTGTTTTTCTTAATAGTTGTGTAGAAAGAAACCTTAAACGGCTGTTAATTCGGAACAGAGTATGTATAAGAGAGTTGATGCAGTGATATTTTGGGAGGCAATGAAGAGAGATATACAGAATTTTGTTGCAAACTGTGACATCTTCCAGAGAAACAGATACTTGACCTTGTCCCCTGCTGGTCAGCCCTAAAAATTGACTTGTAAGGTGAAGGTTGTCCAAGCTTCCTATGCTCTGTTTAGGTCATGTCTTTAGGCATTGTGGGACTAAATCCACCCCCTCAGCCCAACACAGTGAAGGAGTTGGAGGCTGCAATTTAGGCAACCCAAATGCCACAAGTAAGGCTGCTAGGGCAAACACCAATTAAGGCTGAATTTCCAACAAGGTGTATGTCATAAAGGCTGAGGTCCTTAGCAAGGAAGAGAACACAGTCCAGAAATACAATCTAAGCGAGCAAGATTCTGAATCTCATATTACGACCCACAGGTGCAGCAGAGCTTTCAACCCACTGGGAACAGCTTCCCTCATGTAAAGGTGAAAGCTTCCATCAAAAACAATTTTCCCTTTTGAGGACAAGACGAAGGGTTTCAGGGGAAATTGACAGTAGTAGGCCTTTGATTCAAAATGTATGGAGTTAAAAAGCAAAGGAAGATCTGCACTAATGGAAATAGGCCAGAAGTGTTACTTTGAATGCGTTACTTATTTAAAATCAAACTCTTTGTTTCCAAAACTCAAGCCAGCGCAGCTCATCTCAATACAATAGCTTTGATTAAACCACCGTTTAAATCCACTGAAGCTAATCAGCAAAATCACAGGTTCAGAACTAAACTGTAGATAACTGAAACCACCCTAAACTGTCACAGGTAATTTGTGCAGAACCAAAAATCCCCAAAACTAAAATTCATGTAAGAACACATACTAATACTTAAACTATAATATAGCTTCACGGGGGGAGGGAGGCGATAGAACCAAAGGTTCAGTTGAGAGAATAAAGCCTCAGACAGGGTTTGGATTTTCATTCGATGCAGATACAATAAAAAGGGGAGGCTTGTAAGCCTTTAAGAGGCTGCTATAACTCAGTCTGTGGACTCAAAAACCTAATACTACATCATAATCCATCAACGACTAGTTCAAAATTTTATATTTGTGTATTTCTTTAACTGCTAAAAAAGAAATATCATATCTATAGATACACACATATGTAGAGATGGACTTTCAGGAAACAATGCATTGTGAGACAAGCAGAGCAGGCAGCTATGTTGAAATTAAACAAATAATATTGTGACTACACACAGATAAATTACATGAAAAACAAAGCACCAATACTCCAAACCCAAAGTACAACCAATAACAAATATATTTCAATACAAAAAACATACCAACACCCATCTCCAAAAATATTTCTTCCTGTATTGCAGTGGTCACAGCAACAGCTTCCTGCTCATCGGTAGTTCCAGAAAAATGACAACACCACACGTTACAAAAGGACTTTCATAACATAAAGTATAATATGAAACCGACTTGCACATTTATCTGAAACCTGACATTTAAATAGACTTATCAAAAAAAGCATTCAAATAGTCTGTCCGTAAAACTACAGCCAACCGAACACAAAGATGCTAGCCAAAACTATTCTTTTCCATGTTTGGTATTTTCACAATTATTCACTACTTAAGAGTTTTCCAACCTTGTTTGGTCTATTACAGACTTAAATCTGGAAAGACGCAGATAGTTCTAGTTACTCAGCTCAGCTGTCACAAGTTAATGAATTCAAGCCAGTTATATCATACATGCGTATTTTTATAAAACAAAATGAAGAATCTTTCTGGAAACTGGAATATATTACTAACCCAAATAGCAATTTCACCTAACATTGAAGATGAACTGTCCAATTAAATCTATACCCAATTCAGATACCAACAGAAGAGCACAGAAAATAGGAAGAACATAAATAAACCCCCAAGACAAAAACACAAGAAATTCACCTGCTTATCCAAAACAGCATCCACAATCCTTTTCTTCACATCTTCAAATACCCCACACGAAATCATATTACAACTTAATTCAAAAAGGGTAAAAATCAATTATTCAAAATAGAAAAAGATAAAGAAACTATGAAACAAAATTTGGGTACCAGGTTGTGAAGTAAGAACATTGAATCGCTCAAAAAGATGAAAAAGCTGCTCCCTAGTTAACATTTCAATGCTTTGAGTTTCAGAAGCCATTAACAATTCACAAAAAGAACACCCTTCTCACTGCCAAACGAGGCGTAAAAGAATCTTATCTATATCATTTTTTATAACCTATTATACATACCCTTTTCAAAAATTAAATATTGAATCTATTTATTTAACGGAAATAATTAAATTAAACATATAGAACGCTTATCAGTTTGCTTTTCACAAAATTAACCAAAGCAAAAGAAACTGAATTTAATCAATTTCATTGAATCAAATTAACTAATGATCAAGAACAAATTCAGTCAAATTACATTTAAATTTAAAAAAATAATAAAAGAATATTTAATCACAAAATCAAAAAATAAAAAGAATTAACATCAATTATTTAAGCACAAGAACCAAATTACATTAAATTAAATATTGAAACTGCATTTATACATTGACCATGATTATAAAAGAAAACTAAGAAAAAGAAACCTAAGAATGCATAAAAACTCAACCATTATAAAACGGTTACAGAAACATAAACATAACCCTAAATTATTAATTAAACAAGATTCAGAAATTAAAATACTAGATAATCAAAATCCTAATTTCTTTCTTGATCTAAAAATCTTCATCCAACTTGAAGCAAAAATCAGCAGCACCATTCCCATTCAAGCTATTCATAACAGAAGCTTTCTGATACTCCCCAACGCGCTTCTCAAAAAAATTCGTTTTCCCCTGAAGCGAAATCAATTCCATCCAATCAAACGGATTCTGAACATTGTAAACCTTTTCACAACCAAGCTCACCCAATAACCTATCAGCAACAAACTCAATATACGTACTCATCAAACCACCATTCATCCCAACCAACGCGCAAGGAAGCGCGTCGCACACAAACTCCCTTTCAATTTCAACAGCATCACAAACAATTTCTTTCACGCGCTCTGAACTTAGCTTCTTGCGTAGAAGTGAGTATAACAAACAAGCAAAATCACAGTGTAATCCTTCATCGCGTGAAATAAGCTCGTTTGAGAAGGTTAATCCCGGCATTAAACCACGTTTTTTCAACCAGAAAATAGCACAGAAGCTTCCTGAGAAAAAGATTCCTTCAACGCAAGCAAATGCAACGATTCTTTCTGCAAAAGAATCGCTTGAATCGATCCATTTCATAGCCCAATCAGCTTTTTTGGCGATACATGGAATTGTTTCAATTGCGTGAAATAAGCGATTCTTTTCAGCAGAATCGCTAATATACGTTTCGAGGAGAAGAGAATACATCTCAGAGTGGATGTTTTCGATTGCTATCTGGAAACCGTAGAAGGCACGTGCTTCGGAGATTTGGACTTCTTTCATGAATCTACCAGCGAGATTTTCGAGGACGATGCCGTCAGAAGCAGCGAAGAAGGCGAGGACGTGTGAGATGAAGTGACGTTCACCGTCGGTTAGGTTTTGCCAGTGCTTGAGATCGGAGGAAAGATCGACTTCTTCGGCGGTCCAGAATGAGGCTTCTGCTTTTTTGTACATTTCCCAGATTTTTGGGTATTGGATTGGGAACATGCAGAATCGGTCTGGGTTTGGGGCTAGAAGGGGTTCTTCTGGAAAAGCAGGCATGTTTGGTTTCGGAAATTGAAATTGAAAGAAAAAAGTGATTATTTGAGAAGAGAATGTTTTTTGATAGGAGGAGAATGAAGGGTTTAAATAATGATTTCTGAGTGAAAATAGGAGCGGGTGAATTTGAAAAAAGAAGAAAATTGGAAACTACGCGGGTGAATTTTCAAACGAATTTGGGGAAGCTTTCATGAGAAGATTTTGGGAGGGGTAGTTTGGGGAGAGAAAAATCAGGGATAAGGATGAAACAGTGCGTTGGGATTTGGAATAAGTTTGAAAATTTGGGGTTTTTTTATTGGTGGGAAAATTTGAGTGACGGTAGTGTTTAATTGGAGAGTTTTGAAATTGGAAAGAGTGTCTGTTGAGTACGATTTTGTTGTTACCATTTTGGGGGAGAGAGAAGTGTGATGCGAAGACACGTCTATGCGGTGTTATGATATTTATCTTCTTTTTTTTTTACTCTATCCATCTCTTTTTATGGAAATAATTTATAAAAATCACGGATATTATTAAGAAATATTGTTGAAGTAATAAAGTAGTTTTAAATTTATGTGACTATTACTAGATTACTTTTAATCAAATATATATTTAATGTTAACTTTTAATATACCAAGACAAATTGATAATATTAATAAGGGGTATATTTGAAGAAAAAAAAGTAATCAATGCATCTAGAAATTTGTATATAGTCTTATATATAGGGACAAAACTTTTTTGTAAACTACTCTTATAAAAATGAACGGAGGGAGTACAGTGATTTATTAATTTTAATGATAGGGGTGGTTAAAATTGAACAAACTCAATAAAAAAAACCCGCAAATCAAACTAACCCAAATCAAAACCGAAAAAAATGGATTTGATTCGGATGTATTTGGTCTGTTTATTGACTCATCAACCATACACTTTGGTATAATTTGCGGTTTTTATTTTATCAATTGAATCAAACCGTATTAAACTGCAACATAGGATAAACACAAATTAAACTTACATCACCCATGTACTCATAATAACTTAATGAGATCTTCTATAGAATGACATTTTTTTCTTTTTTGTTTTTATTTCAAAAATAAATTTATGTGCTTTTATTTGATGTTGTTGTTGGAATTAGGTCTAAATAAAAACAAATTTCATAAAACATGTTCAATACAAAATAATTATGAATCATTGGCGGAAGTAAACAAAACATTGAACATGAATAAGATCGGATCTACAACATGTTCGATCTATCAGGATATTAATAATTAGGTATTATGAATATCTGAATAAAGCTTACATGACAACTCTCTCAACAACAACGATCTGAAACAGAGAGATGAGGTGATCTGAAACACACAACAAAGATTAGTGGCGGTTAATTTGGTTCTTCCTCAACCTGTACCTTTATGCCTCAAGTTCTCTTCAAATGGAGAGAAGAGAAGGTATGATGTGTACGGTGTATTTGATACCATAGTCTCTTACAGTGTGATGACCAATTATGATTTCTCATTATTCTGTTAATGGGTCATCCAAACATCCGCTCATATTGAGTTCATATTAATTAATTAATTGATTATCTAAATAGAAATCTAATTAGTCTTATTACTTAATTTAATCACTAATTAATTAAGGCTCCAGATTGATAAATAGTTAGTATAATTATTATAAAGATATTTGGCCACAAAGTAAAATTGAAATATAATTAAATAATAAAATATTCCAACAATCTCTCACTTGGGCTACATATCTTAATAATTACATCATAATTCTTTAGACGCGCATCTGAATGCTCCTTTACAATCTGGTCCACCTCATACATTAATAATGGAACCACCGCGGTTGTCGCCATTGACGTATAACGTAATGGAACCCCAATGACCACCATATCAATGCACTTGATTACATAGATCGATATGGATGCGTGACATCGAAATTTCATGTAATGTGATCTCTAAATCATCCTTATTTCCAACTGATCCAACTAAAAGTTTTAGTGAGATCAAATTGAAGTTTGCAAATTCAATATTTGCACAAATGATACATAAATGGTTATTATAATAATAATAACCTCATGAACATTATTTCTGCAGAAAATCATAACATAAAGTTTGTATCGATACCGAAAACAAAATATAGAACAAAAAGAAAAAAGGCCCCCACTAATCCAAGACAAGAATATAGCATAAAGTCTATCTTTATTGTTGGAGTAACCCCTAATAGTCAATTTGTATTGATTGGATTTGGCTTTGTATCATGATTTTAATATATATTCATGAATATATAATAAGACATTTCTTTATTGATTTTGTTTTGTTTCAAAATAATAAAATCCCTAGAATAGTTAGTTTATTCAATGGAACATTAAGTATAACTTAATCGTGAGACCTAATTAAACAGAAGGACGTTATTCTGAAAGTATTCGTAGTCAAGCTTTATTATGAAGTGGGACATCATTAAAGCATAGAGACTATTACGTGGGTAGATTGATGATCACTTCTCACAGATCATGGATAAAGAGTTATCAAGTCTTCACATAGATATAAATATTAAGAGTAATATTTATATTGGATTGACCCTTCATGAGAATACTACATATAAAATTATGTAAATGACGTGAATTATTCTCATAGTGATAAGTTGTTCCACCCTTCGACCTGAAACTGCTATGTACCCAAAATGTAGGAGTCGAGTACTTTGTTGTTGTACAAACGTTGTCCGTAACAGGATGACTATAAAGTCGGTTGATGGGTGCTCCACGAATCATGTTGAGGGACATGAGTGACCTAGATGGAATTTGGCCCTCCTACATAACAGAATACATGTCTAAGGGCCCAGTATTGAACCAGACAAGGGTGATATGATATGTCTTGTGTTCAATATAGACATGATGGCAAAAAGGTAATTACACACAATATCGTTATCACGGAAAGTTTCGTCAGATCACTTAACGTTCTTGTCACTTGGGTAGCAGTGATGTGTTGCTAGATACCGTTCACTGTTTATAATATTAAATATAAGATTTAATATTATTGTCAACGTTACAAGAACCTACAGGGTCACACACAATAGAACAGTTAAACTAGAGAAATAAGTGAGACTTATTATTTGGGGGTGCATTTAGTAGGTGGAGCTAATTAGTTAGCAACACCAGCAAATGGGTTATCGGGCTTGCATAATCCCAATAGTGCTTGACTTGTTGAACACATAAATGGTTATATAAATAGAGTCATTGTGTTGAAGAAAGAAGATACACTTTGTAACACCCTAACCCTTAACCGCCGATTATTAACTTTAATAAAGAAAACGTTAAGGACATAGGAAGTTACAACATGATGAAGACTCATTTTCATAAACATCAACAGAAATCAAAATATATTTGATTCACAAACAGCAGCGGAAAATAACAAACACGGCTTATAACCAAGCATGCATATAATATACAAATATATATACATAAGATTTTCAAAAGAGGCAATTCTACAACACAGACCATTGCCAAATTCATACATACGCGTTCAGATACCCAAAAATAGTGTTACAAATATCAGAGCCCTAGACTCTAACTAGGATACAACACCTAGTACCAAAAATGTAAGGATAGCTAAGCTATGCCCTCACCACTACGCAGCTTCTAAACAGCAAAGCTACTCCTCGACGATAACCTCGTCACCCTGATAATCTGGATCCCCAAAGATCCAGCAAATAACACATAACAGAGAGTGTTAGTATCACAACCAATAAACATATATAAATAACACATTATTATACATAACCAAAACACAACACGTAATTGACAACGCACCAAACTCATCAAATACAATTACCACTCACAACCATTATGCACACATAATATCAATTAACAATCATTATGCACACATAATCCCTAAAATACACACTAATGTCAGGTAGAATGTATGTTCCTAAAATGCACTCTAATGCATGTGGTACCAATTCCTGCTCAACTTTAGAGTCATGGCGGACTGTTGGATAAACTTATATCCCTTGTGTACCTCTCATTTGCCATAAAAGGACGGTCGTACACTTGACCAATAATAATTGGATTTCATTGACTGCACCTCTCATTCGCCATAAAAGGACGGTCGTGCATATGACCAATAATAATTGGATTTCATTCTTACTCATAAAGAGCATACATACCATCATGAAATGCATGTATGTTCACTTAGCAATTATTGATATTTACACCTACATATGCTCAAATATGTGTGTACACTACCAATACTCATGCTAACTTCAACAAGTGGGCACTCATGGCCAATCATAATACAAGCATGCGTAAATCATCAAACATGGTTCACAACATCATCAACAACATCATACTAAACCAAAACTCCAAATAAACATAAATGTTTCTAAGGTAAATCCAATCCTTTGGATACCATACCAATTCAATTATATTCATCAATTCCCACACATCAATTTATACTATTATCAAACTCAAAACCCCTTTCAAAATAATTAAATAATTTGATATACAAAAGTGCCGTTTTCTTGAACAATTACTCTTTAGGAAGCATTAAGAATAAGTTAAAATGGTGGGCAAGGTTTCCAAAACATATAATGAGAATGCAGTAGCAAAAAGTCATCCCCGCGCGCACCAGGACCTCCAGAACAACTCAACGAAGTTGGGCTGTACAGGGCTGGTCGCTACAAGCGCCAGTGTGGTCGCTACAAGCGCGGATAGGCAGGGAATTATCCTGCCTGGTCGCTACAAGCGACGGTCCGTCGCTACAGCGACCATATCAGTACACAGTCATGTAAAAATGTGATTTTCCACCATTTTAGCCCATTCAAGGTTACCCAAACCTCCAGGACTTGTTAAAAACGTTTTTCCATCATAAAACATCATTTAAAAACCATCATAAACAGGGATTACATCTAGCAAAGGAATTAGGGTTTAAAACACTAACTTTTCATAACTTTTCCTTTGAATTCAAAACACTATAACTTCAACAAAACATGTTAGCAACATCACTTAGCATCAAATAAGCATAACATGATCATTTAACATCTTTAAACCATAAAAACTTTCTATCACAACCTAGACAAAGTGAGAGGAAGTTTGGGATGGAGAAATAGACATTCTCCCCTTCTCAATCACTTGTGAAGAAGCAATACTAACTCTCTTACCAGGAATTGGTGATTCTAAACTCAAGCTTTCTCCCTTGTTCACTTGCCCTAGCTTTTCTCTTGCCTTTCTTCTCCTCTTCCACGTTTTCTTCTTCTCCACAAAGCAATGAATAGTGATTCACAAGTCTTTGTAATAATCTCTTATAACCCAATCCAATAAATCATGGCCATCCATTCTTACTAACTCTCTTATGATCAATCCTAGCCATCCAATTCAATCTAAGCTTATTACATCTCATCCACTTGATCATTACTACTTATTCATGACCAAGCCCATTACTATTCACGCCCTAGGCCCAAAATTCTAAAAAAAACTCGATTACGAACTTATCTTCGCGCTAAATAATTATTCCTCGATTACTAGAAAATATTTTTAAATGCAAATCCATAAAATAAAATATATAAAAATATAACATACGAAAATAGGGTCGTTACAACTCTACCCCCCTAAAAGAATTTTCGCCCTCGAAAATACCTGAAAACAACTCTGGATAGGAGTCCCGCATCTTGCTCTCGAGCTCCCACGTAGCATATTCACCGGCTGGGCCTCCCCAAACGACTTTCACCGATGAAATCTCTTTGTTCCTGAGCCTCTTCATCTCTTGTCCTTCAATCCTTAAGGGTACCGTTACAACCGTTAAATTCTCTCTCACTTGTATCTCGTCCGACTCAATCACATGTGACGGATCCGATACGTATTTCCTTAATTGAGACACGTGAAAAACGTCATGTAGATTTGACAACGACGGCGGTAACGCAATCCTATACGCCACCTTCCCAATCCTCTTCAAAATCTGATATGGACCAATGAACCTCGATGCTAACTTCTTTGATTTCAAAGCCCGTCCAATACCCGTAGTCGATGTAACTCTTAGAAACACATGATCTCCTTCTTGAAATTCTATATCCTTTCTTCTCTTGTCGGCATAGCTTTTCTGGCGACTCTGCGACGCTCTCATCTTTTCTTGGATCATCTTGATCTTCTCGGTCGTTTGTTGCACAATCTCAGGTCCAAGCACCACACTTTCTCCCGATTCAAACCAACACAAAGGTGTTCTACATCTTCTTCCATACAACGCTTCAAAAGGTGCCATACCAATGCTCGAATGAAAACTGTTGTTATACGTAAACTCAATCAATGGTAAGCAAGCTTCCCAACTCATTCCTTGTTCCAAAATGCACGATCTTAATAAATCCTCCAATGATTGAATCGTCCTCTCCGACTGACCATCCGTCTGCGGGTGATAAGCAGAACTCATCCGCAATTTAGTCCCCAACGCCTCTTGCAAACTCTCCCAAAACCTTGAAGTAAAACGGGGATCTCGATCTGATACGATACTCGACGGTATTCCATGCAATCTCACGATTTGCTCGACATAAATCTCAGCCAACTTCGGTACTAGCATACCGGTCTTGATAGCTATGAAATGAGCAGACTTTGTTAACCTGTCGACAACTACCCAAATCATATTGTTACCTTTCGACGTCTTCGGCAAACCGCTTACAAAATCCATCGCAATACTATCCCATTTCCACTCTGGAATAAACATAGGTTGCAATAGCCCCGACGGCTTCTGATGCTCTACCTTGGACTTCTGACAAGTCAAACACGTGAAAACAAACTCGGCGATCTCTTTCTTCATCCCTTGCCACCAAAACATTTTCCTCAGATCTTGATACATCTTAGTAACACCAGGATGAATACTTAAGTTGCTTCTGTGACCTTCCTCCAAAATCATCCGCTTCAACTCAGGCACATCAGGTACACATAACCTTCCCTGACACCTCATCACACCCTTCTCATCGATCTCAACGTTTACCTTTTTCCCTTGCTCGATGAGCGTCTTAAGCTTCATCAATCTCACATCAGACTTTTGCTTTTCCACAACCTCTTCAAGAAAATCATTCTTCAACCTCAACATCCCTAGCTTCACGCTTCTGGTTGTCCTTTCACAAACCAAACTGAGGTCTCTAAACTCTTCAATCAATCTCAGTTCCTTCGCCATCAGAGACGACATATGCAAAGACTTCCTACTCAACGCATCGGCTACCACATTAGCCTTACCCGGGTGATAACTCAACTCGAAATCATAATCCTTAAGAAACTCTAACCATCTTCTTTGCCTCATATTGAGCTCCTTCTGATCAAACAAGTATTTCAGACTCTTGTGATCGCTGAAAACCTCGAACTTTGACCCATACAAGTAATGCCTCCAAATCTTGAGAACAAACACAACAGCAGCTAGCTCCAAATCATGCGTAGGATAGTTCCTCTCATGAATCTTCAGCTGTCTTGATGCATAAGCAACAACTTGTCCTTTCTGCATCAACACACCACCTAGACCCATCTTCGACGCATCACAATAAACCACGAACGGTTCCTTCGGATTTGGCAGAATTAGCACAGGTGCAGATGTCAACCTCCTCTTCAGCTCTTGGAAACTCTGCTCACACTTGTCATCCCAAATGAAAGCTTGACCCTTCCTAGTCAACTGTGTCAACGGCAACGCCAACTTTGAAAATCCTTCGATGAACCTCCGATAGTAACCGGCCAAACCAAGAAAACTTCGGATCTCAGTAACAGACTCCGGCGTTCCCCAATCTTGCACGGCTTCTACCTTAGCAGGATCCACTGCTATACCACCACTTGAAATGACGTGACCCAAAAAACTAACTTCATGCAACCAAAATTCACACTTAGAAAATTTTGCATAAAGCTTCTTCTCGCGCAACACCTCCAACACAATCCTCAAATGCTCGGCATGTTCCTCTTCCGTCTTCGAGTATACCAGAATATCGTCTATGAAGACCACCACGAATCGATCCAAAAAGGAATGAAATATACGATTCATATATTCCATAAACACTCCAGGTGCATTAGTAACTCCAAAAGGCATAACAGCGTACTCGTAGTGACCATACCTTGTTCTGAAAGCAGTCTTTGGTATATCCTCCGCCTTAACTCTTATCTGGTGATATCCCGATCTCAAATCAATCTTGCTGAACACACAGGCTCCCACTAACTGATCCATCAAATCATCTATCCTCGGAAGTGGATACTTATTCTTGATAGTTGCTTTATTCAACTGACGATAATCGATGCACAGACGCATACTACCATCTTTCTTCTTTACCAACAGAACAGGCGCACCCCACGGCGATACACTCGGTCTTACAAACTTTTTCTCTAACAATTCCTCCAATTGTTCCTTCAACTTTTCTAGTTCAGCAGCTGACATACGATACGGCGCCATTGATATAGGACTAGTGCCAGGTACTATGTCAATTGCGAATTCAACCTCTCTCTCGGGTGGTAAATCCAAAATGTCATCTGGAAAAACATCTGCGAAATCTCGCACCACCGGCAACGCATCAACCTCAATCTTCTCTTCCACTCTCAACGAAGCAAACATAGCAAACACGTCCTCATGAGCCTTCACTGATCTTACCACTTCTCGACAACACATGAGCTTCGAACACAACTCTGGCTCCAGTCTTGGAAACATAACCGTCTTCTTACCACAGTTGATATGAACCTGATTAAATTCTAACCAGTTCATACCAAAGATAACGTCTATTCCGCTCAACGGAATGCAGACTAAATCCATACCAAAGTGTCGACCATACATAGTGACTGGACAGTCAACACAGACTTGAGTAGTCGATACCGAACCACTTGCAGGCGTTTCTATAACCATGCGTCCCATCATATTTTCTACTCTAAGACCCAACCTCTCAACGCAATCCACAGAAATAAACGAGTGGGTAGCACCCGTATCAATAATAGCAGACAAAGGAGTATTATTGATAAAGCATGTACCTCTGATCAAGTTGTCCGCCTTCGCATCACCACCATCTAAAGCAAACACTTTTCCTCCAGCCGCTCTAGGCTTCTTACACACGTTGCTCTTATGACCCGCTTCCTTGCAGTTGAAGCACACAATACCCTTCTTGCACTGATCAGCTTTGTGGTTAGGATCACCACACTTGAAACATTTCCCATCATACTTCGGGCATTCAAAGAAACGATGTCCCGGTTGTCCACACTTAAAGCAATTCCTATTACCTCCAAACTTACCACCACTACTCCCACCTTCATCAGGTTTCTTCCCACCTCTGCCATACGGTTTACCTCTAGCCATGTCCTTTCCCCTCTTCTCATTCGCGGCTTTGTAGTAATTAGCCTTAGCTTTACTATCCTTATCACATATTCGGCTCTTATTCACCAACATCGGAAAATTCCTGATCTCGCTAAACCCAATCAACTGCTTGATGTCTGGCCTCAGTCCATTTTCAAACTTTACACACTTGTCTTCCTCAGCTTCCACCGTGTTGTAATGAGGAGCAAAACGACACAAGTCTTCAAACTTGGCCGCATATTCAGAAACAGATAAACTCCCCTGCTTGAGCTCCATGAACTCAATCACCTTACGGTTCCTCTCGTCTGCCGGAAAATACTTGGTCAAAAACTCTCTTCGGAAACGAGCCCAAGTAACTAAAGCTCCACCAGCTCCCAACCTCTGACTAGCGTTTCCCCACCAATGATCGGCCTCATCATGGAGAACATACGCTCCTAGCAATACTTTATGCGCGTCCAGACAACGCATAGCCCCGAAAATTCTCTCAATCCCTTCCAACCAAGTCTGAGCTCCATCTGGATCGTATCCTCCCTTGAAGATAGGCGGTTTGTTGTTCATAAACCTCTCGAGTCTCAGCTCATCTTCTCCGCCTCCTCTAGCTTGCTGTGCGGCTCTATCCGCAGTCCTACTAGCAGCATCCTGAGCCATGGCATCCGCCATCCGCTCCATCGCATCCGCAAGTGCTCGTTGCGTCATATCTACACACTACCAATCACCACATAACACAAGTGAGAACACAGTGTTTAAGTAAACACATGTTACACAAAGGGTATACTAAACTTAATTGATCCAATGGATCGACCTGCTCTGATACCAACTATTGTAACACCCTAACCCTTAACCGCCGATTATTAACTTTAATAAAGAAAACGTTAAGGACATAGGAAGTTACAACATGATGAAGACTCATTTTCATAAACATCAACAGAAATCAAAATATATTTGATTCACAAACAGCAGCGGAAAATAACAAACACGGCTTATAACCAAGCATGCATATAATATACAAATATATATACATAAGATTTTCAAAAGAGGCAATTCTACAACACAGACCATTGCCAAATTCATACATACGCGTTCAGATACCCAAAAATAGTGTTACAAATATCAGAGCCCTAGACTCTAACTAGGATACAACACCTAGTACCAAAAATGTAAGGATAGCTAAGCTATGCCCTCACCACTACGCAGCTTCTAAACAGCAAAGCTACTCCTCGACGATAACCTCGTCACCCTGATAATCTGGATCCCCAAAGATCCAGCAAATAACACATAACAGAGAGTGTTAGTATCACAACCAATAAACATATATAAATAACACATTATTATACATAACCAAAACACAACACGTAATTGACAACGCACCAAACTCATCAAATACAATTACCACTCACAACCATTATGCACACATAATATCAATTAACAACCATTATGCACACATAATCCCTAAAATACACACTAATGTCAGGTAGAATGTATGTTCCTAAAATGCACTCTAATGCATGTGGTACCAATTCCTGCTCAACTTTAGAGTCATGGCGGACTGTTGGATAAACTTATATCCCTTGTGTACCTCTCATTTGCCATAAAAGGACGGTCGTACACTTGACCAATAATAATTGGATTTCATTGACTGCACCTCTCATTCGCCATAAAAGGACGGTCGTGCATATGACCAATAATAATTGGATTTCATTCTTACTCATAAAGAGCATACATACCATCATGAAATGCATGTATGTTCACTTAGCAATTATTGATATTTACACCTACATATGCTCAAATATGTGTGTACACTACCAATACTCATGCTAACTTCAACAAGTGGGCACTCATGGCCAATCATAATACAAGCATGCGTAAATCATCAAACATGGTTCACAACATCATCAACAACATCATACTAAACCAAAACTCCAAATAAACATAAATGTTTCTAAGGTAAATCCAATCCTTTGGATACCATACCAATTCAATTATATTCATCAATTCCCACACATCAATTTATACTATTATCAAACTCAAAACCCCTTTCAAAATAATTAAATAATTTGATATACAAAAGTGCCGTTTTCTTGAACAATTACTCTTTAGGAAGCATTAAGAATAAGTTAAAATGGTGGGCAAGGTTTCCAAAACATATAATGAGAATGCAGTAGCAAAAAGTCATCCCCGCGCGCACCAGGACCTCCAGAACAACTCAACGAAGTTGGGCTGTACAGGGCTGGTCGCTACAAGCGCCAGTGTGGTCGCTACAAGCGCGGATAGGCAGGGAATTATCCTGCCTGGTCGCTACAAGCGACGGTCCGTCGCTACAGCGACCATATCAGTACACAGTCATGTAAAAATGTGATTTTCCACCATTTTAGCCCATTCAAGGTTACCCAAACCTCCAGGACTTGTTAAAAACGTTTTTCCATCATAAAACATCATTTAAAAACCATCATAAACAGGGATTACATCTAGCAAAGGAATTAGGGTTTAAAACACTAACTTTTCATAACTTTTCCTTTGAATTCAAAACACTATAACTTCAACAAAACATGTTAGCAACATCACTTAGCATCAAATAAGCATAACATGATCATTTAACATCTTTAAACCATAAAAACTTTCTATCACAACCTAGACAAAGTGAGAGGAAGTTTGGGATGGAGAAATAGACATTCTCCCCTTCTCAATCACTTGTGAAGAAGCAATACTAACTCTCTTACCAGGAATTGGTGATTCTAAACTCAAGCTTTCTCCCTTGTTCACTTGCCCTAGCTTTTCTCTTGCCTTTCTTCTCCTCTTCCACGTTTTCTTCTTCTCCACAAAGCAATGAATAGTGATTCACAAGTCTTTGTAATAATCTCTTATAACCCAATCCAATAAATCATGGCCATCCATTCTTACTAACTCTCTTATGATCAATCCTAGCCATCCAATTCAATCTAAGCTTATTACATCTCATCCACTTGATCATTACTACTTATTCATGACCAAGCCCATTACTATTCACGCCCTAGGCCCAAAATTCTAAAAAAAACTCGATTACGAACTTATCTTCGCGCTAAATAATTATTCCTCGATTACTAGAAAATATTTTTAAATGCAAATCCATAAAATAAAATATATAAAAATATAACATACGAAAATAGGGTCGTTACAACTCTACCCCCCTAAAAGAATTTTCGCCCTCGAAAATACCTGAAAACAACTCTGGATAGGAGTCCCGCATCTTGCTCTCGAGCTCCCACGTAGCATATTCACCGGCTGGGCCTCCCCAAACGACTTTCACCGATGAAATCTCTTTGTTCCTGAGCCTCTTCATCTCTTGTCCTTCAATCCTTAAGGGTACCGTTACAACCGTTAAATTCTCTCTCACTTGTATCTCGTCCGACTCAATCACATGTGACGGATCCGATACGTATTTCCTTAATTGAGACACGTGAAAAACGTCATGTAGATTTGACAACGACGGCGGTAACGCAATCCTATACGCCACCTTCCCAATCCTCTTCAAAATCTGATATGGACCAATGAACCTCGATGCTAACTTCTTTGATTTCAAAGCCCGTCCAATACCCGTAGTCGATGTAACTCTTAGAAACACATGATCTCCTTCTTGAAATTCTATATCCTTTCTTCTCTTGTCGGCATAGCTTTTCTGGCGACTCTGCGACGCTCTCATCTTTTCTTGGATCATCTTGATCTTCTCGGTCGTTTGTTGCACAATCTCAGGTCCAAGCACCACACTTTCTCCCGATTCAAACCAACACAAAGGTGTTCTACATCTTCTTCCATACAACGCTTCAAAAGGTGCCATACCAATGCTCGAATGAAAACTGTTGTTATACGTAAACTCAATCAATGGTAAGCAAGCTTCCCAACTCATTCCTTGTTCCAAAATGCACGATCTTAATAAATCCTCCAATGATTGAATCGTCCTCTCCGACTGACCATCCGTCTGCGGGTGATAAGCAGAACTCATCCGCAATTTAGTCCCCAACGCCTCTTGCAAACTCTCCCAAAACCTTGAAGTAAAACGGGGATCTCGATCTGATACGATACTCGACGGTATTCCATGCAATCTCACGATTTGCTCGACATAAATCTCAGCCAACTTCGGTACTAGCATACCGGTCTTGATAGCTATGAAATGAGCAGACTTTGTTAACCTGTCGACAACTACCCAAATCATATTGTTACCTTTCGACGTCTTCGGCAAACCGCTTACAAAATCCATCGCAATACTATCCCATTTCCACTCTGGAATAAACATAGGTTGCAATAGCCCCGACGGCTTCTGATGCTCTACCTTGGACTTCTGACAAGTCAAACACGTGAAAACAAACTCGGCGATCTCTTTCTTCATCCCTTGCCACCAAAACATTTTCCTCAGATCTTGATACATCTTAGTAACACCAGGATGAATACTTAAGTTGCTTCTGTGACCTTCCTCCAAAATCATCCGCTTCAACTCAGGCACATCAGGTACACATAACCTTCCCTGACACCTCATCACACCCTTCTCATCGATCTCAACGTTTACCTTTTTCCCTTGCTCGATGAGCGTCTTAAGCTTCATCAATCTCACATCAGACTTTTGCTTTTCCACAACCTCTTCAAGAAAATCATTCTTCAACCTCAACATCCCTAGCTTCACGCTTCTGGTTGTCCTTTCACAAACCAAACTGAGGTCTCTAAACTCTTCAATCAATCTCAGTTCCTTCGCCATCAGAGACGACATATGCAAAGACTTCCTACTCAACGCATCGGCTACCACATTAGCCTTACCCGGGTGATAACTCAACTCGAAATCATAATCCTTAAGAAACTCTAACCATCTTCTTTGCCTCATATTGAGCTCCTTCTGATCAAACAAGTATTTCAGACTCTTGTGATCGCTGAAAACCTCGAACTTTGACCCATACAAGTAATGCCTCCAAATCTTGAGAACAAACACAACAGCAGCTAGCTCCAAATCATGCGTAGGATAGTTCCTCTCATGAATCTTCAGCTGTCTTGATGCATAAGCAACAACTTGTCCTTTCTGCATCAACACACCACCTAGACCCATCTTCGACGCATCACAATAAACCACGAACGGTTCCTTCGGATTTGGCAGAATTAGCACAGGTGCAGATGTCAACCTCCTCTTCAGCTCTTGGAAACTCTGCTCACACTTGTCATCCCAAATGAAAGCTTGACCCTTCCTAGTCAACTGTGTCAACGGCAACGCCAACTTTGAAAATCCTTCGATGAACCTCCGATAGTAACCGGCCAAACCAAGAAAACTTCGGATCTCAGTAACAGACTCCGGCGTTCCCCAATCTTGCACGGCTTCTACCTTAGCAGGATCCACTGCTATACCACCACTTGAAATGACGTGACCCAAAAAACTAACTTCATGCAACCAAAATTCACACTTAGAAAATTTTGCATAAAGCTTCTTCTCGCGCAACACCTCCAACACAATCCTCAAATGCTCGGCATGTTCCTCTTCCGTCTTCGAGTATACCAGAATATCGTCTATGAAGACCACCACGAATCGATCCAAAAAGGAATGAAATATACGATTCATATATTCCATAAACACTCCAGGTGCATTAGTAACTCCAAAAGGCATAACAGCGTACTCGTAGTGACCATACCTTGTTCTGAAAGCAGTCTTTGGTATATCCTCCGCCTTAACTCTTATCTGGTGATATCCCGATCTCAAATCAATCTTGCTGAACACACAGGCTCCCACTAACTGATCCATCAAATCATCTATCCTCGGAAGTGGATACTTATTCTTGATAGTTGCTTTATTCAACTGACGATAATCGATGCACAGACGCATACTACCATCTTTCTTCTTTACCAACAGAACAGGCGCACCCCACGGCGATACACTCGGTCTTACAAACTTTTTCTCTAACAATTCCTCCAATTGTTCCTTCAACTTTTCTAGTTCAGCAGCTGACATACGATACGGCGCCATTGATATAGGACTAGTGCCAGGTACTATGTCAATTGCGAATTCAACCTCTCTCTCGGGTGGTAAATCCAAAATGTCATCTGGAAAAACATCTGCGAAATCTCGCACCACCGGCAACGCATCAACCTCAATCTTCTCTTCCACTCTCAACGAAGCAAACATAGCAAACACGTCCTCATGAGCCTTCACTGATCTTACCACTTCTCGACAACACATGAGCTTCGAACACAACTCTGGCTCCAGTCTTGGAAACATAACCGTCTTCTTACCACAGTTGATATGAACCTGATTAAATTCTAACCAGTTCATACCAAAGATAACGTCTATTCCGCTCAACGGAATGCAGACTAAATCCATACCAAAGTGTCGACCATACATAGTGACTGGACAGTCAACACAGACTTGAGTAGTCGATACCGAACCACTTGCAGGCGTTTCTATAACCATGCGTCCCATCATATTTTCTACTCTAAGACCCAACCTCTCAACGCAATCCACAGAAATAAACGAGTGGGTAGCACCCGTATCAATAATAGCAGACAAAGGAGTATTATTGATAAAGCATGTACCTCTGATCAAGTTGTCCGCCTTCGCATCACCACCATCTAAAGCAAACACTTTTCCTCCAGCCGCTCTAGGCTTCTTACACACGTTGCTCTTATGACCCGCTTCCTTGCAGTTGAAGCACACAATACCCTTCTTGCACTGATCAGCTTTGTGGTTAGGATCACCACACTTGAAACATTTCCCATCATACTTCGGGCATTCAAAGAAACGATGTCCCGGTTGTCCACACTTAAAGCAATTCCTATTACCTCCAAACTTACCACCACTACTCCCACCTTCATCAGGTTTCTTCCCACCTCTGCCATACGGTTTACCTCTAGCCATGTCCTTTCCCCTCTTCTCATTCGCGGCTTTGTAGTAATTAGCCTTAGCTTTACTATCCTTATCACATATTCGGCTCTTATTCACCAACATCGGAAAATTCCTGATCTCGCTAAACCCAATCAACTGCTTGATGTCTGGCCTCAGTCCATTTTCAAACTTTACACACTTGTCTTCCTCAGCTTCCACCGTGTTGTAATGAGGAGCAAAACGACACAAGTCTTCAAACTTGGCCGCATATTCAGAAACAGATAAACTCCCCTGCTTGAGCTCCATGAACTCAATCACCTTACGGTTCCTCTCGTCTGCCGGAAAATACTTGGTCAAAAACTCTCTTCGGAAACGAGCCCAAGTAACTAAAGCTCCACCAGCTCCCAACCTCTGACTAGCGTTTCCCCACCAATGATCGGCCTCATCATGGAGAACATACGCTCCTAGCAATACTTTATGCGCGTCCAGACAACGCATAGCCCCGAAAATTCTCTCAATCCCTTCCAACCAAGTCTGAGCTCCATCTGGATCGTATCCTCCCTTGAAGATAGGCGGTTTGTTGTTCATAAACCTCTCGAGTCTCAGCTCATCTTCTCCGCCTCCTCTAGCTTGCTGTGCGGCTCTATCCGCAGTCCTACTAGCAGCATCCTGAGCCATGGCATCCGCCATCCGCTCCATCGCATCCGCAAGTGCTCGTTGCGTCATATCTACACACTACCAATCACCACATAACACAAGTGAGAACACAGTGTTTAAGTAAACACATGTTACACAAAGGGTATACTAAACTTAATTGATCCAATGGATCGACCTGCTCTGATACCAACTATTGTAACACCCTAACCCTTAACCGCCGATTATTAACTTTAATAAAGAAAACGTTAAGGACATAGGAAGTTACAACATGATGAAGACTCATTTTCATAAACATCAACAGAAATCAAAATATATTTGATTCACAAACAGCAGCGGAAAATAACAAACACGGCTTATAACCAAGCATGCATATAATATACAAATATATATACATAAGATTTTCAAAAGAGGCAATTCTACAACACAGACCATTGCCAAATTCATACATACGCGTTCAGATACCCAAAAATAGTGTTACAAATATCAGAGCCCTAGACTCTAACTAGGATACAACACCTAGTACCAAAAATGTAAGGATAGCTAAGCTATGCCCTCACCACTACGCAGCTTCTAAACAGCAAAGCTACTCCTCGACGATAACCTCGTCACCCTGATAATCTGGATCCCCAAAGATCCAGCAAATAACACATAACAGAGAGTGTTAGTATCACAACCAATAAACATATATAAATAACACATTATTATACATAACCAAAACACAACACGTAATTGACAACGCACCAAACTCATCAAATACAATTACCACTCACAACCATTATGCACACATAATATCAATTAACAACCATTATGCACACATAATCCCTAAAATACACACTAATGTCAGGTAGAATGTATGTTCCTAAAATGCACTCTAATGCATGTGGTACCAATTCCTGCTCAACTTTAGAGTCATGGCGGACTGTTGGATAAACTTATATCCCTTGTGTACCTCTCATTTGCCATAAAAGGACGGTCGTACACTTGACCAATAATAATTGGATTTCATTGACTGCACCTCTCATTCGCCATAAAAGGACGGTCGTGCATATGACCAATAATAATTGGATTTCATTCTTACTCATAAAGAGCATACATACCATCATGAAATGCATGTATGTTCACTTAGCAATTATTGATATTTACACCTACATATGCTCAAATATGTGTGTACACTACCAATACTCATGCTAACTTCAACAAGTGGGCACTCATGGCCAATCATAATACAAGCATGCGTAAATCATCAAACATGGTTCACAACATCATCAACAACATCATACTAAACCAAAACTCCAAATAAACATAAATGTTTCTAAGGTAAATCCAATCCTTTGGATACCATACCAATTCAATTATATTCATCAATTCCCACACATCAATTTATACTATTATCAAACTCAAAACCCCTTTCAAAATAATTAAATAATTTGATATACAAAAGTGCCGTTTTCTTGAACAATTACTCTTTAGGAAGCATTAAGAATAAGTTAAAATGGTGGGCAAGGTTTCCAAAACATATAATGAGAATGCAGTAGCAAAAAGTCATCCCCGCGCGCACCAGGACCTCCAGAACAACTCAACGAAGTTGGGCTGTACAGGGCTGGTCGCTACAAGCGAGCCCTTGGTCGCTACAAGCGCCCCTGGTCGCTACAAGCGCCAGTGTGGTCGCTACAAGCGCGGATAGGCAGGGAATTATCCTGCCTGGTCGCTACAAGCGACGGTCCGTCGCTACAGCGACCATATCAGTACACAGTCATGTAAAAATGTGATTTTCCACCATTTTAGCCCATTCAAGGTTACCCAAGCCTCCAGGACTTGTTAAAAACGTTTTTCCATCATAAAACATCATTTAAAAACCATCATAAACAGGGATTACATCTAGCAAAGGAATTAGGGTTTAAAACACTAACTTTTCATAACTTTTCCTTTGAATTCAAAACACTATAACTTCAACAAAACATGTTAGCAACATCACTTAGCATCAAATAAGCATAACATGATCATTTAACATCTTTAAACCATAAAAACTTTCTATCACAACCTAGACAAAGTGAGAGGAAGTTTGGGATGGAGAAATAGACATTCTCCCCTTCTCAATCACTTGTGAAGAAGCAATACTAACTCTCTTACCAGGAATTGGTGATTCTAAACTCAAGCTTTCTCCCTTGTTCACTTGCCCTAGCTTTTCTCTTGCCTTTCTTCTCCTCTTCCACGTTTTCTTCTTCTCCACAAAGCAATGAATAGTGATTCACAAGTCTTTGTAATAATCTCTTATAACCCAATCCAATAAATCATGGCCATCCATTCTTACTAACTCTCTTATGATCAATCCTAGCCATCCAATTCAATCTAAGCTTATTACATCTCATCCACTTGATCATTACTACTTATTCATGACCAAGCCCATTACTATTCACGCCCTAGGCCCAAAATTCTAAAAAAAACTCGATTACGAACTTATCTTCGCGCTAAATAATTATTCCTCGATTACTAGAAAATATTTTTAAATGCAAATCCATAAAATAAAATATATAAAAATATAACATACGAAAATAGGGTCGTTACACACTTAATCTAATTCAGAAACCCTGGTTTTCTGAACCCTAAAATCGCCCCCTTCTCTCTAAGCATTCGTTTGTAAGCAACTAGTGTAACACCCCGAATTTAAATATCAATATAATAGTATTATTATTAGATATTATTATTATTATTATTAGTATGGATTGTTTGACATTATTATTTTATTATTATTTTTATTTGAATTAAATCAATTTTTGACATGTTTGGGTAGGGTTATTTAGTTAATTGAGATATAGACAATGGATTAATAAGGGTAGTATAGATAAACTATAGCTTTAATTAATGATAGTAGTTTAATTAAAAAGAGAATGGGAGAAAATAATTTTTAAAAAGAAAATAGCATTTTTGGTGAGAATAGGTAAGTGGGGTGCAGATAGTAAAAATGTATAACGTTTATGTGAGAAAATAAAAAATAAATAAAATATGAATTTGCTAAAGGATGAGGGATAGAGTTTCAGAACAACTAAAACTCAAATAGTGGTTATAAATAGAGAAGAACATTAGAGAATTAAGATTACAAAAAAAAGATTCAGAAATCAAAGAAAATTATGGTTGTGGAGAAAAGAGACATAGAGAGAGATTCAACCGTAGGAATTCATCAATTTGCAGAACTTTGAGGTAAGGGGGAGTTTTATTCAATCTAAGGGTAGTATATTCATGTGGGTAGTGAGGAGTCCTTAACCTCTTATGTTTCCTTAATTCTTGTGATGATTTTTTTGTTAATTTCGTGTTCTTCTATGATATATTGATTTTGAATAATAATTTACGAGATTAATTAGAATAGAGTCAATAGACTGACAATGTCAAACAACTTTACACTATCAACCAATTAAAATTCTTCAATTAGACATATCATCTTAAGTTTTAAAAAAAGGAAAAATCAAATACAATCTTTTCCAATAAATGTCTTCTACCATCTTTCTTAATTTGAGCATTTGATTTAGCAGTTTTCGATCTATATTATATGATACTGCATCCTTTCACTCTTCCAAACCTAGTTTTCCATTTTGTCAAAAAAAAAAAAACCTAGTTTTCCACAAAGGCTGAAGGAGACAGTGATGATTTAAAGGAAAAAGAAAATCATAAGCATCTCTATCGCCTCCCACACCATCCACTCCATTACGTCCATAGTAGTAGTTCAGGAATAAGTATTTTTTCAACAGTGGTTCATTATTTATCATAGCAGTCATTCATGGAAAAGTAATGAAGATTACTCTATATTGAATAGGAGTTGTTCATTTTCTATCATAGGAGTTTTTCATGGATAAATAATATGAAAATAATATTTTGTGCAATCCTTTGTTTCTAGCATGCTAAATAGTAGTATTACGATTGTGTCTTGTGAGAGGTAGTGTGATGAATTGTTGACGGGAAATAAATGTGTGATATAGCATTTATTATTTATATTTTATTTGATTTTCCTTTTTTAAAAACTTAAGATGATCTGTCTAATTAAAAGATTTTAATTGGTTGATAGTGTAAAATTGTTTTACACAGTCAGTTTATTCTAATTAATCTCTATTCTTATATATTAATTATGGATAGTTAGTCATTGTCATAAATATATAGTGCGATATGATAATTTGAAATAGTGCATATATTATAAACTAGTATGGACACCCGTGCCAAGCACGGGCTAGAATTTCGTCCGACTTGAGGGAGAAAATATCGTAGAAAGCTATTCTTCAGCCTTCCAAAATTTCTCCAATATCCACCACAAAATTCCCCATTTACTCACAACAGCAGTTAGCTGCCGTTCGAAATCGTTTTTAAAATCAGTTAAGCAGATTTAAAAAGTGATTCACCCGATCTAAAAAGTGTCGAACATCACTTAACTTTCGTTGGAGAGGCGAACGACAGTTAAGTGTCGCTCGGCCAACGACAGTTGCAAATATAAGAAATTTTGGAAGTGAGAAGAGTAATTTTCAATATTGTGATGTATTAAGTGTCCCTTAAAACCAAACCTTGTATTAAAAAGTGGAGGTTGAACAACAAATAAGTGAAAAAACTCATAAACTTATGTCTTAAAATTTTGGATGAAGATGTAGTATCATTTTCACTTGTGTAATTTTGTGGAATGAATTTGGATTCTCTCCATTTTCAATCTCCACCATTAAAATACACCAACCACTTTTCTTTATAATTTAATTCTTATTTCCTATCTCATGTATGATGGTTGAGATTTCACTTGAGAAAAATTAAGAAAATTTTCAATTGAGAGAACCCAAATCCGTGTGGGATCTCTTTCTCCAATATGTCGATTCACACCAGTGTTGACTTCTCCAAAAGTTCCAACGGTGGTATCACATCCTGGTTCAACATTATCGGGGAGCGAGAGTGATTCTTGGTGGATGATCACGAATACGGAAAGTGTCACACTTAATGAGAAGATGTTAATGTGTCAAGTGTGAGTAATTCCATATTTGATGCAAGAATAGATGTTGAGCAACATTTAAGTGAGATAAGTCATATGCCTAATTCTTTAAAACTTTGGATGAAGATGTGATGTCAAAATCACTTGTGGGGTTGCTCTTAACATAATATGATGATACAACTCAATGTAGCTCCTAGGTAAGTCCCAACAATATGATGATTTATTTTGTTAGTTACGTTTTAAATTCGACAAACATTGAATTTTTTTAATTTAGTTATTAATTGTGTAATAGTTAAAAAAACTTATTATTGTTTTTCTTAAGAAAAACCGAAAGTTTATTTCGATAAAATTAATTAATTCTTTTTTGGACATATTCGATAAAAAAAATCAGATTTGAATTTGTTCCAAAAATTTATTTTTAGAAGTTATTTTATCAAACAAAATTGATGGCAAATAAATATATTAGAAATATGAATAAAGAGATTTGGTTTATGTGAGTTTTTTTATTAATGTTTTTGAGAGAAAATGTTCTTCATTTTTTTTTGGACTCGTTCATAGTAATGTTTTTTTGAGGAAACTCGGTAATTTTTTTTTTGCAATGTTAGTCTTTGTAAAATTATCTACAACACAATCTATAAAAGAATTACTACATGTTCGCGTACTTTATAGGATTAAAAAATGTGTTCTTGAAATCAAATATTATACCGAGAATTTTAGAATTTCACAAACATGCATCAAGGAAAATAGCTACCACTTTATTCTACAATCATCCAACTTAAACAATTTACAACACTAACATTTATATATTATCTTAAACTTACAATGTCATCCTCTATTATTTCAAACAAATTTAAAGATTACTGTTGACATCTATCTTACAACTGGAAACTAGTAGTTACCATAATGATTATCTCTTGAGAATGTTGGAACAAGGAGGGTCTTGTACAATTTCTACAAGGTTTTTATGATAACAAAGTATTGAAGAATAATTGGATATACTAATATTTGTTCAAGTGTGCAGGATCATAGAATATATCCATCAAGTATTGAACATGTATTAAAGGATCAGAAGCACAAGAGAAGCTCAAAAGACTATGGTAGAAGATTTGAAGAAAGGTCAGCCAGAAGTCAACACATTGGATCAGAAGAAAATGACACCTCTCAGAAGCTGAAGAGATCATCAGACTTTGTGGAGATCATCAGACTCAGAAGACCTAGTCAGACACAAAAGAACCCATCAGACTTGGAAGATTTTCAGACTTTAGAAGCACCTGAGGGACCCAGACTCCACGTCAGATTTGTCGTCTTCTATGACTGTCCACATCAAAGGATCTGAGCACAGTTTTGTCTTCTTCTGACCACGTGTAAAAACAAACAAAGAACTTCACGGGCAATAAGAATGAACGGATACTTCCTATTTCAGCAAAAGATTTTCGAATGACTATCCAACGAAACTATCCATATCAGGCAATGACTCAACGTTCTTGATTTGAAGCTTCTCAACGACTCTTAATGCGCTGACACTCTTCTCCAACGTCTCTCAAATCCCTACCTATATAAGGATCCTTTTATTTGTATTGGAGGGTGTGGCTTTTCTCTTTGTAGTGGGTTGGCCTCTAGGTGTTCCGCCTTTTCGGCGTTGTTGTATCTTCGTTTTTTGCGAGTGTTGGTATCTCTTTTACCTTCCTCTGCTAATAATATTTGTTGATTCAAAAAAATTGTTTTCTTTTTGCTTTTTTGTTCGATCCATTTTTTCAGTTTTAATTTGTTCGATCCATTTTTTGGGTTTTATTTCGAAGACCTCTCTCTTATATTGAACACTTTTGTTTTTTCTTTTTCAGAAGAGGTATTCTGATTGATTTTGGAACAGACTTGTTCTGATTTTATTCTGATTGATGATTAATTAAACAAACTCTAATCTATTTCAGCCGTCTTTTGGGATTTTTTCTCTACTGCTGGTACTTTTGTGTTGGTATACATTGTTTTCGCTGCTGCTGATCCTAAGAGAAGTGCTAGAGATTCACATGTGCAGGTATGTTTTCAATCATTTTTTGTTTTGTTTTGATTTTGCCTTTTTTTGTTGCCCATTCAAAGTGCATGTATATGTATGAATTGTGTAGAATATACAATATAATATGTGACTTTGAGTTTGTGATTGTGTGACTTTGACTCTGTTTGCTGCATTTATGACTTTGTTTGATGTAATTTAAGTTTCTCGAATGGAGAATAGAGAGTGGGTACGTGATCCGAAAAAGAAAGTGAAGAATATATCCGAGGGGTTAACAAATTTCTTGAATTTGCTTTTAAAAACTCAGAAGAAAACGGAAAAATATTGTGTCCTTGTATAAAATGTGCTAACTACGATTCACATTGTCGTTCAAGTGTTTACGAACACTTAACTGATCAGCGACGTGGATTCCTTAGACGCTATACAGAATGGATATTTCATGGCGAGAGACCCACAAATTCAACTTGCACAACTGACCAACATTATGAAATGGAGCATGACATGGACGGGTTACTTCGTGATGCTTTTGCAATTCCTACTTTAGAAGAGACAATTTATGGTGAAGCTGAAAGGAATCCAGAAGTAGGAGAAAATGTGAAGTTTTACAAATTGGTGAAAGAGAACGAACAAGTTCTTTATCCAAACTGTAAGAAGTATAGCAAACTATCCTTTATGGTGCATTTGTATCATTTAAAGTGTCTTCATGGATGGAGTGACAAGTCCTTCTCTATGCTATTAGATTTATTGAGAGATGCTCTACCAGAAGGGAATGTTTTACCAAAGTCATACTATGAAACAAAGAAAATGATTTCGGGGTTAGGTTTGGGGTATGAAAAGATCCATGCTTGTCCTAATGACTGCATATTGTATTGGGATAAACATATCAAAGATCAAGTATGTCCAAAGTGCGGTACTTCAAGGTGGAAAACAACAAATGAGGATGTACAAGCTAATGCAAAAGAAACTTCTGAAAAGCGTAAGAACTTACCCGCAAAGATCCTTCGCTGGTTCAATTGTTTTGATGAATTCTGTTCTGAATTTTGTTTTAAATTAATGAATTATGTTTTGAATTATGTTCTGAATTATGTGCAATTATGTCTCATCGGTTTTGAATTCAATTGATTGAATTCTGTTCTGAATTCTGTTGATTGAATTCTGTTCTGAATTATCTTATTCTGTTTTGAATTCAATTGATTGAATTCTGTTCTGAATTCTGTTTTGATTGTGACATAAAAGTGGACGTGCTTATTTTGTTTTAATTGTTCTGGTTCAATTGTTTTGATTGAATTCTGTTCTGAATTTTGTTTTAAATTAATGAATTATGTTTTGAATTATGTTCTGAATTATGTGCAATTATGTCTCATCGGTTTTGAATTCAATTGATTGAATTCTGTTCTGAATTCTGTTGATTGAATTCTGTTCTGAATTATCTTATTCTGTTTTGAACTCAATTGATTGAATTCTGTTCTGAATTCTGTTTTGATTGTGACATAAAAGTGACCCTGTTCAATTGTTTTGATTGTCATATTAATGAATTCTATTTTAAAATGTATTCTTTTAATCTATATATTTATTATAATTTTTCAGGAAGAACTAAACAAACATAATAATGAGGCTGAAACTTCTCAATCGGTCCAAAAGACATAGTCATATGCCTTGGAAGAATGACATTTATTCCCAAGTAAAAGGAGCTGAAAAGAGGGGGCATGTGCGTTGTATAGGCAATATTCCCAAACCTAAGAAATCAAAAGCTTCTTTGTCTGAAAATCAAGAATTGAGGGATGAACTTAAGAAAATGCGAGAAAGTCAAGAGAGGACAAATATATTTATGGCAAATATAATGTCAGTGATACAAAATCGATTATCTCAAGAAGATTTGAATCTTATTTTACAAGCTGCAAAACAGGTATATTATATAATTGATATTTTACTCTTCGAGTTCATATTTCGAATATTATGATAACATGTATTAAGTTGAGTTTGTAACATATTTTCTTTTATTTTTAATAGGCAACAGATGCTGCTAGTGCTCCAAACCAGACAAATTGTTCAAGTCGATGCAGTGATCAAGATGGAAGAGAGGAAAATTAGAAATGTTTTTATCTTGGATATGTTTGTGCTCAATCTAGTGTTTTTTTTGTCGACGTAGTATCTATTTTGGTGTTTGTTATTATATATAATTGACATTACTTTGTTATGTTTGTAAGACTATACTTTGATAATATAATTGAAATTTTCTTTGATGTTGCCTTAAATTTTGTGTGGTGCAATAAAAAAGTATTGCTAGATATATTATTTTTTTGGTCAGGAATTATTGTAAAAATTTTATTATTAAAAAAATATTTATATTAGGGTGAATTATTTGAAAAAAAAAGAGACCTATATAAACGGACAGTCTAGTCCTATACCAACGGATATACGGGTTGGCTAAAGCTATTAAATAGGTGTAAAATGCCGTTGCTATAGCTCCGAAATCTTTAGCAACAGGCTAATTATCCGTTGGTATTAGTTATTGGGACGACTTTTTGCCGTTGGTATAAGCAATGTATCGTAGACGGCAGCAGACGTCCGTTGGTATAGGTTTTATGACCTATACCAACGGTTTTTGGACCTTTACCAACGGATATACGCCGTTGCTAAATGGCAAATTTCTTGTAGTGGGAGCTGAAGACCATGAAGAAGATTAACAAGACTCTGCTATTTTACTATGTCATTACTGTGCCATTACTCTGTCAAATCAAATAGCGTAAAACACTTAGGATTTTTCTTACCAAACTTTGTATCTTAAAAATCCTAAAATAGTATGTTCATTTGTTCAGTTTATACCAATCATTTGTATATCCGGTGTAAGAACAAGTTTATTTATATTTGCTGTAAACAACTAGAAGTCTCTTGCTTGTGAAGCTTGAGCATATAAGTCTCTTGGTGAAACCTTGAGCACCAGAAGTCTCATTCAGTTGTGATTGAGCACTAGAAGTCTCTTAGGGTTGCCCTTTGAGCATTGGAAGTCTCTTGCCTATGTGCTTGAGCAATAGAAAGTCTCTTGGAGTTGTCCTTGAGCAGTGGAAGTCTCTTGGTAGTGACCTTGAGTAAAGAAGTCTTTTGCAAGGGTGCTTGAGCATTGGGAAGTCTCTTGGAGGAGTCTTTGAGCAATTGTAATCAGTAGTGATTATAGTGAAATCTATTGGAATTGCAAGGGGGCTGTACTACATGTGTTGTGAAAGGAACCAATATAAATTGTTTTGTGTCTGCTCTTTCCCTCTCTTTGTCTTTATCTTTGTGTTTCTGTACTTATCCGCTGCATTCAGACTCTGAGTCAGAATTTGTACACCTCAGATTCTGACCAGTATTAACACCAAGAAAAGAAACCAGAAAAAAGCCAACACAATTCAACCTCCTTCTTGTGTTTTTCTCACTTTCAGAGAAATAATTTTTGTACAACCAATTTGTGACAACTTTTGTGACAATTTTATCTCTCATACTTGCATTATGTTTTTACTTTTTTTTCTCTCTCTATTATTTCGGTTTTCGTACCAATATCTACTTTTGTTTGTAAATTTATGGTTGTCTCATAAGTTATCATGCAAATAGTTGTTCAAATAATACATCTCTTATCTCTTACATGTCAAAGAAAGAAAATAAAAAAAGCAAAGTTCCAGGAAAAACAATAAAGAAGAACCCTACTTTCTTTATTATCCATGAATATTATTTGCAAGTTAGGGATCCAAACCAAACAAAAGAAAATACAAAATAATCAACAACACAAATATAAAAGAAGAAAAAAATGATCTGTCTCTATTTTGTCCATCCACACACCACAACCACAATATACCTGTCAATACAAACAAAAAAATAATAATATAAAAATAGGATTAATTTAAAAATTGACAAACAAAAGACTATTTATATACATTCTGATGCATCCATCAAAATCATACATAGAGAGTATATGTGTGTGTCTCGGTTTACATAATGAATGAAATAACACTGTAAGAAAGGAATATGCAGATGTAAATAATGAAAGAAATATAGACAATATATATGGGAAAAAATCTGCAAATTACATTTGGAACCACCAACAAAATCGATTATCCTTAAAACATATGATTGACTTACAAATCAAAAGGTGGCACATGTTACATTATAACTGGTTTACATATTAAAATGTGACATTATGGCTTATGCTACAATTTCATTGGCTTACTTGTTAACAAATATGTGTCATTGACCGCGCGTAGTCTACAATTCAACTCCTAAAGACCTATGAGAATTCACTTAACTCTGATTGATTGATAATTAAAACAAATGAGTAATGACTCCTTTTGTTTGGTTGAAAATCAAAACAATGAAGCAGATATAAAAATATCGAGTTTGATAACACTTTGATAATGGAATATGCAGATGTAAATAGTGAAAGAAATATATACTATATATAGGGGGAAAATCAACAAATTACATTTAGAACCCACAAAACATAGGGCTGTACAGATTGGGCCGACCCGTCCAAAACCGGCCGGCCCGTGATAAAAAAAGGGCAACAGGCGGGGAGAACCGGGTTTGGCGGATCGGCTGGTTTGCTGGTTCGGTTAAGGGTGGGTTTGAACGGTCGGTCACGGGTTTGGTAATTACCACCGTGAGTAACCGTAACCGACCCGCATATACACTCTTAAGCCCATTAGTCTCACTCACACTCATCATACACATACTATTGGGCCAGCATAGTTTAACACCCTTAAGCCCAAATGATTTCAAACTTTTTCTACCCAACCCAACACAGACAACATACATATACTTCTCTCTCAATCTCTAACTCTGCATCATCATCAGACTACATCATCATCTTCATTGTTGTATTATAAGCTTTCCTTTTCTTCTCTTTTAAATCTGGGTTTATTGGTGGATGCATAATGTCTCTTCTCCTCTTTGTTGAATATGGGTTTGAACAACCCTCTTGACTCTAAATTACATTGCTCAAGTTTACACCTTGATGTCATAGAATGCATATACATGTTCAATGGAACTATGGAAAAAATAGCATTAGAAATTCGCAATTAGTAATTAGATACAAATAAAAAAATCAAATCAACCCCATGATCTACCACCGATTAAACTATCATGCTTTAAAAAACACACAAAATACATTTTTTTTATGGGAGGAAGAGGAAGATGAAAATGATGAAAAGGAATTTGTCTATATATAGGAAAAAAAAATCATATATTAATTTAGAAATGAGTCATCATCAATTTTGATTGGATATTAAAAAACAAATGAGTCACAATCTATTATGATTGGTTGATAAAAGAGCATTAAATAAGATGGAGAATGTGAAAATGCTATGTGTATTTGTGATTTGATGCAAGACAAATGTTTATTATAAAGATAAAGATGAATTTGTCTAACATGTGCGATATAACAAATGTTAAAACAAATCTTTCAAAAAAAATGTTAAAGCAAATAAAATAAAACCTTTTTATTAAGGACAAAACTTAGGTACAATTCTTTAGGTGTTTTTCGTATGGTTCTTAACTAAAAATACAAATTTTTTGGATATAACAAACTTTGAGAAAATTAAGGATTTAAGGAAATCATGGTGAATTTAGTTAAGAACCATACGAAAAGCACCTAAGGAATTGTACCTAAGTTTTTTCCTTTTATTAAAACCAACACTTATTTATTTAAAAATTATATATTTAATATAAAATTCATAAATTCAAATACGAAGGAGTCAACGCAGATTGACTTGGTTGATAATCAATGTTATTTCCCCTCAATATTTTTTTGAAGGGTTAATACCGCTTTTGGTCCCTGTAATATGAGCGAATTCCGGTTTTAGTCCCTGTAAAAAAAAATTAGATTTTGTCCCTATCATTTCAGATTCTTCCACTATTGGTCCCTCACTTGGACTTGTCAGCAGAATCTGTTGACGTGTCCAGTTGACTGTGTAATTATTTTAGTTTTTTATTTTTTTTAATTAAATAAAATGCCACATGGTTAATTGTTATTTGATTTTAAATTTAACTAAAAACAAAAATAAATATAACCAATTAAAGATTTAGATTAAATTCATAATCTGTTCTAACAACCTTAGTCAACACATGATAAATTCCTTTGACTGAGTCTAAGTACCCATCATCAGGATAAATTTTCCAATACCATTTGTCTCAACTCTCAGGCACTATCCTGCAAAAAAAAAAAATATCTATGAATGACAACTGAGAGCAATCATGCTTTCATCTCAAAAGACAACTGAGAGCGAAGTTTGAGAGTATCATCCATGAATGCATCGGCATAACTATTTTCGAGGTTGAGATGTTCCAACAAATGGGGATCGTCAGTGTTGGACATCCAGTGATATGGGTCCTCCCATGTCCTGCCGTGAACAGACACTGTGAAGGGAGTTTTTTTGGGCACGACGGAGGTTGTGACGGAAGTGTGGTGGTAGGGTGGCGGCAGTGGGTGGAGAAGAAGGAAGAGATGGAAGAAGAAAGGATAAGATGCTTGAGGCAGAGAAAGATCTGAGAAGGAAAGAGATGAGAAGATCTGAGAGAGAGAAAGATGAGAGAAAAGATGAAAATGTTATTTTTGTTTTTTAATTACTTTTTTTTAATTTAAGTTTTTGAATTTTAAAAAATGTAAATAATTCTAAATTCGAGGTGGATTAAAAAAATATTAAAATTACACAATCAGCGTGCCACATAGGCAGATTGTGCTGACATGTTTAAATGAGGGACCAAAAGTGGAAGAATATGAAATGATAGGGACAAAATCTATTTTTTTTTACAAGGACTAAAACCGGAATTCACTCATATTACATGGACCAAAAGCGGTATTAACCCTTTTTTGAATTATTTCCCTTTTTTTTTTGGCAATAATATAGTTTTAACTATTTCTTACTCTACAAGCAAAAGTGGCACAAATAGCATGATATGCCAACGTTAGAGAGAAAACATAGAGTCCCCGTGAACTTAGCTCAGTTGGCAGGGACAACGCATTATTATATGCTGGGGCCGGGGTTATAACATTGCCCGTCTTGTTGTTTGATCTACTTTCACATCACTTAACCGTACTCTTTCAATAATATCCATTTTCACAGCGTTCAACAATTTTAACATCAAAATTCAAACGTCGTCGAAGCAATTCAACGTCCCTCCAGTAATTTTCCCCACATTCCCATTCCAACGTCGTCCAACAGCACCATTTCAACCACATCCAACCGCAAACCCAATCCCCTTCATGTCCTTTGAAATAGGCACCACCACAACAACATTCCCACCAGCATGTCCCATAACCAATTTCGACGAAGAACCACCTTCTCTATTTCTGCTATTGCTGTGGTTTTTGTGGTTTGGTCTACCGAGGCTTGTACTATGTTATTGGTACATGTGGCTAGATGGGACCAACATTCTGGGTTACTTGCATATGTTTGTTTTCTTATTTATTCATTGTTCTCCCTTCTTGTTGTCTTTTAAACTTCAATTGTAGTACTTTACTGTATGTTACTATTCATGAATGTATGTACAGATTTTCGCTAATATGATATAGGGTTGACATGTTATGTTGTCAATTATGTATATGGTTATATGCCTTAGTGTTTTTTTTTTTTTACTGGAAGCAAATTTGGCGTGCATAACAGTTATGAGACGATTCATCTCAACTATGTTGACACCAGTTGAACAACTAATGGTTCGCGGTACACCAAAAATTCGTTAAAATTTATTAATAGAAACCTGAGCCAATTCAGTTTGAGGAATTTTCCATCAACCATTGAGGATAAATTAATTGACAAAAGAATGCAATTGAGAGGGAATATTAAAAGGGATATAAAGATATTCAACATCTGAACAATGGGAGCGGATAATCAAGGATCCCTCCAAAAATTATTTTTGCTTCTATCACCAAGTTTTCATCCTGAATCAGACTGACAGATACTGCCTCTCATGTGCTCGTTTAAACTAGACGAATGGAAGAACTGGTTTCATAATTTAAAGCAGAATTCTGCTTATAAATTATGGTTTTTAACAATAAAGCTCATTGTTTGTCAGAGGAAACGAAATACCAACACATTTTGAGCATAGAAATTTTATTAAGAGCTTTGAGATATCTCAGGTTAAGCCATCCTGCATCCAAAGGAGCACAAAGCTTGTATGCCAAGCAACTGGTGTGGATGCTGTCAGACCAAATGAAGGTCCTTAGCCATTCATCAGCATTGGACTAACTAAATATTTCCAACATAGACAACATTGATTCCTTCCAAGAAGTTAGTGCTTCAATTTGACTTTGTCCATAATTGGCTGCAAGTGCACTTTTATAGTCTTTCCTTTGAATAAAGGCATACCGAGATATATGAAAGGCAAATGACCAGCAGCAGCTTCATAATCCAAGACATTGGTGATGGATGAGAGCCTGATGAGAGGTATGAAACCTTCATAATACTTGGGAGTTGGGACTTCTCTGTATTGAGTACTAGTCCAAAGCTCAGCTGTAAAAGACAATAAATCAACAATTTGTTCCAAAATTCTCTTTGTTCCTTTCTAAGCATACACATACTCCTGATCTTTGTTACTGGTGGCAAAAAAGCAGTGTTACGGTGGTAACCATGAGAATACCATTGCCATCCTAATCAATTTGATTTTGAATGCAATCCACCTCTTTAACAGCTTGTTAGACTGGATGTTAACATCACCTAATTTCTCCTTGTTCCAAATTTTGGGAGCAAACTCAACTTGTTGGACTTGCACAAGATCATAAATATCAAACGGTCCAAATTAAAAAAGTCACACAATATTAAATTTTATTGGAAGTTTTTTATTTTCCTTGGTGAAAATCATTCATGCGATTTTGGATTGACTTTGCAAAATCGTGTTGTATTTTTCCCATTATTATTTATTTATTTAAATAAGTAGTAATTCTGGACCAAAAAAAAAAGTAGTAATTATCATTAAGGTCCCATTATGGTAATTACTCATTAAACAGAAAATGGTCTTTTATTCTTTCCCTCAATTATAGTAACCGTCCACTATCCCATTTGGAATGGGGAGTAGTTGTTGCAGCACGTACCATAACTTCTAGATGACAAAAGTTATATAAAGGCTTGCAATTCATCAGTTTTGGTTCCCTAAACCTAACATCTCTATACAGAAAACTTACACCATCAAAGTGAGATTGTGGAAGGTTTAGAAGAGCCTGAAACATCTTCAGTTAAGAACAATGGCTGGAGGTATGCCTTAATCCTTTAATTATGTTTCCACTATTTCAGTAGAATTTCTTTTATGGTTTTAAAGAAATATCTTACAAATCGAACCAACCACATACATAAATTTTAATAATTATTCATTTTGTCATTAAATATGAGATGTGGTATTGGTCTATGTTAAATATTATTTCTCAATAATACTTGTTATTAATAATAAAGACACGAGGGTTCCCTCTTGTATATGGTTTGCTTCATTCATTAGACATATCTATTATGAATCATGGAATCATATAGAAGAAGATCATAATGATCAACAAGAAAGTAAGCATAGTTCCACTTGATATGTCCGGTGAAGACGGATGGACGCAACAGTAATGATGCGGTGGCGACGAAGTCTTCGCGGTGGAACAGAGAGTGTCTGCAGGCACGTTAGCACTCCAACGTTCAAGTCAGTGTAGGAAATGAAGTTGAATGTGTAAAAAGTGTGGGAAAAATGAATTGTACCTTGAGGGTGATGCGGAATCACCCTTATATAGAGGAAGAAGGCGCTAACTGCTTCCGTGAAATGCGGCCCCTCATCCGAAGGCCGTTGAAGGCCACGTGTATGGCGTAAGATGCACGGGGGGCGTGCTTCGGCGAGGTGTTGTGCATTGATACTAGCATGCTCCTTCAGGTGGTGCGTCTTGGTCTGGTGGACTTTTGGTCCACGTGTCATCATAGGATTGAGGCTTCGAGCTAATAGACGTTAAATGAAGCGCTGAATAGAAGGCAACCTATTTCGTCAAGCTAGTGACCTGAAAGAAGCACTGAATGGGAGGCAACCCATCATTTTATTTTTCCGCATTTTTCCTTTTTGAATAAGCTAAGCTTAGATTTTCTTTCTTAACAATTTGATTTCTTTTATTGTTGCTAATCCTCAGTATTATCATATAAAATTTTATTTATTTGCATTACACATATGACCTTTCCATTTATGCTTCAATTGTTTTAGTCTTAGAGAATTATTTCAGAACATTTACGGTGGAGGCTAAGTTACACTTACATTCAGAGCACGATAACTTTTGGGGCTTGCTACTGAAGGTACTTATATTAATCACCATCTCTTTTCTGAATAGCATAACTGGTGAGAATTTGAGCCAAATATTTCCATCCATTCTCCTACTATAATTCTTTCTATCATGAGTGTTCCATATGGATGTTATTTTTGCTCGAATTTGCGGCCGTTCTTTTCGGACGATCGGTCATGTTATATTACACACGAGACAATTCTTTTTTTGGTACCTTGAGCCTTTCAAGCCACCCTTTTATATTCTTATTATCCTTTGTGAAACCCCTTTGAGCCTCCAGAAGTGATGAATCATGTCACAGTTCTGAACCTTAAGGTCATCTATTTGATTTCTGTTGGAGTTAGATAGAATTTTTATAACTTGGTATGGTTTGAAACTAAGTTTTTGGTTGCTCTTTGGAATTAGAAACATTTTAAGTTTGGGGTGGGGTACCTGTAGCACTTGTTTATCAAAAAGAAAAAAATGAAAAAAAAATGTAGATTACCATGGGTCTACACAAAAAAATAGAAAAAAGAAAAAAAAAAAAAAGAGCCAAAAACATCAAAAAATTTGATCTCTTCAAAAAATATGTTTATTTATGTTTAAAAAGAAAAAGATAGTTTTACTTAGTACCCATATTGTTTGATTCAAGGAAGGAAGGTTGGTAATGCTTCAATATTTAGTAGGAATCAATAGGTTGATAATCTAACTCCAAGTTCTTTTGTTAGCCTACTTTCCCAAATATATTCCACCTTAACCTAAGCCACGTTACAACCCTGAAAGACCTCAAAGTGTGTATATAATTTGATCTTGACTGTCTGTTTACAATTGTCTCAAATTTACAGCAAGGTACATTCATGTGACGACTGGAGTGGGCAAATGCCGTGTAATATCCCGCTTTAGACCCAAGTATTTATCAGTAGAGGAACGATGCATCAGAGATGTTTTAAGCGAAGGGCAATTTGGTAATTGCAAGTTAATGACTTTTATACGACAAAACTATTATTTTCTTCATTCTTCATTCTACTTTCTCTCTCTAAAACCATTCCTCTCTCTTCTCTCTTCTTCCCTCTTGCGCCATCCTTCCCCTTCCCACCAAAATTCATCTTACTTCATCTCCATCACTTAATCCTTATGCAAGCAAGCTCAATTTGTGATTCTTGGGTCATTGAGGTCAAGAAAACAAGAAAGGATAAATGGATTGGAAGCTAGGGTTTTGGCAAGGAATTAAGGAAAGAAGAGGAATCAAACTAGGGCTTGGATTAGGAAGCTTGGCAAGCATGAATCAAGAGAACAAGGTGAGCTCCCATGGATTTATACCCCTTTGGTAGTTATTTTGAGAATTATGAGATAAGAAAACTTGTATAATTGGCATGATTCTTGATTGTTAGTTTCCCTTTGTTAATACTTGATATGTTATGATCTTTCTAGTCAAAAACCCTATCATTTGATGTATATGGGCTTGCTGGTTGTGAGATTTTGATAAAAACTCGTTTTGGAATTTTCTGGAAGTGCTACAGGGCCTGGCTGTTCTGGTTTTGTCGTGCCACGATGGCACCCATCGTGCCATGATCATGCAGATCAGGGCACCATCATGCCACGAGAGAACCTTGTCGTGCCACGACAAAAGCAGAATGCTACCCCATTTTTGAAATGTGTTTTAAGGCCAGAAAACCATCCTCATAGCGCCATAACGTCTTCGTACATTTAGTAATTGAAGAAAAGGTCATAGACTTATCTTGTATTAGCATGAGAGTGGGGATAGATATTTCATTTATCATTGAGGTATAATCACAACAAGGATCAATGTCAATTATGGCAATGGGTAGGGATTACCTATAGGCTTCAAGTAAGCTAAGAGGGGCTTAGTTCCCAACAATTAAGTAAGTGGGATAGTAAATCCCTAAGTACGACATGTGATGACGATATGTCTAAATCCTTTGATAGGAAAGAAAGATTTAAGCGTGCACATTATGTGCATAAGAGTACAATGAATGTTTCAACATTCAAAGCTTCAGATAAGCTTAAGGGTTGGATTTCCAACAACCAAGTAAAGGCTTATGAGAACGATAAGCATGAAACCTTATATTATAGGTTAAGTATCACACATTTGATTAGTGATGAATGCATCAGATATGCATATGATTATGAAATGTATCAGATATACATATGAGTATAAGTTAAGTATTTATTTATAAAGATTATACGTGTTCAGCAGACTCCAGATTATGCCGGATGGGATTTCTCCGAAAGGGCTATCCACACGTAAGTTTATAAGATATGCTAATTTAATGCTAAGTCGTGACTCTATGACTCCCCGCTAGTAGTGGAGTTAAGGTACCCCGTTAGTAGTGGTTAGGCGTTCTTTGGATGTAAGTCCTACACGGCAATAAGATAAGTCGTGATTCTCAGGCTCCCCGTTAGTAGTGGAGTCGAGGTTCCCCGTTAGTAGTGGACAGACATTGTTTCTATGTAAGTCCTGCACGACGATAAGAGGAGTCTGGTGTTAGCCTCAGATAGGAATTTCACCGGTATGATGGGAGATGTACTTCGGGGTTACTCCACCTGGATGCACTCCGTAAAATGAACTCAGATAATTATTGTTTGTTCAACGCTAACTTTCTATCTTAATGTTAACAGAAAGATGTATGTATATATATATATATTACGATGAAATATATGACAAAGTAGTCATCAGATAACAGTAAGTGATCATAGGATGTCCCCAGATCACTAAGTACGAGTTTATGAATATGTTCAGTATAAGATAAAGACATATAGCGATCCTAGTTTATCCCTTGATCGCGAATTATGTAGTGAATGACGGCGATCGTAGGAATCCCCGAGATTGCCAAGAGTTAGTGCATGGCGACCCTAGGTTTCCCCGAGGTTGCCAACAGTAGGTTGGGCTGGAGCTCACTGAGACATTATGTCTCATCCCAATCCTTCTGGTGCAGGTTTTCAGGTAAGCAAGAAGTTCGAGATGAAGACATCAGGGAGACGCTGAAAGGAGTGCAGATGCTCATCATGTACCAGCTCAGGAGTTTATCGGACATTTGTATAAGTATTTTAGTGGTACTTGATTATTGTATAAACGAGCAAATTTGTATTCATTAAGTTGTATTTGTATTATTATTATTGAAAATCTTAATGTATCCAGTACTAAGTTTTAATACTCGTATAAGATCCTAGGCAATCTTTATATGGGTGTTACAATTGGTATCAGAGCAGGTCGATTCAGACCGTGCCTTGGGTCATTAAAAAGATCGATAAACGTAATGGGACCATTGGGTTCCGGATATTGTTCTAAAGGTCACATCTTGTTGAGCCTAATCAACTCAATATAGTATATGACAGTTAGGATAAATGTCTGAGAGCTGAATGTGACCGTGGAGGAATGAAGTGTATGAAGAGCGAAGTTTAAGACGTCAGATGTTTATGACGGAATTGGCGAAGTTTCGAGAATTTAAGAGATATTTAAGAGTAAGGTGAAGAACCTTAACACAGTTGGACGCGTCATTGATAGATGTCTCGTCTGAGGAGACATAAGAAGTAAGGAATTATGGAATACTTTAAGGAATGAGTTGAGACCATAACGGGAACCGTAGTTTGAGAAGTGTTAGCAGGGATAGAGTGTGTACGAATCGAAGGACTCGTGCACTCAAACTGGATGAGATTTTACTATTCAAACAGCTAAGGGACTTAATTGTGGATTAAGCGGATTATTTGGGACAGATAAAGCTGCAGAGCCTCAACTCGCTGGAATTATTGTGCCACGAGAGTTTCTTTCGTGCCACGATCCTATGGATCAAGACATCCATCGTGCCACGACCCATGCTTCTCGTGCCACGAGAATGACAGTGGAGCATTCCTTAAGAAGAGAAGATGGTATGCAACCTAAGGACCAAATGGACGAGTAAGTAGTAGCGATAAGACCTGTTGTGTATCGAAACGTGATTTCGGATATGTCCTTTTGGAAAGAAGATTGGAAAATGAGCTAAACCCAACGAGAATTTTACACCAAGAAAAGTGAATCAGATTACTTTCCATTATGATGAGTCATCGAGATGTTTTATACGAGAAACGCAAGCTCAGCAACAAGTAATGAGTCCCTAGAAAGGATATTGAATAATAAGTTGTTGGATTTTAATGAACTGATGGATGAACAAAGTTGAAATTCCTTGATTGGATGAAGAAGACAAGTTTAAGATAACACATGATTATAGTTGACCAGTTTTGAAGGATAATCGGAATTTTTGCTGAGGAATTATGTTAAGGAGTTTTATGTTTACAACCGATGGGTTTCCTTCCACAATTATTCTAGAAGCTGAAAGATATCACCTCGTGTTGATAAGCTTCCGAAGGCGGTAATAAAGTACAGATTTTGGGTTGGTTCAAACTATATGAAGAATCAGTCAGCTAATAAGATCAAGATTTGAATAGTGAATACGTTAATAAGTTACTGGAGGAATCCAATAGATAATGATAAGTACTGATGATTAAGATCAATTAATCGGGTGCTCGAAGAGATGTAACCTATATTTGGGCGTACAAGAGAACCGGTAAGGGTTTGAATCTATTTCAAGACGGATTGTTCCGGAGAAACTCAAGGGGTAACGTAAAAGATTATGGGTATGAAATCCTTACGGATAAAGATATAACGATTAGTAACGGGACTTAAACCCTCAGTGGATTCAGTGTATAAACGATGTGAACCTCCAGAAACCATAATTCGTTTTTGGAAGTTGCCACGAGTGAATAAAGTGTGAACTTAAGTTGCTCCAGGTATACTCTTAGTAGGGTTTCTACAATGTTTAGATATATATGTTGAACTGACCATGAGATGGTCACAGAAATCGGAACATGAAAAATAACCTAGAACCGGAGTATAAGCTGTTTTGATGGAATCACTGTTGGGCTCGTAGCCGTTTCTGAAAACTGCTTACGAGTTTTGGCGTATTTCACGAAAACAATATTTTGTGTGTGTCTGAAAGGAAACGCAGAGTCAGGAGATGACCAACCAGTAAGTTAAGCAGGTGGTTTAAGCCACAAGAGAAACAATAACGTAAGATGGTTTTGTTACGGTAACTACAAAGTAATAAAGTAAAAAGATTGGTCAGTGGATTTTATATGGCAATAGTAGTGTATTACTTCAATCTTAACTCGAGTCGTTAAGAACCAGGCGTAGCGGAGTAGTAATTCAAGAATGAATTAACGAACAATGCTAAGCTGGAGCTTAGGGAACAAGAAGGTGTAAAGTGCTTAATTCTCATAGCACAAAATAGCAGTAAGTAGAGACGATTTGAACATATCACAAGTTCTAACAGAAAATTTTAAAAGATAAGCTGAGGAGTACTTCAAACCTTGAAATCCATGAGAAATGGAATATTGGAATAGTTTAAGAATATATGGTAAGGAATAAGAAGGATGTGCTTCTAGCACCTTACGTCAAAATTAATGGAAGTTACCGCTAAAACTGTAGTTTAGCTATTTTAGCTCAGTAACATCAAGTATGCTCGAAGAGTAAGTTAGTCTAAAGAGAATTAAGCATGAGCCAACAGTAGTACATGTTGCGCTTGCAAGATGATATATTTGAATTTGAAGCATTGATCAGGAACGATAATGCAGTGGCATGTAAGTTTATTCCACATTGTACCCACGTTATGTTAACATGTCGCATGTACCATGTCATACCCCATTTTTTGACTCATATTTTTCTTTGTTTTATATTTTATTATTTCATCATTTATTACTTTTCATTGTTTCATTGGATTTTATTTGCATTTTTATCACCATAAGCATTACTACCTTTATTAACATTATCATTATTAATACCATTACTCTTGTATTTTATTATTATTATCTTTTTTATTAATGTTTTATTATTATTATTTATTATCCTTATTTTATTTGTTTACTAATATTATTAACTTTTTCATTTTTCATTTTTTATCTTTATTATTATCATCACTTTTTTTATCATCACTTGTCTTATCATTATTATTCTTGCCATTATCCTTATCCATATTCATTTTTATTATTTTATTTTTATTTTGTTTTATTTTAAGAAAATACAAAAAAATAAAAAAAAAGGGGAGTTCGCAGTGCGAAGTGACCTTCGCACTGCGACCTCTGCGATTTTTCTGCAGAATTTTTATTCTTGATTTATCTCTTTTGTTTTCATTTGTAGTTGTTATTATTAGTATTATTATCTTTGTTATTGCTATTTGTGGCTGAAATGATGCAGCAAAGCAAGAGTTAATGTGTGACATTAAAGGTAAAAGGAAAGAAGGATTTTTTTCCAACCTAACATGTGCTCAATCAAATTGACTGCCCTTGGTCAGCTCTTGTCCCTCCCAATTGACCTATCATCCAACCTGAGCTTGCCAGCCAGCTACTTGATCCCTTTCCTTCCTTCTTTCTCCACCAAAACCAGTCAAACACAAGTGGTTTTGCTTGCAAAAAAGCTGTTTGTGCTGCCCTGTTTTCAGCTGGATTTCTCCTCCCACACACCAGCCCACATGCTCATTTTGCTTCCCCCAATCCCTCTGTACATGGCAGTACACGTTTTCATTGCTTGGCCTTCCAAGATTGCAAGGATTGGTCCCAAGAATCACACAATTTCAAGCTGCCATGTTTTTCAGTTTTTCTCATCATTACCTTCTAGAATCAGCTGGATTTTGTGGCTGAAATCAGTCAAGGTCTTGACCCTTGGCACAAGGCAAGTAACTTCTATCCTTTAGCATTTAATGCAAAGCCATTTAGCCTGGATTTAGCCCACAAACCAGCTAGGATCTAGAGATTTGCCATCATTGAATATATTTGATTTTTGGCCTATAAAAGGGAATGCAAGGCATAAGGATCAAGAGAGAATTACACACATTGATACACCAGAAAAAAACACACATAATACACACAAAATTTACACCAACAAACCATTACATTGCAGCATCAAAACAGTTCATACACAAAGCAAAAAAACCAATTAGAGTTTGTTCATAACCTCTAAACCAATCAAGCAAGCCACTTCCAACCTCTTGCACAAGCATTGCCAGGACTTCTGTAAGTCTCCTATAATCTTTATCTTTCATTTTGCTTGCTGTTTGCATCATTTATCTTGTTCAATTTCATTTTGTGCACAAAAACCCCTTTTGAAACTCAAAGGGAATCTCAAAGTGACCAAGCACTAAAACTGAGTTTTTACACTCCTTTTTTCCCAATTTTGCCAAGCTTTTTAACCCCCTTTAGGTTCTGAAGCTTGCTTAGAAGCAGTTTCTGAACTTCTGTTCAGAAACAACTTCTGAGTTCAAAATTTCGCATACTTCGCAGAGCAAAGTATGTTCGCAGTGCGACCACACCAGAACCTGACTTCGCAGAGCCAAGTTCTGGTTGCTCTGCGAAGTATGTGAAACTCAGAATGTGAATCAGGCTTCCAAATGCCAAATTTTTGGGGTTCCAACCCTTGATTCAGAACCTAAAGAGTGTTAAAATGCATTTTTGTTCAAACACATCAAGAATCATGCACAACTTTTGGAAATTTTTACAAGTTCGTGCATTTAATTTTGAGTAACTTGTGAAACAAGTTATGTTCCTAAATTTTCAACATCAAGTTTGAGCAATAAGCTAAGTTCTCTATTTTCAAAACCAAACTTGAACAACAATGTTGTTCATGATTTTCAATCAAAACATGAACTTGAGCCGAGCTTGCTCACTTTTTTAAAACCAAACTCGAATCAAGCCGAACTTGTGCATTTTCCAAATTTATGCATGTTTCTATGATTTATTCATCTTTCAAACTTGAACAAACACTTGTTCTTGAGTTTCAATAACTTAGGCAACAAGTAATGTTCATGATTTTTCAAAAAAACTCGAACAACAAACTTGTTCGTGATTTCTTTTTCTTTAAGTTTCCCAACCAAGTGCTTTGGTTCCCTTTGAGATTCCTTAGAGTTTCAACGAAACCAAACTTGAATGAAACGGGAATGGCTTGACGTATGTCTCCCCAAACCTCGGTTGCACGAATGCGTGACGTATGTCTCGTCGTTCGGGTAATCGTCATTCCACCTTCGACGCGTCTAGCACGCTCAACCTTCCTTTGGTCCCCCGTGGCCATTTTTAACCTTTTCTTGGCCCTCGTGGTCAATCCGAACCTTTCGCGCCTTTGCGCGTTTATTTTCAAACTTTTTACGCATCTGTGCATCTGTCTTTTATTTTCAAACTTTTTATGCCTCTGTGCGTCTGTCTTTTTACTTTAAAACATTTACGCCTTGCGCGAGTTTATCGCCTCCGTGCGTTTGTCTTTATCATTTAAACATTTTACGCCTCTGTGCGTCGTCAAATCTTTTTTTTAATTAAAACGAACCAACATACAAACATTTTTTAACCAAAGAACTACGTACGCTTTGAATTCTCCGACTACCGGGAGATACGTAGGAGCAAGATCGACATCTTGTCAAGCCCATTAATAAAAACTTTCTTTTTTCCCTTCGTTTGTTTTTATCTCTTTTTTCACTTCACATTATATTTCCTTTTTCCCTTTTTATATATTCAAACACGCAAGTAAAACTTAGAAACATTTTAAGCCTAAGCCGACTAAGAGGTTCCCGTTGAGTACAACGGATGTGAGGGGTGCTAATATCTTCCCCTCGCATAATCGACTCTCGAACCTAAAATCTCTTTTTCAAAGGTAATTTCCAACTTTTTTCCTTTTCTCCCCGAAAAATTAAAAGTTCAGTCGTGACTTAAAATTAGTGATTCAACGCTTCCCAATAGCTTGATATCTGAAATTCGACGCGACATACCAGATTATGTTTAGTAATGTATACTTATCGGGCAGTGTTTATGCTACTCAGATAGTAGTGTAGCACATTCTTTTTCAGTTATGTGACATGTATAAGTAACTAAGGTACGCAACTAGTAATGTTTAAAGTGAGAAGATGCTAATCAGAATAAGTTTATGATGCCGATAGAATGTAACCATAATTTACATTATGGGTTGATGTATACTCAAGAAATAAACACGAGTTGTGATTAAGAAAAGATCTCCAATTGAAGTGGTAGTGTCTCAAAGGTATTTTGATTAAGTATGAAGTCCCATTAGTTGGACAAGGTCGATGTGACGTATTATGTACCCGTTAGTAGTTTACACGTACTCGATTATGTATGTAAACTATGTGCTATGAATTGTACTATATGATGTTATGTTAGACGACTTATACCACTCATCACTTGGACTAAACTCCTATGAGTTTTGGATTTATCGGTGTAGAAAATATTTACGCTACGGCTAGAATTCGAGATAAGATAAGTGACGTCATGGACTAATTGAAGCGGAACACGATTAATCTGTAAAGTCCCGCGAGCTCTTAAGAATTCCATAGTGGAAATGATGGTTATAATTGTGATACGAAGGATACCAGATGTTTTTCAGTACAATGATGATTCTATAAGAAGTATGATATAATTACATATGAAACATACCGTCGGACGAGGCGGAAGATAAGGATAAGAATTTATTGGAATTAGTTGTGGTGCTTTAGACCTCTTAAAGAGTGGAAATGTTGAAGAAGATAAGATCAACCCAATGTCGTCAGAGTAAGATTACGTGTACTATGAAGGAAACTTATGAAGCTCAGTATGAGTGTCAGAGACTTGATAACCTTAAGTTGGATCCGCACTAGTGTGTGAACAAGAGACATGGTCAAGTGAGTCGAGTATTGGTTCAGACAGCCGCACACCCTATTATATAAGAATTATGTATGTGCATCAGGCCTTTAGTTAAGGAAGAGATTGTCAGATGATTTCGACTTACAGAGTTGGAAACCATGGACACGAATCAGTTTAACCAGACAGACTCATGAGTAATCTATATGGCAGATCCTCGATTAACCAGGAAATTCCGATAAACAAGTTGAGTGGAGAATTGGCTAGTAGAGAAGGAAATGTGAAAGGTATATTCATATATATGATTTCAGGAGAATTCTAAATTTCGAGGACGAAATTTCTTTAAGAGGGGTAGATTGTAAGATCCCGCTTTAGACCTAAGTATTTATCAGTAGAGGAACGATGCATCAGAGATGTTTTAAGCGAAGGGCAATTTGGTAATTGCAAGTTAATGACTTTTATACGACAAAACTATTATTTTCTTCATTCTTCATTCTACTTTCTCTCTCTAAAACCACTCCTCTCTCTTCTCTCTTCTTCCCTCTTGCGCCATCCTTCCCCTTCCCACCAAAATTCATCTTACTTCATCTCCATCACTTAATCCTTATGCAAGCAAGCTCAATTTGTGATTCTTGGGTCATTGAGGTCAAGAAAACAAGAAAGGATAAATGGATTGGAAGCTAGGGTTTTGGCAAGGAATTAAGGAAAGAAGAGGAATCAAGCTAGGGCTTGGATTAGGAAGCTTGGCAAGCATGAATCAAGAGAACAAGGTGAGCTCCCATGGATTTATACCCCTTTGGTAGTTATTTTGAGAATTATGAGATAAGAAAACTATTATAATTTGGCATGATTCTTGATTGTTAGTTTCCCTTTGTTAATACTTGATATGCTATGATCTTTCTAGTCAAAAACCCTATCATTTGATGTATATGGGCTTGCTGGTTGTGAGATTTTGATAAAAACTCGTTTTGGAATTTTCTGGAAGTGCTACAGGGCCTGGTTGTTCTGGTTTTGTCGAGCCACGATGGCACCCATCGTGCCATGATCATGCAGATCAGGGCACCATCGTGCCACGAGAGAAGCTTGTCGTGCCACGACAAAAGCAGAATGCTACCCCATTTTTGAAATGTGTTTTAAGGCCAGAAAATCATCCTCATAGCGCCAGAACGTCTTCGTACATTTAGTAATTGAAGAAAAGGTCATAGACTTATCTTGTATTAGCATGAGAGTGGGGATAGATATTTCATTTATCATTGAGGTATAATCACAACAAGGATCAATGTCAATTATGGCAATGGGTAGGGATTACCTATATGCTTCAAGCAAGCTAAGATGGGCTTAGTTCCCAACAATTAAGTAAGTGGGATAGTAAATCCCTAAGTACGACATGTGATGACGATATGTCTAAATCCTTTGATAGGAAAGCAAGATTTAAGCGTGCACATTATGTGCATAAGAGTACAAGGAATGTTTCAACATTCAAAGCTTCAGATAAGCGTAAGGGTTGGATTTCCAACAACCAAGTAAAGGCTTATGAGAACGATAAGCATGAAACCTTATATTATAGGTTAAGTATCACACATTTGATTAGTGATGAATGCATCGGATATGCATATGATTATGAAATGTATCAGATATACATATGAGTATAAGTTAAGTATTTATTTATAAAGATTATACGTGTTCAGCAGACTCCGGATTATGCCGGATGGGATTTCTCCGAAAGGGCTATCCACACGTAAGTTTATAAGATATGCTAATTTAATGCTAAGTCGTGACTCTATGACTCCCCGCTAGTAGTGGAGTTAAGGTACCCCGTTAGTAGTGGTTAGGCGTTCTTTAGATATAAGTCCTACACGGCAATAAGATAAGTTGTGATTCTCAGGCTCCCCGTTAGTAGTGGAGTCGAGGTTCCCCGTTAGTAGTGGACAAGCATTGTTTCTATGTAAGTCCTGCACGACGATAAGAGGAGTCTGGTGTTAGCCTCAGATAGGAATTTCACCGGTATGATGGGAGATGTACTTCGGGGTTACTCCACCCGGATGCATTCCGTAAAATGAACTCAGATAATTATTGTTTGTTCAACGCTAGCTTTCTATCTTAATGTTAACAGTAAGATGTATGTGTGTGTGTGTGTGTATATATATATATATATATATATATATATATTACGATGAAATATATGACAAAGTAGTCATCAGATAACAGTAAGTGATCATAGGATGTCCCCAGATCACTAAGTACGAGTTTATGAATACGTTCAGTATAAGATAAAGACATATAGCGATCCTAGTTTATCCCTTGATCGCAAATTATGTAGAGAATGACGGCGATCGTAGGAATCCCCGAGATTGCCAAGAGTTAGTGCATGGCGACCCTAGGTTTCCCCGAAGTTGCCAACAGTAGGTTGGGCTGGAGCTCACTGAGACATTAAGTCTCATCCCAATCCTTCTGGTGCAGGTTTTCAGGTAAGCAAGATGTTCGAGATGAAGACATCAGAGAGACGCTGGATGGAGTGCATATGCTCGTCATGTACCAGCTCAGGAGTTTATCGGACATTTGTATAAGTATTTTAGTGGTACTTGATTATTGTATAAACGAGCAAATTTGTATTCATTCAGTTGTATTTGTATTATTATTATTGAAAATCTTAATGTATCCAGTACTAAGTTTTAATACTAGTATAAGATCCTAGACAATCTTTATATGGGTGTTACATGCCGTGACCAACCCGACTGCTTTAGGAGATACATACGTGTATCATGGAAAAGATTGTCGTTGAGTGTATGAGCTATCTTCTCCAAGCTTGTCCCGCTTGAATGTAACGAGATAATTCAGGTACTGGATCCGGTCATCCACCTATGACTGTGTCGGCTGAGAACTTCCTTCACCCTCATTGGGATCGGGCCTCTGGCCTCTTCCCCTCTTAGGCACATGAGGGTTTGCAGCCACCCTCTCCCGCCGGACGCTTCCAGTCATCGTCTGTTTACCACCTCTGGTCCTATTTGGGTCATGCTCAGACATATCTACACAAAAACAAAAGCAAAAATCAATGTAATGGTCATTTAGGCATTTTAGACAACAACATAAACAACACAATCTAAACAACATTCACAACATAATATAAACACCATTCAAAACAACATTTCCATCAACTATATTCATAAACTAACTCAAAATTAGGCATAATAAAAACACCATTCAAAACAACATTCCCATCAACATTGCCAACACAATCTAACATCATAAACTAACTAAAAAATCTACAGAATTCTCATTCAGGCATTTTAACAAACATTTTGAGTGCAAAGTATGAAATATATTCTCATTGTGTTAATTGGACAACATTCACAACCACGTTGAACTTAAACATAATCTAAACAACATTCACAACAACTACATTCATCTATAACATCATAAACTACACATGCAATCTACCAAAATTTCAATTTAAACATCAACCCTAACCATATGCAATCTACCAAAATTAACAAAAATAAACCTACACAAACTAACATTAACATTTAAAATCATTAATAGTACTTACTTGTTATTTTGTGGAAATGATTTGATTGATTTTCGTCAAAATGGAATTGGAGGAGATTAGAGGAAATTTGGAGAGTTTTGTGTTTTTTAACTTTTGCACATAATTGCAGATTCTGTTATGTTTAACTTCAGAACACTACGATAGTTAACTGCCGTTGGGATTGAAGCCATCGGTAGTTAACTGCCGCTGAAAAGCAGCCGACAAGAGTTAACTATCGATGAGGTTATTTTGGTCATTTCCTGGTGTTTCATAGCTTTATCTTAAGTGGGAACAACAATTTTCTAAATAAGTTAGTGTGAGATAAAGTGTTGCTAATCCTTGGATTTGTCATAATTTTATTAGAAAAATGCTAACTTAAGATAAGGATTTAAAAATAGATTTAAAAAATAAATGTTGCATTGAAAAGATAAGTTTTTAAACTTGGTGCTCATGATAGGAAGACATGATATGATATCATACCCTGGTTTAATTTGTTGTTTGGTGCGTCAATAAGAAATGATAACTTAAACTCATTTCTAATCGTATCATATTCATCCTTTGTTATTTTTAACTTTAGTTTTTGGTGGTTTAGAATTATCCTATCATGATTAGCACTAAAATGCTTACTTTGCCCTCTCTCTCAATCCATCGCTCATGTTCTCTATGCTCTCCATCCATCGACCTCTATCTCTTCCTCCATAACTCTTCAACTTCATCTCTTCTATTTGTTACATCTGACCCCAATTCCACCCTACAATCACTTTTTTTCTCAGTCTGCTTAATTGTTTGTTTGTTTGTTTCTTTCTTGATTGTCTATTTTGTATTCAAGTCAAATTTGAAAAGAGATGAAACAGAGAGTTTTGAAATTTCGTATTATTTTCAACAAAGACAACAATTAGTTTGGTTAAGAGCTTGGATTGTAATTGTAAATTTTCTATAGGTTGTTCTTGGTGTATGAATTTTTTTACAGGTTGAAGTTACACAAAGGAGTTTTGATATAACTTTGTATCTGAAGAAGGAAGAAGACACTAAACAATTTTTTTAATTAAGGAAGTCATGATTTTTTTAAGGGTCATATTAACCGGTGCCCCCGGGGCAGTGGTTAAGGAAACTAAAAAAAGAAAGTTTTAAATTAAAAGTAATATTTTTTAGACTTTTAATGAGTTGACTGCACAAGTTTCAATGTTATATTACTATATTTGCTTCCTTAACCAGTGCCCGGGGGCACCGGTTAATATTTCCCTTTTTTTAATTGAACTTTAAAAATGAAGATTATGACACCCCTAAAAAAAAGAACACGATTGACAATAATAACTTTGTATCTAATTAATAATAACTTAATTATATTTAATTATTATTAATTACAAGATTAATTATGTCATTTAATTGTGATATATATGATATTATGTTTGTTATCATATGTGCAACAAACATGTGATAGAATAAATGTTTATAATGTTCATATCCTTTTCTATCATTATCCAGTTTCATATCCTATCTTATCTCTATATATCATGTACACAAAACAAACTCATGAGATTATGATAGCACAATTTTCAATATTAAATTTCTACATTTAATTTCTTATTTGGGGCAAATGTTTTCGGGCACATATTAACAAAACTCATGAGTTGACTGCACAAGTTTCAATGTTATATTACTATATTTGCTTCCTTAACCACTGCCCCGGGGGCACCGGTTAATATTTCCCTTTTTTTAATTGAACTTTAAAAATGAAGATTATGACACCCCTAAAAAAAAGAACACGATTGACAATAATAACTTTGTATCTAATTAATAATAACTTAATTATATTTAATTATTATTAATTACAAGATTAATTTTGTCATTTAATTGTGATATATATGATATTATGTTTGTTATCATATGTGCAACAAACATGTGATAGAATAAATGTTTATAATGTTCATATCCTTTTCTATCATTATCCAGTTTCATATCCTATCTTATCTCTATATATCATGTACACAAAACAAACTCATGAGATTATGATAGCACAATTTTCAATATTAAATTTCTACATTTAATTTCTTATTTGGGGCAAATGTTTTCGGGCACATATTAACAAAACTCATTTTATTATTATTGTTGTCATTTTTCTTTAAATTAACTAGTAAAAGACCCGTGCGATGCACGGGTCGCTCAATATTGCGGATATATTGTGAAATATTGAAAAATATTAAATAAAAATTACCAACATCAATATAATGTTTTTATTAAACTTTTTTCTTTTATATGTAAAAATCAATTAGATATTTGCAACGCGTCCATGCGGATTATATTTATTTATATTTGGGGAACAAATTATTTATGTATCAATATGAGAAACTCGAGATGATAAATTTTTGAAAACTCATGACTATTTTCAAAATATCAACATTAATGTAATATTTATATTAAGTATATATTATTTTATATGCAAAACACTGTAAAATATTTGCATCGCGCTCGTTGCAGATTTTGTGTTTATATCTGTGGATACAAATTTTTATATAAGAAAGCCGATATGATAAAATTTTGAAAACTCATGACTATTTTCAAAATATCAACATTAATATAATTTCTCTATTAAATATTTTTTTATTTTACATGCAAAAATCCGTTAGATATTTGTACCGTGCCCGTTGCGAATTTTATTCGCTCATATATGAAGAAAATTTTAATGTATCAATATAAGAAAATCAATATGATAAAATTGTTAAACTCATGACTATTTTCAAAGCATTAGATATATGTAGGCACAAAATTTTAGTCATGTTGATTTGTAATTGATATATAAAATTAATACGATAAAATTCTAAAAACTCATAAAATTTTCAAAATATTATCATTGATGTTTTATTTTTTATTTTATTTATGAGATAATCATTGATGTTTTATTTTATATGCTAAAAATCCGTTAAATATTTACAAACCACCCATTGCAAATTTTAAGTTTTTGTCAGATATGATAAGATTTTGAAAACCCATGAATATTTTAAAAATTTGAAAACTCATGAGTATTTTCTATATATAAACATTAACCTTGTATTTCTATAAAATATTTGTTTTTTATATGCTAATATCAATTGCATATTTGCGGTGCACATGTTGCGGATTTATGTACTTAATTATATATGCATTACTAAATTTTTATGTCTAAACATGGTTAAATTTTGAAACCTAATGAGTATTTTCAAAATATAAATATGAATGTGGTACTCTATATAATATGTCTTGATTTTATATGTAAAAATTCATTCATTATTTGCACCACGTTCTTAGCGTCTTTTGTGTATTTATATCCATGGAAATAAACTTTTGTGTTTCAATATAATAAAGTTAGAGATAATAATTTTAAAGATACGATGGCATGTCATTTAAATATTTTGGTTTAAATAAAAGTAATGAATTGGATTTTATAAAGGAAAAACACAATTTGAATATCATAAACAAAACACAATTTTTTTTCTCGAAAGAACAATACACCAAATATAAAACTTATTGTAACTATAAGAATATGTCATTTTCTACAACAACAAAAATGTTCTAACATAAAATATGGTTTGCCACTTCAACCTTCATGCCTGTCATGCTTATTTTGATTAATTAAAAAGAAAAAAAAATTTAAACCATTGTTTACAACCTTGAAAACAGGCGTGGTTTATTTACAAATACCATGAACTACTTGACTTGGAAATAATAGTGAGACTTGAAAGTAGTGTAATATAATTATTAACAACATTGGACAATTAATAATCTGACCAAATTAATAACATTGAAAAACTAAATTGAGAAAAAGACACATTAGTCCATTATATTAGTGATTTTGTTGGATTAGTGAAGGATAATGAAGGAATTTTGATGGTAATTAGTTTTCTTATTGTAGATAGTAGATTAAAATTTGGTTGGTTCCCACTTGACCACAAATCAAAATTTGATCGTTGTTCCCACCACCACCAATACCATCATCATACTACCATTCATTTCATGTCCGTCAACTAGCAATTGTTGCCATTACAGTCTGCCTAGTTCAGCCACCGCACTCGACGGAGGTCATGGCGGGAACCACCCCCCATTTACTCATCCTCACGCCCCATTCTTCCTCATTCCCTCGTCCAAACCCTCTATTTCTCCCTTCTTCCCGCCGTCGTCATCTTCACTCCGCCATTAAATCCCTCACTCTACGCCACCTCCCCACTCCCTTCAGACCATGTGCTCAATCCAATCAGCTGGATGGTAGTGGTAGTGGAAGCAAAGAGTCAAAAGGATTGAGTTGGGTTGAACCCATTTTGAGCTTTGCTAGGGGCAATGTCTTACCTCTAGGTGCCTCTCTCTCTATCAATGCTTTTCAAATTTTGTATTTCATTAGACTAAAATACCCTATTTTGTTCTCATATATTTCTCGCGGCCCAATTGTCTCCGACAAAAAATAATACCAAATTAGTCTGTGACATTTTCATACTCGGAACAAGTTGGTATTACAATGAGTCATGACTAATTTGTTACCGGTATGAAAATATGAGGGACTAATTTGGGGATTGGGATTCAGCGACTTTAAGGCAGGAACGTCACGGTAATTGTGTCTATCTTTCTCTTATAGTAAACTAAGAGAGATAGACACAAAGTCACGCTGTCTTTCCTGCCCTATATCGCTGAATCCCAATCCTTAATTTGGTATGATTTATTGTCAATGACTAAGTTGGGCCGTAAGATAATTGTGAGGACCAAATTTGGTCTTTTACTCATTTGATTAATTTGTTCCTATTTTGTCACTTGATTATGTTATGAGGGATAACTTAACAGTGTTGTTTGTGTTCTTTTGAGGAAATTTGTAGCTCTGATTTCTGCGGTGACGTTAGGATTAACATGTCCTAGTCTTGGTTGTGCTGTTGACAAATATCATGTGTCCAAAATTGGGCCGTTTGGAATTTTTGTTATCTCAGGTTAATGTTGGAGCCTAATCTTTTGCATCTATTTGTTGTTTTGATTTTATTACAACCGGGTATCTAAGTGAATGTTCTGGGTTCTACCGCATGGTTTATGTTGTAGGGTTGGTGTTGCGAAGCGAAGAAATTGGTGCAGCTGTAGAAGCATGGCCTGTTGGACTCTTTGGGCTAGTATGTATCAACTTTCATTTTTTATTTATAGACTGCTTCACTACTGCCTTGTTTTGAAATGCTTGCCTAGATGTGATCGATGTATACTCTCGTTGTTTAACGGAGTGTTGCATGATGTTGCTCCAAATTTATGATCAAATTATATATACCCCTATGCTTTGATTTTTTACACCCTGTCAAACACTATCAGCAATCTTGTGCAACGAAATTAAGGAATTTCTTATAATGGTGGCTCTGAGTTTTTACTTTTGTGGTCAAGAATAAATCTCTTGACATGTAAGATTCAATTGTTGTATGCCTGTGTGTATATTTTCTTAATACAATAGCAACTACTAAGCTTCATGGTTCTAGGTGGATTTCGCTGGGTCACTCAATTGATATATGTTAGTTTCCTAAAACACAGATTCTATGGAAATAGAAATATAGCGGGTGATTTGTTTATAATACAGAAACTTAAAGACAAGAACAAATAAACAACACAGCTCGTTAGGGAGAGACACTCTCTCTCAACAACAGATACAATACAGCCTCTCACTCCAAAACTATCAGAATATTCACCCAGTGTTGAAATATAGGTAGTTATACTCATTTTAGAGTTAGTTAGGGTACTAGTTTAGTCACTATATAAGTCACAAGTTGACTCATTTGTATCTCTCTTTCATTTTTCTATCATTTTCACTATCATCAATACAACAACTTTGTAAGCTTTTTCTCTCTATTTTCATGGATGCCATGTTTCTCAACACCCAGTACATGATATATTGCTGCTCACAATATTAAAGCTAACTCGCCCTCATGCTTCATGAACCTCACTTTGTTGAGCAAGTCCGCCCGACATTCAGCATGTATGATTTCAAGACTCGTATTACTAACTTTGGGCCTACTCTTGAAAACCTTCGTTTCACATGACTATTGATCAACGGTTTCAAGATTTTGATACCTATCTAAACCATTGTGTGCTATCAAATATGGATCATCTCAAAACTTGTTCTTTTATGTTTGCACATGTTTCAAGGACATTAACCTAAGTTTTCTTTTTAATGTCTCGTTTTTGTTCTTTATGCAGGTATCTATTTTATTTCTGACACCATACTTTTCTAGGATAATATTGCAAATTCATCTCCAACCCCAAGAATTTATTACAGGTTTAGCCATTTACATTCTACTCTAAGCATAAGTTAATGTTAGCCATTTACATAGTACTTCTTTTTTCATATTGTTGGATTGCTCTGAGCTTGTGTACCCTCATTGGGAAATTTCTGACCTTAGATCTTTTTAAAATTGAATAAATGGTACTTGAATTTTAACTTCCTTGTGGTACCTTGTAGAATAATTGCCTATATTAATTGACTTCTATGTGAAAGAGCTATTACATGTTTGCGAGCATTAACTGTTAATTGGAAACTCAAATGATTCTACATCATTGAAAATATCCCCTTTTGTTTGATACATAAAAACCAGTTTTTGCTTGAAGCTGATAGTTTAAATCTTTAGATTGTTTATTTCTCCAAAAAGGCTTATATTTGATTATGTGTTCAGTGGCCCCTTCTTATTATTAAATCAAATTCCAGCTCGAAATTGTCATAGGTCTATGAAGTGACCACTGATTAGCACAAAATACAAAATTATTTCAAGGAAATTTTTTCTAGACACCCCAAAGGTGTATACACCTTGAGAGAGATAGAGTTAAGAGAAAGTGATGTGATAGATGTGAAAAATTGATGATTTGATAGGAAGAGAGAGATAGAGAAAAAAAACGAGGGGTTGAATTGGTGTATGGAAATTTGGGGTGTCCAAATATCATTATTATTATTTAAAATCCATGATAGTAGTAGTTTAGTGGGCCTATGACTGACATCTGGTTGCGGAGGCATGGCTATACAAATAAGCTTGCAAGTTGAAATGTTTGCCATTCTAGTAACTACACCTAAATTAAGATTGTCTGTAAAGTGCATAAGGTATATACACCCTGGAATTTTAATGGTTTAACTTTTAAGTACTTGATGTATTTTAAATTATGTTTGGATGCACTCTTCTGCACATTACAGCCACACACACTCTAGACGAGCCTTGTCGATCTCTCTATATATTGAAAAATCCCAAAATGCTGAAAACCAAATTTCCCACCAAATTCTTTTAAAAAGGGCACCCCTATGCTTTACTCTAAAAAAATATCAATCATGGAAAAGGTAGATGATTTCTATGTTGAGGGCTCCCGTGCCTCAAATTGCCAAATAGCTATGACCATAAAATTTCCCAACAAGTTACTACCTTGCTACTACCGTGCTATCTCACAATTCTTGGAAAGGTGGAAGATAATTTCAGAACTTTTATAACACCTCAAACAATATCTCTTTCTCTCTCAATTTTGTTCTCATATATTGCAAATATCCAACGACTAATGGTCTCCAATTTATGTACTATTCCATCACAATTGATCTCATAGTCACCAATATTCATGCAATTCAAGATACAGATTTTCTGGCTTTCTACAGGGCTAGCCATATTTTGCTGTATGCCAACTACATTATCAAGTGGTGTCGCACTTACCCAGGTAATCATTATGTTCTCTTCTTTCTTCAGTTACTTTTTTCCTTTTTTTGTTTTTACTTTCTTTTCCTATAAATTTTATATAGCTTGTTTCTAGCACTTGCAATGGAGTTGGTTTTTATCTGAGTTTTGGCACTTTGATTCTGCAGCTTGCTGGAGCAAATTCTGCACTGGCTCTTGCAATGACAGTAATATCTAACTTGTTAGGAATATTAATTGTAAGTCTTGAATAGTCTCTTATTTATCAATCATCTCAATTTTAAATTTGTTTTGCGTTTTTTTGCGAAGTTCTTTTGTAGAATAATCATATCCTATGTTTAAATTTTAGGAATTGAATGGAAAGAAAAATGTGAGAATCTATATTGATAGAAAATATTGGATCCTGCAGAAAAAACTTAAGAGTGCCTTGTTTAGGATCTTAGGAGTAAAAAGATGAAAGGAATCTTCTTGGGAAAAAACTTAGGTACAATTCCTTAGGTGCTTTTCGTATGGTTCTTAACTAAATTCACCATGATTTCCTTAAATCCTTAATTTTCTCAAAGTTTGTTATATCCAAAAAATTTGTATTTTTAGTTAAGAACCATACGAAAAGCACCTAAAGAATTGTACCTAAGTTTTGTCCATCTTCTTGTACATTTAACAAAATACTTATATGGAAAACCAAGAGTTGTAACACATGTTTAAGGAAGTAATTCCGAATTCGATTGATGAACTAGTGTTTGGATTTATGGACTTGAAACACAACTCTAGGAATATCAGAAATAACCTATAAAACTTCCTTATTACTCCGAAAGGTCGAGAGCTTCAAGTTTATCACAAAAGTAAAAAAACACAATTGTTAGCAATTAGGATTCATCTACATGAAGATACCCTTAACTTGATCTTTGTATATGCAAAACTTTAGCTCAATATTTTTCATTTGAACCTTTGATATGATAATATGAAATCTGACGTTGAGGTTGCCTTGAATGATAAAATGAGGAATGCTAGGGACACTCTCTTTTCAACACTCTCTCTAACACTCACCCTCTCATTGGATGAAATTAATGTATGTCCCGCCATTTTAAGTGAGACCCATTTCCAAAGTGAGACCCACCTTGATTTAAGCTAATAAGAGAGTGATTGTTAGAGAAAGTGTTGAAAATAGTGTTGCTAGCAAGTAGCACCACTCTTATAAAATACAGGTTTCTTAGTCATTGCAATTTGGATTATGGAAAACAGGATTCTTCCAAATGTACTAAACAACATTTTTCAAACATAACAGTAGCAGAGAAGGATAAAGAAATCAAACTCAGATGACATATAGTGATTGCCCTTGTCCACCATGGTCACGTCTAGTTTCCTCTAAATTCAGTAGGATTTTCACCATGTCAAGTACTCTTTACAGCTTCTTTATCCTTTTCAGGCCTTACTATCCAGTATTCTTTAATCCACAGCCTCTTTCAGGCTCATAGGTCAAGTTTTCTTTCATGAGGTAGCTTCTTCGAGCTAAGACACTTTTTCACAGTCTATAGCACAACTAGCTAGCTTACTATCTCAAAGTTTATAATCGAAGAGTGACAAATTTTTGGTGCATAGCTCTAAAAACAGTTAAAAGTGGATTATACCAGTAGAAAGAGCCAAGGAAACAACTACAAACTGATAAGGAATGGATAATATCCCTCCTCTGATTGATCAAATCAAACATTAGAACTTTATACAGCCTGGAAACTGTTGGGACAAACCTTTGGTATAGTTGGCAGCTTTGTGGTACAATATCCAGCTTTTCAAGCTAGACTAATCATTATTAGAGTTTAACAGTTATTTATACATGTACTTAGTAACCTAACTTTGCATTAGAGTATTGTTATTTATATATAAGCTTATTAGGTTATTTTATACTGTTGGGAAGAACCTATCTTTCTTGTATTGATTTTTATTTATAGACACAGGGAGACTAAAAATAGTGAGTCAAGCGTTTCTTTTTGTATTCTTCTCTTCTCATGATTTTCTTTAACAATTAGTATAAACAAGAGTTTATGTCAGCGTTTTGCATCAACCTTGTATACATGTCATATCTTCACATTAATAATGTTATGTTTCTCTTTCTCGTTTGTCATCAAGTTTCTATCATTTCAACTGGTTTAGTTGTGATTTTATTTATCCTTCTTTGCTTTTCTATCTTTTTGAACAATGTGAGACTTTTAGTCTCCATATTGTTTTCTCCATCTAATCTTTTTATTGTTTTCAATGTTGTATCTTTTGACAATAGTTCATCTTCTTCTAGATTCCATTTTCCATCACAAAATTTGTAGCTAGTGGAGTTGGAGTGACTTTACCCACGAAGCAGTTATTTAAAAGTCTTGTTCTTACCATATTAATCCCCCTTATTTTGGGAAAGGTAATTGAGTTTTCTCTATCACATATCTTTGATACAGAATATGCTATTGTTTGAATACTTCAGAAATAATGTGGTTTATAAGGTTGTTTCACTTTCTAAAATTGTAATGCTGATTTTCGCAACTATGACGTGGTTTGAATATGATATTATGTAATGAAATTATTTGTTTTTTTTTTACTATCATGAGTCATTGCAAAAGTTAGGCTGTTTCATGAAAGTGCGTGAGTGGTTTTAAATCTAACACCCCACTTTGCAAGAGCTCTTTGGGCTTAAAGTGTGAACAGCTTAAACACAACACCCAAACCTTTTGATGAAATTCTTACTTAGAAGTATGGGCCTGGGGTCCACAAGGAGCAAACTCTGAAATGTTTTTGATTTAAACTTTGATATCATGTCATGACTCAAATATCCCAAAAAATTAAGCTATTACGCGAAAGCACATGGATAGTTTTTATCTAACACCTCCATTACTATTTTTATGGATTATGAATTTTCAAAATTAAATGCTCATAAAATGACCTATAATTCTCTTCAGAGACAGGTATTATAGCAAGTAATAGGCAATATGATTGGGCATGGGTGTTAAATTGTATATAGGTTACCAAACTAAAGGTCAATAATTGAGCCAACTTATTGGCCATATTATTTAAAATGACTCTCCAAATATCCCATCTTGCCACTTTCTTCTTTCTTGATTGTATTTATAGTTTTTGGTGTTTCATCTTTTACTTGTTGACCAAATTAATTTTGGAGCATCATTTCATTTCGTCAGAAATATATGGAGTTGTAAACCCTGGTTGTAGTATGCATTTTTTTATATCTTGTCAACTGTTTAAATTTTGTCTGAGGTCTGTACTCAAATTATCGTGCTACACTCAGTTTTTTAAAAGTGTTTTAATATTTTTTATTGCTTTGAATGGGCAGGTTCTACGTGAATCTTTTAAAGGTGTGTCCTATTTTCTATGATTGTTTGAGCAATTTGTTTGCCACTTGTTTTGACAGAAAAAAAGTGATTTTCATTGTTATATGAAGAAATGATAAGTAGTGAGAACGAAATTGCAATGCCGTTTCCTAGAAGTCTTTATTGCAAAGCAGTATACAATAGTTATAGGCAAGTAATTTTGGATTATTATTTGCTTCCATGTCACTTGTAATTATTTCCTCACATTTCACCATTATGTCAGGTGAAAGTTGGTCAACATAATCCCTCAATACTTAAGAACATAATACATAACAACTGATAAAATATAATAATCCATGTAGAATAGATGTCAATTGAAAGGTTATGTACTTTCTTATACCGTATAACTATAAAAGCTTAATGCACCTAATCTTAAAATTATGACCATAGAAGCCTCCTTAAAAATATGAAACGGTTTGATGATAAATTTCAAAGAGAGATTGACAGGCTTGTTATTGTAGTTAATAAGTTTGTTAGTTAATTAGTTAATGGGTTAGTTAGTGGGTGTCTATGATGTCAATCGTGCCGCTATAGCTGGTGATCGCGGAGCGGTGGCGAGGACTTGTGCAACACGTTCTGCCAGCGAGCCATGTCAACAGGTGTGGCGGTCGCAGCCACAAATCGTGCCAATATCGCAATCCCTCGGCCTTATTCATATATATACAGTTATATATTCATCCTAGCATGATGACTCCTTTACCATCCCGTATGTAGATACAAACTGCCTTAACGTAATCACTTCCTGGTGTAAGAGACAAAAGAATGATAAGTATATACATAAAGGAATGTTGGGAATGTGACATGCCTATATGCTACATTTTTTTTTTTAAATTGCCTATATGCTACTTCACTACTTCCTTGAGCTGATTAATTTTCTGTTTATGTGGAATTGGTGAGTCAGATTTAGTACTCTTTATTTTAGATTTGATTAAATAGGGTAAGTTTCATAGTTAGTTACCATTGTGTATATGTAAATATACCGGTAAGTGAAAGAACAAATTAGAATTGTTTGTGTTCTGGGAAAATTTGCCTTTGCCCTTGTTATTGGTAAACCTGTTTTATGTCATTTTAGGTGTTCAGCTGACAGGTTTTAGCTGTGATTTTATTTGCCATAGACATATACTAGTAGTCTAATTTTTTTGTTCTTTATTTAAGGAATGTCTTGCTTTCTTCTGGTGTTGTTTCTCCATTTTTCTATGCAATAATATGATATTTGTAGAATCAGTCAAAAAAATAATAATATTTGTAGAAACTATTTGTCTTGATCAAATTTGCTTTACAGATGTTGCAGAGTTTGTTGACAGAAACCGTAAGCTTTTCTCAGGGATCAGTGCATTTTTCCTTAGCCTGGTAGGCATTTGCTTCCTTCTCTTGAATTATTATATTTAGCTGAACTTTTTTAAAAACAGATTTAAATGGTCTATCATTAAACATGAGTTGTAATAGGATATTATTATGTTGTTTGATCAATGTAGTCAAGTCTATGTAGTGGGAGAAGGTTTTGGTGGATATTGTTTGAATCATTATATTTGGTTCGGTGTTTTATCATCAAGGTATTACTGAAAAATTATGGTTTAATCAAATTATTATCCTGCAGGTACCTTGGATACAAGTGAGCAAGTCGAGGTCACTTCTGTTAATGGTGAAGCCCAAAGTTTTTCTTGTAGCTATTGGACTGGGAGCGTATGTCTAGCATGCTTGAGTTTGTTTACATTTTGGTTAACATCATGTGATAACTGCAATATGTTTGTCATTAATTTCCAGTTTATTAATTGTTTGTTTTGGAAATATTAATTGAGTGAAAAAAAAAAATTAACCTTTTTTTTTTTGAGGGAAAAAATTAACCATATTATGCATTTCATTCTACAACTAATAGTTTATCAAAATGTGTGATGGTATGTGTGCCTGTTGCTGTCATTTTTTTAACATACGGACCACAGCCACTCTAAAGTGGCACTCACTTTGGAGTCAAATAATTAATATCATCTGTTGATAAAGTAATTAATGATTGATATTAGAGGCACATCATACCAAATCACAAGTTTGTTGAAATAACAACTCTGGATTTGCTCATTTTATTATCTGCTTGCTTTAGATGAGCCAAATCCTTTTCAATTACATACTATGTTCTGATTGCCTGTAAATGTTTAACTCTATTTTCATGGGGGTGATACTTGACCTATGGGGGTCTTTTGCACATGCATATTTAGTCTTCTGATCACATTAAGTTTTGTTTAATAATACTCCGGTCTTTTCTTTGACGCAATTTACTACAGGATGTTATTCTTAGGATTGGTTATTTAGTTAGGTTAGTAAATCAGTTAGAAAGTTAAGAAGATAGTTAGCACAGTTAGCTCTACATAAGATCATTCATTGTATAATTACATGTTATCAATCACAAAGTTGCCTTCAGATTTTGTGTTCTTTACATTACATATATGCATATAATTTGGAGCCATGGCACCCTCTGATTACCAACATAATTCGTTAGAGAAAGTATTCGAATTGAGGGGAACTAGTATGCAATTTAATTGAATTAGTCACTGTGGATTCGTTGTTTTAATGGACAACCAGCATACATGGAGTTATGGTAACTAACACTGACTTTCGCGGTGCATTGCAGACTTCTTCATCTGACCTTATTGGTATTCAATAGCATTGCTGTCCGGAGTCTTTCAATTATCTCTGGTGGTAGAAAATCAACCTTTTCCCGTGAAGAAAATGCCAACGCACTCATACTAGTTGCAAGCCAGGTGAAAACTCAACTAGTTTATTACTTTCTCAAGATTGATCACCTATGAAATTAGTTTCATTTTGCGACATTAGAGGCACTTTCTGACAGAATCTAGCATGAAAAAGTTATCCTTCATTTGATCTTATCTCCAAACACATGTTTTCATATCTTTCAGAAAACATTACCAGTAATGGTAGCGGTTATAGAGCCACTTTGTGGTGCATTTGGAGAATCTGGGTTACTGGTCCTTCCTTGTATTGCAACACATCTAATCCAGGTGATTGATTTATTTTTAACAGTTTGTTTTAATATCTCATCCTCATGCTAACCCGAACACCTTGTAGATTATTGTGGACTCTTTTCTCGTCAACTTCATGCGTCGCAAAGACAATCCCAGTAATGCCAAGGTGGCTTAAGAGAGGAAATTTCAGTCAACGTCATCATTGATTGTCGTCTGTTGGTAGACATGCTGGAATATCGTAAAACACATCAAGTTGCATGTGGATATAAGCTGTGTTGATAATTTGCATGGCATTTCATTTTCCATCATGAGTTGCCAAAATTAGTATGCTCTTGTACATTGTTCATTCTGGGAGTCCGTCCCAGCATATTGTTTCCGATCTTTATTTTCAGTCCGTCCCAGCATATAGTTCAATATAATGGATATGGTAGAAATAATCTCTGATTTCTATTCACTTATGGTGGATTTGTATTTATTTCTCTGTCTTTATACCAAGGCATCATGTAAGCAGCTCCTCTGATGAAAGTTGGTTGATAGCATATTTGGACTCTTGCATGTCCCTTGTATTCTTAAAAATGGCTAACACATCCACCACTCATTATTGGCTTTTCTGAAAAGCAATGTATATAAGTTCCTTTCATTGTTTCAGTTTGATTAGATTTGAGCTAAATATTTTTTGATCACTGCAAAATATGAGCAGAAATTTTCTTCTATATTTGCTAGTTATTTTTTATTTTTTTTGACAAATATATTGCTAATTACTTATTTCACGTATTATTATTATTATTATTTTGAACTGTCCTTCAAAATGACTAATGTCCATGTGGCAGCTAAGTTAATAATTTTAATATGATAACATTATATAAATATTAGATGAATATAATTAATTAACAATTTAAATTCACTACATTATTCATTGTTTCTGCATTCTCTTCTTTGTTATTTTTGATATAGTTACTCGTTAAATATTTTTATCCAAAGATTAAACACATGTTTTCATATCTTCTTAATAAAAATATTAAATATTCTTGATAAAAATATTAAAAATATCCTTATTTTTTAAAAGTTTCCTTTTCTGCAATTTTTTTTACCGACATTCTTAATTTTCCAAATTTAGTTAATGAAATCATATATTTAGAGACAAATGTAGTTCACAAGGATGTCAATAGAGCGACGTGAAGGGGGAAAGTACTCTCCGGCAACCCATCTTCATTCTACACATTGATCCTTGTACCATCTTAGTTTTTCTCCCTTCCCATGTATCTCTACAGGGATTCCATAGCTCATAAGAAATAGCAAATAACTGATTAAAATTCTACAAAGTTTGATTGAAAAATATGTATATCAAAAAAGTCATAAACTTAAGTTTTTGCTGATAAGGGTGGTACATATTTATTTTTTTTTGGATTGCTTGGTAATTTTTCAACTTTAGAAAATTACTAATACATAAATAAAATTCCAGAAGTAATTTTTATAAAATATACATACACATTTATTTGTTAGAATTTTATTATAATTTTATGGAGATGATGACTTTTCTTCCCAGTGTATTTTGAGCAATTTTTCTCTTTTATCTAAAAGAAAAAAAAGAAAATCGACTTACATGATGTCAAATAGGATAGTGCCGACGTACAACTGGAGAAATGTTTTACAAACAGACATTAAACACAGACGGTTAGACACGGTATTGGATCATTTTAGTTTTTTTAATAATTTTTTTAGAGTTGTGTTATTTGAACAACTATTTAGATGACAACTTTTATAACAACCATAAATTTATAAAGAAAAAGATGTATTGACACAAAAATCAAAGTAATAGAGATAAAAAGTAAAAATATAATATGAGTATAAGAGAGAAAGTTGTCACAAAAATTATTAAAAAAATGATTGTACAAATATCATTTCACTTTTTTCTGCCTCCTCTAGATAAAAACAACAGATATTGCTTGACCAAAACAAAAATACAACGACAAATACTGTAAACATCTAGACAAAGTCAAAATAGTATATGCTAATTAACTTTTGCTGTATTTGCCACCCTGCTTTACGGTAATTAAGAGCCAATGGCATGCTCCTTTTTTTATAGTATAAGCAATGACATGGACAGTTTGAGTTTAATACTCACAGTCCAAAGGAAATGTCATATTAAATCAATCGTATTCCATATTTCATATGAGAATAGTTGAATCACTAGCAACAATGAATTGTAATATAGAGTGGTTGAGGTTCAAACTTTGACATTAACTAATTCACTTTAAAAAGTGAATTTCAACTATCAAGATTATTTGATAAAAAAAAGGTCATTTTACATTATAGAGAAGAAATTGTATATAAATAATAATAAATAAAAGAAAATAACAATACTATGAAATTAATATAGTTAATTATTGATTATTTTAATTATCATAAATATAAAGTGGAAAATAATACTATATCCGTTTCACAACGAGTGTCTCTTTTGAAGAAAAAATTGTTTTAAAATGAATATCATGTACACTTTTTAGGGTCAACTTTTTTAACTAACACTAATTAATTGTGTACATTATTTTCAAATTAATATACTTTTTCTATGGAAAAGACATCAACAGTTTTTAAGGGTAGTTTAGAAAAAAGGGTTATGTATTTTGACAATTTTTTGCATTTTTTAACCTATGAGTAGAAACATTAAGCAACAATCATTTTAAAACAGACAATATCTACATTGACAAAAAAATAATTAATATTACATTATTACAAGTTTTTAAACATTTTTTCTTGTCAATATCACAATTACGATGGGAAAGATGGAGTATATATATTCACTTGAGTGTTGGCACTGACATAATTTTGATTGGTTCTGTGTTTCAACAAAGAAAATGTTGAGAAGAATTGCATCAATTTTGTTGATTGGAATTTTGGGTTTAGCATATGAGGCCATTAAACCTCCACCCCCAAGAACATGTGGTTCACCAGGTGGTCCACCCATAACAGCACCAAGGATAAAGCTCAGAGATGGAAGACATATGGCCTACAAAGAACATGGTGTTCCAAGACAATTAGCTAGCAAGAAGATTGTATTCATACATGGGTTTGGTTCTTGCAGACATGATGCAGTGATTGCAACAAACCTTCCCTCGGTAATAATTAATTAACACACACACACACACACACATATATATTCACCACCTTGGTTTAGTTAATTAAGTTTGATTTTGATAATTATTTAGTATTTATTTATTTTTAATTTGGTCAGGGGCTGCTTGAGGAATTGGGAGCATATATTGTGTCATTTGATAGACCAGGGTATGGAGAAAGTGATGCTGATCCTAAAAGAAGCGTAAAAAGTTTGGCTCTTGATATTGAGGAATTTGCAGATAAGCTGGAACTGGGATCTAAGTTTTATGTCATGGGATTTTCTATGGGTGGACAAGCTGTTTGGGGTTGCCTCAAATTCATTCCTCACAGGTAACACAATTAATGCTCCTTCTATCCACCACATATTTTTAATATTTTTTAGGTTAAATATGTTTTTAATCCCTATAAATATATCACCTTTTTGTAATGATTGAAAATTTTATAGGGACTAAAATCAAACGAAAATTTTAGAGGAATTAAAATGAAAATTTGATATATTTATAGGGACCAAAAATATATTCAACTCTATTTTTTTTTACGGTGTATCATAAAAACAATATTTTAAAATAGACTAATTACACAATTCGACTTGATTTTAGATAACACTTTATTTTTTTTAGTTTAATTTTTTATGTTATAAAATGTAAACATTCTTATCATTTTTTATTAAAAAAATCAAAAATTCATAACCAAACCTAAATCTTTATCGTACATATCTAGAAAAAGTTATCTTTCATTGAAAAAGTTCCATAAAACCAAAACTCATAAAACTATTTTTCTTGGTAATCTTGATCATCGTTTTCCCATTCAACCAAAAAACAGCTATGATTTACATCAATGATGAAAATGACATGTCATTACAAATAAAACTCAAATTGATAAATGGTAAAAATTTCTAAAACTTGTGAAAATAGATGACTAAAATCTTGTTTCGGTTCCTCCAAAAAAAAAGGTGGGGCCAGTATTGAATTTAAATCAATTTAAAATATCTTTACATAAAATGTGACAAAAAAATTAAAATAGTCCTTCAAATAAAAAAAATTAAAATAGTATTAAAAGTAAATTAATTTAATTAAAATCCATTTCCACATCAATATACTTTATTTATTTATTTATTTGTCATTTAGTTCAATCATAGTTGAATGAGTTAATACTTTAAATAGTTTTTGTAATTTTGATGAGATCTGAAAATAGCACCTTTAAAATAAAAACATAGATTTTATTCCCGTAATTTTAGATTCTTCGTATTTTAACCCTTTATAGGGGCTATTTTTAGACGTTTTAACATTTTACCGAGGACTATTTTCAAACTACGGCCAAATATTTTTTAACACGATGAGGGTAAAATACGACATATAAAAAAATTATAAAGGTAGAATATGTTTTATTTTTACACGGGTTGTCCTTTCAAATTACACAGGTTATTTGAGATATTAACCTTAGTTGAACCAATTGAACAATGGAATAAAGGCGGAATAAAGGCTCGTGGATTCATCTCTAATCCAATTTTCAAAAGGGAAATGTTTGGTGTACACTCATACGAGTGTATACATCTTGAAAGAGAGAGATATGATAAAGTGTGAAACGAGTGTAGGAGAATATAAAGTTTTAAATGTTTGTATTTAAATATTGACAAAAGTAAAATGCAAAAAGTAACAATGGGAAAAAAATAATATGGAATTTTACTTAAAAAAAATTAAAAATTAATAATGGTTTTATGACAACAGACTTGCTGGGGCAACATTGATGACTCCAGTGGTAAACTACTGGTGGCGTGGGCTTCCTTACAACATCTCCACAAAGGCTTATTATGAGCAACCTACACAAGACCAATGGGCACTTCGAGTTGCTCATTATGTTCCATGGCTTACATTCTGGTGGTTTACTCAAAACTGGTTTCCTACATCAAGTGTAGTACAAGGCAATCCTGCTGTTCTGTCTCCCCAAGATTTATCAATTGTTTCCAACAAGTCTGTTAACAGAGAACATCAGGTACGTACTGCACTAATTTATATTTATATAATGTAACGATTATGATTGATCGACACTGTAAAATATCTTTATACTGATATATCGACTACTTAAAATTTAATGCAGTCACAAGTGAAACAACAAGGTGAGTACGAATCTATATGCCGTGACACGATAATTGGATTTGGAAATTGGGATTTTGATCCACTTGATCTTGACAACCCTTTCCCAGACAATACAATCAAAGTTCATCTATGGCAAGGTGCTGATGATAAGCTAGTACCTGCTACGCTGCAACGGTATATTATTCAAAAACTTCCATGGATTCAATACCATGAATTGCAAGGTGCTGGACACTTGTTTCCAAATGTCGAGGAAGTGAGTGCAGAAATCCTCAAAACACAATTGATGGATACAAAATAGTGCACGAAGTTAAGCTCCCGTTGTTAATTTTGGTATTTTTTTTTTCTCTGTGAGGGATTGATAATGTTTTTTTTTTTAGGGAATTGATAATGTTCTTAATTAAAATTTTAAAGGCTTGTTGATTTGCTTTAGATTCTCGGATCGATAGCGTTTTGCACCCTTAAAAGTACAAATTGGAAGTGACATTTTACTGTTAAAATTTACCAAAATTTGAAACAATCATGCACTAAAGTTCAACTTAAGACATGAACCTATTTAGTAACTGAGCAATCTTATACTGTGCATTTATAATCCAGTTTTGCATACACACTTATTATGCTCAACTAAAATACAAAGTTATGTCCATCAAGTGAAAGTTTGCTAATAAGTACTCACGTCACATCCACCAGCTTATAAGTAAATGAACTTTTGGGTCACTATGGAATCCATAGTATGGATATTCATATGTTGGTTTGTCTTTCATTCAACCTACATTTGTATGTTATTTGGGAAAAAATTGAAGGGAAGAAAGGAGGCATGAAATGGATTAGCAAGATGAAGATGTGTATAGTTTCCAAGTCTGAAGCATTCGTGAATACTATAATAGTACAGGTTTTTTGGTCATTAACATTATGATTATGGAAAACATGATTCTTTGCAAATGTAATATGTAGAACTATCAAACTTAGGCCATTAATCAAACCAACATCTTAACATAATAACAGAGTGGGATAAAGAAATCAATCTCAGACGACATATATTGGTTGCCCTTGTCGTCCGCCTCAGTCACATCTAAATTTTGTCGGATTTTCACTATGTCCACTAGTACTCTTTACAGCTTCTTTATCATTTTCAAAGCCTCTCCAGATTCATAGTATTCTTTGCTAAGACATCCTCTTGAAGATAAGACAGGACTCTTTTGCGGTCATTTACACAACTAGCTAGCTTGCTATCTCAAAGTTTATAATACCAGAGTGACAAATTTTGGGTGCATAGCTCTAAATGAAAGCACAAGTAAAATTAGATAAGGAACCAAAACAACTACAAACTGATAAGTAAACTGATATTTTTATTGAGTTTCTGTTGTATTAGGTCTCTATTTCCGTTCTCTGATTGATCAACTCAAACATTAGAGCTGTGGAAACTGTTAATTAGGATAAGCCTCTGGTATAGTTGGCAGCTTTGTGGTCCAGCTTTCTAATCATTAATTACTATAAACTAGAGACGGAGCTAGGAATCAAACTTAGGGCGGATCGAGTTGAAAGTATAATTTATTAAAAAAAAAAAAAATTTCAAATGCACAACATATACAAGAAAATTAAGAAATTATAAGATATATTCAAAGTTAAAATATATCCAAAATTATAACAAATTTTAAGGATATACAAGAGATGAGTATCTTGAAGTTTGCCATTGAATGACTAGACTAGAAAGATTTTTGAATAACATAAAAAGAAACAAATAAAGAGAATGCAAACCATTGAACTCACGATAAAGTCGCGAGCGGTGAACCTTTCGTAGTGCCCAAGAAAGAGCAAATATAATCATAGACAACAAGTCTAAATTTCTAAGCAAAATTGCAATGAAGAATCTAAAATTGAGATTCTAGTTAAGGATTAGAGTTTTTTTGTAAATGACAGTCAAAACCTCACCTTCTTTTTCTCTTTTAAGGATTCGAGTTAATGATTAGGGTTGTTAAATCTATAAACTTAAGTGTTTAAGGCCAAATATATTGAGTAAAAAAAAGCCATTATACAACCTCATATAAAACCTTACAAAAAAAAATAGAGACCATAAAATATAATACATACTAATATAAAAAAAATTAAAAAAGTTTGGGGGGACCGTGACCTCTATTGGTCCCCCTTCTAGCTCCATCCCTGCTATAAACAAGCGTTTTGCATCAATCTTGTATACTTCATGTCATATACTCATATGTTCATGTATCTCAAAAGTTAAGCTTCTACATGAAAGTGGTTTTAAGCACAAGACGCAAAACTTTTGCTCAAATCCAGACTTTGCTTAGCACCAACCTAATCACCACAGTTCAAATTACTGATATCTAATTAATTTTTGTTTTCAGTAAATTATTACCACGAGAAGGTTTTGTTGACACTCCAATTTTTTGTTTCACCTGGAGCAAGTATTCAAGGGGACACTAATGTGCAATTTGTTTGATTTTGGGGTGACAACAATTGATTTTGAGCTATGAAGCACAAACTCCGACACAAAAACGACACATACTGTTAATTTGAAAGACAACGACATGAAGATACCGCCAATTTAAAAGACAGAGGACGCCGACACCACCGCTACATATATTTATTTATTTATTTATTAAAAGATCAAAATTAAGAATCAAAACATATACATGTGCATCTATTTTATTTCAAAACATATACATTGAGCAATTTATTTCATTTCAAAAAGTTCAAAAACAAAATACGACATTTAACTTTTTATTTGTTCATCTATTATAAAATAGTTGGAAATGTTATATCAAAATTAAGGTCTTTGAACCCCTCATTGATCTGCATTGCTCAGACATATTTTTAAGTTTTGTAGATGTATTTGAGACATGTTTAAGAAGTTTCTAAGCAACTAAAAAAAAATTTTTTTGGACACCTGTCTGAGTTGTCCAACATATGCCCTACAAGTGTCATGTGTGTCGGACATCGATCCAAAGAGTGTCGAAGCAAATAAAAGAATTAAAAAAATTTGACAGTTGTATGAGGTTTTCGACACATGTTGAACAAGTGTCATACAAGTGTCGGTGCTTCATAGATTTTGAACCATTTGCTTTTGTAAAATTGATTATGACTAAAAGAGTCGAATGTAAATTGATTTGCATTTGAATACCTAAAAGTGGATTGAACTAAAAATTTGTGGGTAAAATCAATACTTGAATCAATTCTAGGATAGAATCACTTCTCGAGCAAAACCAAACATGTCAGAATCCTATACACCTCTAGAATCAATTTTAGTTCATCAAGAAGTGGAACCAAACTTAGATTAGTCGCCATTAATTCATTGTTTTAAAGGACATATCCGGCATACATGGAATTGTGGTAACTGATATAGACTTTCATGTTGGGTTCTATATAAAATGGACTAGTAAAAATATTGGTTCGTCATGGATCACTTTTTTTCCCACGGTTAGATTAGATTATCTATCAAACCTTACCATGGTCCACTCATACCAAATCAAACCCCAACTCCATCATTGAACCTCTCCTCTCTCTTGGTTCGTCTACTTCCAAACCATATATGATTTCCTTTCTCTTTTTCAGATTTAGTTCAAGTATGCAAGAAAGTTATACTCATTTTCTCATTTTCTCATTTTCCCACCTAAACCCAATGGTTCACCATTCATGGTGGCAGCATCGGTGGGTTTCTTGTCCTTAGTGAGAGTAATCGTTCGGCTTCTTGTTCTTGGTTTGTATGAGCTAGAATAACCCCCAAAGTATCAGGTACCAATTGCATAGGAGGATTTATCTCATTGCATAAAGATTCAAAAGCCAACATTAAGATTGGATTGTGAAAGTAGTTATTGTCCCAATTTGATTCTTTTGTATGATTTTCCATCAATCCTCCTCAAGAACAAAAATTGTTATTCTGTAAATTTTAACTTTTGAAGTGATGCTGCTACTTCTCATCTCTGTAGAAACATTGTCATAGGGAATAACAAATGAATTGTTGCAGCAAAAAGAATTAGGAAGAAATATGGTTGTTATTATGGAAATGAAATTAAACTTATCGAAATTCATATGAAAAGCTTTCTAGTTTGGTCGAATCAAAAATTACTACGGTTTGAATTATGGGTTTGAAGTAGATCACCACTCATGTGGTTCACTAAGGTTTTTTTCCAAAATTGAAAAGACATGAATGGTCTTGACTCCCACATGGAAGAGAGATGAGAGAGAGCACATGAGGAAATCTTAGAGAAAATAAAGAAATAATCAGATGTGTATGGTGTATAGTATTATTGTGCTTACATATTAATCCAATGATTTTAATTTTCGGTCCATCATGGACCAATACTTTAATTGGTCCAGCCTAAACGGCACCTTCATGTTGTATAGCAGACATCTTCATCGACATATTTCATTTATAAAAAAAAAAAAGTCTGAGTTTGATAAAGAGTAAAACTCTTGTTTTCATATTAATAAAATATGCAAATGACATATACAAGTAGTACTAACAAACTAATTAGAAAGAAACTTATTGACTCTTAACAAAACAATTAATTCCTTATCAAAATATACGAACTGAATATATTCATAACACATATTATCAACACAAACAAGTTGCAACCACAATTGCATTGAAAATTCAACCACACATCAATGATATTACCAACAGATCTAAACCAAATTATCGTTTCTGACACATAATAATTAGTACATAACCACATAAATTATTTTTCCATACATCAAAATATTTCCTAAAGCTTTAATTCCATAAACTACTTAACAACAAACCATAAAACTTTTAGCGTTTTAAGTTTTAGTTTTGCAGAAATTGGTAAAAGTTATGAACCGAGGAAACAATGAAAGAAGAAATAAATGGTGTAAATCGTAATTACCGTCCTTGAGATTTGCATGAAACCGTGTTCACTTGTCACTGCAAGTACCGTACAATATAATCAACAGCCAGAATAGAATTGAATTAATCAAAACAAGTGGTTACACTATCCATTCTATTCTGGCAGTTGATTACATTGTAGGGTATATGCGATTCTGCCCCTTACCATATATTCAAGATGAACGGAATAACAAAACTTGAATATACGATACCAGAAGAAGACGGTCATGCGGCGGTGCTCCTCTATGACTTTATACAAGCACGACCTGACCTAGGGTTTCATTATAGTAAATGTGGACTTCTTCTTTTGGGCCAATAGTAAATAAATCGAAAAGAATTTCTTTTCCCATTCCCCGTCTTTCTAGCACTCTCAGTTTTACCCATTTTAATTATGTACTCGAAGTTTTTAGTTTTTTGACGTGTTTCAGATTATAAAATCTGAAATGTATAATTCTCCCTTTCAATCTTAGTTCACCTTTTTTTCTTTTCTTTTTTTTTTTTTTACAAAAAATCTCACTTTAGATTATATAATTTGGCGCGTGTTTTTCGGCATTCGAAATATTATATAATCCGGAGCATGTTGTCCATAATCAAACATCACCTTAAACTTTGTTGTCAAAGAGGAAATGTGGTGCGGTGCGGGAGCAGGGCGCGTATTGGGCGTTATTTCGGTGACACGGACACTAATATATGTTTAATACTAAAATACCATACCATTCTAAAAGAAATACTAAAATACCTTAAACATTACTCAAAATTCACGAAGCATTCATACTTTAAAATAAAAGCCACAAGTCTTAAGAAAGACATAAGAATATACTTGAAGACAATAACAATAAAATTCAAGGAAACAAACACTTTAAGCCTCTAAAGCTTAAAGTAACAAAATTACTAAACATCAACACTCAAATAAAAGTTCAAGAATCATGAAAATCTTCATAATCATCATCACCACTTGGCTCCTAGCGTTGACTTTGGGCTCAACAACACCACTTGCTACAACAACATCTAGCCAAGACAAATCATCAATATCATAAACAACATCACATTCACCTCCATGACATTCATCTTTCAATAACCATTTGCTACTACCATTAACATTATCCATGATCATTGGATCAATCAGATCATCACTGTCATAGCGTTCTTTCAAAGTTTGCTTATACTTAATAAAAACCATGTTTTGCAACATCTGATGTTCAAGCCTATTTCTTTTCTTGGAGTGAATCTATTACAAATTATAATTTAAATGTTACTTTAAATGATAGATAATACATTATGAAACTATAAATTTAAAGAACTTAATATCAAATATGTACATGCTAAAAAATACTCCAAATCCTCTCACACCCTAATGAGCTACAAGTAAAACTTAGTATTTCAATAGCAAGAAGTTGCAAATTTGGTGTTTTTGATCCATACCTCTTCCACCAATCAGTTGTAATGCAATTAAATTATTTGCATTAACATATAAAAATTATTATGTAAGTATGTTGTTAGACCAAAATTGGTTAAAAGAACATAATCCTTAAAGTTTTAATGATAACAAGGCAATATACGAAGCATATTTGAGAACAATAGGATTGACTGAGGTGTTTCTAAGTGTGCAGGAAATTCTAAGTACAAAAGTAATATACTGTCTATGGAGAGAAAGTTAAAGCTCTGGACCAAGTCAAAGTTTTGGACATGAAGTCAAAGCTCTGCATTACCGGCCAAAGCTCTGGACCTTGATGAGTTATGTGTCATAGATAAAGGCAAGGCTTTGCACCAAGATTAAAGTCAACTCGGTGGAAGTCAACACTAGTGTACAAGCCTCTGGAGTGAGATCCCCTGTATCAGCACTTGACTTAAGAAGTTATCATTGATGCACACAACGACTCTTTGCTCAAGAAAGGAAAGTTTATTCTGACTCAAGCAAGGGAACTATGCTCCTTAATAGCATCATTGATGAAATTGAATGACTGATGCGTTGGCCAAATTTCTCTAAGATATCTGCATTTGATTAAGCATTCAAAGACAAGGATTTCTTCAACATAGGTCATCTCAAACTCAGCTTTATATAAAGGACCAAGTTTGATTGAAGAAAGTTATGAAACTCAAGCATACTCATGTACATACATACATACATACAAATTCTAACCTGTTCATATATACTATTGTAATTATATACAAAAAATTTCATAGTATATACCTTGTCTAGAAAAAATCAAAAGAAACATATGTAAGGGATATATGCTAAGTGTATTATGCTTCATATCTGTTTACTACTCATAGAGTTTGTGAGAACATTATCTTTTAGTAAACAACTTGTCTTTGTATATCTCTGGATTAAGATTAGGAAGTCCTTTAGGTTGAGGTAAGGATATCTAGGACAAGGTTGTCTTAGTATCGTTGTTGTAATCAGAATTTAATTATAGTGGAAAAATCCCTTGAAAGTGCAAAAGGACTATAAGTAATCTCGGGTTGTGCGGTTGTTTCTTTCCCTTATCTCATTACTTTCCTCTTCTATCTGAGTTTTTAAAGAGTTTCAAAAAGCGACAAACACAATTCAACCTCTCTGTTTTTTTTTGTTTGTATCACCTTTAGTTGGCATCAAAGCAAGGTGTCTTATGTTTCACTTAACCGTGTCAGAGAAAAGATCGCAAGAAAAATATGTCTTTCCAATGTGTCTTTATTCTCTTATTCCAAAAGTGATTCCAAGAATGATTCCTATATGTCTAGACCATCTATGTTCAGTGGTGATGTAGAACAATTTGCTTGGTGAAAAAACAAGCTATACACTTTCTGCATTACTCAAGATGAATATATGTGGGATGTCATTAAGGATGATATTACTGTTGTTGTTAATAAAGATGGAAGGGCAGTAAACAGAAAAGGTATGACTTCTGATGAGAAGATATAAAAAGCATCATAGAGCCCAAACCATTTTGGTGAATTCTTTGGAGTTCAAGGTATAAGACCCCGATCCCCGAGACTACTATTTAAATAACAAATAACGCAATTCAACAAATCGAGGTATTACAAATCATCAAACATAAATTCTCATAATAAAAATTTCATCAAATATATATACTCAGATCACAGCGGAATAATCATCTCAACAAATATCATCTCGGGTCACATCATAAAAATCTTAACATAAACAAAATATCCTCAGTTGATCATGTAGACCCAATAACATCAATAATCCAACAAGTAGAATAATACAACCCCAAAACTCCTAGATCAGAGCACCTAATCTAGACATCCTCATAAGCATAAAAAGAGTAGGCATGACGCCATCCTCAGCAAAACTCACCAAGCAATCTACTCCTTAACATGCAAGTCTACACCACGAGGATGCAGACGACAACAAAGCCACTGGAGGGTAAGATATACGCTCAACATAAAGGATCAATAAACACATGTAAGTTTCAGGCAGAAAATCAACATCATATAAACATTTCACATAATAAGCCTAGTTACTATCTTACCACATTCATAACTCATTCGTAAATCGTTAATAGTTTACTTTCACAAACTTTATAAATCAAGATTCACAAATCATTCATAGCATACTTTCCACAATAAGATATTCATCACCTATAAAATAATCACATCTCATTAACATTTAATCGTCAACTCAACTATAAAAAATCACATCTCGTCAACATTTAATCATCAACTCAACTATAAGTTATTCACAAGCTCAACACATCATCAATTAGACATTTACCACATAAATGCACAAGTTCACACCAAAACATTGCCAAACACGACTCATGTGAATGCAATGCGCCTAACACGACTCTACATGCATGTGGTACTTAGGTTTGGATATCAGAGGTCTGTTACTAAGTGATCCCACAACTATAAATCATGATCTTAAATCACGCAACTATAAATCAAAATCTTCAATCCCGCAACTTCCGACTGACCATGAATGCATGAATGTTCACGTATGGACTTGGCAATGCACACAACTATATAGTTATATGATTCACAACTTCATATAACATATCACAACTATCTCAACTTTCATTTGCATTATCAAATCAATACATCCACACAATTCATATCATCATCACATCATCATTCAATCAAAACTATAATGCATTAAGTCACAACTATCATCATCACATCATTTCAATACGTTCAACATGCTTAAGTCATCATCATATCATAAACACTTCAACATTCATGCTTTCATTCCACATCATTCTCATAACTCATATTCCATGAACAAATCAATCAAGGTTTCATTAACCTATCACTATACCACTTTATAATCATGTTTCATCATCATTTACCCTCTGTAATCAATTAACATGCTTGCATACATCTCACGGCTCAATTAAAGATAAAATCACAAGTTCAATTCACATCTTTACAATTATAAGTTATCTTTAATCATACATCAAGTTAATCAACTCTATATATCATAATTAAACACCCATAAATCAAGTTTGGGGGTTTGGGACCCAAACACATGCCTTGGAACCTTTAAAAACAAGAAAAACGAGTTTTCTGGACAAAACAGAGGGCGCACGGTCGTGCGTCTGACACGCACGGTCGTGCACTCTCATGCCGAGAGTTACCCACGGTCCGTGCGGTCAGGGCGCACGGTCGTGTGTCCTTCCTAGGACAACAAAATATGTTTTTTTTGCGTTTTCGCGTGGAAAATTCATTTTAACGACACCCTTCGATCGCAAACGCACCAAACTTGATCAAAATCATTAACCCAACATTACTTAATCAATTATGCTTCAAACTTAGCTTAAACAACCCATTTCATAATCATTTTTCATCAATAATCACCATGATTTTCATTAAATTCAAACATCATCTCAAAAGTTCATTTTCACCAGCAACTTATCACATAAACATGGAATAACAACAACAACAGCGTTTCATCAGGTTCCACATAATCATAATCATTTTTTCAACCATCATAACAATAACTTATGCAATTTAACAACAACTTAATCATTTTCACCAAAACACAACAACAACAACTTAAATCACAACTTATTCAACATAACTTCATGAATTCACAACTCAAACATATATCCATGCTCAAAATCAACTTAATAAACCATAATCATTATCCAATTATCATGTTCTTCATCAAAATCATCAAAACCCACAAAATTACCAATTCACTATAACTACCCATGAATTTTGACATAAACACAACTCGAATTCACCAATTTTAACATACTCAAATTAACCACAATAATAGGAGCACAAATTTCACATAATCATAATCAATTAACATGAGATTAAGCATAAGCAAAAACACCCAAACTACCCAATTGCTTATTAAACCCATACGGTGAAAATAATCTTCTCCCTTACCTCAATTCTTCACTCTACCAAACTTTCTTAGGTTGAATTCCTCTTTCCCCTATGTGCTGAGAGCTTTCCTCTAACTTTTTCTCCATGCCTCTTCTATTCTCTCTCTTGCCTCTCTCAAAATTTTGGTGTAAATGAGTTAACCTAATTCCACTAACACACACTTCTCTTTAAATATAATGGGTTAGGGTCACTCACACTAATGTGTTTAGTCACATCCAATTCTCATAAATAATTCTCTACACTTTTACTTCACTTAAACCTCCCCATTTTACTATTACACCACTATTCTTTAAATTTCAAATTTCTAATTCTAACATAATCACAAAAATGTCGCTCACCCTAAAATGACCAAAATGCCCTCAATCACTAAAAATCCACTAATCCACCAACCACACATAAAATAAACAATTAACAAATAAAATAAATAATATTAAATAAATTTAATACTAAAAATTGGGCTGTTACACAAGGAGTTCAACAAGATTGCTGATAAATCTACTCCCAATAGTATATTTGATGCTCTCTATGCTACTTACGAAGGAAATTAGTAAATCAAAGAGGCGAAGACCAATCTGCTGGTGCAACAGTATGAAACTTTTAAGATGAAGGATGATGAAAATATTGAAATCATGTTTTCTAGGTTTTAAGTTCCGGTATCTGACATGCATGTAATTGACAAGAGCTACACTACTAAGGATCATGATAACAAGATTCTTAGAAGTTTACTAGTCAAGTGGAGACCCAAGGTTACATTTATTAAGGAAGCTAATTAAAGATCTGAACAAGCTTGGAATGGAGTCCCTCGTTAGCAACATGATGAGTCACAAGTTGGAGTTGAACCATGACGAGACCAAACCCAAAGCTAAGCTATAGAGCTCAAGTCTAAGGGTAAAATGGTGAAAGATCCCTAGGTTAAGGAAAAAGCTCAAGAGGAATCTGATCAAGATGATGAGGTTTATGATGAAGATGAACTGGTTTTCCTAACAAGGAGAGTTCAACAACTATGGAAGAACAGAAGAAGAGCTCCAAGAAAAGGCATTTTTCCATCCAAAGGTTCAAGATTCAAATATAAGAAGGAAGAACCAAATAACTGCTTTCACTACAAGAGGCCTGGTCACTTCAAAGTTAACTGTCCTGATCTCCAAAATGACAAGTCCAAGAAGGAAAACTTAAAAAACAAGGTCAAGAAAAGACACATCGCTACATGGGAAAATCTTGATGAAGAGTCAGAGAATGATGAAGAAGTAGTTCTGGAACTCGTGGCAAAATCCTCTGGACCTGATTTAGATTCTGACAGTGACGATGATGATAAAGTATTTTTTGAACTTACTCGTGATGAGCTTATCTATACCATTAAAGGAAGTTACCTTGAACCAGGAGATTGAGAATTTGAAAAAGGAAAATGATGTTTTAAAAACTACTCAATATGTTTTACCTAGCAATTGTAATTCAGAAAAGTATGAATATGCCTTTCAAGAATTCCTCTCTAGTGGTGTAAGCAGGAACAAACTCAAAGGTATTAGATACACAAAAGATGAACAAAAACCAAAGGTTCATACTTTGGATAAGCCAAAACATGTAATTTGTTATTACCGCATGAAAAGAAGACATGAAATGAAATTATGCTCATTGTTAAAAGTTTTCAAGCTTAAGATAGTGGAAAAGGACAAGTCCTAGAAAACTAACCCCCAAAGAACTCATCAAGATATGAGTACCTAAGAAAGAAATTGTTTATGTTGCAGATTTGCTTAGCAATAAAGTCAAGACACCATTCATGGTACCTGGACAGTGGCTTCTCACAACACATGACGGGTGAAAAACATATCTTCCAAAGCCTAACACTGATACTGGGAGGCACAATGGCTATGTTTGGTAAAAATAAGCTATAAGCTAGCTGATAGCTGATAAGCTAGCTGATGGCTGAAAAGCTAGCTGATGACTGATAGCTGATAGCTTATAGCTGAAAAGCTCGCTTATTAAAAATAATGTGTTTGGTAAAATTAGCTGTTCAAGTGACTGATAAATATAAAATGTCATAAAAGGACATGTTTGTTTAATATTTTTCATAAATTATATACATAATTTTTTTTACTTATTTGTTTTTTTTAAAATATTTAAATTTATTTCAAATTACTTTCATCTCCAAAATGATAAATGTGTTTTATGAATTCGATTAAAAAATATTTATTTAACTAAAATGGCTTCAATATTTACTATATATTTTATTTAAAATTATATATTATATTATATGAAATAAGAGCAACGTAAAAAAAAGTGAACAAAAGAAAATATAAAAAGAACTACAACTTGAGTGATATATATGGATAGTCACGTAAGTTGGTTGCACCAATATATAAAAAGTGGGTAGTTTTTTTTTAAAAAAATATATAAAAAGTGGGTAGTTATATATGAATATGGGTAGTTTTTTTATTAAAAAAATAGTAAAATTAAAATAATAAGGTTAAAATTGGAAGAGAATATAAGAAACTATCAGCTATAAGCTCAAAAGCTACTTGAAATAGCATCTCAGAAAAAGCTATAAGCTCACGAGAAAAGCTTGTTACCAAACACGTCATGTTTTGATCCAACAAGCTTATAAGCTAATTCAATAAGCTATAAGCTAGCTTTTTGTCCTTACCAAACACAGCCAATGGGTTTTGGAGGAACTTATATATAGAGAGATTTCAGATTATAAAATATAAACAGTTTCCCGCCTTCAGGAAACTTTCGGATTATATAATTCGAATAGCAAATTTTCCAAAATCTGGGTTCCTTGTGTTCTTAAAACAAAAAAATCAACGACTAAATATTGAGTTTTAAAAAAGGCAAATACTAACATGTGTCCCAAAGGCATATGCTAAAAAAATTAAAATCAAAATAATTGTCTCAAAAGTTGTGCATTCAACTTTATTCAACTTTTTAAAGTCAAAATTTTGTTGTTTTCTATGAAAACCTTCTAATTTTAGATTCCTTAACTTGTACCCTTAGAGTATCTATAAAGAAGAAATCCATTTTTAAATACTTAAATGGTCTCACTTGTACACATCACTCACTTATAATTTTTTAATAGTAGTATCTAATAACAGTAAATACCCTAAACCATAATCTCATATAAATTTCTTATTAAACTCATTAATCATCTACCAATAACTCAACATCATTACAATTCAATATTCTAATATTAAAAGGATGTGAGTTCTAGACGAAGTGGGAGTGCTTAATATAGCACCTCTTCCACAATATGAGTACTTTTTACGTACCGATCTTTAAAAAGAAGACCCTCTCATTGTGAACGGTCTTAAGAAACAAGATAACAAAACCTTTTAAAAAAGAGTGTTATTTAAACAATTATTAGTGTAACAAATTTTCGAACAACCATAAATTTACAAAGAAAATTACCAAAACAATATAAAGAGAAAATAAAAATATAATATGAGAATTAAAAAAAAGTTATCGTAAAATTGTCTAAAAAAGTTTGTACAATATCATTTCTCTTTAAAAAAAATACTCTAGTATCAATTACCGCTGTGTCAGACAATAAGTACAAGTAACATATGTGTATGGTCCACACTCCATACCACCCCGCAAATCATGCCTTGATGAAACACTTTACTTCAACACCAACCCTTTCACTCTACATAATAACCTTACTCTTCCTTAACTGACTCACTTCACACTCCCTTGGTCTTCTTCCATGGCAAAACCAATGACTCATTTGCTTTCTTTTTTCTTGTTGTTCAGCATCTTCCAGTGCACATTATCTCTTCTGGACCCTCAAGATGATGTTGGCTTTCTAGTTGAACCTGATGATGTTAACATCGTCCAAAACAATAGAGATTCTAGCAAGAGATGTGATTTTTCTGTTGGAAAATGGGTTTATGATGAATCTTACCCTCTTTATGATCCTAACTGCCCTTATCTCAGTACCGCAGTTACTTGTCAAAAGAATGGGAGGCCAGATTCCGATTATGAAAAGTGGAAGTGGAAGCCAAGTGCTTGTTCCATCCCAAGGTCTGTTCGCATTACCACCTTTTTGTTTTCTTCTATACACTCATTTAGTCAATATTTATTTTTTTAGTCAATATATATATATACCGACTTTTGATTTTAGTCTCCCTAAAATATTCCTTAGGCTTTTGGTCCCTTCAAAATTTTCCATCCATGAAATTAGTCCATACTTTTTAGTCAACTGATGTCTAACCTTCGTATTTTTTAATAAAATTTTCCAGAAATGGGTAAAATATTTTGACAATATCTCTAAAAAAAAATTAGAATTTTTTAACAAAAACATGAATTTAATTTTAATTTTTTAGCACCAAAAACATAAATATTCATATTAAATTTATGTTTTGTTAAAAAATTTTAATTTTTTTTGGGAGAGATTGTCATAATATTCTACCAATTTCTGGAGAATTTCATTAGAAAATATGAAGGTTAAATATGAGTTGACTAAAAAGTAGGGACTATTTGATTGATGAAATTTTTTGAAGGGACCAAAGACCTAAGAAATATTTTAGAGGGACTAAAATCAAATGTCGATATACTTAGGAGGACCGTTTACTTATTTAATCCTTGAAACTCTAGAAACATTTTTTTTCTGCCTAAAACTTGTCACCACGACCCTTAAAATTTCAATAGTAACCCTGCATCCATTTAATTGATAAACAAAGTTTACTGACTTAGTGGTGTTGGCTTGAGATAGGCCAGATAGAGTTTTGCTTTAACTTTACATGAACCCCCCGCAAGTGGACGGGGAAATTGAATCTCTCGGATTAATCGGTTTTTGGGCCGGATATCGAGTTTTAAAACAAAAAACCTGGTTGGACTTTTTAGTTAATTAATTTGAGTATTAATTGACACAAGTAGTGATAGTATATTCTAGTTTTTTGAGGGGACTATATTCTAGATTTATTATCCAAATTTGTGGCACTTTTGTCACTTTTTGATTTTTGTCAATGCTAATTTTTATCAACTTTGGGTAGGGGAGTGAAATGTGGGATGCTAATTTTCTACCCCATCTTCTATATGCATAACTTCTACAGTCATGGCTTTTGTGTTATTGTAATTTGTGCGGATATGGTAAGCTTGTGGATAATGAATTTGTGATTGGAGTAGATGATCTAATTCATCCCTAAAATTGTAAATGTTAGTCATTTTAGTTCCCAAATTTCGTGAAAAGGCAACTACGTCTCCTAATTTATAACCTGTCAGTCATTTTAGTCCCTAAAGTTTTTCTGTTAAAAGGTATGAGCTAGACCATTTTGGCTGAAAAAATTTGTGGGTTCTTTTTAATGTGGTTAAATTGAATAAAAACTATTTGTCTAGCCATTGAACCACCTTCCATTTTACTTATTTTAAGGACTATAAACGACCGATGTTCTCAATTTCATGACTGCGACCGACGTTTACAATTTCAAGAACCAAATTTGTATTTAAGTAAATGAATTTCAACACTTCGGTGTGAACAAACTCCTTGTCAACTTAACTAGTTTATCACCTCTGTAGGTTTGATGCACTAAGGTTTCTTGGAAAAATGAGAAGGAAGAGAATAATGTTGGTGGGTGATTCAATAATGAGAAATCAGTGGGAATCTTTAGTATGCTTAGTGCAAGGTGTAATACCAACTGGTAGAAAAAGGGTGACCTACCATGGACCTGCAATGGCCTTCCATTCAATGGTAATGAAGACATTCATCAAACACATTTTCTTTTCTTCCTTTCTAAATTATTGACATCACAATTTTATCTGATAGGATTTTGAGACATCAATTGAGTTTTTTTGGGCACCACTGTTAGTTGAACTGAAGAAAAGTCCAGAAAACAAGAGAGTCTTACATTTGGATTTGATTGAGGAGAATGCGAAGTCTTGGAGAGGAGTTGATATCCTTGTATTTGATTCAGCACATTGGTGGACTCACTCCGATAAAACAAGCTCGTAAGGAAGATTCTTTGTCAATTAATATTCCACCTTCTCTTCATATCATTCCATTTTCTCAGTTTCCCTCTTAGGACAAACTACATAATTCAGTGTTTATAACATAAGCGTTTATCATTTAAGTGCTTATGTAAATGATATTTTTACAACAAAAATTAAGTCAAACTGTTTTTATATAAGTTGTTTTCGTAAACTATCTTAGAAAGCTTATGGGAATAAGCCAAAATCAGCTTATGGACATGGGAGAAGTTGCTTCGCTAAACTTTCTAAAAGAAGCTTAATCTTAAATTTTGAATAAATGCTTCACATTTATATGCTTCTTTCTTGACTAATACAGGTGGGATTACTACAAGGAGGGAAATAATCTGATCAAAAACATGAATCTTATGGTTGCTTATCAAAAAGGACTGAGTACATGGGCAAGGTGGGTGGATCTAAATCTAAACCCTCAAAAAACCAAAGTCATTTTCAGAAGCATGTCACCTAGGCATAACAGGTACTATATATACTTTTATATGCCTAAAACTTGTTTATCTTTGTCTTTACAATAACAACTAAGTCTTATATCTCACTAGTGAAGTTGATTACATGGATCAAACGACACCATAATATTCTATCGGAAATCATGTTTATAGCTAAACCAACCATTGAGCTCTAAATCTTTCTTAACAGTTTTTTCGCCTGTAGTTTTGTTTTTGGCATTTCATTGTCTCTAGCGACTGGGTTTTTTATGTAGGGAAAATGGTTGGAAATGCGACAATCAGAAACAGCCTCTACCATTTTTCAGCCTGCAACAACATGCTCCTGAACCTTTAGTTGTTCTCCAAGGAGTGCTGAAGAAAATGAGGTTTCCAGTATATCTGCAAGATATTACGACAATGACTGCCTTACGCAGAGATGGACATCCTTCAGTGTATAGGAAGGCAACCAGCCAAGATGAGAAACAAAGGATAGGCCATTCCTCTGATTGCAGTCATTGGTGCCTCCCTGGTGTGCCTGATATTTGGAATGAGATGTTGAGTGCGCTGCTTTGACTGTAAATGTAATAGATTATAATATCGTAATTAGGTCCTGAACTAATATACTTTTTGTAATTAGGTCCTTTTGTTACACTTCCGTTAGTCCACTGTTAGTCAACATGTAATGGAAGGACCTTAAAGTTGGCAGCATTGTAACCATATAGGATGAGTATTATTTTGTTTTCAATCATCAACTATCTTGAGTAAAGATGAACGTGAAATCGACATGGAGGATTTGATTGGAAAAAGTTGGTGGAGGTGTCAAAGCTGTTGCAGTCTGGTTTGTGTATCTTGGATTCTGCAACTTGGGTTGGCGTTCTGCTGTGGTGGTGATATGTGGTTTTTTTTTTTCCTGCAGAAAGTTGCGCTAGTTTTGGTTCAATACCTCCTTTGTTTGGCGGAGTTCTTCTGTGTAGGTGGAGGGGGCTTTGGTTTGTGGTTTTCTGTTTTCCATGTGAGTCTATTATCAGTTTAGTTGCATCATATATTGTCTTAAAAAGGAGATATACTTGTCTGGCCAGAAACCTAAATAAAATCCTTTTAGACTAAAATATAAATGAAAAAGTATAAAAGAAAAAAAATTAAATAATATATAATTTAATGATGTGTATTTATTAATGTGTGTCTAAATGATTTTTTTAAGAAGTCAAACAAGTCTACTAAAATTGTCCCTGGAAAGAATCGAGCATGACATCTTGAGAGGAGTATGAACATACTCCAAGGTCTTAAGCCAACACCACTCGACCAACCAAAGTGCTTAAATGTTTTTTATTTGGATTTGAGACTATATAAATACTTCTTAAAACGCTTGTATTGTGGCACGCAACATCATTAGTTTTGGCAAGTGACCATTTGAGGCACTTTTGTAGTTCTTGACCTTTGTCATCGGTGGTGTCTGGTATTTCTTATGTGTTTTTTTGGTGTCTTTGTACTGCGTATGTTCACCATCTTCGTACTTTTTGTCTCTACTTGCATGCATTGTGTCTGTATTGATTCTTCAATAAAGTTTGTCGTTTCAAATAAAAAAAATAGGAGGATCTAATTATAAAAAGTATATTAGTTCAAGAATCTAAATATAATTTTTTTAGTTAGGGATCTATTTAAATATATTCTCTCTCACATCTCTCTACAATTTCTTAACTCTCTCTCAATCTCTCTCGTTTCTCTCTTGGTTATATTTTCTCCTCTCTAGCTTATAGCAAAGTGATAAAGGAGAGAGCGAGAGAGTAGAAAGAAATATGAGAAAATATAGCGAAGAGAAAGGATAGAGAAGAGAGGGTGAGGAAAGATACATAATGAGAATTCTCTATCTCAAAAAAGAAAGTCAACCTATATGAAACAAATCTCAAAGAGGAAAAGTTTTTTTTTTTTTTTTTCAAGTCAACAGAGGAAAAGCTTAACCTCTTGCTACCATTTTGTAAATATGTCACTAGCATCCATGATTTGATGTCTACATGTATTATCGGAAGCAAAAAGTCACATGATTCTTTCGTTATCTAAGGTTTTAAATTTAGCTGAGTCAAAAAAAAATTGTGAATTTAACTTCTTTTTTTGAGTTACATGTAGGACAACACAATGTAGATTCTACTTAAGAAGTTCAAGTCCCTTACTACTTGAACAAATTCATCGTTGATTTTGAATTTAACTTTTAATTAAATTCTAGTTTATACGAGGTGGTTAATATCAATCATGAAGAATAGATAAATAGCTGATAACGTAGCACATAACAAATCATAAACTTATTACAATAGAACTTTCAGTTTTTCTCACTTTCATATGTCCTTTATTTGGAAGAGCATAAACCTTGTTCAAGTAATACTTCATACTATTAAATTACTTGATCACTTTAAATAGTCCATCCAAATTCTAGTTGTTACAAGAAAAATAGTAGAAAAAACATAAGACAGTAAAGCACATAACATACTGTCAAAAGTAAAAACATTTCAATTAATATTTCATTGTGATCTGCATCAATTATTCAGCAATGCAGATTACCTGCAATTATTCCTTCCGAAAGATAAATTCATTAATTAAAAATAGATATGGTTCATGAGCTCAGGTGCCAACCCTGCTTCCATCAATAACTTCTCTTCTTTGTTGTCTTCTTCCAAACAATTCCACCAAAAGAATATGTACCTTAAGAACTTAAATAACTATCTCAATAAGATATGAAGTGTCAAATTAACTTAAACTACAAGCTGATCTGTTTCATTTGCTCAAGCCAAGCTTCTAAAACCGAATGATCAATAAATTAAATTTGCGAATCGGAATTCAATCTACCAGAAAATGCAAACTTCTCTGTAATTGTCTCAGGTGAGGAATCCTTCAGTAGGACTTGGACTCATGATAGATCAGGCTCTTCTTTCCCAATGATTTTATGTTCAAATGAGGATGCATTGTGCATTTGGTGACTTAGTTTGTCTCCATTTACCGACCAATCAGACATCTCACTAGGAGATCCCAAATAAGACCATGGGTCCGCAGGTGATCCAACAACTGAGGAAGGGATTTTGGCACCAAGTTCCCTAGAACTAACACTCTGCAGCTGTTGCTGCTGTTTCTCGCGATGAGGAAATGCGGACATTTGAGGGCTCAGTGGGGAGATTGGTTCAAGACTTCTAGGTGACATGCTACTGCATGAAGGGACACCAAATGAAGCCTGTAACAGACGATGCTCAACATTCTTGGGAGACAGCATATTAGTATTTGAAGGCGATAACATATTTTGAAGTTGTTTAAGCTCATTCGTAGCAGCTGATTTATGTGAAAGGGAAAAAACAGAAGCCATTGCTGGGTCAGAATACCTGGGAGATGACGAAATTTCCGCAGAAAAGAGGTTTTCAAGATTTGATGGAGTTAGTGCCTTAGACTGACAAGAACTAGGGCTGGGTTGTGAGAAACAGCTCAAGTCATTCATTAGATGCTGCTGCCCATCTAAATAGCTCAGCACATTGACGTCTTCAGGTAGAATGTTGCAAGCAGAGAAAAGATCCCAACCGACTAGATTGAAAATTGCTTCCTAGAACATTTTGATGTGCCATAGCAGCACTTGAGAATGCGATTCCATTTCCAGAAGGGGGCATAGGCTGGGAAAAATTAGATGGATGCAAGGAAGAGACTAACGGGGGAACCGACCAAAAGATTCCTTGCAGCAGCCCTGTCCATCACATTAAAAGCAGAGGCAGTTGAATGTTGTGAAGGAACGCCAGATCCAGTTAACAAATGCAGCATCCTCAATTCCTTTTCACCGTGTGCGAAAAAACACACCTTTTTATTACAACTAGGCCTATCTTTACATAGTCGTGTTCGATACTGATCTGGGTGTAGCCAGCACTCGAATATTCCATGAGCATATTCACACTTATCTCCATGCCTACAAGCCCCTTTCCTGAATTCAGGGCAAGGCACACAGCTGTAATAGAACCTCCTAAGGTCTCTCCTCCGAGCATTCTCTCCGGGATGCACATATGGACACTAAGTCCAATCATGAGATTGTGTGCGGGAACAACAGAGGACCTTGAAAGAAAACATCCGAAATTCATCGCCTGCATACATGCTGTTTTTTATACTAGGAAATGATGGATCAACTGGATACGGTTTCTTCTCAGTAAATTTCGAATCCACCACAGGAGAAGGTGGTGACACTAAAGGAGAGTGTGGCAAAGACATCCCATTTTCAAGCAAACCGGAACTAGAAGAATCAACAGACGCCGAAATAGAGAAGTCACCAACAGATCTATTATCAGAGGCATTATCCAAAAGAAGTTTCTCAACAACTACTTTCAAGCCTTGCATATTAGGAGGAACAACAATGACATCAACAGGACGATTTCCATTGCTATTGACACAACTAACATTTGCACCCGCAGATATAAGAATCCTCACAGCATCAACAACATTAACAGACCCACCAGAAGCAGCACAGTGAAGGGCAGTACTTTTGTTCGCCACGCAAGCGAAATTCACATCAACCTTCGGATACGAGAGTATAACCTTCATAACATCAATACTACCATAAGTGGCAGCAACCATCAAAGGAGTTTTGTGCTCAAGAACAATCTCCGTAGAACCATTTTGTCGACTGTACCAAATCCCCACCTCATTAATTGAAGAAGCTCCTTCTTTTTCTAAAAGAAGCTTAAAACCTTCAGAGTCATTGTGAGAAGCAAGTACTACTAGTAAACTAGAAAAAGAGTCTTTAATATTAACAACTAGTGTTTCCATATCCTTGAAAGTTGAAACTTCTACAGTTAACTGGACACAAACAACCATAAAAGAATCAGCTATATTATTAGAACATCAATCAAAATAATCAAATCGGATGTGACACTGCATGTATTTATCTCCGTCACTCCTACTTTTTATCTTCTACACTTTCCACACAATTTTAAATTACGTACAAAAAATCATAGGACACACATCAATATTTTCGTGTCGAAACATAGTTTTTTTCTAAAAAAAAATTAGGAACTTCTTCATCTAAGCCTTTGAAAAATGAGATTTCACGACCAATGTGTATTCAGGGATTTTTAGAAGTTACCGCTTTTAGAGTATAATAATTAATAGGCTTAATTGCACTTTTGCCCCCTATCTTTTGCCAATTGTGCGATTTTGCACCCCATCTTTTTTTTGAGCGATTTTGCACCCTATCATTTACCCCATTTCTGATTTTATAGCCCCTCGTGTGTTTTTTTGCACCCTATCGTAGAGCGAAGTCAAGGCGAAGGCAAAAAAACACACGAGGGGGCGACAAAATCAAAAAGGGGGTAAATGATAGGGTGCAAAATCGCTCAAAAAAAGGATGGGGTGCAAAATCGCACAATTGACAAAAGATAGGGGGCAAAAGTGCAATTAAGCCATTTTCAAATATTCAAATTCTAAACTTCTAACATATTTCAAATATGCCACTAATTCTCAAATTACTAAAATACCCTTTAACTCCCAAAATTCAATAAATCACCAAAATAAACAATTAAACACACATAAACAATTAAATAGATAAATCCTAAAAATCGGGTTGTTACAACTCTACCTCCCTTAAAGAATTTTCGCCCTCGAAAATTACCTGAAGGAAACAACTCCGGATACGAATCCTTCATCTTACTCTCTAACTCCCAAGGTATGCTCTCCCCCGTAGGACCTCCCCAAATCACCTTTACTAAAACGATCTCTTTCCCATGCAACTGCCTAACCTCTCGTCCTTCAATATTCAACAGCATCGTCTCAACGTTCAAATTCTCTCTTACTTCCAAATCATCCAATTGAATCACATGTGACGGATCATACACATACTTTCGCAATTGAGACACATGAAACACATCATGGAGATTTGATAATGACGGCGGTACCCAATCCGATACGCTACCGCTCCAATTCTCTCCACAATCTGATAAGGTCCAACAAAACACGGCGTCAACTTCTTCGATTTCAAAGCTCTCCCAACACCCGTAACTGGATTTACTCTTAAAAACACATGATCTCCGGCTTGAAACTCAATATCCTTCCTCCTCTTATCATGATAACTCTTCTGCCTACTCTGAGATGCCTTCATCTTCTCCTGAATCATCTTAACCTTCTCCGTAGTCTGCTGAATTACTTTCGGTCCAATCAAAGCACTCTCGCTTGACTCAAACCAACACAACAGCGTTCTACATCTCCTACAGTACAACGCTTCAAAAGGTGCCATACCAATACTCGAATGAAAACTGTTGTTGTAGGTAAACTCAATCAACGGTAAACATTCACTCCAACTTACACCTTGCTCCAAAACACAAGCTCTCAACAAATCTTCCAAAGACTGAATAATCCTCTCCGACTGACCATCAGTTTAAGGATGATAAGCAGAACTCAATCTCAACTTAGTTCCCAAAGCTTCTTGCAAACCTCCCCAAAACTTAGACGTGAACCTCGGATCTCTATCTGACACATTGCTAGAAGGAATACCATGCAATCTGAAAATCTGCTTAATGTAGATCTCCGCCAACTTATCCAGAGACATAGTAACCTTGACATGTATAAAATGCACTGATTTCATCAACCGATCAACGATCACCCAAATCGAATAACAACTCTTTGTAGTCTTCGGCAAACCACTCACAAAATCCATAGAAATGCTATCCCACTTCCACTCCAGCACAAACAACGGTTGCATTACTCCAGACGGCTTCTGATGTTAAACCTTGGACTTCTGACAAAACAAACAAGCATAACCAAACTCAGCAATATCATTCTTCATTCATGGCCACCAAAACAACTTCTTCAGATCTTGATACATCTTCGTCGCTCCAGGATGAATACTCAAACTACTCCGATGACCTTCTTCCAAAATTTTACGCTTCAGCTCGGGTACATCCGGCACACAAACTCGACCACGAAATCTTAAAACTCCACTCTCATCCAATCCAGAGTCTACCTCCTTGCCTTGGTTAACTAACACCAAACGATCCACAAGCTGCAAATCCACTTTCTGACCCTCTTTGATCTCTTCAAGAATGTTACTCGTCAGCTTCAACATCCCTAACTTCACACCATTCAGAGTCAGCTCACTCACCAAACTCAGATCTCAGAACTACTCAATCAACTCCAACTCTTTCACCACAAGTGCCGACATGTGCAACGACTTCCTACTTAAAGCATCCGCTACTACATTCGCCTTACCGGGATAATAACTCAACTTAAAATCACATTCCTTCAAGAATTCCATCCAACGCCTCTGCCTCATATTCAACTCCTTCTGATCAAACATGTACTTCAAACTCTTATGATCACTAAACACCTCAAACTTCGAACCAAAGAGATAATGCCTCCAAATCTTAAGTGCAAACACTACTGTCGCTAATTCGAAATCGTGGGTCAGATAATTCTTCTCATGAACTTTCAACTGCCTCGATGCGTATGCCACTACTTAACCACTTTGCATAAGCACACCACTTAAACCCATCTTCGATGCGTCACAATACACAACAAAAGGATCCTTCGCACTCGGCAAAACCAAAACAGGTGCAGTCGTAAACCTCTTCTTCAACTCTTGGAAGCTCTCTTCACACTTAGAATCCCACACAAAAGCTTGTCCCTTACTGAAATTTCTGGCAGGACCTGGTTCTGAACCGTAAAACAGAGTATGCAAACAGTAGTTCAGAAGCAGAAATATAACAGACAGAAAGTAAAGGAACACAGTTGATTTGTTAACCCAGTTCGGTGCAACTTCACCTACATCTGGAGGCTACCAAGCCAGGAAGGAAATCCACTAAAATAGTATCAATTCGAAGTCCTATGACACAACCCCTATTTCACAGCCCCTTCTCACTTAATCACTACCCGTGGTATTTCTACCAAGGAACTCCTAGATATAAGAACCCCTCTTACTTCCTACTCAAGCAATCACTGCCCCAGTGATTGTAAACTCTAAACCAATCAACTATGAAGTCACACTTCAAAACATAAAAACAGTCACTCTTCCTTAAAAGCTTTGAGTGATTACAACTCAATAACAAACAACCAACTCTAACACTTTGAGTGGTGCACAGAACAAAACATAAAGCTTACAGACTCAACAACCTAAGACTCTTTCAATTCTAGCTTGTGTTGTGATCAATTTCTTCAATGACTGCGTCCTCCTTATATAATCTTCAGCAGCAACCATAATTCTGAACCAAATCTTCAAAGATATGTTACCAGAATTCTTTTAGAAGCAAATAGAAGCACTGATATTTCTGAAATATATTTTGCAAAGATTCCTTTGAAAATATATTCATAAATAAAAGAATCCAATCTTTAATAAAGATCTTCACACAAAACAATCTTCCTTCTAGAAAAAAGCTTGGATAATTCTTCAATTAAATCTTGGAAAGATACTGTGAGAGAATTAACAGCTTGAAGACACAAATTCTGAACGCAGAAACCAACTTCTGAAATGCAGCTTCTGAAGGTCAACAAAAATCAGCGTCTGAACAGTGCGTCTGAAGGTCAACGAAAGTCAGCGTCTGAACAGTGCATCTGAAGGTCAGCGACTGAACAGTGCGTCTGAAGGTCAACAAAAGTCAGCGACTGAACAGTGCGTCTGAAGACCAGTTCAGCTTCTGATGAACAGTACCAGCTTCTGAAGTTCTGTTTCCAGCTTCTGAAGACGCATTGCTTGCTCATTTTGATTTTAGCAAACATGTAGCCAATAACCAAATATCCAACACTTACGAGTCAACTGCGTTAACGACAAAGCCAACTTAGAGAAACCTTCCATAAACCTCCGATAATAACCTGCCAAACCCAATAAGCTTCTAATATCAAAAACATATTTCAGATTCTCCCACTGCAACACCGCATCAAATTTCGACGGATCAACTGTTATTCCACCCCTAGAAATAACATGACCAAGAAAACTTACTTCTCGCAGCCAGAAGTCACACTTCAACAACTTGGCATACAACTTCCTCTCTCTCAAAGTATAACACGATCCTTAAATGCTCTGTATGCTCATCTTCATACTTCCAATATACCAAGATATCATCTATAAACACCACCACAAACTGATCTAAATAAGAATGAAAAATCCTATTCATGTATTCCATGAAGACACCGGGCGCATTAGTCACACCAAATGGCATCACAGAATACTCATAGTGTCCATACCTCGTTCGAAATGCAGTCTTAGGTACTTCCTCCGACTTCACCCTTATCTGGTGATATCCGGATCTCAAATCGATCTTACTAAACACCTGAGCACCAACCAACTGATCCATCAAATCATCTATCCTTGGAAGAGAATATTTGTTCTTAATGGTCACCTTGTTCAACTGCCGATAATCCATACACAACCTCATGCTACCATCCTTCTTCTTGACTAACAACACTGGCGCTCCCCACGGCGAAACACTCGGCCTGATGAACTTCTTCCCTAACAAATCTTCCAACTATTTCATCTCTCACCTAACTCAGAAGCAAACATCTGATACGGCGGCACCGTTATATGACTAGTTCTAGGTACAACATCAATCACGAACTCTACTTCTCTCTCCGGCGGTAAGTCGATAATGTCATCTGGAAAAACATCCGCAAACTCATTCACTACCGGCAAATCACCAACTTGTACTTCACTTCCAACCTTCAACGAAGCAAACATAACAAACACTTGAGCCGCTCCGCCCAATGACGCTCCTACTTGCCTTGCAGACAAAAACTTCCCTACATCACGCTCCTCCGGCTTAGGAAAAGTCACACTCTTGGTTAAACAGTTAATGTTAACACCAAAAGTTAGCAACCAATCCATTCCAAAAATTACATCCATATGCTCCAAAGGTAAACAAACCAAATTCAGGTTAAAATCCACTTCGTAAAAATTCACAGAACAAGACCACTCTCATACTTAACGCACTAGGACCACCTAACTAGAAAGAATGAGTATCGACAGTATTCACAAACATGTCGCATACAATAGGATAATCACCAAGTGTTGGCCCAGGCTAGACCGACCAGCTCTAATACCAACTTGTAAAGCCCCAATCCTCGAGAACATAAATATAAAGATAAATCACGCATTTATCCTACATTTGAACTTTACTAATTAAACATACGTCTCATATCAAATATTTATGATAAAAACTTCATCAATTAAATCACATCGCAACGAAATAAAACATAATTAACAACAAAGCAATTGTCATGTCTCGGTCATAACATATCATCTCAACAAGGTTCGATCCAAAGATCTCATATTATAACATAAATAAACCCCTAGTCCTAATCAGAGCTCCTAAGCTAGACTCCAAAGCAGATAAACTCGAGTAGGCAAACACCATCCTCGTCATGTTCACGAAAAAGCTATTCCTCAACTTGCAAGTCTACATCCATGAGGGATTCACCCAAGGATGAGGCGACAATAAAGCCACTGGAGGGTAAGATATATGATCAACATAAGGGAATAATAAACGCATGTATGTCAGGCAAGCCATATCAACAATTATCACATATACATTTAAATAAGCAAGCATGGTTACATAACTCAACATTTATGTCATATTCATATTCAATTATAATCTCAATCACAATATCCAATCATATATCAAACACTCAAGATTCATTAAGTATCAACAATTAATTTATAATTTTAATCACAATCACAAGAACTTATCAATTAAACATTTACCACACAAAATGCACAAGTTCACGCCAAAACATTACCAAACACGACTTCTATGAATGTAATGCGCCTAACACGACTCTATATGTTTTACGGTACCGCCACCGATGAACTCCTCGAGATCTAAAACCCCGCAATGAATTCACCATACAACTGCCAATGAAATCCCCAAGATCTTAAAACCCCGCAATAAAATCACCACACACCACACCAAACTGACTTATGAATGCATGGACCCAAAAAGAGACTCGACAATGCTCACTAAATACACTCACCATTTGTTATACAATTCACTCCGTCATATAACATATCATCACCAAATCATCACTTAACGCATTATCAAATCACTAAGGCCACACATCAAGTCAAGTAATTAAACATCATCATCATTTACTCAAACATCGTCACTTAACACATAACATGTGTCATTATCACACATCATTCAATATAATCAATAACATCATCAATATCATCATAAATATCATCATCAATAGAATCACAATAGCATTATCAATATCATGTGTAAACAGCAACACATCACAACCATCACAACATCAAGTATTTACAATCTTCAACATTCTCATAATTTAAGTTTCATGATTTAATCACACAAACTACACCAAACATCATTAAAGATCGCAACTTCATAATTACCTACTCATTTATTAACTCTAAATGATTCCTTAGACTTGTTATTAATTTTAAGGATGTTTCAAGATTCGTTGAAAAAAGTATGCGAAAGTTTCACGAAAAAGGTGCCGTGACCTATGTGTAGTATTATGATCATAACTCAAGTTATACAAATCAAAATGAAGTCCAACCAACGGCAATTGAAATATAACATCCATATCTACAATTTTCATCTTTACACCAAAACTCAGTTCAAAACAGAAACTAGTGAAAAAAAGGAACAAAACAGCAAAACTGTTGCTGTCAGTCGAAAAATGTGTCATGACCTATGTATAGTATTTTGATCATAACTCAGGTTATAGTAACCTAAATGAAGTCCAACCAACGGCATTTGAAAGCTAACATTCATATCTACAACTTTCATGTTTACACCAAAATCCAGTTCAAAACAGAAACTAGTGAAAAATGGGATGTAACAGAAAAAGTTGTTGTTGTCAGTGGTTGCTACGGTTACGGGAATCACTTAAAACTCGCCCAAAAATCCCATTTTTGATCCCCATCAACCCAAAATCAATTTACAGATATTAACCATGATCAATACACTCAAATTGAACAATGCTTACACAAGAAAACATCAATTGATATGAATTTCACAAGATTTTCGGTTAATTTTCAAAGTTCGTCTCAAAAACCCATTTTTTTTCCCAAAACAACTTAAAATCTCAAACAGATTTGTACAACAACAATTCCAACTTTCTAATCACATCAACATGTTCATAAGCACATATTTAACAACATAAATCAACTTAAAATCAATTATGTCAATAATTCATTCAAATTCACCAATTTAAGCAATTTTCACATAAACAACAACAACCATAATCCCAACTTAACCCAAACAATATAACCTCATAATTTCATAACCCAAATACATAATCATACTCATAATCAATTCAATTATCATAAAAAACACCAATTATCATGTTATTCATTAATTTCACCAAATTTCACAAAGTTCATAATTAACAAAATCAAACTTGAGTTTTGACGAAATAAAAGCATGAAATCAACAACTTAACACATATTCAATTCAGTCATCAACAAAGAGCACGAAAATTAACACAATTAATCATAATTCATAAAATTAAGCTATAATCTAAAAGCTCCCAAACACGCAATTGCTTCTTAAACCCATATGTTAATCATAATCTCCCCTCTTACCTTAGTTTCCTTGCTATTCTTGCTATTCTTAGTGCAATCCTCTCCTTCCCCTTTGATTCTCTAGCTTTCCTCTTCTCCAAGCCTCTTCTCTCTATCTCTCTCTTTTGCCTCTCAAAAGTTTTGTGAATAATGAATAATCTAATTCACTCACCACTAACTAATGTATTTATAATAGGTTTCTAGGGTTTGTTACAATTTTGTTACGATTTCAAATATATCTTTTAAAACAAAGTTTGTTCCCTTTTAAAATAAAATAAGTTTTGTTACGATTAACTCACAATATTTTTCTCTACACTTTTACTTCACTTAAACCCCCTATTACCTATACACCACTATTTTCAAATATTCAAATTCTAAACTTCTAACATATTTCAAATATGCCACTAACTCTCAAATTACTAAAATACCCTTTCACTCCCAAAATTCAATAAATCACCAAAATAAACAATTAAACACACATAAACAATTAAATAGATAAATCCTAAAAATCGGGTTGTTATAGACTACTTCCGGGTTGTGGAAGGAACCAGGATAATTGCTTTGTGTCTTTCTTTTCTCTCTCTCTCTCTCTCTCTCTCTCTCTCTCTCTCGAATATTTTTATATTCGCTGCACTTGACTCTGTAAATTGCTTCAAATTCTAATCCATCAGAAGCTGAACTTTGAAATTTGTTAAAAAGAAGAAAAAACCAACACAATTCAACCCCCTTCTTGTGTTTTTCTAACCTTCATTATTAACGACGAATTAGTGTAATTTGGAATGATTATGTATGATTATGTTGTTGAAATGATGAAATTTGGATCAATTATGAGTGTGTATTGATTACAAGTCATTAATGGTTTGGTTGCTTGCATTCAATGCTGTTCTGCATCAATACCAGAAGTCAGCGTGACTTAACTCACGTATACTAGTACAGAACGTGAGTTAACTCACGTTGGGACAGCATGACTTAACTCACGTTGGTATAAGGTGAATGTGACTTAAGTTTCATTGGGGGTATTTTCGTCAAATTGTATGGGAGTAAGCAATTTTGTATGGAAAAAGAACAATTCTCCTTAAATTATCCCTCATAAAAGGGGAAATGCCCACTTTTTTCCCTAACCAAGAACTACTTCTATGATTTTGTTAAAAAAAAAAACTACTTACATGACGCAACCTTAACATCTTCCACCACAATCAAACAAGATAAAATGAGTACGTCAAGAGAGAGATTAAGAGAGCGATAGAGATTTAGGAGAGGGAATGAGAGAGAGAGAGATTAAGAGAGCGATAGAGATTTAGGAGAGGGAATGAGAGAAAAGTGAAGAAGATCCAATTTGACCTTTAATAAAGCAAATAACTAAGAATAAGTGGAGCCACACTAGATGAAACCCCATCACCTAATATGTATTCAAATAACAATTTAAAACATTTTACTCCCACTTAATTTCAGCCAAATTAAAAAATATAATAATTTTTTCATTAAAAAGGGTAAATATCAGTTAATTTATAAAATTATCCTTCATTAATGATATAAAAAAGATAAATTAAAAGAATTGGAAACAAAGAGAGTAATAACATGTAAATACCCAATATTATGTTGGTTTTAAAATGGATTTTTGGTTTTGTTGTATTTTCCAATGTTGCAATTTTTTTTTTGTATATTTGAAATATTGAATTCAAATAACAAATAATCAAAGCTGAAGGTAAATATTTTTTTTTGTATATTTGAAATATTGAATTGAAATATTTTTTTTGTAGCAAAAATAATGATGTAAATAATTTTGAGAAAATGAAATGTAGCTGAAGGTTAACATGTAAAATATGGCAAAGTATAATGATAAGCAGACACTTTGTAGTTTTTTTGCTCTTTTTTTAACCATTGTTGCACTTTTTTGCCTCTTTTTTTCACCATTGTTGGTCCTTGGTTACTTTTGGTTGTTTTTTTTTATTTTTTTATTTTTTTTATCCTTACTTTCTCCATTCTAATATTCTATTATGGTTTGTATATCTGTCATTGTACTTTTATCAAACAACAATATTACAATGGGGCTACAACAGTTCCCAAAAGCTTCTTTAATGAACCATCCTGTTGTTCTCTTTTTGGTTTTTTCACTCATCTGGGCATATTTTTTTGGGTTAAATATGTTTTTGGTCCCTATAAAATTGGGACCTTCAAAGTTTAGTCCTTACTTAATTTTAATAGTTTTTTAATCCCTGGAAAAAATTTATGCACTCAATTTTAGTCCCTACTAAATCCAAATTTGTTTAATTATGTTTAAACTCTTATGTTTTTGAACAATTTTTTGTAAACGTGTTAAGAACATTACTAAAAACTCCTCCGTAAAAAATTATCTCAAAATTTGATTTCTACGTCCATATTTTTGTTAATTTTATCTTGAACTTTTTTCGTTTAAAAAAATTCATATTAAATTCATTTCATGTTAAAAAATTCTAAATTTTAATAAATGAACCTTTCATAGTGTTCTAAACTTGTCTCATAAAAATCGTTAAAAAATTTTAAGAGTTTGAGGATAATTATACAAAATTTGTTTTAGTAGGGACTATAATTATAACTAAATTTATTTTGTAGGTACTAAAAAAGCTATTAAAATTAAGTAAGGACTAAACTTAAAGCTTCTGGATTTTATAGGGACCAAAAACATATTTAACCCTATTTTTTTTTCAGGTTTTCATAATGTTAATTTTTTGTTTTCTTTTTTCTTTAGGCCTTTTTTCCCCTATGTTTCTAAATATTAACCGACGTGTTCATAGGTATTCCCTTTGGTCTCAATTATAAGCAAGATTTTATTTTTTAGATTTATTCAATATATTATGTATATAGTTTATAATATAAATCACATACATCATTAATTGAATGAACTTAAAAATAAAAAATTGTTTATAATTGAGACCAAAGAGAATAGTATACTTTCCGATAGAAAAAATGTATTTTTGTCCGAAAACATACTTCAGACGACATAAAACCTTTTTTTTTTTTCCTAAAATATCTCGAAGTGATTTGGACCTTTTTTTAGTTTAGTTCTTCAATTTATTTTGTAGAAATCTGCTCTTCTCCCAAACAGTTTTGCTCATTCCCACCTCAAACTTCCTAAAATAACTCCAACGTGAGTTAACTTGCGTTGGTGGTCAACGTGAGTTTATTTCTATTGGTTTTAGGTAAGCTAACAAACCATCAATTCTTCATAAAAATGCTATTTTTTTAAGCCCCTAAATGTACAATATGTTATGTTCATTTTTTAAAAGCATGTCTTAGAAAGATCATTTCATTCATGATCCAAAATAAATCATAACTAAAAATACAAAAGTACGCGAAATCAATTCCAAAATAATAGAATACGGCAAATTTATTTAGTTTTAATTTCATCCCCGTTCAAATCGAGCAATAAACGAAGCGTTACATTACATTACATTCTCCCTAAATATGTGGTATCATCATGATGTTGGATTTAAATTAAATTCTTGAAAGTTTGCCGAAAATGTTGGAACAAAATGTACGAACAACTCTCTTTTGGGTTTTGATGATTACAAAGTGTTAAAAAGAAAATTGGAATTGCTAATGCTTGATTCTAAGTGTGCAGAACCATGTACTTAAAGATTGGTATCTAACATTGGTTATGAAATGTTGGATATTTGGTTGTTGGCTTCATGTTTGCTAAAATCAAATAGACAAGCAATTTGTGCTTCAGAAGCTGAAATCTCAAGGAGTATGTCTTCAGAAGCTAAAATGTGTCTTCAGAAGCTGGAAGCAGAACTTCAGAAGCTGGTACTGTTCATCAGAAGCTGAACTGGTCATCAGACGCACTGTTCAGAAGCTGACCTTCAGACGCACTGTTCAGACGCTGACTTTCGTTGACCTTCAGACGCACTGTTCAGACGCTGACTTTTGTTGACCTTCAGAAGCTGCATTTCAGAAGCTTGTTTTTCTGCGTTCATTCTTGTGGCTTGGTTCGAAGATTTAATTGGAGATTTATTCAAGCTGTGTTTCTAGAAGAAAGAAGAATTGCACAAGATATGTTCTGAAGATTTGATTCAATTATTTGTGAATATATTTTCAAGGAAATCTTTGGAAAATATATTTATGAATAATATGTGAGCTTCTATTTGCTTCTAAAGAATTCTGGGATTATATCTTTGGAGATTTGGTTCAGAACTATGGTTGCTGTTGAAGCTATATAAGGAGGACGCTGCTATTGAAGACTGGACTGAAAAACAGAAATCAAGAATTAAAAAGAGTCTTAGTGTTTTTTGATTCTGTGAGTTGTTGCTCTGTTTTTGTGCACCACTCATCTGTTAGAGTTGGTTTAGTTTGTTTTGAGTTGTAATTCAGTTAAAGCTTTTAAGCACAAGTAACTTTGTTGTTTTGAAGAGTGTCTTCGTATTTGATTTGTTTGAGAGTATGATAATCACTGGGCTGTGATTACTTGATTAGGAAGTAAGTGGGATCTTTTATCTAGGAGTTCCTAGGTAGAAGTCTATACGGGTAGTGATTAAGTGATAAGGCTGGGAACAGGGGCTGTGTCTTGAGTCTTTGAATTGATACTACTTAATGGATTTCCTTCCTGGCTTGGTAGCCTCCAGATGTAGGTGAAGTTTGCACCGAACTGGGTTAACAAATCATCTGTGTTATTTTACTTTCTGTCCTTTATATTTCTGCTTCTGAACTGCTATTTTCATACTCTGTTTTACGGTTCAGAACTAGTACCTGCTAGAATTTCAATTGGCATCAGAGCAGGCACCCTGCCTGTATTTGGGTGAGCTCCAGGGAAGATATTTTCTGGCTTAATGGAGAAAGAAGGAGGATTTATTAACAGGCCACCTCTGTTGGATGGTTCCAACTATGATTATTGGAAATCACGCATGAGTGCTTTCCTTAAATCAATAGATAGCAAAACCTGGAAAGCAGTTCTGAAGGGTTGGGAACATCCTGTTGTGCTAGACAAAGAGGGTAAGAAGACAGCTGAATTAAAACCAGAAGAAGTGTGGACCAAGGAAGAAGATGAATTATCTCTTGCAAACTCCAAAGCCTTGAATGCTATATTCAATGGAGTGGACAAGAATATGTTCAGAATGATCAAGCAGTGCACTGTGGCTAAGGATGCCTGGGAAATTCTCAAGACTACTCATGAAGGCACTTCCAAGGTAAAATTGTCCAGACTTCAACTTCTCACCACTAAGTTTGAAAATCTTAGAATGTTGGAAGATGAGAACATACAAGACTTTTACATGAATGTTCTGGACATGGCTAACTCTTTTGAATCACTTGGAGAAAAAGTATCTGATGAGAAGCTTGTAAGGAAAATTCTCAGATCCCTACCTAAGAGGTTTGATATGAAGGTGACTGCAATTGAAGAAGCACAAGACATCTCCAACATGAAGGTTGAAGAATTGATAGGCTCCCTTCAGAATTTTGAAATAGCCAGAATTGATAAGAAGGGGAAAGGTGTTGCTTTTGTAGCAAATGATGAAAGCTTATCAGAAGATCTTGTGATGCTGACTAAACAGTTTAAGAAGATTCTGAACAAAGACAAGAACTGATCAATCCAAAGGTGTTCAGTGTCATGAGTGTGAAGGATATGGCCACATCAGGACATAATGTGCCACATATCTCAAGAATAAGAAGAAAAGTTTGGCAACTACTTGGTCTGATGATGACTCAGAAGGAGAAGTGGGGAATGAATCAGCCAAGCATGATCTTGCTTTAACTGGTAAATACATGATTGATAATGAATATATGGTTTCAGAAGCATCATCAGAGTCTGAAGAATCATCTGATGCTGAATCCAGTGATGAAGAACTGTCTTATGCAAAACCTGCTGATTTTTGCAAGAAATTGCATGTTAAATTTAAAGAAGTTTGCAAGCTGCTGGAAGAACAGAAGAGAACTATCAGTCAACTTCAGTTTGAAAGAAGTGAACACTTAGAGAAAATCTCTGATTTCAAAGATGAGGTAACCCATTTGAACTCTCAACTTGATCATATGAAGAAGCAAGTCAGAATGTTAAACACTGGTACTGATGTGCTGGAAAAGATTTTGGAGAGTCAGAACCAAGGGAAACCAAATGGTATAGGCTTTGATGATAGGACCCTGAATAAACAGCAAAATCCAGTTAAAAAATTCATTCCAGCTGTGACAACATGTGATTCTATGATGTATAAACCTAAGTTGGAACACCAGAACCAACCTCAGGGATTTAAGAACAAGAGGGCATCTCATCCTTGGGTATGTCATCACTGTGGTAAAAAGGGACACATTAAGCCATTTTGTTACAAGCTGCATGGGTACCCCAAGAATTTTCAACAAAGGAAAGTGGAACCAGCTGTGAACAAAAGCAAGGTCAAGAAGGAATGGAGACCAAAATGTGCAAGTGTTGCTCAGAGTCTGAACAAAAGGAAAGGCTGTTGCTGCTGACAGCAGGCCCACTCCTGTTGCAAAGAAGAGTTCTGTTGCTGGACCATCTAAAGTCTGGAGGAAGGTAGTGATTCCTGTCCCAAAGAAGAAGGCACTAATAAGAAAGGATGTGGATTCTAGTGAATCTGAGTATAATGTTGAGCAAGACATCATGAAGAGAATTGCTGATCTTGAGAAGCAGATTGCTGGGAAAAAGATTCTGAATGTGCCTGAAGCACACATCAACTGAGCAGCATCTGATGTTGTGTCTAATGAAGACTAAGCAACTTCTGATGCTGAGTCTGAAGACTGTCAAGTTTGTGACTGATGTCTTGGATTTCATTTTGTGTTTCTGGTCTGCAAGTGTGTTGTACTCTGCAGTTTTGTTTTGTTCTTCTGTGTGTGGATGCTATGTGGTTCGGATCCTAATGTTGGTGCTGTGATGGGTTCTGTGATGATGGTTGTGATGCTGATTCTGATGTAGTGTCTGTATGTGGTTCTTTGTGTGCTGTTCTATGTTGTGCTAGTTATAAACTCTGAAAAGATTTCAGTGATGTGCTTATGCTCTGTTTCTTGTGTTTCTCTGCTCCTGGTGATTGCTGGTTGTTTTGTCAACGTTGTTTGGCTAAAAAAGGGGAGAAATAAGTATGTGTCTGTTTCTGAAGCTGTTCAACAGTTCAGGGGGAGTTGGAGTTTCTGATTGATCTGTTTCAGGGGGAGTTCCTGAATATGTGTTTCAGGGGGAGTTCCTGAGTTGTGTGTTCCTGAGTATCTGTTCAGAGGTAGTTCAGGGGGAGTATGTGTGTTTCCTGTCAGAAACTGATCTGTTCAGGGGGAGTATGTATTTGTAATGTAGTATGTTATCCGCTGCTCACTCTGTTGCTACATTTGTGTTTTGTTCTTCATGGTTGCGTTTTTTGCTGCTATGCTCAAATTGATTTTAGCCAAAAATTTGCCAAAGGGGGAGATTGTTGGATATTTGGTTGTTGGCTTCATGTTTGCTAAAATCAAATAGACAAGCAATTTGTGCTTCAGAAGCTGAAATCTCAAGGAGTATGTCTTCAGAAGCTAAAATGTGTCTTCAGAAGCTGGAAGCAGAACTTCAGAAGCTGGTACTGTTCATCAGAAGCTGAACTGGTCATCAGACACACTGTTCAGAAGCTGACCTTCAGACGCACTATTCAGACGCTGACTTTCGTTGACCTTCAGACACACTGTTCATACGCTGACTTTTGTTGAGCTTCAGAAGCTGCATTTCAGAAGCTTGTTTTTCTTCGTTCATTCTTGTGGCTTGGTTCGAAGATTTAATTGGAGATTTATTCAAGCTGTGTTTCTAGAAGAAAGAAGAATTGCGCAAGATATGTTCTGAAGATTTGATTCAATTATTTGTGAATATATTTTCAAGGAAATCTTTGGAAAATATATTTATGAATAATATGTGAGCTTCTATTTGCTTCTAAAGAATTCTGGGATTATTTCTTTGGAGATTTGGTTCAGAATTATGGTTGATGTTGAAGCTATATAAGGAGGACGCTGCTATTGAAGACTGGACTGAAAAACAGAAATCAAGAATTAAAAAGAGTCTTAGTGTTTTTTGATTCTGTGAGTTGTTGCTCTGTTTTTGTGCACCACTCATCTGTTAGAGTTGGTTTAGTTTGTTTTGAGTTGTAATTCACTTAAAGCTTTTAAGCACAAGTGACTTTGTTGTTTTGAAGAGTGTCTTCGTATTTGATTTGTTTGAGAGTCTGATAATCACTGGGCTGTGATTACTTGATTAGGAAGTAAGCGAGATCTTATATCTAGGAGTTCCTAGGTAGAAGTCTATACGGGTAGTGATTAAGTGATAAGGCTGGGAACAGGGGCCGTGTCTTGAGTCTTTCAATTGATACGACTTAGTGGATTTCCTTCCTGGCTTGGTAGCCTCCAGCTGTAGGTGAAGTTTGCACCGAACTGGGTTAACAAATCATTTGTGTTATTTTACTTTCTGTCCTTTATATTTCTGCTTTTGAACTGCTATTTTCATACTCTGTTTTACGGTTCAGAACCAGCACCTGCCAGAATTTCATGAAAGAACAAGCTAAGAGCAAGAAGGAAAATATAGAAGCTTGTGTTGCAAGGCTGAAGAAAATCAGCATCTGAAGAAGAGCTTCTGAAGGGAGCGTCTGAAGGATTCGTCTGAACAGTTCGTCTGAAGGGTGCATCTGAAGACCAGCTTCTGAAGGGTGCGTTTGATGAACAGTGCGTCTGATGGATGCGTCTGAAGACCAACTTCTGAAGGTAGCGTCTGATGAACAGTGCGTCTGAAGTCTGCTTCTGAAGAAGTGCGTCTGATGAACAATTTCTGATGCCAGCTTCTGAAGAACTGCGTCTGAAGGCAGCTTCTGATGAACAGTGCCTGAAGCCAGCTTCTGAAGTCTGAGATTCAGCAGTCAACATTTGCAACTGTCAACAGTGAAGTACTGTACAAGTCAGAACAGCTCTTTGCAATGTTGTCTCCCTGGGCAAAACATTCAACCTGGTTTTAAGGAAACAATTCAAATTGTGTTGCTCTGTTTTGCGCACCATAACAGGAAGGCTGTATTGCTGGCTGAAGCTTCAATTGCAACGACTCTTTTGATGACATGGCATCTTCTCAATAGCTCTTTAATTCTCTATAAAGGATTGAAGATTTAAAGAAGAAGACTAAGGACTCTGTACAAATATATAAGACTGAAAAACCAGAAACTGCCATACTCTGTTTTTCATCCAACAGTCATCAAATAACTTAGGAATTCTTACAAACCTTTTTATCTTAGAATTCCTTAAGTGTAGAGTCTCAACCTGAGTTGTATTTTGTGAACACCACTGATTGTATATCAAGTGTTCAACTCAAACCTATTTCTGTTGTAAATCTGTTTGAACCAAAGTCTCTAGCCTGCGTGCTTGAGCAACCAGAAGTCTCATAACTTTGTGTATTGAGCATAGAAAGTCTTAGACTGTGTGTCTAAGCAGGGAAGTCTCTTACTAGGTGTTTGAGCAAGGAAGTCTCATCCTTTGTGGTTGAGCAAGGAAGTCTCTTACTCTGTGTTTGAGCAAGGAAGTCTTGGACTGTGTGTCTGAGCAAGGAAGTCTCTATGCTTTGTGCTTGAGCAATTGTGATCGTTTGATTATAGTGGAAAATCTCTTGTTAGTAACAAGGGGACTGGACTACTTCCAGATTGTGGAAGGAACCAGGATAAACCATTGTGTCTCTCTTTCTCTCTCTCTCTCTCTCTCTCTCTCTCTCTCATTTACCTTTTATATCCGCTGCTAAATAACTCTGAAGAAGTTTCATAATCTAATAAACATCTGATTCTGAACTTAACCAAAGTTTTTGAGATAGAAAAAGGCCCACACAATTCAACCTCCCCTTCTTGTGTGTTTTTCTCACCTTCAGTTGGTATCAGAGCCTGGTTCTGATATTCAATCACTTAACTGAGTCAGTTTAAGATCCTGAGAAAAACATGTCATCTAGTGGTTCCCCTCCACCTACTCCTGGAGATCACTCTGCTGTTTCACATGACTATGGTACAAATGAAAAACAATCTCGTTCACACAATAAACCTCCAATGTTTACTGGTGATCCAGGTGGAAAAGCAAAATGTACAGCCACATCATTGGAATTGATGATTCCTTATGGGATATCATAGAAGATGGAATTTCTATTCCAGTTGATGAAGAGGGAGTAGCTGTTAACAGAAGAGGCCTGAGTGATGCTGAGAGGAAGATCTACAGAAAACATCACAATGTAAGAGGTATCATTGTGGACTCTTTACCCCACAATGAATACCTTAAGCTAAGTGATAAATCTACAGCTAAAGCCATCTTCAAATCCCTTTGCTCTAACTATGAAGGAAACAAGAAGGTTAGAGAAGCTAAGGCAAATCTTCTTGTTCAGCAGTATGAGCTGTTCAGAATGAAGGAGGATGAAAATATTGAGACCATGTTCTCAAGATTTCAGACTCTGGTTTCTGGACTTCAGATTCTGAAGAAAAGCTATACTACTGCTGATCATGTGAACAAGATTCTTCGGAGTCTACCTGCTAGATGGAGACCTAAAGTGATTGCTATTGAGGAAGCTAAAGATCTAAATACTCTAAGTATTTAAGATCTTATAAGTTCTCTCAAAGTGCATGAACTGGGACTCAATGAGGATGAACCTGCTAAGAAAGTTAGGTCCATAACATTGAAGTCCAAAGGAAAGTCTGCAAAGGCTCTGAAAGTTTATGAGTCTGAAGAAGAACTTTCAGATGAAGGTTCTGAAGAAGACTCAGAAACTGAAGAGATAGCAATGCTTTCCAAAAGACTTTAGTACTTGGCTAATCGAAGCAAGAAGTTCTCCAACAAAAGCAGTGGCTTCAAAGGATCAGGTTCCAGAATGGAAGGTCAGAAGGGCTGCTACAATTGCAAGAAAGTGGGTCACTTCATTGTTGACTGTCCAGAACTTCAAAAGGACAAATCAAAGGAGAAGTCAAAGAGCACTAACTCCTAGTCAAGCAAATTCATAAACAAGATCAGGAAAAGCCTGATGGAAACTTGGAATGATCTTGACAAAGAATCAGACTCTGACAATGAAGATGAAGAAGAAGCCAATTTGGCTTTGGTTGCAACTGTATCTTTTGATACAGAGTCAGATTCGGACTCAGATGATGAAGATGAGGTATACTCTAAACTCACTAGATCTGAACTTATTGAAACTGTCAAAGATCTTATCAGTCATTATCTAAACAAGTCAAAACAATTTAAAACTTTGAAAAAGGAACTTGAACTGCTTGAAAGAAAACAAGAAGAAGCTCAAAGTCACATCTCTGAATTAGAAGATGAGAACAATGCACTTCTTGTAAAAATGACTGATAAGAAAGTTGATAAGCCTTTAAGTGAAGAAGAAATTGCTCTTCAAGATTTTATTTTGACTGGAATAAACAGAAGCAAAGTTGCTTCTATGATTTATAATATCAACAGAAACAAAGGAGAAGTAATTGGTTTCAAAAATGATTCATTTAATTTTTCAAATGTAACAAACCTTCCATCTTGTTCTGAAGATAGTATAAAAGGCACTAAGGTATGTTTTGTACCTGCATCTGACAATTATGAGAAACAGAATTTAACAGAAACTGAGACTGCTAAGTCTGAACTTCTGAACTGCTCAGAATCTAAAACTTCTGAACCTAAGGGAAAGATGAAGGCAGAATTTAAAACTTTGCCAAAGTCTAAACCAAAAGGTTCTAAGTCTAAGACTATGAGGAAAACAGACTTTAAATCTGAAAAGGTTCAAAGTCTGAAGAGTTCAGAACCTAAGACAAGCAAGTCTCAAACTCTGAAAAATTCAAACTCTAATTTCAAAAAGGCTGTGTTTATGAAATCTTCAAAAGATACTAAACCAGTTTATACAAAACCATTTAAATCTCAGAATGTCAGACAAATGATACAAAAGAAAGCCAATCTGTCATCTGATTCTGGTTGTATTAAGAAAGGTCAGAAAGTATGCCTTGTGTCAAGAGCTTGCAAAACTGAAGTTCTTAACAAATCAAAACCTTCTACTTCTGAATCCAAGATTCTAATTAAATCAGAATCAAAGACTCTTAAGTCCAAAGTTCTGAAGAAAACAGAACCAAATTCTTCAAAGGTTTAGACTCTAAAAAGCTCAGAACCAAAGACCTTCAAGTATCAGGTTCTGAAGAAATCTGAGTCAAGACCTTCAAAGCTCAGGTTCTGAAGAACTCAGTGTCTGATACTAAGACTTATTCAAGATTAAAGGATGTTGGAACAAAATGTATGAACAACTCTCTTTGAATAGAGGGAGATTGTTGGAACAATATGTATGAACAACTCTCTTTAAGGTTTTGATGATAGCAAAGTGTTAAAAAGAAAATTGGTATTGCTAATGCTTTATTCCAAGTGTGCAGGACCATGTTCTTAATGTTGATTAATTAATATTGGAAGAACAAGCTAAGAGCAAGAAGGAAAACATAGAAGCTTTGTGGCAAGTCTGAAGCAAAACTGGGTCTGAAGCAGCTTCTGAAGACTAGGTCTGAAGACTGAGTCTGAAGGGTGCTTCTGAAGGCAGAGTCTGAAGACTGAGTCTGAAGGCAGCGTCTGAAGGCTGAGTCTGAGGGTCAACGAAAGTCAACGTCTGAAGGCAGAGTCTGAAGGTCAACAAAAGTCAATGTCTGAAGGGAGCGTCTGATGAACAGTGCTTCTGAAGTCTGAGTCTGAAGACCAGCATCTGATGAACAGTGCTTCTGAAGTCTGAGTCTGAAGACCAGCTTCTGATGAACAGTTCCTGAGAAGCTTCTGAAGTCTGACGTGGAAGGAAAAACAACTGTTACTGCGCGCATTTAATGCCTGCAATGTCAGAACAACTCCAATGGAACAGTTGTCTCCCTGACCTGAACATTCCCCAGCTTTTAAGGAAAGCAAATTCAAATATGGCTGCGTTGCTCTGCTTTCTGCTGAGTTTAGCTCACAATTTCAGCCTGGCCTAGCTCGAGATTTGCAACGACTCTTTGCTTAATTTCTGGCAATCTTCAACAGCTCTAATTTCCTCTATATAAGGATGAAGAATTGAAGAAGAAAACTGCTAAGACTCTTGAAACCAACTGACTGAAAGTGTGCTCTGTTTTGCTGTCCAAAATTCGTAGTTCACTAAAACTACGAGCAGAGAAGTGTGCTCTGAGCAGAGAAGTCTCATTACTTTGTGTTCTAAGCATTGGAAGTCTCTTGACTTAGAGTCTTGAGCATTAGAAGTCTCTTACTAGGTGTTTGAGCATTGAAGTCTCATTACTTTGTGTTCTGAGCAATTGTAATCAGTTTGATTATAGTTAAATCTCCTGTAAGTGACAGGGGGACTAGACTACTTCCAACTTGTGAAAGGAACTAGTATAAAAACATTGTGTGTCTCTCTTTCCTTCTCTCTTTATTTTTATATCCGCTGCATAATCACTCTGAAAAAGGTTCAGAATCTGATTCTGAACTTATCATAAATTTTGAGAAAGGAAAGTTTTTAAGCCTACACAATTCAACCCCCCCTTCTTGTGTGTTTTGTTCACCTTCAAAGGATTCATATCCAAGGTTGTTGGAACAAAATGTATGAACAACTCTCTTTTGGATAGGGGGAGATTGTTGGAACAAAATGTATCAACAACTCTCTTTTAGGTTTTGATGATAACAAAGTGTTAAAAAGAAAACTGGTATTGCTAATGCTTTGTTCTAAGTGTGCAGAACCATGTTCTTAATGTTTGGTAATTGTCGCGTCGATTTTCGGATGTCAAGCTATTGACTAGCATTGAATCACTAATTCTAAATTACGACTGAACTTTTAATTTTTCGGGGAAAAAGGAAAAAAGTTCTAAATTACCTTGAAAAGAGATTTTAGGTTCGAAAGTCGATTATGCGAGGGGAAGGTATTAGCACCCCTCACATCCGTTGTACTCAACGGGAACCTCTTAGTTGGCTTAGGCTTAAAATGTTTTTGACGTTTTGCTTGCATGCTTAATCATATATATATATATGTAAAGAAAAAAAGAAAATATAATGTGAGGTGAAGAAAGAGATAAAAACAAACGAAAGAGAAAAAAGAGAAAAAAGATTTTTTATTAACGGGCTTGACAAGACGTCGATCTTGCTCCTACGTATCTCCCGGTAGTCGGAGAATTCAAAGCTTACGTAGTTCTTGAAAAAGAATCGTTCGAAAACGCACAAAGGCGTAAAAAGCTTAAAAAGGTGAAAGACAGACGCTAAGGCGATAAACTCGCGCAAGGCGTAAATATTTAAGGAAAAAGACAGACGCACAGGGGGGTAAAATGTTTGAAAATAAAGACAAACGCACGGGGGCGTACAATGCTTTAAAATAAACGCACGGAGGCGTTAAATTCGCGCAAGGCGTAAATGTTTTAAAATTAACGCGCAAAGGCGCGAAAGGTTTGGATTGACCACAAGGGCCAAAATGACAAACGCGCGGAGGCGTACAATGTTTGAATTGACCACGGGGGCCAAGAAAAGTTTAAAATGGTCACGGGGGACCAAGAAAAGTTGGATTGGTCGCGAGGGACCAAGAAAGGTTCAAATTGGTCGCGAGGGACCAAGAAAGGTTCAATTTGGTCGCGAGGGACCAAGAAAGGTTCAAATTGGTCGCGAGGGACCAAGAAATGTTCAAATTGGTCGCGAGGGACCAAGAAAGGTTAAAGTGCGTTGGACGCGTTGAAAATAGAATGACGATTGTCCGAGCAACGAGACATACGTCAAGCATTCGTACAACCGGGGAAAGGAGAGACATACGTCAAACCACCCTTTTTCATTCAAGTTTCGCTTGAATTTTAAGGAAAAAAGTAAACTAAGAAAAAACGCTCGTTTTTTAGAACTTAAATAAAATAAAAGAAAAAGAAATTGTTCAAATTAGTTGTTGCAACCAAAATGAACAAGCTTGTTGTTTAATGAAACAAGAAAAAAAAATGTTTTTTGTTTGGTTGGTTTGGAAGGACAAGGTCCTTTGCCTACATACCCAAATGGGATCAAAACCGATGTAGTTCGGGCTCAAAAAACGAGTGATTTGTTATGTTGATTTTAAAGTTTGAAAATGTTTGTGAAAGATAAAATGAGCCAAAGTGGCGAGTGAATGAAGTTCGATTGATTTTAATTGCAAAAATAAAGTCTAATATGATTAAGATTGATTGAAGTTTAATTAAAAGAAAGTTGCTTGGTTTGAAATCCAAGGCTTTGTTAATGAAGAATATTTTTTGATGAAGTTTTTGAATATTTGAAATGTTTTTGATTTTTTATGATTTTACTTGGAGTTTAGAAAGAAAATAAATGCGATAAAATAAGCTAAACGCGAGGAATTAATAAAAAACGATCGTTGGATCAAAATAAAAATATTTTTTAGGATTATGGATTAAACTAAAAAAAATAAAAAAATAATGCAATGCATATTTAAACATTTTGTTCCTAATGTATACGCTAATGCCATAAAAAATGCAAAATAAAATGAATGTGTAATATGATAGGTAATATGATAGGTAAATGCATGTGTAATATGATAAATAAAAAATTAAAATGCATGTGTAATATGATAAATAAAAACAAAAAAATAAAATGCATGTGTAATATGATAGGTAAATAAATGAGATGTTAAAAATAAAGGAACAAATAAAAAGGAAATAATAATAAAAAGGAAAATAAATTGCAAAGAAAATAAATAAAAGAAATAAAATAAGGAGGTGTAAAAATAAACCTGGGGGGTGCTGGTAGTGAAAAACTGATCAGATTGAAAGAAAAGGCCCAAAATGCATTGGGTTTTCGTAAATTATTCTGGGCCGTCTGATTAATCAGACGGCCCTGATCTGATCATGAGGTGGAAAAGGCCTAAGCCGTACGATCAAAATCAAGTGGTCTGAGAGGGCGTGGGTGTACGCTAACGCGTACACCCTGCCACACTGAAACAGGGAGGGGTATTTAAACCCCCTCCTTCACAATTTTCATCATTTCTCACAAATCACTCTCTCTCTTCCTCTTCTTCTCCCAGCCTGGCCGAACCACTCTCCCCCCTCTCTCTAACTCTGTTCGCCGGAAAGGTATTCCGGCGTGGTGGCCGCCGGCCCACGCGGCGGCGCCACCGCGCCGGAAAATAAAAACTTCCCCTTTTCAAAAACAAAACAACTTTTCTTATATCCTTTTCCTCCCTTATCTCAAATCCGAAATTATTTTCCCCAAGATCCTTACCAAAATTCCTAGATCTAGGTTTTTTTAAAAACACACAAAAATTTCACCTTTTCTTCTTGTTTGAGTTCGGTTCTTGCTGGCTTCGTGTGTCTTATGTGCGTGTGTGTGTTGTGTTGTTCTTGATGTGTGGGTCGTGTTAGGCAGCTGGGTGTGTGCGTGATTTGCTTCGTGGTGGTGGTGCGTGAGTTTTAGGTGGTGTGTGTGATGGCTTGCGTGTTTTGCGGTTTGTATGTTTTTGTGCTTGGGTGGTTACTGCTGAGTTGTTGTGTTACTGTGTTTGTGAAGGGTTTGTGTTGAGGTGGGGAGAAAAAACGTGTTTGTGGTATTGTGTTGGAAGTTTGTTTTGTTGTAAAAATCTGCCTTGTTTAAAAAAAAATTCTTCCTCTTAAAATTTTTCTCCTTTTTTTTCTTGTGATTCTGTCCTGTTAAATAGAGAAAAATTGAGCTGCTTGAGCAGCTTATTGACTCATGAAGATAAGCTGAAATCTGTATGCAGATCTTGGATAGGATTTGGAAGATTTGGATGAAAAGGAAATGATGAAAAATGATGATGAAAAAACTGGATTGGGGCGCTGCAGTGTGCTTGCCTGGCCTGACTGTTTGACTGTTGACTTTTGGACAAAAATAAAAATAAAAAATAAAAAATAAAAATAATAATAATAATAGTAATAAATAATAATAATGATAAATAGTAAAAAAGGAAATAAATAAAATGGTAATAATAGTAAAATTAATGATAATAAAAACTGAAATTAATATTAAAAGTAAAAAGTAATAAAATAAAATAAATAAACGAGACAAAAAAAACATGAGGTATTTTAAAATACCTCCCTGCCGAAATTTCGTCTGAAACGACGAAAATTCTCGGCCTTTTAAAAAAATGCGTAAAACGAGACAATAAGAAAAACGAGACGAAAATGGGTCAAAAAATGGGGTATGACAGATGCCCCTATTTAAGTTTCTTCGCTACGGAGATTAAAAGGTGAAATTTTGATTCGACGGGTCGAAGAAACTTAAATACAGAGTACACCATTTTTTGACCAATTTTGACAGTAAAATGTCATGGATGCAATGTTATGAATGCAATGTTATGAATGCATGTGATGCAAGTATAAATGCAAGACGGCAAAGATGACCTGATTGGGGGACAAATAGAGACAAAAGGGGTACCCGGGTTCGTTAAAGAAACGGGATCCAACTCTATTGGGGATAGTGTTCCACTGGGGAATAGAGGTTAACCGTTTGGGTTATTGCCGAACTGTTCACTGGGGAGAGTGGGCAATTAACCACGGGAAACAAAAAGGGTAAAATGTCAGCTGTTCGGGTTAAAATCCGAACTGCCACTGACGACAAGGATTGAATGTAAGAGTCAGCTGTTCGGGTTGTTGCCGAACTGCCACTGACGACAAGAAATAAAATGTCAACTGTTCGGGTTAAATTCCGAACTGCCATTGACGACAAGAAAGTAAAATGTCAACTGTTCGGGTTAAATTCCGAACTGCCATTGACGACAAGAAAGTAAAATGTCAACTGTTCGGGTTAAATTCCGAACTGCCATTGACGACAAGAAAGTAAAATGTCAACTGTTCGGGTTAAATTCCGAACTGCCATTGACGACAAGAAAGTAAAATGTCAACTGTTCGGGTTAAATTCCGAGCTACTGATGACAAGACAACGAAGGTAAAAGTCAGTCGTTCGGGTTAAATTCCGAACTACCACTGAGGATAAAACAAAGTCAGCTGTTCGGGTTAAAATCCGAACTACCACTGAGGATAAAAACAAAATCAGCTGTTCGGGTTAAAATCCGAACTACCACTGAATGAGAAACAAGAAGGTTAAAAGGTCAGCTGTTCGGGTTAAAATCCGAACTGCCACTGACGACAAGGAAATAAATGTCAACTGTCGGTTTGTTCCGACCTGCCATTGACGACGAGGAAATAAATGTCAACTGTCGGTTTGAAATCCGACCTGCCATTGACGACAAGAAAGTAAATGTCAACTGTCGGTTTGAAATCCGACCTGCCATTGACGACAACTAAATAAATGTCAACTGTCGGTTTGTTCCGACCTGCCATTGACGACAAGAAAGTAAATGTCAACTGTCGGTTTGTTCCGACCTGCCATTGACGACAAGGAAATAAATGTCAACTGTCGGTTTGTTCCGACCTGCCATTGACGACAAGAAAGTAAATGTCAACTGTCGGTTTGAAATCCGACCTGCCATTGACGACAAGAAAATATAAAATGTCAACTGTCGGTTTGTTCCGACCTGCCATTGACGACAAGAAAGTAAATGTCAACTGTCGGTTTGTTCCGACCTGCCATTGACGACAAGGAAATGAAAAATGTCAACTGTCGGTTTGTTCCGACCTGCCATTGACGACAAGAAAGTAAATGTCAACTGTCGGTTTGAAATCCGACCTGCCATTGACGACAAGAAAATATAAAATGTCAACTGTCGGTTTGTTCCGACCTGCCATTGACGACAAGGAAATATAAAATGTCAACTGTCGGTTTGTTCCGACCTGCCATTGACGACAAGGAAATAAATGTCAACTGTCGGTTTGAAATCCGACCTGCCATTGACGACAAGAAAATATAAAATGTCAACTGTCCGGATTGGTTACCGAACTGTTCATTGACAATAGGAAATAAAAGACATGTCAACTGTCCGGATTGGTTACCGAACCGTTCATTGACAATAGGAAATAAAAGACATGTCAACTGTCCGGATTGGTTACCGAACCGTACATTGACGATAGGAAATAAAAGAAATGTCAACTGTCCGGGTTGGTTACCGAACCGTTCATTGACGACAGAAAGAAATGTCAACTGTTCGGATTGGTTACCGAACCGTACATTGACGACAGGAAATAAAAGAAATGTCAACTGTTCGGATTGGTTACCGAACCGTACATTGACGACAGGAAATAAAAGAAATATCAACTGTCCGGGTTGGTTACCGAACCGTTCATTGACGACAGTGAGGATGCGGCTGACAAGCCGTTCCTTACAGAATTGCCCCTTCAATTGGGGAAAAGGGGTGCACAAGCTGTTCGTTAAAGAACTGCCGCTTGGCACAATATTGGGGAATATGCACAAGCTGTTCGTTTGAACTGCCACTTGGCATAAAGACACGATAAAAAGATGCGCAAGCTGTTCGTTTGAACTGCCACTTGGCGTAAAGGGGTGACACCACTTAACCAAACAGATTGGGGATGACACTTGGGGAACATTTACTGGTGACTATGATGGGATGCCGAGCAAAGTCGGGCTTTGGTTATGATTTGGTATTTATGAGTGTGAATGATGACTCACTGGGGAATTGCCAATAAAATGGGGCTTTATTTTGTAACATCATTGGAGGATGACATTGGAGGAAAAGAAAAATTGTAGATTGCTTGTGATTGATTGGTAAGAAACATGGTGGTTAAAACAATCATGTACATATGATATTGTGGTATGCTGCATGTATGAATGCGTATATGCATGAATGCGTGATTATATGGTTTGCATGTTTGTACAAATGTACAGATGCATGAATGCATGAATGTATGGATGTACTAATGCAGGACTCTCACTGGGGATGTGTGAAAGATTGGCTTGCACTGGGAATACCCTGAATGTTTTGATTTATTGCATGACCGACACTTGGTGAAACAAGATTTAGACCGGTAAAAAGAAAAGTGGACCGACGTCGCATTGCAAACACTCGGTAATCTTTGATGGGGATGATGTCACATGGAATACATCCAAAATGTCGACGGGGTAAAGCCGTGACCATTGATGAGGAACACATACCTCATGGGGAAATTGTTACTTCACTGGGGAATCGTGTTAATCCGCTGGGGAAAAGAACTGGTGATTCCGCCGGGAATGCTTATGTTTGGATGCCGAGCGAGGTCGGGCTTTGATTGTAGTTGGATGCCGAGCGAGGTCGGGCTTTGATTGTGGTGCCGAGCGAGGTCGGGCTTTGATTGTGTTTGGATGCCGAGCGAGGTCGGGCTTTGGTTGGATGCCGAGCGAGGTCGGGCTTTGGTCGTGGTGGTGCCAATAATGATTGGGCTTTTGGGGTTGAGACTCCACTGGGGGATGCCAATAAAATTGGGCTTTGTTTGTGACCCGCTGGGGATATAAGGATCATTTTGGAAGCATGATCGATATCCAGCCTTAGATGCCAATGGTGGTTGGGCTTTTGTGAGTAGGTGCCAATGATAATTGGGCTTTTGATTGTTTTGGACAAAGGTTGACTTCCTGGGGAGTTTGTTAATCCACCGGGGGTTGTGCTAATCCGCCGGGGATTATGATTGAATGCCGAGCGAGGTCGGGCTTTGATTCACTGGGGATATTCCCTTTTGATTTATTGAGGATTTCGCTGGGGAATTCCTTGAAAGAAGTCCAATGTGGGATAAACATATGTCATGTTTAACACTGGGGATAATGATTGGATGCCGAGCAAGGCCGGGCTTTGATTGTAATTGGTTGCCGAGCGAGGTCGGGCTTTAATATGTGGATGCCGAGCGAGGTCGGGCTTTTTGTAGTGTGGGTGCCGAGCGAGGTCGGGCTTTTTGTAATGGATGCCGAGCAAGGTCGGGCTTTTATGATTGGTTGCCGAGCAAGGTCGGGCTTTTATGTTGGATGCCGAGCAAGGTCGGGCTTTTTGTGGGAGATTGTGAGGAATGCCAATGACGATTGGGCTTAATGTGAAATTGTAGTTGTGATCGCCAATGACAATTGGGCTTTTGTTGGCAATGAGAGTTGGTTTTGCAATTTCAGATTGCATGATTCATATGAGATTTGCACAGGCAATTTTGATGTTCCCATTAATCCGAGATTGCACCAAAAATTTGAAATAAATACCAAACACAAAATTTATATCGTATAGCTCAAGTTAAAAATATGTTTATCAATGAACCAACCTATCACTCGTTTAAGTTAAACAAATTGAATATTAATTGTGGGGGTATTGAACACTCATCCGGCAAGTTTGCTAACATTCCAATCGAGTTATGTGTCCATTTAATCATTGTTTCTAAAAGCACGAAGGCATTGATCACAAGGTCTTCGAGGGTTGTAATTTGGCTTGGTTACAAAAGAAATGTCATATGTGGGGAAATTGAATTCAAATGGCCAAGCAAGAGGAACATTCTTTCTAAATTACACCCTTCCTCCTTTATTCAATCACAACTCTTGGTGATTTACAAATGTTTTTCTTTGATCCTTGACAACTTTTTGATTTAGAGATTTTCTCTTTTTCTCTTTTTTCTTTTTCTTTTCTTTCTTTTTTTTTTTGTTCTTGTTGTCAAGATCAATTTTCACTATTTCTTGACATTCACAACCTCCTTTTTTTCCAACTTTATCAAAGATGATACCCTAATTGAATGTTCCTTCCTCTTTCGGCAAAGGACAATAATCATGAAGGTTAAGGGTTCAAAAATGAAAGTAAAAATATCAGAATTCAATAATGATTTAACTATGAACTGAATTTTTTTACAAACTCCGGCAATTTCATTAAGCGATTGAGCTTATGAGAATTGGCAGTCCATAGTTAATGATTCTGATTCATTAGGCTCAAAGGGGTTAACAAATACTCACTCCTCACAGGGTGGGCTATTTGTGGTCAAGTGTTTTCACTCATTTTCAAAAAAAAATGCCTTGATCCTATCAATGCTTTCGTACAATCTAAAACAACGCTTAGATTTAACATAACAAAATCGAGTTTAAACAAAAAATGTCGGTCTCCTGCATATATATAATGATTTTGAGGATTCCTCACATTTTGGCTGGTTCTAAATGGTTCACCGAATAAACATATTAAAAACGCAAGTTGCATGATATAACTTTTGTACTAAGTACGTATTCTCCTTTCAAGTTTAATCATGGAAAAAAACAGGAAACATGTATCTTAGCTTTGCGCAAATTAATCAAATTCTATCACTACCATGCATTTGTGGTTGAATCATTGGATCAATCCATATGATGTGACTGGTTGCCGATCAAGGTCGGGCTTTGATTGTGGATTGTGCCAATGATGATTGGACTTTTGTCGGAAATTGTATTTGTGAAGTCGCCATTGAAAATTGGACTCTTGTAGGAGATTGAGGAATGCCAATGACGACTGGGTTTTTTGTGAATTGGGGAGAAAAGGCCGCAGTAGCCTGGGGGTTGGTAATCTCGGGTTGAGGTACCGAAATCCCTTGAAGAGTAGTGGGAATATGGATGAATTCCTCACCAAAGTCGAACGGCATGCCCCATGTACAAACGGGGGGATAGTTGCCCCTTGTTATATGTGCGGGTTGCTTTGGGACATCGAGCCACTTTCCTTAACGGGATGACACGTAGTGTTGCGAATGAAATGCGAACACCGACGACTCACTTCGGATTGTAAGAAATCCTTAGGGTAAAAAGGGAAAGGAGTTTTGGACTCGAAGATGGACGTATGCATGATAATGAATGATGTATGTAAATGCATGAAAAAAAGAAAAAAAAAAATTTGTTTTGCTTTACAAAGAAATTAAAAAGTGCAATTAATTTCTTATAAAGCAAAGTGATATGCGAAAGTTATTTTCATGCATGTAAATGTATGGTATGCATATGTATGTTCAAAATTTCCCCCATCCTCACGTGTAGGCTCTAAAGATGAGATTTTCTAAAAAGGTCCCTAGAGATCACGGACCTCACAAGGAACTATTGTCGTCAATTGCAAATGCTCGCAAGACCTCAATATATTCCAAGTGAAATCTACTCTAGGCGGGGTTTTCGCATCTTCCCTTCAAGACATACGTCAAGTGGGCCTCCGCTACGCAACCCCATCCTATCTTAATTGTTTTCTCAAAGCTCGGGAATAGAGCCTCACACGTCCGGCATTAACCCGAACAATGTGGAGTAACATCGCTCAAGTAACCCCACAACATATATAATATGAATATAAAGCAATATGAAACATATACATATAAAGCGAGAAAAAATAAACAAATAATGATAATAAGGCATAAGCGTGCAAGCAAAAATAAAAACATTTTAGCCTAAAAGCCGACTAAGATAGGCTTGACTTATTTATGCACAAACAAAGTGTTTTATGCATGGTCCCCAGTGAAGTCGCCATTTCTGTCGCGTCGATTTTCGGATGTCAAGCTATTGACTAGCATTGAATCACTAATTCTAAATTACGACTGAACTTTTAATTTTTCGGGGAAAAAGGAAAAAAGTTCTAAATTACCTTGAAAAGAGATTTTAGGTTCGAAAGTCGATTATGCGAGGGGAAGGTATTAGCACCCCTCACATCCGTTGTACTCAACGGGAACCTCTTAGTTGGCTTAGGCTTAAAATGTTTTTGACGTTTTGCTTGCATGCTTAATCATATATATATATATGTAAAGAAAAAAAGAAAATATAATGTGAGGTGAAGAAAGAGATAAAAACAAACGAAAGAGAAAAAAGAGAAAAAAGATTTTTTATTAACGGGCTTGACAAGACGTCGATCTTGCTCCTACGTATCTCCCGGTAGTCGGAGAATTCAAAGCTTACGTAGTTCTTGAAAAAGAATCGTTCGAAAACGCACAAAGGCGTAAAAAGCTTAAAAAGGTGAAAGACAGACGCTAAGGCGATAAACTCGCGCAAGGCGTAAATATTTAAGGAAAAAGACAGACGCACAGGGGGGTAAAATGTTTGAAAATAAAGACAAACGCACGGGGGTGTACAATGCTTTAAAATAAACGCACGGAGGCGTTAAATTCGCGCAAGGCGTAAATGTTTTAAAATTAACGCGCAAAGGCGCGAAAGGTTTGGATTGACCACAAGGGCCAAAATGACAAACGCGCGGAGGCGTACAATGTTTGAATTGACCACGGGGGCCAAGAAAAGTTTAAAATGGTCACGGGGGACCAAGAAAAGTTGGATTGGTCGCGAGGGACCAAGAAAGGTTCAAATTGGTCGCGAGGGACCAAGAAAGGTTCAATTTGGTCGCGAGGGACCAAGAAAGGTTCAAATTGGTCGCGAGGGACCAAGAAATGTTCAAATTGGTCGCGAGGGACCAAGAAAGGTTAAAGTGCGTTGGACGCGTTGAAAATAGAATGACGATTGTCCGAGCAACGAGACATACGTCAAGCATTCGTACAACCGGGGAAAGGAGAGACATACGTCAAACCACCCTTTTTCATTCAAGTTTCGCTTGAATTTTAAGGAAAAAAGTAAACTAAGAAAAAACGCTCGTTTTTTAGAACTTAAATAAAATAAAAGAAAAAGAAATTGTTCAAATTAGTTGTTGCAACCAAAATGAACAAGCTTGTTGTTTAATGAAACAAGAAAAAAAAATGTTTTTTGTTTGGTTGGTTTGGAAGGACAAGGTCCTTTGCCTACATACCCAAATGGGATCAAAACCGATGTAGTTCGGGCTCAAAAAACGAGTGATTTGTTATGTTGATTTTAAAGTTTGAAAATGTTTGTGAAAGATAAAATGAGCCAAAGTGGCGAGTGAATGAAGTTCGATTGATTTTAATTGCAAAAATAAAGTCTAATATGATTAAGATTGATTGAAGTTTAATTAAAAGAAAGTTGCTTGGTTTGAAATCCAAGGCTTTGTTAATGAAGAATATTTTTTGATGAAGTTTTTGAATATTTGAAATGTTTTTGATTTTTTATGATTTTACTTGGAGTTTAGAAAGAAAATAAATGCGATAAAATAAGCTAAACGCGAGGAATTAATAAAAAACGATCGTTGGATCAAAATAAAAATATTTTTTAGGATTATGGATTAAACTAAAAAAAATAAAAAAATAATGCAATGCATATTTAAACATTTTGTTCCTAATGTATACGCTAATGCCATAAAAAATGCAAAATAAAATGAATGTGTAATATGATAGGTAATATGATAGGTAAATGCATGTGTAATATGATAAATAAAAAATTAAAATGCATGTGTAATATGATAAATAAAAACAAAAAAATAAAATGCATGTGTAATATGATAGGTAAATAAATGAGATGTTAAAAATAAAGGAACAAATAAAAAGGAAATAATAATAAAAAGGAAAATAAATTGCAAAGAAAATAAATAAAAGAAATAAAATAAGGAGGTGTAAAAATAAACCTGGGGGGTGCTGGTAGTGAAAAACTGATCAGATTGAAAGAAAAGGCCCAAAATGCATTGGGTTTTCGTAAATTATTCTGGGCCGTCTGATTAATCAGACGGCCCTGATCTGATCATGAGGTGGAAAAGGCCTAAGCCGTACGATCAAAATCAAGTGGTCTGAGAGGGCGTGGGTGTACGCTAACGCGTACACCCTGCCACACTGAAACAGGGAGGGGTATTTAAACCCCCTCCTTCACAATTTTCATCATTTCTCACAAATCACTCTCTCTCTTCCTCTTCTTCTCCCAGCCTGGCCGAACCACTCTCCCCCCTCTCTCTAACTCTGTTCGCCGGAAAGGTATTCCGGCGTGGTGGCCGCCGGCCCACGCGGCGGCGCCACCGCGCCGGAAAATAAAAACTTCCCCTTTTCAAAAACAAAACAACTTTTCTTATATCCTTTTCCTCCCTTATCTCAAATCCGAAATTATTTTCCCCAAGATCCTTACCAAAATTCCTAGATCTAGGTTTTTTTAAAAACACACAAAAATTTCACCTTTTCTTCTTGTTTGAGTTCGGTTCTTGCTGGCTTCGTGTGTCTTATGTGCGTGTGTGTGTTGTGTTGTTCTTGATGTGTGGGTCGTGTTAGGCAGCTGGGTGTGTGCGTGATTTGCTTCGTGGTGGTGGTGCGTGAGTTTTAGGTGGTGTGTGTGATGGCTTGCGTGTTTTGCGGTTTGTATGTTTTTGTGCTTGGGTGGTTACTGCTGAGTTGTTGTGTTACTGTGTTTGTGAAGGGTTTGTGTTGAGGTGGGGAGAAAAAACGTGTTTGTGGTATTGTGTTGGAAGTTTGTTTTGTTGTAAAAATCTGCCTTGTTTAAAAAAAAATTCTTCCTCTTAAAATTTTTCTCCTTTTTTTTCTTGTGATTCTGTCCTGTTAAATAGAGAAAAATTGAGCTGCTTGAGCAGCTTATTGACTCATGAAGATAAGCTGAAATCTGTATGCAGATCTTGGATAGGATTTGGAAGATTTGGATGAAAAGGAAATGATGAAAAATGATGATGAAAAAACTGGATTGGGGCGCTGCAGTGTGCTTGCCTGGCCTGACTGTTTGACTGTTGACTTTTGGACAAAAATAAAAATAAAAAATAAAAAATAAAAATAATAATAATAATAGTAATAAATAATAATAATGATAAATAGTAAAAAAGGAAATAAATAAAATGGTAATAATAGTAAAATTAATGATAATAAAAACTGAAATTAATATTAAAAGTAAAAAGTAATAAAATAAAATAAATAAACGAGACAAAAAAAACATGAGGTATTTTAAAATACCTCCCTGCCGAAATTTCGTCTGAAACGACGAAAATTCTCGGCCTTTTAAAAAAATGCGTAAAACGAGACAATAAGAAAAACGAGACGAAAATGGGTCAAAAAATGGGGTATGACAGTAATTAATATTGGTTATGGAAAAACAAGCTAAGAGCAAGAAGGAAAGCTTAGAAGCTATGTTGCAAGTATGAAGCTAAACTGGGTCTGAAGGAAGGTTCTGAAGACTGAGTCTGAAGGTGCTTCTGAAGGATGAGTCTGAAGACTGCGTCTGAAGAAGTGAGTCTGAAGACTGCGTCTGAAGGGTGCTTCTGAAGGCTGAGTCTGAAGGTCAACAGAAGTCAACGTCTGAAAAGTGCTTCTGAAGGTCAACAGAAGTCAACGTCTGAAGGCAGCTTCTGAAGGTCAACAAAAGTCAACGTCTGAAGAAGTGCGTCTGATGAACAGTGCTTCTGATCCGTACGTCTGAAGACCTGAGTCTGAAGAGAGCTCATGAAATACTGTTCATGCAGAAGCTTCTGAAGTCTGAGTTCTTTAAGGACAAGCAATTGTCACCATCAACATTTAATGCCTGGACTGTCAGAACAACTCCAATGGAACAGTTGTCTTCTTGGCCAAAACATTCCCCAGCTTTTAAGGAAAAGATTTGAATTTTGCGTGCTCTGTTCTGCAGTTTTCAGCACACAAATTCAGCTGGTCCTAGCCTCCAATTGCAACGGCTCTTTGCTGGAATTCTGGGCAATCCTCAACAACTCTATTATCCTCTATATAAGGGTGAAGATTTGAAGAAGGAAATTGCCAAGACTCTAAAAAACTAAAGACTGATTTCGTGCTCTGTTTTGCTGTCAACATTCACAAAGTCACCAAAACTCTTAGGAATTCTTTCAATCTTGTTTATCTTAGAATTCCTTAAGTGTAGAGTCTAAACCTGTGTTGTATTAAGTGAACACCTCTGATATTTGATCAAGTGTTCAACTCAAACTGTATTTGTAAAATCTGTTTGAAACCTCAAAGTCTTAGTCTGTGTGCTGAGCAATCTGAAGTCTCTTTACTTTGTGTATTGAGCAATTAGAAGTCTCTTAGCTTTGTGCTTTGAGCAGAGAAGCCTCTTTACTTTGTGTATTGAGCACTAGAAGTCTCTTAACTTAGTGTTTTGAGCATAGAAGTCTCTTGCTAAGTGCTTGAGCATTGGAAGTCTCTTACCTTTGTGGTTTGAGCAATTGTAATCAGTTTGATTATAGTTCAAATCTCTTGTTAGTAACAAGGGGACTAGACTACTTGCAACTTGTGGAAGGAACTAGTATAAAAACATTGTGTCTCTCTCTTTCCCTTTCTCATTTACATTTTATAACCGCTGCATAACTCTGAGAAATAGTTCAGAACTGATCCATATCAGGTTCTGAACTTAACTTTAGTTTTTGAGAAGAAAGGAAAAAGTGTCCACACAATTCAACCCCTCCTTCTTGTGTGTTTTTCTCACCTTCAGTTGGTATCAGAGCTCCGGTTCTGATATTCAATCGCTTAACAGTGAGTCAGTGAGATCCTGAGAAAAACATGTCATCCACTAGTTCCCCTCCACCCTCTCCCAGAAATCAAAGAGATAGAGGTGTTTCTGTATCATATGATTATGGTACAGATGAAAGAAAATCTAGATCACACAATAAACCTCCAATGTTTACTGGTGATCCAGAAAAGTTCTCTTGGTGGAAAAGCAAGATGTACAGCCACATCATTGGTATTGATGATTCATTATGGGATATAATAGAAGATGTAATCTCTATTCCAGTTGATGAAGAAGGTGTACCTGTCAGCAGAAGAGGGCTAAGTGATGCTGAAAGGAAGATATACAGAAAGCATCATAATGTTAGAGGAATCATTGTGGATTCTCTACCTCATGCTGAGTACCAGAAGCTGAGTGATAAATCAACAGCCAAAGCCATATTCAAATCCCTCTGCTCTAACTATGAAGGTAACACAAAGGTTAGAGAAGCAAAGGCTAATATTCTTGTTCAGCAATATGAACTGTTCAGAATGAAAGAGGATGAAAATATTGAGACAATATTCTCAAGATTTCAGACTCTGGTTTCTGGACTTCGGATTCTGAAGAAGAGTTATACCACTGCTGATCATGTGAACAAAATCCTAAGAAGTTTGCCATCTAAATGGAGACCCAAAGTAACTGCTATTGAGGAAGCTAAGGATCTAAATACCTTAAGTATTGAAGATCTTATAAGCTCCCTCAAAGTGCATGAACTGGGACTTAATGAAGATGATTCAGTTAGAGAGTCTAAGTCAATAGCACTGAAATCCAAAAGAAAGTCTGTAAAGGCTCTAAAAGCTATTGAATATGAAGAAGAATTTCCTGAGGGAAATTCTGAAGAAGATTCAGATGCTGAAGAGCTTGCAATGCTTTCCAAAAGATTTCAGTACTTAATGAAAAGACAGAAGAAATTCTCTAACAGAAGCTGCAACTCTAAAGGATCTAGTTCAAAGAGGGAAGATCAGAAGGGCTGCTACAACTGCAAGAAGCCTGGGCATTTTATTGCTGACTGTCCTGAACTTCAGAAGTACAAGTCAAAAGAGAAATCAAAGAAGACCAGCTCTAAGTCAAGTAACTTCAGAAACAAATTTAAGAAGAGTCTCATGGCAACATGGGATGATCTTGACAATGAGTCAGAGTCTGATGAAGAGGAAGCAAATCTGGCTTTAATGGCAACAGCTTTTTCTGATGGAGAATCATGTTCAGACTCAGATGATGAAGATGAGGTATACTCTGAACTTACAAGATTTGAACTGACTGAAACAGTTAAAGATCTTATGAACCATCTTAAAAGCAAGTTAGGTGAACTAAAATCTTTGAAAATTAAACATAACTTGCTGACTGAGGATAATCTCAAACTTCAGAATCAATTCAATGAAATTGATGAAGAAGTTAGAGAACTCAGGGATGAGGTTCATAAGAAACCTGAAGAAATTCCAAATGAACATGAAATTGCTCTTCAGGACATTATTTTAACTGGAATCAATAGAAGTAAGATTGCTTCTATGATTTATAACATTGTCAGAAACAAAGGTGAAGGTATTGGTTTTGATTCATTCAATCTTTCAAATGAATCAAAAATATCATCTTGTTCTGAAAATATTATGAAAGGCACTGAGGTATGCTTTGTGCCTACTTCTGACAGTTCTGAGAATTTGAAAATAACAGAAACTGAGACTGCAGAGGTTGAAGTTCTGAACTGCTCAGACTCTGAAGCTTCTGAACCTAAGGGAAAGATGATGGCAGTTGTTAAAACCTTGCCAAAGTCTAAACCAAAAGGTCCAGCCTAAGAGTAAGAGAAAATCAGACTCTAAACCTGAAAATGTTCAGAGTCTGAAGAGTTCAGAACCTGAAACAAGTACGTCTCAGAGTTTGAAAAATTCAAACTCAAATTTTACTAAGACTGGGTTTATGAAACCTTCAAAAATTGCTAAACCAGTCTATTCAAAACCTTTTCAAAACCAGAATGCCAGGCAAAGCAAACAAAAGAAGGCCAATCTGTCATCTGTTTCTGATTTCATTAAGAAAGGTCAAACTGAAGTTTGCCTTGTGTCAGGAGCCAACAAAACTAGAGTTTTGAAGAAATCAGAACCAAAGTGTTCAATGGTTCAGACTCTAAACAACTCAGAACCAAAGACCTTCAAGTATCAGGTTCTGAAGAAATCTGAGTCAAAACCATTGAGAACTCAGGTTCTGAAGAACTCAGGTTCTAGAACTAAGACTTATTCAAGATGTAAGGATTCACATCCAAAGTCTCTGAACAAGTCTGAGTATTATAACTCCAGACATAAGGTGCAACAACAGTCTAAACCCTTCAAGACTAACCATAAAGGACCCATGAAAATATGGGTACCTAAGTCTGAGATAATTTATGTTGCAGATATGCTTGTCATCCAAAGAAAAGGAAAGGTCCTGGTACCTGGACAGTGGATGCTCGCGTCATATGACAGGAGACAAGTCTATGTTCCAAACCCTGACTCTGAAAGAGGGAGGAACTGTGGGGTTTGGAGGAAATCAGAAAGGAAGGATCATTGGTACTGGTAAGATAGGTAATTCTTCCATGTACAATGATGATGTTTGGCTGGTAGATGGACTTAGACATAATTTACTTAGCATAAGTCAATTATGTGATAGTAATTATGAAGTCTTGTTCAATAAGAACACTTGTACTGTAATTAACAACAAAGATAAGTCTGTAGTGTTCAAAGGTACTAGGAAAAACAATGTTTATAAATTCAATTTTTCAGAACTGGTTGAACAGAAGGTAGTTTGCCTTCTGTCTGTGAGTGATGAGAAATGGGTATGGCACAAAAGGTTGGGACATGCTAACTAGAGACTCATCTCTAAGCTTAGCAAGTTGCAACTGGTCAGAGGCCTGCCAAACATTGACTATCACTCAGATGCTCTTTATGGAGTATGCCAAATTGGAAAGTTTTCTAAAACATCTTTTAAATCCAAAAACATTGTTTCTACCTCAAGACCTTTAGAACTGCTTCACATTGATTTGTTTGGTCCTGTTGGAACAGCTTCAATCAATGGGAAGAAGTATGGACTTGTAATTGTTGATGATTATAGTAGGTGGACTTGGGTTAAATTCCTTAAAACTAAAAATGAAACATATGATGTGTTTAACAAATTCTGCAAACAAGTACAAAATGAAACTGACTTGAAAATTTAAAAGTCAGAAGTGATCATGGTGGGGAATTTGAAAATGAACCTTTTGAAAATTTTTGTGCAGATCATGGAATTCTCCATGAGTTCTCTTCTCCTAGAACTCCACAACAAAATGGAGTTGTAGAGAGAAAGAACAGATCTTTGCAAGAAATGGCCAGAACTGTAATATCCCGCTTAGAAGTATCAGTTATAAGCATTAGAAACTTCGTATGCAAGCAATGGCAAAGTAGTAATAAGGGAAGTGGCATAGTTGTAATTAGTGAGGAAAGGCTTAATGGATAAATATGAAAATTGCAAGGTTTCTACTCATTTTCTTTCCCTCACAAATCTAAAAATTGCTCTTCCATTCTTCTCTCATTTTCGCCCCCATCCTCACCAAAATCATCTCATCAATCATCATCCCTTAACCTAGTAAACTCCTTCCTAAACATTTGTGAGGCAAGCAAGCTTTTGTTGGAGAAATTTGGAGCAAGGAGAGCTAGGAAAGCCAAGGAATAGAGGTTTTCTTGAGTAGAGATTTTGGGACTTGAAGCTAGAGTTTGAATTTCTAACTTAGCAAGCATCTTCTTGGGATTAAGGTGAGCTCCTAGTGGGTTTTAGAACCCTCCTTGTTTAAGTTTGAAGTTTATAGTTATATGATCAATTTTTGTGATTCATAGAACCCTAATTCCCTTTGATGGTTTTTCCTTGTTTAAACATGTTATAAGTTGTTTATAGGACTTAGAAATATGCCATAAGCTGTATGATGTTTGGGTGTATTGAATTGTGCCAAAAATGGTGAGAATTATGCTTTGAAATTGCCCTATGCTGTCCAACTGCAGGTAAAATCGTGTCACGATTTTACCAGCGTGTCACGATTTTACAGGCAGAAACCAACACGATTTCTGGGTATGAAATCGTGACACGATTGCCAAATCGTGTCACGATTGCCCAATCGTGTTATGAATCGTGTCACGATTTTGAAGGGGACAGAACATGAAATTTTTTTTACTTTTCTTGCACCATTTCAGCCATCCAATGTTATCCCAAACTCATTAAGCGATGTGTAATGGCTATGTATCTCTCTTAAACGTTAAAGGACCTATCCCTTAGAGCATGATTAGATCATTAGGGAAGGCTTATAGCTTGATTAATTGAGAGCCCAAAGAGGTGAACAAGTTATAGAAGTGTTCCTTTGGAATACATAGGCATGGGAATATTTCATCAATCATAGTTAAAGATATGTTTATAGTGTTGGTTCTCCAACAATCATAGGTGACTCATGAGAACGATGAGCCAAGAATCATAGGTTATATGTTATATGTCATAGGAATGTTAAACGATCATAGTACTGATTATATGTTTATATGTCAAAGTTAAAGAAATATTCAAAGATATTGGCGTGCTTGCACGTTTCACAGTCATAGGGCGTGTTCATCAGACTCCGGGATTCGCCGGATGGGACTTCACCGAGAGGGTTGTCCACACGTTTCATAGGGAGTCCGGTGTTAGCCTGATATGATAGGAATTTCACCGGTTTATAGGGAGACGTATCTCGGGGTTGCTCCACCCGGGGTGCCCTCCGTAAAATGAACTCAGATAATTGTTTGTTCAACGCTAACAACTAACATAAAACACTTTATTCGTTTTATGATTTACAGTTATAGTTAAAGTTGTTATAGTTACAGTCACAGGAAGTTTACAGTTACAGGCAGGTTATAGTTAAAGTCATAGGCAGGTTATAAGACTTGGCGATTCTAGAATTCCCCAAAATTGCCAAGGTAGGCATGGCGACCCTAGGTTCCCTGTGGTTGCCAAACAGTAGGTTGGGTAGAGCTCACTGAGACATTATGTCTCATCCCATTCCTTCTGGTGCAGGTTCACAGGCAGGATCGCAATCAGCACGCAACAAGGGTAAGGAAAAGGCTACGGACTGATCGTGCTGTTGTTATATGTTATGGATGATTGTATTAAATGGTTGTACTTATGCTGTACATGTATCAGAGATGTTGTTTAACTTTGGAATGTAATATTACAATGTGATGTAATATTTGTATGAACTTTTTATATTGTAAATTAATGTATCCAATACGAAATTTTAATACTCGTGTAAGATCCTAGGCAATCTTATTATGGGTATTACAAGAACCATGATCCATGAATCCAAAATTGCAAAGTACTTTTGGGCAGAAGCTATTAACACAGCCTGTTATATTCAGAACAGGATCTATATCAGACCTATTCTGAATAAAACAACATATGAACTTTTTAAAGGAAGAAAACCAAGCATTCTTATTTTCATCAGTTTGGTTGTACTTGTTACATACTGAACAATAAGATCTACCTAAAGAAATTTGATGCTAAGGCTCAAAAGGGTATCTTTTTGGGATACTCAGAGAGATCTAAAGCATACAGGGTGTATAATTCTGAAACACATGTTGTTGAAGAATCAATACACATAAGATTTGATGATAAGAAGCTTGGTAATAAAATACCAGAGCTGGTTGAGAGTTTTGCAGATTTCAGACTCTCAGTTGAACCTTCAGAACCTGAACTGAGTTCAGAGTCTGAAGAAAATTCAGAAGCTGGAAATACTGAAGAAGCAGAAAAACTCTCTGATGCTGACACTCCTCCTGAAGCAAATCAAAGTCAAAATGGTTCTGAACAAGCCCCTGATGATTCTTCAGAAGCTGATCCACCCAAAACCTCATTCAAGTACAAGTCTTCACATCCTGAGGAGCTGATTATTGGGAATAAGGACAGTCCAAGGAAAACAAGATCAGCATTCTGTCAGAATGAATCTATGATTGGACTGCTATCAATGATTGAGCCCACAACAGCTGATGAAGCACTTGCCGATGATGGATGGATTGTAGCTATGCAAGAAGAACTGAACCAGTTTCAAAGGAATGATGTCTGGGATCTAGTTGCAAAACCAGATAACAAGAACATCATTGGAACAAAATGGGTGTTTAGAAACAAGCTCAATGAACAAGGAGAAGTGATCAGAAACAAAGCAAGACTGGTTGCTCAAGGCTACAGCCAGCAGGAAGGAATAGACTACACTGAGACATTTGCTCCAGTTGCAAGACTGGAAGCAATCATGTTACTTCTTTCCTATGCAGTTAATCATGATATCATCTTATACCAAATGGATGTTAAGAGTGCTTTCTTAAATGGTGTTATTTCTGAAGAAGTTTATGTTAAACAACCTCCTGGTTTTGAAGATGTTAAAAATCCAGATTTTGTTTTTAAACTTAAGAAATCCTTGTATGGTCTGAAACAAGCTCCCAGAGCTTGGTATGAAAGGCTAAGTAACTTCTTACTTAAAAATGATTTCGTAAGAGGTCAAATTGACAATACACTCTTTAGAAAAACTCTTAAGAAATACATCTTAATTGTGCAAATATATGTTGATGATATCATATTTGGTTCTACTAATGCCTCTCTTTGCAAAGAGTTTTCTAAGTTAATGCAGGATGAATTTGAAATGAGCATGATGGGAGAGTTGAAATTCTTTCTTGGAATTCAAATCTACCAATGCAAAGATGGGGTGTATGTTCATCAGTCCAAATGTAATATCCCGCTTAAGACTCGAATATTTATTAATATTGAGACGATGTATCAGAAATGTTTTGAGCAAAGGACAATTTGGTAAATTGACAGTTAATGGGTTTATTTATATGGCTAGGGTAATATCCCGCTTATAAGTATCAGTTATCAGAGTTAGAAGCTTGTTATGCAAGCAATGGCATTTTCGTAATTATAGGGAAGGAGGAGTTTATTTAAAAAGAAGGGGGAAGATATTTTCTCTTCATTCTCTTCTCTCCCCTCTCTCTCTTCAAGTCTGATTTCTCCTCCCTCTCTCTCTAGAAATTCGACCCTCCTTCACCTCTTACAAATCCATCTTTTCCTTCCTCAATTCTTGGAGCAAGCAAGCACTTTGGGGAAAGGTTGGAACAAGAAAAACTAGGGAAAACAAGGAAGAATCAAGGAGTGAAGCTAGGGTTTCAAGTTCTGAAATTGTCAAGCAACAATCAAGGCAAAGGTGAGCTCCCTAGGGTTTTATAACCCATTTGAGAGTTGTTTACTCTTAGAGTAATTTTATAAAAGTGCCCTAATTTATGTTAATTGTTAGTTCCTTGTTCCAGCCATGTTTAAATGATTTATAAGCTTAAGAAAATCCTTTTTATGCCATTTGGGAAGCTTGGGTGTGATGGGATGGCTTGGAATGATGAAAAATATCAATTTTGAGATTTTTGGACCTGTCATGGTCGCTACAGCGAGCTGGAGCTCGCTACAGCGACCAGGCAGAATTTTATTCTGCCTACTGTCGCTACAAGCGCAGGCTTGTCGCTTCAAGTGCAGGCTTGTCGCTACAAGCGCGCAGGCCCAGACAGCACTTGACAGCTTTGCTGTTTTGGGTGTTCTGGGGCGTGTAGGCATGGTTTTTCGCATCCGTTTTCTCTATAAACTTTTTAGAAACATTTACCACCATTCTAACACATTCAAGAGGCTTCCAAAAAGGATGGATATGTAAGGAACAAGGATTGAGCATGGCTTAGAATAGTTTGAATTAAGAGGGCAAAGTCTAGACGAATATGCAAATGTTCTAGCAACTAAGTAGTGGCTTATGATAACGATAAGCCTATGATCCTATACTTATAGGTTAGGTTTTTGGAAGATTAGTTCCCTTAAGAAACGCATTGAGTATGCAAAAGCCTATAACAAGTATTAGATGTACTTTTAAGTACAAAGGTTAAGGATTAATGAGAATAAGAGTGATCCAATGATCAAAGTTAAGAGCCTATTTATAGGTTAAGTTTTAAGAATGAATAGTCAAAGTATGCATTAGATATGCACCAGAAATATGAAACGTAATAGATACGTCTATGAACTTAAGTAAGAATTTAATGATAAAGAATATGATAACGTGTTCATCAGACTCCGGATTATGCCGGATGGGATTTCTCCGAAAGGGCTATCCACATGTAAGTTATAAGACTATGTTAAACGTGTTCATCAGACTCCGGGTTACGCCGGATGGGACTTCTCCGAGAGGATTGTCCACACGTATGTTAAAAGATTAAGCATGTCCAGCAGGCTCCGGGTTACGCCGGATGGGACTTCTCCGAGAGGGTTGTCTACATGCAAGTTGTGTCCAGCAGGCTCCGGATTATGCCGGATGGGGCTTCACCGAGAGGGTTGCCTACACAAAGATAAGAGGAGTCCGGTGTTAGCCTGATATGATAGGAATTTCACCGGTATGATGGGAGATGTACTTCGGGGTTACTCCACCCGGATGCACTCCGTAAAATGAACCAAGATAATGTATTGTTTGTTCAACGCTAACTTCTAACTTTATGATACGAAATGATGATACGAATATGAAAATGAATATGTATACTTTATATGTAGTACGTGACATGATGATTAGTTCCTAGTGAACGAGATGTGATCATAGGATGTCCCCAAGATCACTACGTATAAGTCTAAGATTTAGAATGGAACATGTTATGCATGAGACAAGACAATGAAGCGATCCTAGGTTTTCCCCTTGATCGCGATAAATGTAAAGAATGACAGCGGTCGTAGGTATCCCCAAGATCGCTAAGAGTAGGCACGGCGACCCTAGGTTTCCCCCGTGGTTGCCAACAGTAGGTTGGGTTGGAGCTCACTGAGACATTATGTCTCATCCCAATCCTTCTGGTGCAGGTTTACAGGTTAGCAAGAGATGTTCATGATGCTTTTCTCCAAGAAGACGCTGGATGGAGTGCAGTTGCTCGATGAAGACAAGCTCAGGAGGTTTTCAGATTATGTATATATGTATATGAAAGTGTAAACTATGACATTTGGATAACTGTATTAACGAGCTAACTTGTACTCATTCAGATGTATGTATTATTATTATTGAAATTTTTTAATGTACCCAGTATCAGATTAATACACATACTAAATATTCTAGATAATTTAGTGTGGGTGTTACAATTGGTATCAGAGCAGGTCGATTCAGACCGTGCCTTGGGTCATTAAAGTTTCAATAAAAGTAGTGGAACCATTGGGTTCCGGATGTTGTTCTAAATGTCACATCTAGTTGAGCCTGATCAACTCAATCTAGTATATGACAGTTAGGATAAATGTCCGAGAGCTGAATGTGACCAAGGAGGAATGAAGTGTGTGAAGGGCGAAGATTAAGGTGATAGAATTTTAAGACGAAATTGGCGAAGAAGTATTCATGCCAAATGGTGGCCATCAAATTGTAAAGTAACGAAGCCTGATAGTGGCAAGGTCTCAGAGACATAAGGGATATTTAAGGATAAGGTGAAGCACCTCAACCCAGTTGGACACGACGTTGGACGATACCTCATCTGCGGAAGACATACGGATTAAGTAATTATGGAATACTCTAAGGAATGACGTGGAACCTTAACGGGAACCGCAGTTCGAGAAGTTAAAGTGAAGTATGGATTAAGTATCAATTCTGAGTACAGAGTTAAGGAATTGCGGTACCAACCCTAGAGACTTGAAATGTGGAATTATCGGTCGGTTTGAAACCTCTAGACTCTCAGCAACAAAGATATAGTGTTGATGAATCGAACTCGTATCGTATGAGATTCTAATGTCCAGACAGTTAAGGGAATAAATTGTGGATTAAGAGAATTATCTGGACAATGAAGCTAACCACTCAAGTGTGGTCTTTGCGCATGAAACGCAAGTAAGATTAACCCCGTCAGATCAGCCGTATCTCCCGAACCATAAATTCTAGATTTGAGAATTAAGAAAAGAAGTTGGTATGCAACCTAAGAACTAAGATGGATGAATAAGTGTTGATAATAAGACCCGTTGCATATCGAGGCGTGAATCAGATATTCATATGTGTTTTATTAGTAAGAAGATTGGGAATAAGCTAAGCTTAACTGAAATTTTATTCAACGAAAGATGTATATTAAATGGTCAGTCATCGGGATTTAGTGAACTGATGGACGAATAAAGTTGAATTTCCTTGATTGGATGAAGAAGGCAAGTTCAAGATGACACAAGATTATAGTAGACCAGTTTTGAAGGATAATCGGAAATTTTAGCCGAGAAATTATATTGAGATTGTATTATACGAAAGGTTAAGATTGTGGTTAATGCTAGTGAGTTTTAAGTTTTCAACTGATGAGTTTTCTTCCACAGTTATTCTAGAAGCTTAAAGAGGTCACCTCGTGTTGATAAGTTCTGAGGGCGGTAATAAGGTATAGATTTCGGATTGTTCATCTATATGCAGAATTACTCAGATGTTAAGATCAAGATCTGAAATGAGGATGCCGTAATGAGTTGTTGAATGAAACAAAAGTAATTATGAAGTATTGAAGTTCAAGATCAATTAACTGGAGAGATTCGAAGGTAACCTAAGAGGTATGGTAAAACCATAGCGACCGTAATTGTTTCGAAAAGATTATGGGTAGGAATTCTTATGGATAAAGATAGAACGATTAGTAATGGGACTCAAACCCTCAGTAGATTCAGTATATGTAAAAGATGTGAACCTCCAGAAACCATAAGTCATTTTAGAAGTTGATACAAGTGTTTGTGTGTGAATTTAAGTTGTCTCAAGCAAGTTTTCAATCGGGTTTCTGCAATATTTAATGATTATACATGAAGAGCCGACCAGAAGATGGTTACAGAATTTAGGATATGGAAAGTAAGTATATGGCCCTTGTATGAAAGGAAAGGTAAAGTCAAGAGATAATCAATTCCCAAGTTAAGCAGATGGTTTAAGCCACAAGGGAAATGATAACGTCCGATGGTTTTGTTACGGTAGTTACAAAGTGACAAGGTAAGAGGATTAATCGATGAAATTTTGTGACAATAATGAAGTCTTCCTCCGATGCTAACTCGAGTGTTAATAATCAGAGTGGCGCAGCGGAATGGTAATCCAAGAATGAAATAATGAACAATGCTAAGTTGAGACTTAGAGTATGAGAAGATGTTAAGTGCTTAATTCCTATTATACGGGATAGTAGTAAGTATAAGCGATTTGAACATATCATGAGTTCTAATGGAAAGTTATGGAAGTTAAGTTGATAAATAGCTTAAACCTCGAAATCCATGAGGAATGAAATATTTGAATAGAGGCCTTGAACAGATACGACAATGAAGTGGCGAGTGAGTTTAATTCCATGTTGTAACCATGTCATGTTAACCTATATTAGCCGAAGATTTCGGAAGTCTTGAACTTAATGTTCACCAATAAAGGAAGGAGAACTTTTGCGTAGCTTAAAAGTTATTCGTAGTCCACGGTAAAGGGCTACGTAATTTCAGATTATGACTAAAGGATTAAAGATTAAGCGTACTATTTTTGGTAGCAATCGAGTAGAGTTTTCTATTGAAAACAAGGATCTTGGACTTGACGTCCAGAATGGGAAAATAAGTTTACGATGCCGAGAGAATGTAACCACAATTCATGTTATACGGGTTGTTGTATACTCAAGAGATAAACATGGGTAACATTGGCGGGGCAAACCTGGCAAGCCAGTTGAAAGGCAAATCCCGAATGTTACAAAATGAGTTAAGAGTAAGAAAAGATTCTCAATTGATGTGGTAGTGTCTCAAATATGATAAGATCAAGAATGATGTCCCGTCAGTCGGACAAGGATGAGATGATGTATTGTGTACCCATCAGTAGTGTACACGTGCTCGCTTATGTATGTAAATTATATGCTATGAACTATACTATGTGACAATATGTGAGACGACTTATACTACTCATCACTCGGGCTAAACTTCTATGAGTTTGGATTTACCAATATAGAAAATATTTATGCTACGGCCAGAGTTCGAGAATAGTAATGACAAGAAAGATAGGAAATTAGTAAACTCCAAGTAATGAAGAATGATTTCTAAGCTATTAAGATAACTGATGTCGTCGTATGAGACGAAAGATAAAGATAATAATTCATGGGAAATAAATGCAGTGCAAGAAATCCACTGAAGAGTGGGAATATTTGAGGATAATGAGAACGATCTAATGTCGTCAAAGTAAGATTACATGGACTATGAAGGTATTTATAAGAATTAGTACAAGTGTCAGAGCTGGACAACTTCAGATTGGATACGATGGGTACGATGGTCAAGCGAGTTAGATATAACGGTTCAGATAACCTCACATCCTACTACGTAAGAGTTATGCAATTCACCACGAGCATTTCAGTTAAAGGAAAAGTTGTCGAGTATATTCGATATATAGAGTTGGAATTCCAAGGGATTCCGATAAGCAAGACGAACTGGAGTTTTGGCTAGTAGAGGAAGTAGTGTGAGAGATTCATTCACATATGATAGTGGAAACTAAATTTCGAGGACGAAATTTCTTTAAGGGGGTAGATTGTAATATCCCGCTTAAGACTCGAATATTTATTAATATTGAGACGATGTATCAGAAATGTTTTGAGCAAAGGACAATTTGGTAAATTGACAGTTAATGGGTTTATTTATATGGCTAGGGTAATATCCCGCTTATAAGTATCAGTTATCAGAGTTAGAAGCTTGTTATGCAAGCAATGGCATTTTCGTAATTATAGGGAAGGAGGAGTTTATTTAAAAAGAAGGGGGAAGATATTTTCTCTTCATTCTCTTCTCTCCCCTCTCTCTCTTCAAGTCTGATTTCTCCTCCCTCTCTCTCTAGAAATTCGACCCTCCTTCACCTCTTACAAATCCATCTTTTCCTTCCTCAATTCTTGGAGCAAGCAAGCACTTTGGGGAAAGGTTGGAACAAGAAAAACTAGGGAAAACAAGGAAGAATCAAGGAGTGAAGCTAGGGTTTCAAGTTCTGAAATTGTCAAGCAACAATCAAGGCAAAGGTGAGCTCCCTAGGGTTTTATAACCCATTTGAGAGTTGTTTACTCTTAGAGTAATTTTATAAAAGTGCCCTAATTTATGTTAATTGTTAGTTCCTTGTTCCAGCCATGTTTAAATGATTTATAAGCTTAAGAAAATCCTTTTTATGCCATTTGGGAAGCTTGGGTGTGATGGGATGGCTTGGAATGATGAAAAATATCAATTTTGAGATTTTTGGACCTGTCATGGTCGCTACAGCGAGCTGGAGCTCGCTACAGCGACCAGGCAGAATTTTATTCTGCCTACTGTCGCTACAAGCGCAGGCTTGTCGCTTCAAGCGCAGGCTTGTCGCTACAAGCGCAGGCTTGTCGCTACAAGCGCGCAGGCCCAGACAGCACTTGATAGCTTTGCTGTTTTGGGTGTTCTGGGGCGTGTAGGCATGGTTTTTCGCATCCGTTTTCTCTATAAACTTTTTAGAAACATTTACCACCATTCTAACACATTCAAGAGGCTCCCAAAAAGGATGGATATGTAAGGAACAAGGATTGAGCATGGCTTAGAATAGTTTGAATTAAGAGGGCAAAGTCTAGACGAATATGCAAATGTTCTAGCAACTAAGTAGTGGCTTATGATAACGATAAGCCTATGATCCTATACTTATAGGTTAGGTTTTTGGAAGATTAGTTCCCTTAAGAAACGCATTGAGTATGCAAAAGCCTATAACAAGTATTAGATGTACTTTTAAGTACAAAGGTTAAGGATTAATGAGAATAAGAGTGATCCAATGATCAAAGTTAAGAGCCTATTTATAGGTTAAGTTTTAAGAATGAATAGTCAAAGTATGCATTAGATATGCACCAGAAATATGAAACGTAATAGATACGTCTATGAACTTAAGTAAGAATTTAATGATAAAGAATATGATAACGTGTTCATCAGACTCCGGATTATGCCGGATGGGATTTCTCCGAAAGGGCTATCCACACGTAAGTTATAAGACTATGTTAAACGTGTTCATCAGACTCCGGGTTACGCCGGATGGGACTTCTCCGAGAGGATTGTCCACACGTATGTTAAAAGATTAAGCATGTCCAGCAGGCTCCGGGTTACGCCGGATGGGACTTCTCCGAGAGGGTTGTCTACATGCAAGTTGTGTCCAGCAGGCTCCGGATTATGCCGGATGGGGCTTCACCGAGAGGATTGCCTACACAAAGATAAGAGGAGTCCGGTGTTAGCCTGATATGATAGGAATTTCACCGGTATGATGGGAGATGTACTTCGGGGTTACTCCACCCGGATGCACTCCGTAAAATGAACCAAGATAATGTATTGTTTGTTCAACGCTAACTTCTAACTTTATGATACGAAATGATGATACGAATATGAAAATGAATATGTATACTTTATATGTAGTACGTGACATGATGATTAGTTCCTAGTGAACGAGATGTGATCATAGGATGTCCCCAAGATCACTACGTATAAGTCTAAGATTTAGAATGGAACATGTTATGCATGAGACAAGACAATGAAGCGATCCTAGGTTTTCCCCTTGATCGCGATAAATGTAAAGAATGACAGCGGTCGTAGGTATCCCCAAGATCGCTAAGAGTAGGCACGGCGACCCTAGGTTTCCCCCGTGGTTGCCAACAGTAGGTTGGGTTGGAGCTCACTGAGACATTATGTCTCATCCCAATCCTTCTGGTGCAGGTTTACAGGTTAGCAAGAGATGTTCATGATGCTTTTCTCCAAGAAGACGCTGGATGGAGTGCAGTTGCTCGATGAAGACAAGCTCAGGAGGTTTTCAGATTATGTATATATGTATATGAAAGTGTAAACTATGACATTTGGATAACTGTATTAACGAGCTAACTTGTACTCATTCAGATGTATGTATTATTATTATTGAAATTTTTTAATGTACCCAGTATCAGATTAATACACATACTAAATATTCTAGATAATTTAGTGTGGGTGTTACACCAAATACACAAAGGAGCTTCTAAAGAAGTTCCAGCTTGATGATTGCAAACTGATGACAACACCAATGCATCCAACTTGCACCTTAAGCAAAGAGGACAATGGCTCAAAAGTAGATCAGAAACTCTACAGAGGTATGATAGGTTCTCTGTTATACTTAACTGCTTCTAGGCCAGATATTTTGTTTAGTGTATGTCTGTGTGCTAGATTCCAGTCAGATCCTAGAGAATCTCATATGACTGCTGTCAAGAGAATCTTTAGGTATCTGAAAGGAACAACTAATTTGGGACTTCTGTATAAGAAATCTTTGAATTATAAGCTAGTTGGATTCTGTGATGCTGATTATGCTGGGGACAGGATTGAAAGAAAATCCACCAGTGGAAACTGTCAGTTTTTTGGTGAGAATCTGATATCCTGGGCCAGCAAAAGACAATCAACTATTGCTTTGTCAACAACAGAAGCAGAATACATCTCAGCTGCAAGTTGTAGCACACAACTGCTCTGGATGTGTCGCGTCGAATTTCAGATGTCAAGCTATTGGGAAGCATTGAATCACTAATGTTAAATCACGACTGAACTTTTAATTTTCCGGGGAGAAAAGGAAAAAAGTTCGAAATTACCTTGAAAAAGATTTTAGGTTCGAAAGTCGATTATGCGAGGGGAAGGTATTAGCACCCCTCACATCCGTTGTACTCAACGGGAACCTCTTAGTCGGCTTAGGCTTAAAATGTTTCGAAAATTTTGCTTGCGTGTTTAAACATATAAAAAGGAAATATAAAAACATAATGTGAAGTGAAGAAAGAGATAAAAACAAACGAAAGAAAGAAGAAGAAGAAAAGAAAAAAAGGTTTTTATTAATGGGCTTGACAAGATGTCGATCTTGCTCCTATGTATCTCCCGGTAGTCGGAGAATTCAAAGCGTACGTAGTTCTTTGGGTAGAAAAAGTTTGTATGTTGGTTCGTTTTAGTTAAAAAAGATTTGATCGCGTCCGAGCGAAAAAGTTTGAAAAAAAGAGAAAGTAAATGAAAGTAAATGTCAACTGTTCGGGTTGTTGCCGAACTGGCCATTGACGACAATGCATAAAGGTAAATGATTTGATAAAAAGATTCGCACTCGGACGTGAACAAAGGTTTTTAAAATGCACGAAAGCGTAAAAGGTTTTTTTAAATGATGAAGACGAACGCTAAGGCGATAAACTCGCGCAAGGCGTAAATGTTTTTTTAAAAAAAGAAGGACAGACGCACAGAGGCGTAAAAAGTTGAAAAGTAAAGACAAACGCGCGGAGGCGTAAAATGTTGAAAATAAAAGACAAACGCACGGTGGCGATAAATTCGCGCAAGGCGTAAAAGGTTGAAAATAAACGCGCAAAGGCGCGAAAGGTTCGGATTGACCACGAGGGCCAAGAAAAGGTTAAAAATGGCCACAAGGGGGCCAAGGGAAGGTTGAGCGTGCTAGACGCGTCAAAGGTGGAATGACGATTGCCCGAGCGACGAGACATACGTCACGCATTCGTGCAACCGAGGTTTGGGGAGACATACGTCAAGCCATTCCCGTTTCATTCAAGTTTGGTTTGGTAGAAAATCAAAGAGATCTCAAAGGGAACCAAAACATTTAAAAAGGAAAGTTGAAAAAAGGAAATCACGAACAAGTTTGTTGTTCGAGTTTATTAAAATCATGAACATTGCTTGTTGCTTAAGCTATTGAAACTCAAGAACAAGCATAGTTCAAGTTTGAATGATGAACAAGATCATAAGACATACACAAATTTGGAAAGTTCACAAGTTCGGCTCAATTCGAGTTTGATTTAAAAGAATGAGCAAGCTCGGCTTAAATTCGCGTTTTGATTGAAAATCATGAACAACATGGTTGTTCAAGTTTGGTTTTGAAAATAAACGAACTTAGCTTATTGCTCAAGCTTAGTTTTGAAAATTGAGGAACATAACTTGTTTCACAAGTTACTCAAAATTTATCGCACGAACTTGTAAAATTTCCAAAGTTGTGCATGATTATGAATAGAGTTTGAACAAAAAATGATTTTAAGCCTCTTTAGGTTCTGAATCAAGGGCTGGAACCCCAAAAATTTGGCATTTGGATGCCTGATTCATGTTCTGAGTTTCACATACTTCGCAGAGCAACCAGAACTTGGCTCTGCGAAGTCAGGTTCTGATATGTTCGCAGTGCGAGCAATACTTTGCTCTGCGAAGTATGCGAAATTTTGAACTCAGAAGCTGTTTCTGAACAGAAGTTCAGAAACTGCTTCTAAGCAAGCTTCAGAACCTAAAGGGGGTTAAAAAGCTTTGCAAAATTGAAGAAAATGGAGTGTAAAAACTCAGTTTTAAGACTTGGCCCCTTTGAGGTCCCTTTTGAGTTTCAAAAGGGGTTTTTGTGCACAAAACAAAATTGAACAAAGCAAATGATGAAAACAGCAAACACAATGAAAAACAAAGATTAAGGGAGACTTACAGAACTCCTAGCAATGCTTGAGCAATAGGTTGGAAGTGGTTTGCTTGATTGGTTAGAGACTATGAACAATGCTCTAATTGGTTTTTGCTTTGTGTATGAACTGATTTGTTGCTGCAATGCAAGGGATCTTGGTGTGAATTTCGTGTGGGTAAGGCTGTGTGTGACTCTGGTTTTTCAATTGTGTGTGATCCTTGTGCCTTTCCATTCCTTTTATAGGCAAAAATGCAATCCTTGTAATGATGAACAAAATCCTAGAACCTAGCTGATTTGGGGCTAAATTCAGGCTAGAACACTTTGCATTTAATGCTAATGGATAGAAGTTGCTTTGCCTTGTGCCAAGGGGCAAGACCTTGACTGATCTCAGCCACAAATGCAACTGATTCTAGAAGGTAATGATGAGAAAAACTGCAAAACAGGGCAGCTGCAAAAAGGGTGATTCTTGTGATCAATCCTTGCAATCTTGGAAGGTCAAGCAATGAAAACGTGTACTGCCATGTACAGGGAGATTGGGGGAAGCAAAATGAGCATGTGGGCTGGTGTGTGGGAGGAGAAATCCAGCTCAAAACAGGGCAGCACAAACAGCTTTTTGCAAGCAAAAACCACTTGTGTTTGACTGGTTTTGGTGAAGAAAAAGGGAAGGAAAAGGATCAAGTAGCTGGCTGGCAAGCTCAGGTTGGATGATGGGTCAATTTGGAGGGACAAGAGCTGACCAAGGGCAGCCAATTTGTTTGAGCACATGTAAGGTTGGAAGAAAATCCTTCTTTCCTTTTACCTTTAATGTCACACTTTGATTCTTGCCTTGTTGCACTAAATCAGTCAAAAATAGCAATAATAATAATAATAATACTAATAATAACAATTGCAAGTGAAAACAAAAAGGATAAATCAAGAAATAAAATTCTGCAGAAAAATTCGCAGAGGTCGCAGTGCGAAGGTAACTTCGCACTGCGAACTTCCCTTTTTTTGGAATTTTTGTATTTTAAAATAAAAAGGTGGAAAATGAATAATAAATAATAATAATAATGATAATGAAAATGGTAATGATAAAAAATACAAATAAAAATAAAAAGTAATGAGAATGAAAATGATAATAATAATAATGATGAAAAGCTTAATATTATTAATAAAAGTCTTAATAATAATAATAAAAGATAATGATGTTATTAATGAATAGAATAACAATAATATTAATAATAATAAGGATAATGATGATGATAATGATAATGCTAATAATGATAAAATGCAAATAGAATACTATGATAAGAATGAAATAATAAAAGGTAATAATAAGTAATGGAATAATAAAAGATAAAACAAATAATAATAATAAAAAAATATAAGTCAAAAAAATGGGGTATGACAGGATGAAACATCAATTGGAAGACTATCAGATTCTTGAAAACAACATTCCTGTTTATTGTGATAATACTGCTGCAATCTGTCTGTCTAAAAATCCGATTCTGCATTCTAGAGCCAAGCATATAGAAATTAAACATCATTTTATAAGAGATTATGTTCAGAAGGGTGTTTTGGATATTCAATTCATTGATACTGATCATCAATGGGCTGACATATTTACAAAACCCCTCACAGAAGACAGATTTAACTTTATTAAAAAGAATCTGAACATGCATTTCATCTTTTGAAAAATATGCTTGAATCTGAATAGAAACTGAGATTCTAAGGTTCATCAGAAACTAAGGCTTATCAATCACTCACTTGAGAGTCTGAAGAAAGTTAAGTTTCTGAAAAACTTCAGAGTCTGAGTTTCAGGATTTGATTTTCTGACTTCTGAATCTGTATAGTTATCTAATTTTTGGTTAGAATCTGATAAGTTTTAACTCTGGGCAATGATGAATTAAGCTTTGAAAGTTACACTTTGTCCCTCCCAAAGTCATCAATATAAAAATGTGTTTTTCTGTTTTCAATTCTGTAATGTTTAACAAAAACACAGACACATTTTTCATCATAATTGCTCAAATTTGTATCAGACATGTTCAATTTTTCAGAACTTATTTAAAAATTGGTATTAGTTTTATCTGAAAGAATTCAGCAGCACTGAACCAAATGCTATACTTTTTCTGCTTTCTGAAAAGAGTTCAGTAGTGCTAAAACCTTCAGTTGGTATATGATCTGAACAATTTTGTCCAAAATAGTTCAGTGATACTGAACAGATTATACTGAACAATTATGTCTGAACAAGAATGCTCTGAGCAGAATGCCCTGAACAATCTTTTTATGCTTTTGAACATCATTTTATTTTTCAAATGCAATGTCATATACTTCATGTATGATCAAGTCTGCTATGATGTTTATCCTTGCTGCTTGATTACCTATATGATTGCATGATTATCTCACATGTTTTCAAACTCTCTTAAAATTCTGGAAATTTTTCTTTTCTTAAATTTTCTTTTTGTTGATGACAAAAGGGGGAGTAAAAGTAAACAAGTATTAAGGCTCCTGAGCTCAGAATATAAGTTAGTTTCTGTCAGTTAATTAACTTATGAAGGGGAGTAAAAGGTATTTAGGCTCCTGAGCTCAAAACTTAAGTTAATTTTTGATTAAAATTAACTTATGAGAACTGTTTTTAATCTCTTAGCCTTGTTGTGAGATATAAATTACTCTTAGTGAGTTGAAAAGAATTTAAATAACTTGGATAAGACTCAGGGAGCTTACAAAACTCATCCTGTGGATTATCACACTTAGGGGGAGAGCTTACAAACCTCATAACCTGAAGTCTGCTTGTTATTTATAATTCTAAGTGATAATTTCACTTTATTGTTTTAAGTTAAATTTAATTAACTTGGATAAAAATCAAGGGGAGCTTGCAAACCTCACCTTGTGGATTATCAGACTAAGGGGGAGCTTGCAAACCTCATCCTGAAGTCAGCTTGTTAATAAAACTTAACAAACAATTCTGAAATTTTCACCTTTTTGATCTTAAACTGAATTTAGTTAACCTGGATCAGACTCAGGGGGAGCTTACAAACCTCATACCCTGCAGTCAACTTGTTAATTAAATTAACAATAATTTTCTATTAATACTTATGTTTGTCATCATCAAAAAGGGGGAGATTGTTGGAACAAAATGTATGAACAACTCTCTTTTGGATAGGGGGAGATTGTTGGAACAAAATGTATCAACAACTCTCTTTTAGGTTTTGATGATAACAAAGTGTTAAAAAGAAAATTGGTATTGCTAATGCTTTGTTCTAAGTGTGCAGAACCATGTTCTTAATGTTTGGTAATTAATGTTGGTTATGGTAGAACAAGCTAAGAGCAAGAAGGAAAGCTTAGAAGCTATGTTGCAAGTCTGAAGCTAAACTGGGTCTGAAGTAAGGTTCTGAAGACTGAGTCTGAAGGTGCTTCTGAAGGCTGAGTTTGAAAACTGCGTCTGAAGAAGTGAGTCTGAAGACTGCGTCTGAAGGGTGCTTCTGAAGGCTGAGTCTGAAAGTCAACAGAAGTCAACGTCTGAAGGCAGCTTCTGAAGGTCAACAGAAGTCAACGTCTGAAGGCAGCTTCTGAAGGTCAACAAAAGTCAACGTCTGAAGAAGTGCGTCTGATGAACAGTGCTTCTGATCCGTACGTCTGAAGACCTGAGTCTGAAGAGAGCTCCTGAAGTACTGTTCATGCAAAAGCTTCTGAAGTCTGAGTTCTTTAAGGAAAAGCAACTGTCACCATCAGCATTTAATGCCTGGACTGTCAGAACAACTCCAATGGAACAGTTGTCTCCTTGGCCAAAACATTCCCCAACTTTTAAGGAAAAAATTTGAATTTTGCGTGCTCTGTTCTGCAGTTTTCAGCACACAAATTCAGCTGGTCCTAGCCTCCAATTGCAATGGCTCTTTGCTGGAATTCTGGGCAATCCTCAACAGCTCTATTATCCTCTATATAAGGGTGAAGATTTGAAGAAGGAAATTGCCAAGACTCTGAAAAACTAAAGACTGATTTCGTGCTTTGTTTTGCTGTCAACATTCACAAAGTCACCAAAACTCTTAGGAATTCTTTCAATCTTGTTTATCTTAGAATTCCTTAAGTGTAGAGTCTAAACCTGTGTTGTATTAAGTGAACACCTCTGATATTTGATCAAGTGTTCAACTCAAATTGTATTTGTAAAATCTGTTTGAAACCTCAAAGTCTCAGTCTGTGTGCTGAGCAATCTGAAGTCTCTTTACTTTATGTATTGAGCAATTAGAAGTCTCTTAGCTTTGTGCTTTGAGCAGAGAAGCCTCTTTACTTTATGTATTGCGCACTAGAAGTCTCTTAACTTAGTGTTTTGAGCATAAAAGTCTCTTGCTAAGTGCTTGAGCATTGGAAGTCTCTTACCTTTGTGGTTTGAGCAATTGTAATCAGTTTGATTATAGTTCAAATCTCTTGTTAGTAACAAGGGGACTAGACTACTTCCAACTTGTGGAAGGAACTAGTATAAAAACATTGTGTCTCTCTCTTTCCCTCTCTCATTTACATTTTATAACCGCTGCATAACTCTGAGAAATAGTTCAGAACTGATCCATATCAGGTTCTGAACTTAACTTTAGTTTTTGAGAAGAAAGGAAAAAGTGTCCACACAATTCAACCCCCCCTTCTTGTGTGTTTTTCTCACCTTCAAAGGTATCTGAACAAGTCTGAGTTCTATAACTCCAGACATAAGGTGCAAAAGACTAAACCTTTCAGAACTAACCCAAGAGGACCCATATGGGTACCCAAGTCAGAAATCATTTCTGTTGCAGATATGATTAAATGCCAAAGAAAAGGTGATGTCCTGGTGCCTGGACAGTGGCTGCTGGCATTGCATGACAGAAGGATAGTCTATGTTTCAAACCCTGACCATGAAAGAGGGAGGAACTGTGGAATCTGGAGGAAACCACAAAGGCTGGATCATTGGTACCGAGCTAGCTGACACTTCTCCTGAAGCCAATCAAGAACATTGCTGGAACAAAAATGGGTGTTCAGAAACAACCTGATTGAACAAGGAGAGGTAGATCAGAAGCTCTACAGAGGTATGATTGTTCTCTGTTATACTTAACAGTTTCTACACCAATGTGAAAGACTATCAGATTCATGAAAACAGCATAACCTTCTTTGTGATAATACTACTGTAATCTGTTTGTCTAAAAATTCCAATTCTACATTCAAGAGCCAAGCATATTGAATTTAAACATCATTTTATTAAGAGATTTTGTTCAGAAGACAGATTTAAATTTATTAAAAAGAATCTGAACAATGCATTTCATCTCTTGGAAAAATTTGCTTGATTCTGAATAAGAAACTGAGAATCAGAAGTTCATCAGAAGCTAAGACTTAACAGACACTCACTTTGAGAGTCTGAAGATAGTTCAGCTTCTGAAAACATCAGAGTCTGAGTTTCAGAATCTGATTTTTTGTGACTTCTGATAAAACTCATCATAAGTGGACACTTTACACGTGGCCCACTAATGAGAGTGAATCTGAACAGTTGTTCAACACTTGGTCAGAATCTGATAAGTAATAACAGCTGGGCTATGATGAGATTAAGTTTTGAAAGTTGTACTTTGTCCCTCCTAAAGTCATCAATTGTGCAGTGTGTTTAAATGTTTTTCTGTTTCTGAAAAGTTTTAACCAACACACTCAAAACACAGTTTTCAACTTTCATCTTATGTGTTCAGTTTTTCAGACCCATTTAAAAACCTGGACAGTTTTGTCTGAAAGAGTTCAGTAGTACTGAACCATATGCTCTGAACATTTTTGGTCAAAAACAGTTCAGTAGTAGTACTGAACAATATGTTCTGAATAGCATTCTCTAGTTTTCAATGCAATGTTATATACTTCATCTATGATCAAGTTTGCTCTGATGCTTATCTTTGCTGCTTGATTGCCTATATGATTGCCTGATTATCTCACATCTGAACTCTCTCTCTGTTTTAAAATTCTTGAATTTTTTTTGTTGATGACAAAAGGGGGAGAAAGTTACAAGTATTTCAGGCTCTAAGCCTGTCAGAATTTAAGTTAATTTTTGTTGATTAATTAACTTAAGAGAACATGTTCTTATCTCTTAGCCTCTGTTTTGAAATTCTGTGAGATAAATTACTCTTTGTTGAGTTAAATTAAATTTAAATAACTTGGATAAGACTCAGGGAGCTTACAAACCTCATCCTGTGAATTATCAGACTTAGGGGGAGCTTACAAACCTCATACCCTGAAGTCAGCTTGTTATTTATAATTCTGCGTGATAATTTCACCTTATTGTTTTAAGTTGAATTTAATTAACTTGGATAAGAATCAAGGGGGGCTTGCAAACCTCACCTTGTGGATTATCAGACTCAGGGGGAGCTTGCAAACCTCATACCCTGAAGCCAACTTGTTAATTATAGTTAACAACAATTCTGAAATTCTCACCTTTTTGATCTAAACTGAATTTAATTAACCTGGATCAGACTCAGGGGGAGCTTGCAAACCTCATACCCTGTAGTCAACTTGTTAATTAAATTAACAACAATTTTCTATTAATACTTGTGTTTGTCATCATCAAAAAGGGGGAGATTGTTGGAACAAAATATATGAACAACTCTCTTTTGGGTTTTTATGTAACAAAGTGTTAAAAAGAAAATTGGAATTGCTAATGCTTGATTCTAAGTGTGCAGAACCATGTACTTAAAGATTGGTATCTAACATTGGTTAGGAAAGAACAAGCTAAGAGCAAGAAGGAAAATATAGAAGCTTGTGTTGCAAGGCTGAAGAAAATCAGCATCTGAAGAAGAGCTTCTGAAGGGAGCGTATGAAGGATGCGTCTGAACAGTGTGTCTGAAGGGTGCGTCTGAAGACCAGCTTCTGAAGGGTGCGTCTGATGAACAGTGCGTCTGATGGGTGCGTCTGAAGACCAGCTTCTGAAGGCAGCGTCTGATGAACAGTGCGTCTGAAGTCTGCTTCTGAAGAAGTGCGTCTGATGAACAGTGTCTGATGCCAGCTTCTGAAGAACTGCGTCTGAAGGCAGCTTTTGATGAACAGTGCCTGAAGCCAGCTTCTGAAGAGAAGCTTCTGAAGTCTGAGATTCAGCAGTCAACATTTGCAACTGTCAACAGTGAAGTACTGTACAAGTCAGAACAGCTCTTTGCAATGTTGTCTCCCTGGGCAAAACATTCAACCTGGTTTTAAGGAAACAATTCAAATTGTGTTGCTCTGTTTTGCGCACCATAACAGGAAGGTTGTATTACTGGCTGAAGCTTCAAATGCAACGGCTCTTTTGATGACATGGCATCTTCTCAACAACTCTTTAATTCTCTATAAAGGATTGAAGATTTAAAGAAGAAGACTAAGGACTCTGTACAGATATATAAGACTGAAAAACCAGAAACTGCCATACTCTGTTTTTCATCCAACAGTCATCAAATAACTTAGGAATTCTTACAAACCTTTTTATCTTAGAATTCCTTAAGTGTAGAGTCTCAACCTGAGTTGTATTTTGTGAACACCACTGATTGTATATCAAGTGTTCAACTCAAACCTATTTCTGTTGTAAATCTGTTTGAACCAAAGTATCTAGCCTGCGTGCTTGAGCAACCAGAAGTCACATAACTTTGTGTATTGAGCATAGAAAGTCTTAGACTGTGTGTCTAAGCAGGGAAGTCTCTTACTAGGTGTTTGAGCAAGGAAGTCTCATCCTTTGTGGTTGAGCAAGGAAGTCTCATCCTTTGTGGTTGAGCAAGGAAGTCTTATCCTTTGTGGTTGAGCAAGGAAGTCTCTTACTCTGTGTTTGAGCAAGGAAGTCTTGGACTGTGTGTCTGAGCAAGGAAGTCTCTATGCTTTGTGCTTGAGCAATTGTAATCGTTTGATTATAGTGGAAATCTCTTGTTAGTAACAAGGGGACTGGACTACTTCCGGATTGTGGAAGGAACCAGGATAAACCATTGTGTCTCTCTTTCTCTCTCTCTTTCTCTCTCTCTCTCTCTCTCTCTCTCTCATTTACCTTTTATATCCGCTGCTAAATAACTCTGAAGAAGTTTCAGAATCTGATCAACATCTGATTCTGAACTTAACCAAAGTTTTTGAGATAGAAAAAAGGCCCACACAATTCAACCCCCCCTTCTTGTGTGTTTTTCTCACCTTCAGTTGGTATCAGAGCCTGGTTCTGATATTCAATCACTTAACAGTGAGTCAGTTTAAGATCCTGAGAAAAACATGTCATCTAGTGGTTCCCCTCCACCTACTCCTGGAGATCACTCTGCTGTTTCACATGACTATGGTACAAATGAAAAACAATCTCATTCACACAATAAACCTCCAATGTTTACTGGTGATCCAGAGAAATTTTCATGGTGGAAAAGCAAAATGTACAACCACATCATTGGAATTGATGATTCCTTATGGGATATCATAGAAGATGGAATTTCTATTCTAGTTGACGGAATTTCTATTCTAGTACCTGTCTCTTTTCTTTTTGACACCTTGGTGTAGCACTTCTCACAACCATAAACATTGCTTCCATTCCCATCATGGGAATCCTTAAGGGCTCGAGAAATCTTATAGGCTACTCATGTCCCGCCTTAACTAATCGACCATAATGCGTAACCAATTGACTTAGGAATTTTCCCTCCTTACTAGGATTCTGACAACTGCATCCTTCAAGGTACTTCTTAATCATATTAGGGTGAGTAGAACTGGCCTCATAATCCTGTCTACAACTTTATTATGTCGTTCAAGGACACTCCTCATTTTCAAAAAGAAAACTCTACTCTGATCGCTACCAAAATAGCATACTTAGTTTCTTAATCCTTTATTCATAACCTGAACTTACGTAACCTTTTACTGTAAACTACGAGTGACTTTTGGTCTGTGCAAAAACATCTTTTCTTACGTGTGAGCATTGAGCTCAAGAATTTTCTAACTCCTCAACTGTTCTGCATCAACCTACCTGGTATAAAATCTTATCTGAACATATATATATATATATGTGTGTGTGTGTGTGTGTGAGTCGTCGTATAGGTTCCCCATTGGGCTGACCTATCCAGAATAAATCCGAAGCGTGCCTGTGCCACGACTCGTCAACATATATATATATATCTGTATCATTCTTGATAGTATCTGATACTAGTTTTGTACCACAGTTACTGATACATGTCACATAACTGAAAAGTATGTTAGACTACTATCTGAGTAGCATAAACACTGTCTGATAAGTATACATTATACTACACATAACCTGATACATGTGACATGTTGTTATAACATGGGTACCATATGGAATGAATTCATATACCACTGCATTGTCGTTTCTGATCAATGCTTCATATTCAAAAATATTATCTTGCAAGTGCTGTCGTTGCCCCATGCATAATTCTCTCTTGATAAGCTTACTCCTCAAGTCCACTTGAAGTTATTGAGCTAAAATAGCTAGATTACCTTACTAGCGATGACTTCATTCGCTTAAAACTTAACGTAGTAAGAACATATCCTACTTATTTCTTACCACATATTCTTAGACTGTTTCGATTTCCATTCCTCATGAATTTCGAAGTTCACAGTATTCCTCAGCTTAACCTTAAAAATTTCCTGTTAGAACTTATGATAAGTTCGAGTCGTCACTGCTTACTGCTATTCTGCGTTGTAAGAACCGGACACTTAATACCTTCCTGTGGTTCATCTGACAAGGACTTCACAAGCATCCTTGTTCTCTAAGCTTCAACTTAGAATTGTTCGTTAACCCATCCTTGGATTGCTTCTCCGCTGCGCAACTCTGATTTAAAACAAATCACTTTGGAGTAGGAGTAATACACCATTATTACTAAAATAAATCTCATTGACCAATCTTTTTACTTTATGACTTGTAGCTATCATAACAGAACCATCTTACGTTTGTTGATTCTCTTGTGGCTTAAACCATCTGCTTAACTTATCGATTGGTCATTTCCTGACTTTGTGTTTCCTTCCGGACATGAACAATATACTTGTTCTCGCAAAAATACGCCAAAACCTGTAAGCAGTTTCCTGCAACTGTTACGAGCCCAACAATGCTCCTGTCAAAACAGCTTATACTCTGGTTCTAACTTTACTCTCCATATTCTGAATTCTGTAACCATCTCTTGGTCAGCTCATCATGTATAATCATTAAAACATTGTAGAAACCCTACTGAAAGTATACCTGAAGCAACTTAAGTTCATACATTATTCACTTGTGGTAACTTCTAAAAACATTCTATGACTTCTGGAAATTCACATCTTTCGTACACTGAAACCACTGATAATTCGAGTCTCGTTCTATCATTATCCGTAAGGATTTCATATCCATAACCTTACCTTTAACTCGTGCGTTAGTGACGATCTTCCTGATGCTAGAGCCTCACAATAGTTCTTGGCTAATTCCTGATTATTCCTCAGAACCGGTCTACTATAATCTGACAACATGCGATTCAGTCTTTATTTCATACCCTTACCAGGGGTTTCCTTCATTTATCGCTAAGCTTGCATTTCTCTTACAAAGCATCTTGATGACTCATAATAAAGGAAGGTAATCTCTTCATCTGTCCAATAATTCGCTTGATCCATAAATAAGTCTCTTAACTGCTGGATATAAAATTCTCATCCGGTTCGAGTGCGCGAGTCCTCTTATTCTTACACAATCTATCCTTGCTGGCAGTCTAGAGGTTCCAGCAGTCGACTAATAATTCTCATTCTGAGTTATTGGGTCTGAAGGGTGAATCTGTAGCCTGTTTCTGAGTCTGAAGCTTCGCAGAGCTAAGTCCTGGTTGCTCTGCGATCGTAGCAGAACTCAGAATCCTGAAACTTGCGTTTTAACCTCAAAATCTTGGTTCCTAGGTTGCAAATCATTCCTCAGAGTATTCCATAAGGAGTCATACTCATAGTCTTTTCCGAGACAACTTCGGCCTCTAAAGTCTCACCATAATTCCTTACTTCTTATGTCTCCTCAGACGAGACATTTCTCAATGACGCGTCCATCTGTTTTAAGGTAATTCACCTTATTCTTAAATATCTTTAATATTCCTGAAACTCGGCCATTCACAGGCTCCGTTACTTTACGGTTTGACAACCACCACTTGGTATTGAATACTTCTTCGCCAATTTCTGTCTTAAAATATGACATCTTAAACAACGCTCTTCATGCGCTTCTTTTCTCCACGGTCACATTCAGCTCTCATATATTTATCCTAACTGCATATACTAGAATGAGTTGATCAGGCTCAACTAGATGTGACCCTTAGAACAATATCCGGAACCCAATGGTCCCACTACTTTTATTGAATCTTTAATGACCCAAGGCACGATCAGAATCGACCTGCTCTGATACCAATTATAACACCTAAACTAATTTTATCTAGAATATTAGCATGTGCATTAAACTGATACTGGATACATAAAGGATTTCAATAATAATAATAATACAACACAAGTGAATGAATACAAATTTGCTCGTTTATACACCCAATCAAGTACCATAAAGAAATACTTATACAAAAGTCCGATAAGCTCCTGAGCTGGTACATGACGAGCAACTGCACTCCATCCAGCATCTCCCTGATGATCCTCAACACGAACCTCGTGCTAACCTGAAAACCTGCACCAGAAGGAATGGGATGAGACATAATGTCTCAGTGAGCTCCACCCAACCTACTGTTGGCAACCTCGGGGAACCTAGGGTTGCCATGCCTACTTTGGCAATCTCGGGGATTCCTATGATCGCCAAGCTCTAACCTTTCCCATATAGGGTATACCTGCCTGTTCCTGCTATCCTATGTAGTCATAATAACTAAACTACATCCTGCTAAACTAGTGATCAAGGGGAAACCTAGGATCACTGCCTGAGCCTGATAACTGAATAGTCATGAAATCTAGACTATAACCTGATAACTTGGTGATCGAGGGGACTCCTAAGATCACCACCTGATACCTGCCTGATAACTAACATCTGCCTGATAACAAACAAAATGTTTTCCTGATAAATTAACTATTAGATGGTAGCGTTGAACAACCAATATTATCTGAGTTCATTTTATGGAATGCCCCTGAGTGGAGTAACCCCGAAGCACATTCCCTTGATAACCGGTGAAAATTCCTATAATAGGCTAATCACCGGACTCCTCTTGCATGTGTGTATGGTTATCCTCGCAGAAGATTCCTGCCCGTTTCAGCTGTATCTGGAACCCCCTGTGCTCTAACTAGCGAGAACATAGAAGACACACTATAAACTTATGCGTGGTTATCCTCACAGAAAGTCTTGCCTGTTCCAGCAATGCTGAAACCCCCTGTGCTCTCTAACTGCGAGAACACAGAAGACACAAAGTTTATCCTGATAATTAATATTATTCCTGATATATAAAATATACTTATCCTGATATCCCCCTGAACATATATATATATAAGAGTCGTCATGTAGGCTCCCTAACGGGCTGACCTATTCAAAATAAATCTGAAGCGTACCTGTGCCACGACTTGTCAACATATATATACATGTTTATACATAATTTGTATAAGTCCTGATAAAAGTCCTTGTACCTCTAACTAGGGTACATCCTATCTTGAACTGTTGCGTACATCCGCAGTGTCACTCTGACGTGAACAACTGGGACACGCCCTGATGTACATATAAATGTACTTGAAACTTGGGAAAAGCCTGGTACCTCTATCTATGGTACACTAAAACTTGCCTGGTTAAGGGTATCCTGAGAAACTAACCCTTAACATACCTGATACTGTTCTCACTTGAACCTTGAATGTAATAGCACATTCCTATTATCCTCGTATTCTTAACTGAATACATCTCTATTCCTGCTAACCTATTATAGGTTCTTGACATATCGTTGTCATATGTCATCCTTAAGAGGTTACTACCTCACTTGCATTAACTTTCATGTTCCTATAACCTTTACCCTTACAATCCCAATGCTTTGCCTATTCCTTGCTCCTTATAATTTTATCCGTTGTAAGCCTTATGGGTGAGTTAATGTAACACCCATATAGAGATTGCCTAGGATCTCTTACGAGTATTAAAATTTCGTACTGGATACATTAAATACAATGCAGAAAATTTGCTTATTAATTATACAATACATGAGTTCCTGATACAATCTGAAAATCTGGTACAAACATTCTCTATAATATATATATATATATACATCATGAAACATAATCATATACAACATCCAAGCAACGTAAGCAGCACGATCAATCCGTAGCCTTCTCTTTACCTTTACGTCGTGCTACCTGCGAAGAACCTGCACCAGAAGGAAAGGGATGAGACATGACGTCTCAGTGAGCTCCTACCCTACCTACTGTTGGCAACCTCGGGGAACCTAGGGTCGCCGTGCCTACCTCGGCGATCTTGGGGATACCTATGATTGCCAAGTCTTAACTTTACCCGTAGAGGGTCATCTGACTGATCCTGATAAACTGGTGACCAAGGGGAGACCTAGGATCGCCGTCTGATAACTGCTAACTGATATCTGATAAGTGTTTCATGACTGATAATGAAATAGAATATTAACTGATAATTTATGTTAGCTGTTAGCGTTGAACAAGCAATATTATCTGAGTTCATTTTACGGAATGCCCCCGGGTGGAGTAACCCCGAAGCACACTCCTCTGATAACCGGTGAAAATTCCTATCATATCAGGCTAACACCGGACTCCTCTTGTCGTCGTGCGGTTATCCTTGCGGAATAACACGTCCCACTGGCGTGAACCTCCTGTGTCCCACTGGCGTGAACAACAGAAGACACGACTTAACATTAGTCTTAACTGATGCGTATACCTCCCGTGTCCCACTGGCGTGAACGACAGAAGATGCGAATAAATATTCTGTAAACTTATGCGTGAACTTTTCATGTCCCACTGGCGTGAACGATGAAAGTCATGGCTTAATAGTATTAATCTTATCCTTATCCTTGCGTGGACCATTCGTGTCCCACTGGCGTGAACATCGAAGACCACGACTTAATATCTGTGTAATTCATGACTACTTAACCTATAATAGGTCCTAAGCTTGGATTCTGAATTAATCTTGGCTTGCTTGTACTTAAGTGAATGTAGGGATTTTCACTTACAAAGAGATAATCCCATTACTAATCCCTTTATATATCTATATAACTTAGGGCATAAGTATTCATCTCCTAATGCCATGCCTATTCCTCATCCTACCCTAATTCCAAACCATTTCTCAAGAACAAGAATCTGGGTAGATACAAAATCGTAGCCCGATTTCTAAAAATCGTAGTCCGATTTTTGCCGTAAATTCCATGAAAAACATGGCACAAAATCGTAGCCCGATATCTAGAAATCGTAGTCCGATTTTGGCTTCAGCAACATTCATAATTTTGCTTCCTAGGCTAAACCAAACCTCTCCAATCATCAAAACAGCTTATGGGAATGAATTTACAAGGCATAAGGGTAGATAATAACATGATTAAGCAAGGAATTAGTATACAAGGGATTAGGGCACAAATTCTCAACCTTGATTCAACTTGTAAAATGCACTAAAACTACTCAAACGGGTTATACAACCCTATGGAGCTCACCTTAATCACAATTTGGTGCTTGGTAATTCTGATTCTCAAAGCCTTGGCTTCACTCTACCACTTTCTCTTGAATCTCCCTTGTTTCTCCTTGTTTCTTCTTTACTACTTCTTGCTCTCACTTCCCAAATACCCAGCTTGCTAACAAAATCTCCTACTAGAGTTGGATGAAGTTTGGATGAGTGATGGGGAGAAGGATGAGGGCGTGTGATTGGGAAAGGAGGGAGGAGAAAACTGATTTTCTAGAAGTGTGTAGAGAATGAGAAAAATGGTATGGGGAAATATCTTGTTCCCAATTTTAAAACAATCTCCCCCTTAAGCCTTATTTACTATATTGCCATTGCTTAATATTACCAAATTGCCATGCTTGTTTAATGACTTCTAACACTGATAATAATTGTTTCTAAGAGGGATATTACAGTTAAAATGGTGTTCCTTGATTCTTAAAGGTTTTTGGAGAAAACGGTAGTGAAAAACCTCGCTTACACGCGCCGGATCACCCGAAACAGCTCAGCTGAAAAATGCTGTTCTGGTGAGCTCGCTGTAGCGACGGATCCGTGGCTATAGCGACCAGGATCAGAACCTGAAAATAGTCTGCTCGCTGCAGTGACGGGCTGGTCGCTGTAGCAACCATGACAGTGTAGAAATTGCTGAAAAACGTATCTTTCTCCATTTTAGCTCAATCCCACTTACCCAAACATCCCAAAGTTGTTAGGAATAATTTTCTAATACAATTTGATAGTTTGAAGCATATATAAGCAAGGAATTAGCAAACAAAGGGACTTAGGGTATAAAACATAAAACTTGCTCAAACCATAATCACACCCAAACTCACTCAAAGTGGGTTCTAAAACCCTAGGGAGCTCACCTAGTAGAATTTTTGATCCTTGCCAAGCCTTCCTCTTCAAACCCTAGCTTGAAATCTTACTTCCTTTCTTGATCCTCTTTGCTTCCTTTGGATCAAAATCACAAACTTTGCTTGCTTGCATGAAGATGGAGTAATTGAGATAGAAGTTTGATGATTGTTGAAGGATTGGAGGGAGGGGCGCAAGAGTGGAAGAGAGAAGGGAGATGGTTTGGTTTTAGAGAGAGAAGTGGAATGGTAAAATGAAGAATTTTGGGGTTTATCCATTTTTATAAAAATCCTGGCATGGCAATTACCAAATTTCCCTTCCTTAAATATCTCTGATACATTGTCCTTCTACTGATAAATACTTGAGTCTGAAGCGGGATATTACAATCACCTTAAAGAAGAAGTAAGAAGGCTAGAACAGTGACCTCAGCAGAGGCAACTGAGGAATCAAGGAAGAGAAAGGGTAAAGAAGTTCAGACTCCCCATAGTTGCTGAAGAAAAGGAAGAGGAAGAAATGACACTCAAAAGAAGACAGAGGGTGGTTCAGACTGCTAGACAAGCTCCAACTGAATCTGAAGCAATGGACCCCTTAAGTGAAATGGAAGTTACACCAACAGAACCAGAGGATCTTGATGTTGTGATTATGAGAGAAGTAACCTATGATTTGTATACCAACATACTCATATGTTATAAAATGTCAACATTGTTATAATTTTTTTATGGGATCCTTTTAATGAAATTTGGGTTTCTATGTTTGAATGATGAAGATTTGGGTTTACTTATGAGTTAGATGAATTTTTTATAAGCTGTTTTTTAATGAATTTTTTGATTTTGATTTAATAAAAAAGGATAGCAATTTTGACATTTTATAACATAAAAGACTAAATCGGAAAAAGAAAAAAGATTAAGGGCAATAGTGTTACCAAAGAGATTAAATTGGAAAAAAGAGGATAAATGACGAAAGTGTTATCTGAAATTAAGTTAAGAGACACATTGTGCAATTTTGCCTAAATACTTTAAGTTGAAAACATAAACTAACTGTATCTCTTCCAAGGGATAAAATTATAAAAACAATTGTAATTATAAACAAATTTAATACTGATACTTACATTCTTAATTCTGTCATTTGACCAAAAGAGATTTTTATTTTTTTTAAGAAGAAGACCAAAAGAGATTTATATTAGGGACAAAAGTAGTACTTTTTACTTGAAGAACAAGACTCTCTAACGACATTTACTCTAAATAGCAATATCACCAATGATCTCTGTTATACTATGTAGTACTCACTCGGTTTCTAAATATATGTCATAGTCAATCACACATGTTAATACACAATTTTGACTATTAATATATTTAATTACCTATAATAAAAATATTAATATATTAAAAATATTCATTGAGACAAATTGACCAATATTTTTATTTCTCTATCAAAAATTGAACAACATTTTTATTTATATATTAGTTAAATAATATATTTAAAATAAATTATGTGAATAATACACATTATAAAAGAGAGGCTACATTTCTAGCTAGTCCCGTTACTTATTTCCATATCCCATTTTGTATTGAATCCATTATTATAAATTAAATGCAATGGGCTTGTTTCTATCAAAAAAAAATAAATAAAAAATACGACATGCATTTAAAAACGGAGGAAGTATATGTTGTCTTACTCATTCACTCTATACGCACGTGTATTTCACCGTTTGTCAATTTACCATTCGATTATTGTAACAAATCAGTTTGACAGGTCAGATTCGCGTGTGACCAATAGAATCATAGGATTCCGATGTGCATCCAGTGCAGTCTCCAATGAGAATGAGGATGAGTGGTATGATATGCACATAGTAATATCTTCAGGTTTATTTCATGTATGTGCAATGCCTGATGTTATACCGCCCCATGACACCTAATATCTAAGAATGGAAATACATTAAAGAATAAATTAAATGTCCTAAATAAAATATTTTGAATTTGGTAACATTTTTTAACATGATTCTATACAAGATTAAAATATTTTTTTAATAAGGTTACAATTTGAATCTTATACTAACAATAAATTTGTTTAAATGGTAAGCAATTGGAAACCTCTAGAAGAATGAATGAATGTGACTTAGTTGATAAGAAATTGACTAACCTGTAAAATTATGAGTTCAACTTTTGATGTCATCGTTATAACATATTCGGTTCAGAGGGAATAACCATCCACTTTGTTTGTCCTATAAATTTTTCGATAAAGATTAATAACTGCTAAGTGACGATAGAATATTGATATCGATAATATAGTAACCCAAAAAATAATTTGAATGAACGAAGGTAGAAACTTCGTACAAATAACATGATGACAATTATTTTTAGAAGTTTTTTAAGTTAGCAGTTAAGGGAAATCATGATACGAATTTGACATGAATCAGTGATGGAATTGTTACCTCTTGAAGTGCAGAAAAGATCTTGATCACAACAAAGCAACGTTGCAGCGCCTCTAATCGTCCACACGAACATCTCTCCTCTGGTTCCCGGTGCTAGCCAAGTGATCAGGGGTTCAGAGAGAACTATGGTTTTGTTTGAGGTTTTTATGGTTTATGTAAAGTGGCGTCTTTGATTCAGCACAAAGGTTCTATTTATAGAACTACTTGTGTGTTCTGTAAGTCAAGTAATCACTATTGGACTTGTGTAAGCACAATAACCCATTATCCTTTGCTAACTAATTAGCCGCATTTGCTAACTGCACCCCAAGTTATAAGTTTTACTTATATTTCTCCTTTTATTTAACCGTTCTATTGTGTGTGACCCTATAGATTCTTGTAACGTAGACAATAATAGTAAATCCTATATTTAATATTATAAACAGTGAGCAGTATCTAGCAACACATCATTGTTACCCAAGTGACAAGAATGTCAAGTGATCTGACGAAGCTTTTCATGATAATGTTCATATGTATAATTACCATTTTGCCCTTTTATATCTATATTGAACACAAGACATAGATTGTGTCACTCTTGTATAACTCGATATTTACATTTCTTGATCTCGAAATATATTGAGTAACGAATAAGTCCAATATCTCATTGACTTATTCGGCATGGCCATGCAATTTTACAGTCATATTTCATCAAGAGGCCATAAAATATATTTCCTGTTATGCAGGGGGCAAATCCCATCTAGGACATTCATGCTCCTCTGCATGATTCATCAACTGTCCATTAACCAACTTTATAGTTATCCTGTTACAAATAACGTTTGAATGACAATAAAATAATTGAGTCCACATCTACGGATCGTAGTGTTTTCAGGTCAGAGATTGATATACACTATTATCACTATGAGAATATCTTATGACACTTTCAATCCAGTATAAATATTACTTCTAATATTTATACCTATGTATAGACTTAATATCACATATTCATGACCCGCAAAATGTGGTCATCAATCTACTTACTTAATAGTCTCTATGCTTTATTGTTATCCCAATTTATATTAAAGCTTGACTACAGATACTTTCAAGAATAATGTTTTTTATGTTAATATAATCTCACGATTAAGTCTACAACAAATATAATAAAGAATGTCTTATTTTATTTAATAAAAAAAGTCATGATATAACATAAGTTTAACATAAACTATTGGCCTTTAGGACTTACATCAACAAGCAAGACATAACATAACTCACAATGTTGATACTATTAAGTTGAACATCTTCATTTGAGTTCAAATCAATGACCTCAAAGTTATGTGGGTCTTAATTTCAGTAGTGTTTGTCGGTTCGTCTACCGACAAAAAAATAATTTTTAATTTTACTATATTTTTTTTGTTCTAATATTTTACTATATATTTTACAAATACTATTTTTTATTTAATACTTTACTAATATTGTATAAAATTACTAATGTATTATCCCCCGTATTATCACTCTTTGACAAAATAGTATAATTTATTTTTTTAATAAATATTAATAGTATGTTTTTTTGGAGGATTTAATAATATATTTTATAAATAATTATATATTTTTCGATAGGATAGTTTGACTTCTTAAAAAATAAATAATCTCTTTTTGTTTGTATTAACACTCTGGTTTATAGGGGAAGGCCCCCGAGTAATCCAGAGTTCAGTCTAGATGTAAGTAAAGTTTGGCCAATAATTGTTCCACCCATGAATTAAAACTTGGGTTCTTCTGAAGGGTTCATCTTTTGGTGGAGCTCATTAATCACTTGGTTAGCAAGGAAATATTGTCAACCGAGAGCTTTTTTTGTGTGTTAATCAAAAAAATATTAAATTATACTTTTTTATACGATTATTTAATTGGATTATACTTTTTAAGTATATCTTAAATTATAAAAAAAATATTAAATTATGTGAAATTATTTTATATTACCGTCTCATATAGTTAATTTTGTATAAAATTCCAATGCATTTATATCTAGTCAAAATAAAAACCAATATATTATTTCTAGTCATTATAAAAAACTAATACATCCTCTCAAAAAAACTAAGTAAAAAACTAATACCTTATTTCCTAATTTTGCAATAAGACAAAAACGCTAACGACTGTCCTTAAGGTATTGGTTAAAATACCTAAAGAATTAAGTTTGTATAAAAAATAGTGTGATTATTATATTGACAAAAATAACAACATGTAGCTTCAATATTGAGTTTCTGGAAAAAAATAGTGTGATTATGATATTGAGTTTCTGGAAATTACAGTTGGTCGTTGTGATTTTGTAAAAGCTACGTAGTTTAATTTTTTAAAATTATAAGGACTTACAGTAATTTCGACAAACTAATCGTGATACTAAACATGCAGTTAATAATTTTCTTTAAAAAATGGCAAAAATAAATTTAAATTTTTTCTATTGTATAATTTCTATAGATATTTAATTATATTTTACCATTTAAACATGTCAAGATTTTATTTCTTAAATTATCTATATAAATATTAAACAATAGGATTTGATTATGTTTATGCCTAAAATTATATTATATTCATTAATTTATACAGTAAAATTCAATTTTTTTGTACATATTTTTAGTCAACAAATATAATAGATAAACTATAAGTAAATAAAAACAATCAAATATATTTATATATAAATCGAATATCACCTTAAAAAAATATCAAAACTACAATAATATGACAATTATGATTGATTGACAATATCAAATATGTTTATATATAAATATACATATTTTTAGCCAAAAAAATATGATATATAAAAATATGAAAATACTTTTCTAAAAAAAAACACTTATTATTTAACCATTTCAAATATGTTTATATATAAATCAAATCTACGTTTTAAACCAAAAAAGTAGCTAGCAAAGTGTTAGACTACCAAAATATGATATATAATAAAAAGCAAATACAAAGGAGGAGGACCAAAACCAAAACCTGCTTAGAAAGTGACAAATCTAAACTCAGGCATTCCTGTTTTGTTATTGGCTAAAGAGGCTTGGATACAATTAAGAGCACTAAACCAAACCATAAGATCATTAAGGGATAAGCCTAAATTAGCTAGAGTATCAGCACAACTATTTCCTTCTCTAAATACATGAGTGGCCAGAAAGTTCGTAGATGAAGTGATGCACATACACTTCTCCCAACGATTTTTTAACCTCCAAGGAACCAAGGACTTGTTCTTTATGGTATTAATGACTAGAGCAGAATCACAATCAAGCCAAAGGTTTTTCCAATGTTGCTGATTAGCTAACTCAATTGCTCTTATAGCTCTAGAGAGTTCAGCATGAAAAGCACTCCCATGTCCTGTGTTCTCAGCAAAGTATAAAAGAAAATTGGAATTGTTATCCCTGAATATACCACCACAGGAAGAAGATAGATTGGTTGAAGAACCATCTGTGTTACACTTAACCCAATTAAAAGTAGGTGGTTGCCAAAGAACTTCAATAATCTTAGGAGCTTTGCGAGGATTTAAAGTAACATTGAATTTATTTAAGATGACAAAGTTTAAAATGCTTGAAGAGGCCACAACCTTTGAGAGATTTCCACAAAGAGCTGTGTTGGACAACACAGTGGATAGAGAACTTTTCCAAAGAATTTTCTTGTTTTTAAATCTCATTTGACTTCTTGCAAACCAAACTGAATTGATAATGTTGATCATGGTTGCAGCAATCACCACTTTGCATTGTGGGTTCCAGGAGCTATTACAAATTGACCACATATCTTCTTAACATTGGAAATGTAGGCTTCTATTGAGCATAAATGCATACCAACACCAAAGATTAACAACATAGATACATTCAAAAAATATATTAAAAGAAGTTTCTTCATGATTGCTTCAAAGAGAGCACATAGAGGGAAGAAAGCAGCCCCTAACATAAAGGTTTTAATTAGTGGGGAGCTTACCTAGCATTAATCTCCAGACAAGCAAAGACTTTGAAGGGGGGAAGTCTTTAGACCAAATAGTTTTGGCCCATTGAACTTTTGGAAAGTAGTGCTTCTTGAAGTCATATCCTTCTTTCAATGAAAGATCACCATAAGTGGTATGCTGAAAGATCAACAAATCTTCCTGAGACTGAGAAGGAATAGTTACTTGAGAGACAAGTAAACTCAAATTGGGAACCAGCTGAGTCACCTCTGCAAGGATATGCCAAGAAAACCCTTGGATATAATTGCAAAGCTTCATAGGGAAACAACTTATTTGAGAAGTATGTAGATTCAAAGACTGAATGAGCCTCCACACCAAGGATCAAGCCAAAAGTTTATCTGTTTACCATCACCAACCATCCAACTGGAATTTTCCTTAATCATAAAGTATTCAGCTTTTACCCCACTCCATATTGAAGAAAAGATATGATGCTTGATACAAGATGATTCTCTCTCTTATCACCCTACTTCTTAAGAGAATGGCCCATTGCTCCTTAGAATGCAAAAGTTCCCAACACATTTTCAAATTAGTTGCTTCATTTAAGCTGATCAGGGACCTGATTCCCAAACCTCCCTCATCATAGTCAACACAAACTTTCTTCCATGCTACTGTAACCATTTTCCTTTTGTTGATGTCTCCACTCCAAATAAAGTTCTTGATCCATTTCTCAATTTCCTTAAGAAGACTTGTTGGCCAAGAGTAGACAAACATGGTGTGTATCAGCATGGATTGAACCACTGACTTTATCAATTGAACTCTACCAGCAGTAGACAATAAATAACCCTTCCAATTAGCTAATTTAATCTTGATCTTGTCAGCTCTGGGTTGAAAGTAAGAGTTATTTGGCCTACCTTTAAAGATTGGAGCCCCTAAGTAATTAAAAGGTAGTGATCCCCTAGAGAAGCCAACCAATTTAATCTTGATACCACCAACATGTATGGAAGACTTTCTAGTGTTAATGATTTGAGTAGAGCAAGCAGCATATCTAGTGAATAACATTTTGAGGGATTCCAAAGAAGAAGTGTTTCCGTTACAATATACCATTAAGTCATCTGCATAAAAACAATGTGTGGGAATAAGAACCTGTCTAGCAGTAAATATTTGTTTCACCTTGTCTTCCTCCACAAGCTTGTTGATACAACAATGCAGAATAAAAGGGGAGATAAAGGATCTCCTTGTCTCACCCCTCTTGTAACATCCCACTCAAACGTAACTTTTATCAGTAACAGAGGAATTAAGAGAGAGTAGTGGCAAATTTGTAATTATGAGAGGAAGGGGTATTTAAAGGGATAAGTATGAAATATTCTTCATTATTCAAAGTTCCTTCTCTCACTAGAAAACATATTTTTCTCCCCCTCTCTCTCTAGGATTTCGGTTTTGCATCAGCAGCAGTTGTAATCCAGCAGTTCTCCTTCTTTGATTTCTTGAACTGGAAGTAGGCAAGCTTATGGGAAAGATGGAAGCAAGGAAAGCTTGAGGAAAAAGTAAGGAAAGAGTAAAACCAAGCTAGGGTTTGGTAAAAGGAAGTTTATCAAGACCAGCAATGATTCAGGTGGGTTCCTTAGAGTAGCAATTTACCCTTTTGGGTCGGCTTTGTGTGAGATCACAACTTAATTGCTAAGGTTTAGAAAAGGATAGTTTTTCCCCATTTTGATACATATGTTTGATTCCAGTTAATCCTTGGATACAATACATTTTTATAGTTCAAAATGAGTCCCTGGCGTGTTTTCTTTGATCATTGGACAACTGGGTATCAAGGTTTTTAAGATTAAAACATGTTTTCAGAAATTCTGTGTTCTGCTACAGTCACAGAGCGACGCCCAGGGTCGCAAAGCGAAGTAGCAGAGTTTTGCTACTGCCTATCTTCGCCCAGCCATTGCCTAGACCTCGCTCTGCAAAGTAATCAGAAGCTGAGTTCGCAAAGCGAAGCTTTCAGACGCTCTGCGAAGCTTCAGACTCAGGATTACCAGGTTCTGAAGGTTCAGACGCAGGATCGCAGAGCGAAGTTAGGGGTCGCAGAGCGAAATGGCCCAGAACCTCTTTTTATTAGCAAATAACTGTACCATGCCAATGATCTTCGATATGCTTTGGGATAGTGATACTCATAAACTTTCTAGGATTGACCTAGGATAAAGATATGTATCATACAGAGTGGTGGGTAGTTTACCCACAGGATTTCAGGAATTATTATAGATGGGATAGTAAGCCCATAAGTATGGCATATGATAACGATATGTCTAGAACCTTTAATAGGTTAAGAGGAACTGAGAGGTATTCAGTTGGAAGTACATGGGTACTAGGAATGTTTCTTAACATTCAAGGATTCATATGAGAATAGTATCAGGTTTTAGTGTACCGTAGATAGAGGTACCAGGCTTTTCCCCAGTTTCAGGTACATTTATATGTACATCAGGGCGTGTCCCAGTTGTTCACGTCCATATCCACCAAAACCCTTGCAAACTGACCAAAAGTTCTCTCCATCATGGGCTTTGTTGAGACAGAGTCTATGCATATTGGAGTTCCCACATTGCTTGCAATTGCAAAAAGGATCTTAGGGAGCGAATATTCATGCGCAAGGCCATAAATTCTCACCCATACCTGAGCTAAAGAACTGTATTGAGAGCTAGGGCTAAAATCCCTTAACCAAGCAAATAACTTCAAAATTCCAGGGTTCAGATTCCATGAGGCTAGGGATCTGACCCTTTTCACATCTTCAAGACTGGAAAAGATAAATTCATATAAACCTTTTCCTAAGCAGGAAACACCCCAGTTGCTAAGACCTTTCCACATAGTAGAAAGTTTGGAACGCAAGGCAAACACAGTAAGTGGTGTAGCACCTTTGGGCTAAATGATTCTAACATGGAGATTATGCTTGCATGCATTAATCCCTGCCATATACTCCTACTCAGGGATATCAATAGCAAGATTATCTCCCTTTAAGACCGGTTGAGGAAGCTGAGAAGCTGGTATATCACAGATATTGGATAAAGCTTGAGCAAAAGTTTTGGTTTGTGTACTGGTTGTAGGAGCTGGTTTTTTGGTCATATTTGGTTCAGGTTCAGTGTTCAGTAAACATTTCGAAGGGATGATCGAGGGATTTTTGGCAGTTTCAGGTTGTTTTGTGGTACTTTTTGAAGAACTAGGGTTTTGCATAGTTTTTTCTATATTGGCTTGGTTCTTTTCAAGATCTGCAGAAGGGAAGGAGTCTAGAAGGCAAGGCCATGGAATCAATACCTAATTCATGATGATCGGTTGAAGGAAGTAAGCTGTAGTAAGGTGACAATGAACAGTAGAAAAATCACACTATTTTCTCCAGAGAACAACATTTCATTCGAATTAATCAAATGGCTTAATTGCATGTTTGGTTCCTTATGTTTATTTTAGGTTTTAAGTTGGTCCCTTTTGTTTTAAACATTTCAAGTTGGTCCAAGCAGTGTGTCTAGGAGGTATTCTCGTCGTTTTCCATGCAATTCCAATTTGAATCTGAATGTGAACATAATTGGAGCTCAAATTTTAATAGAAACTCCTACTTTCAGGTTTAAAAAGTCAACTTGAAAGGGACCAACTTATGCTAACGTTGCAAACAAAAGAGACCAACTTGAAAACATTTAAAACAAAAGAGACCAACATGAAACCTAAAATAAACGTTTTGGACCAACTTGAAACGTTTAGAACATAATGGACCAACTTGAAACCTAAAATAAATGTAAGGGACTAAATATGCAATTAAGCCTAATCAAATCTACGTTTAATGATGTAAAGTTTATGATTAATTGCAATATCAAATATAATATATAGATTATCAATTATATCATAAAATTTAATTATGTGTGCATATATATTTTAGTAAAAAATATATTATATTATAAATACATGAAAGTATTATTTTACAACGTCAAATATATTTAAAGATTGATTAAATCTATGTTTAATGATCCGACAATTATGATTGATTGAAATATAAGATCAAATATGTTTATTTATAGATAAATCAAATTCAAGTCCATTGAAAAATAAAATACGTTTATATATAAATCAAATCCAATTTATTTAATATTATGTTAATACTTGAAAATCAATTTCCAATGCACAATTAAAATTGAGAATTTCTTTCACAAAAAGAAAAATTAAAATTGAGAAGTACTACTATTTTTAAATTTAATGAATAGTGTGAATGATAATATTTTATGTTTTACCTACCCAAAAAAAAAACCCTTAAATTTTGATTATTATTTGACCAACCATTAAAAAATGGAAAATTGATGAAGGGCCTAGTACTATATAATAAAGTACGAGGAGAGACAAGGGGCCAATAAGAGTGAGAGAAACACTGAAAACATACAAAGAGATAGATAGTGACATGAGAGAGAGAAATATAGAGGCAAAGACACAAAAGTCTCTTTCGTGAGAAATATAGAGGCAAAGACACAAAAGTCTCTTTCGTCTTAGTGAGCAAACCAAACGAAAAGGTAAAATTTCCACTTCACTCTAAATTGTCAAGTTTCAATCCTTTCTCTCTCTAACTCTCTGTGCTTATTGTGTGTGTTATTTTTCCATTAAAAACTCAATTTCATTCAAATACTAATTTATTGATATTAAGTCTTTGTAACATTATTAATTTAATAATAACAAAAAATCATGGTCTTAGTCCGCATCTATTAGTGTTTGCGCTGAGATTTGTGTTTGTGTTTTAATCGATGGTGTGTGTTGTATTGATGTAGGTTATTTTTTTGTTGTTGTTATATTTTATTTATTATGTTTCACCCCATGTCACATGTACCAAATTCCAGATCGATAAAAAAATGAACACATTTATGTTTTTTTATTTGGCTGTTATAGAACATAAAATCTTTTTTTTTTTGAAAGAATAGAACATAAAATCTTGACTATAGATTTATGGTCATTTTTGTGTTATATTTTGTTCGATGTTAGTGTGTGTCACTCACCATTTGATACTCTTTTTCTTCTTGGTTTAAAGAGAACACAAAAATGGTTGAAGCATTTTTTTCGAAGAATTTGGTCTCTAAAAGAAGACGAACAATGAATTTATGTTTTCTCAGTTTATTCTGAAATCACTAATTCGGGTTCTGTTGAGGAACCTCTAGAATTTCTCCATTGCTTCATTTTTACTGGCTCTTTTTGTTTTCTACTCCGCTCTCTATTTTCTCTTTGTCATTAAGAGCAATTTTTTTTATGATTCCAGCTGTTTCAATGCGATCAAGGTAAAAAGGTTTTTTTTAATTGATGTTTCCCTTTATTTTTTCATTCATCGGTTACCATAATAATTTCTTCAATATCAGATATTATTATCATTATTATGTCTTTTAATATTTTTTATTATAGTTTTTCTTATTGATTTATGGATTCTGGGCGTAATGTTGTTTTTTTAATTTTTCAGGACATGTAGCCGAGTTGTGTGTTTTGGAGGATTTTATATACAAAGATTTTCAATTCTCATTTTGTTCTTGAGAAGGGATCTTAATTGAGATTTTGAGAGATTTTGTCAACATTTTTGTGTTTGATTCATTTTTTTAATATTTAAATTTCCATTTTTTACAAACTTCTTTGGCGATTCTGAAGGGGTTTCTGTAGGGTTTTTCTCAAACTAAAAGAAATTGAAATATTTTTTAATCCACCATGCGGTGTTCTAGAAAATCTAGAGCTAGACCAAGGCCTAACCCTTTGAAACAATCCAAACTGATCACAAGGAAATTGCAGGTTGTTTATAATGATCCTGTGGCAACTGACTCATCTGAAGATGAGTCACAACATGCAAGAACAACGACAAAAAGAAGCTTTGTTGAGGTCACTCTCCCTCCTCATGTATCTGCAGTTTCTTTGGCTTCTCAAAACAATTTCTCTGAGAAGCCAAAGACTATAACAGGGAGAAAGGCATGTCTTTCAGAACAAAGTCAAACCAAGAAGAAAGTTGTTCCAAGAATAACTTCTCCAAAAACAAGGAGACAACCTTCATCCAAATACCGAGGTGTTCGTATGAGGAAATGGGGAAAATGGGCTGCTGAGATTCGTAATCCTTCAAACAATGTTAGAATTTGGTTGGGAACTTACAATACCGCCGAAGACGCTTCTCAAGCTTATGAATCCAAAAGGCTTCAATTTAAACTTGAACGCCAGGCAATGGAAGCAGCAAGATGCTTGAATAAGGGTTCTTCTGCAACCCCTCCAGTTGCATCATTGAACAAGAACTCTTCTGCTGATGATGATGCTGCTAATGCTTTAGTGTCAGATAAATGTTCAACTACTAAAGACTCTAAGATCTTGTTCTTACAAACATCACCTTCTTCTGTGCTTGAGTTCAATACCTTAGCATCCAATTCGATTGAGAAGGTTGATGTTCCATCAAACAATGTTGTTGCTCTTGTTGATGAAGCGAGTGAAATGCCGACTTGTCAACTTCAAGAGCTAAAAATTCCAAATCTGAGTGTTTTTAACTTGCCTGAGCCAGTTGCTGCTGAGAATCCAATTGGGACTGACCCCAATCTTGGTTTGGGATTTTATTTTGATCGGTTTTACATTGATGATTTTGGACCAGATTTTGAAGAATTTGGTGACTTTGGTGACGTAGGTGACTTCGAGGATATTCATGTTCATGGTTTTGATGACAATGAACCTAGTGAGCTTCCTGATTTTGATTTTGGTGATATTGGTGATGATGATGAATTTGCTGGTTGGATTGAAGAGCCCTTCCAAGACATATCTTATCTCTAAGTTTTGTAGTCTCCTAGGAGTGAGACTTGGAAGTAGTATTCTAGATTCTATTAATGTTTATGTAGTTTTGTGAGATAATATGCGGAGATGCATAATCAGTTTTTGGTTGTGAGTGATTCTGTTATCATTTTGAGTTTATATTTAATATTTTGTTTACTGAGGAGTTGTAATCTTTGGTTGAATGTCACAAAGGATCCTTTGGTTTTCTTATGCTAATAGAGACTTCCTAAGAGTTCTTGAACTTTTATGTATTGCTAGTAGTATTTTGATTTGAAAGTTCTTCTATTGCTGCGTGTAGAATATAATGACAATCAAGTGTCCTTTACTACTACAAATTTGTGTCTCATTAAAACTATATAACTATTTGGTTTAATTGCTTACCATTGTAAAACAAAGCATCCAACCGTTCTTGGGTGTTTATGGCCATCAATATATATCATTGATTGTGCTATGAAAATGTGGCAATGGTAACGTGAGGAAATTCTTCTAGTATGTGGCCACTTGCACCATATATATAAAAGAGGCATGGAAACAAATGGCAGGGCAAGATAAGTTGTCAAAAGTCAAGTTCATTATTTTATATTCTATTCTCAATTATTTTGAGCATTGTTTGTGAAGCTCTAACGTGCAGGCCTCGAGTGCATGGGTTCAGACACGTAGTTGTGTAAACCTTGGGGAGAAAAATCGGTTATTGGATTGCACCGGAGGTCCACTGGAAATTTGCTTTCAGGACAGTGGAAATTTGAGAATAATTTTTTTTACCATATATTTTATTAACAACTAATACTTCCACTAAAAGAGAATGTAATAAAATCAACGCCAAAGTTTTTTTCACTAGGCATTAATGTACCACCCTTCTTCTATGACCACTCTAACTGTAACAACCTGATTTTTAGCGTTAGATTTATCTGTTATTATTAATTAGTATTATTTATTTAATTATATTTGTTAATTGATTATTTATGTGTGATTGGTGGGTTAGTGGAATTATTAGTGCTTGAGTTACATTTTTGTAATTATGCTAGAACTAGTAATTTGAATTTTAGAGAATAGTGGTGTATAATTAATATGGGGATTTAAGTGAAGTAAAAGTAAAGAGAAAATAATTGTGAGTTAATTGTGACTAAGCTCATTAGTGGGAGTAACCCTAAAACCATATTATAAATAGACTAGTAGTGAGTGGTGGTGAATTAGGTTAAACATTCTAACACAAAATTTTGAGAGGCAAGTGAGAGAATAGAGAAAGGAGAGGCTTGGAGAAGAGGAATCTAGAAGAGCTCAAGGGGAAGAGGGGAATTCTACTAGAAGTAGCAAGAAAAGTGAAGAATTAAGGTAAGTTGGGAGATTACTTTTACCAAATGGGTTTAATAAGCAATTATGAGGTTTGTGTGTTTTAGATTATGACTAATTGCATGTTAATTGCTGCTGATTTTGGTGAATTCCGTGCCCCTTTTTGGTTGATTAAATTAAGCATGTTAAACCTTGATGAAATTGCATTTTCTTCATGTCAAAATTCATATTTTATTATGATTAATTGATACCTTTGTGAATTTTGATGATCTTGATGATTAACATGATAATTGAATGATGTTTGTTGATTATGAAGTTGGTTATGAGCATAGGTATGTGTTTTGTTTGAGAAATCATTAAGTTATGTTGAATAAGTTGCAATTTAAGTGAATTTGATTAAGTTGCTGCCATATGTTGAAAAGTATCAAAATATTATGTTGGGTGTGTAGCTTTGCTGAGAATTAAGTTGTTGTTGTTGGTGTTTTGCTAAAATGGCTTAATTAAGTGAAAATGAATAAGTTCCTGCTTAAATGAATAAGTTTTTGTTGGAATAGTTTGAATAGGTGATTATGGTGATGTTGAACTTGATGAAATACTGTTGATGTTGTTATACAAGTTTATTTGTTAAGTTGTTGGTGAAAATGGATTTTGGAGACGAACTTTGAAAATTAACCGAAAACCTTGCGAATTCATGTCAATTTGATGTTTCATTGTGTATTCAATGTTCAATTTAAGTGTATTGATCATGGGTATTGTTTGTAAAATGATTTGGGTCAATTGGGATGAAAAATGGGATTTTTGGGTGAGAATTGGGGCCTTCCCGACCATGAGAGTAACAACACGTGTTGTTCTGTGCGTTTTGGTCCTTGGGGGATGTTTCCGGACATCCTAGGGCATTCCTTTTGTGTTGTTTTGCTACTGTTTTGACCTTTCGTTGATAGACAATGATCACTTGCAATGAATGATTTTAAAAATTGATTATGAGACGAATTTGGTAATTTTGTGAAACTTGATAATTGTCGAAATGGACTTAATGATCAGTTACAGTAGTATGAATGAAGTTGAATCATGAATATAATGTGGTGTAGTAATGTAACACCCATACTAATTTTATATAGAATATTAGCATGTGCATTAAACTGATACTGGATACATCAAGGTTTTCAATAGTAATAAAACAACACAACTGAATGAATACAATTTTGCTCGTTTATACAACCTTTCAAGTACCAATAAAAAATACATAAACAAAAGTATGATAAGATCCTGAGCTGGTACATGACGAGCAACTGCACTCCATCCAGCGTCTCCCTGATGATCATCCTCACGAACCTCGTGCTAACCTGAAAACCTGCACCAGAAGGAATGGGATGAGACATAATGTCTCAATGAGCTCCACCCAACCTACTGTTGACAACCTCGGGGAACCAAGAGTTGCTATGCCTACTTTTGGCAATCTCGGGGATTCCTATGATAGCCAAGCTCTAACCTTTCCCATATAGGGTATACATGCCTGTTCCTGCTATCCTATGTAGTCATAATAACTAAACTACATCCTACTAAACTAGTGATCGAGGGGAAACCTAGGATCACTGCCTGAGCCTGATAACTGAATAGTCATGAAATCTAGACTATATCCTGATAACTTGGTGATCGAGGGGACTCCTAAGATCACCACCTGATACCTGCCTGATAGGTAAATCTGCCTGATAACATAATAAAGTATAAACAGATACATATTATTATGTTAGATGTTAGCGTTGTACAAACATGATTATCTGAGTTCATTTTACGGAATGCCCCCGGGTGGAGTAACCCCGAAGCACATTCCCCTGATAACCGGTGAAAATTCCTATCTGAGGCTAATCACCGGACTCCTCTTGCCTGTGTGTGTGGTTATCCTCGCGGAAGATTCCTGCCCGTTCCAGCTGTATCTGGAACCCCCTGTGCTCTAACTAGCGAGAACACAGAAGACACACTATAAACTTATGCGTGGTTATCCTCACGGAAAGTTCCTGCCCGTTCCAGCAATGCTGAAACCCCCTGTGCTCTCTAATTGCTAGAACACAGAAGACACAAAGTTTATCCTGATAATTAATATTATTCCTGGTATAAAATATACAATAACATGATAATTTCCTGAACATCTATATATATATATATATATATATATATAAGAGTCGTCATGTAGGCTCCCTAACGGGTTGGCCTATTCAGAATAAATCTGAAGCGTACCTGTGCCACGACTTGTCAACATATATATACATGTTTATACATAATCTGTATAAGTCCTGATAAAAGTCCTTGTACCACTAACTAGGGTACATCCTATCGTGAACTGTTGCATACATCCGCAGCGTCACTCTGACGTACATATAAATGTACCTGAAACTGGGGAAAAGCCTGGTACCTCTATCTACGGTACACTAAAACCTGCCTGGTTAACGGTATCCTGAGAAACTAACCCGTAACATAACTGATACTATTCTCACTTGAACCTTGAATGTAATAGCACATTCCTATTATCCTCGTATTCTTAACTGAATACATCTCTATTCGTGCTAACCTATTATAGGTTCTTGACATATCGTTGTCATATGTCACTCTTAAGAGTCACTAACTCAGCTGTATCAATTTCCGATTCTTCGGACCTTTGTTTTGTACTTCCCATACGTTACATATTCTTTGCTCCTTTATGATCTTTGTCCGTTAAAGGCCCTTAGGATGAGTTAAAATGGTGTTCTTTGATTCCTTAAAGTTTTTGGAGAAAACGGTTGCGAAAAACCTAACTTACACGCACCAGAACACCCAAAACAGCTTAGCTGACAAATGTTGTTCTGGTGAGCTCGCTATAGCGAAGGGCTGGTCGCTATAGCGACCGTAGGCAGTGTCAAAAATACGCCTGCTCGCTGCAGCGACGGGCTGGTCGCTGTAGCGACCATGACAGTGCAGAAATTGCTGAAAACTGTATTTTTCCACCACTTTAACTCAACCCGAGTTACCCAAGCTTCCCAACCATGTTAGGACTGATTTTCTATAACAAAATAACTGATTAAAACAAGGATTAGCAAGGAATTGGCAACAAACAGGATTAGGATACAAAAAACCATATTTTAGCATAACATGTAATACATACCCAAACTCACTCAAAGTGGGTTCTAAAACCTTAGGGAGCTCACCTAATACTGATGATGCTCCTTGCCAAGCTTCCCTCTTAAAAATCCTAGCTTGGTCTCTTCTCAAAACCCTAGCTTTAGTCCCTTTTCTTTCCTTTCTTCCTTGCTTTCCTTAGCTCAAGGTCACAAACTTTGCTTGCTTGCATGAGAATTGAGAGGTTGAGGTAGAGATTGAAGATTATGAAGGGATGGAGGATGGCGTGAGAGAGAGGGAGGAGAGAAGGGAGAGGAAAATGTTTTAGAGAGAGGAGGGAATAGAAATTATGAGAAAAATGGGTTTTGCCCCTTTTTATAAAAATCATGGTGCGACAATTACCAAATTGCCCTTCCTTAAAAAAATATCTCTGATACGTCGTCCCGACACTGATAAATATTTGAGTCTGAAGCGGGATATTACAATCTACCCCCCTTAAAGAAATTTCGTCCTCAAAATTTAGAATCCTCTTGAAATCATGAATAAATAGATCCATCCTACCTCTTTCTCTACTAGTCAAAGCTCTAAAACAATTACTCATCGGGATTCCAGGGCTATTTTAGGGTCTGACATGTAGATTATCCATGCGCCTCGATCAAGCCTGACTGATTTAAAACTGTTCCATAGCCATGGTTTCCATCTCTGTAAGTCAAAATATTTGACAATCTCTTCCTTAACTGAAGGACTTGAGGTTCATACACAATTCTTACATAGTAGGATGTATGGTTATCTGAACCAATACCCGACTCACTTGACTATAACTCTTGCTCGCACACTTAGTGCGAATCCAACTTAAGGTTATTAAGTATTGGATACTTGTACTGAATTCATAGGTTTCCTTCATTGACCACTTGCTCTTACCTTGACGACATCGGGTCAATTTTATCTTCCTCAATTGATTCCACTGAATCCTTATCCTTGACTTTCGGCTTGTAAGACGACAACTCATAGTTATAATTATACTATTCTTCATATAGAATCATCTTTACCGAACATTCAAGCTTATAGGATTTAGTCCAAGTGACAAGTGGTGTACATCGTCTCCCATATCATCATATGATACTATATATAGCGCATTATTTACATACATGATCGAGTACGTGTACACTACTAATGGGTACACAGTACATCGCATCATTCTTGTCCAACTAACGGGATATCCTCCTTAATCAAAATATCCTTGAGACAATACCACGTCAACTGGTGACCCTCTTTTATTCTTAGCTCATATTTATTCCTTGAGCATGCATTATCACATAACATAGATCATGGTTACAGTTGTCGATATTGTGAACTCATTTCTCATTTCTGAACATCGAGTTCAAGATCCTTGTTTTCAAAAGAAAACTCTACTCTGATTGCTACTAAAAATAGCACACTTAAACTTTAATCCTTTAATCATAACCTGAACTCACGTAGCCCTTTACTGTAGACTACGAGTAACTTTTAATCTGCATAGAAGGTTCTTCTTCCTTTACTGGTGAACATTAAGCTCAAGAATTTCCGAACTCTTCAGTTAAGATACGTTTGATATCAACAAACCTGTTCTGGTCAAAACCTTCCTACTTAAACATTCCTGACTGCATACCACTGTTACCAAAACATGTCACATAGCTGAAAATCTGCTACACTACTATCTGAGTAGTTTAAGCATTGCCTGATAAGTATACATAATACTAACATAACATGTTGCATGTGACATATTGACATAACGTGGGTACAATGTGGATTAAACTCATATGCCACTGCATTGTAGTTTCTGATCAACGCTTCAATTTCAAAAATATCATCTTGCAAGTACAACCTTTACTGTTGCCTTATGTATAATCCTTTTGACTAAACTTACTCTTTTCAATTTCACTTGAAGTTACTGAGCCAAAATAGCTAAATTACCATATTAGCGGTGACTTCCCTTACTCTAGACTTATGGTGCTAGAAACACATCCTTCTTAATCCTCATCACATAATCTTAAACTGCTTCGATTTCCATTCCTCATGAGTTTCGAAGTTCATAGTATTCCTCAACTTAACCTTTAAAATTTTTCCTGGTAGAACTTACGTTAAGTTCGAGTCGTTACTGCTCACGAATATTTTGTGGTTCAATAATTGGGCACTTACTGCCTTTCTGCGGTACATCTGATAAGGACTTAACAAGTATCCTTGTTCCCTAAGCTTCAGCTTAGAATTGTTCATTAATCCATCCTTGGATTACATCTCCGCTGCGCAACTCTGATTTAAACAATACACCTAGAATAGGAGTAATACACCACTATTACCAGATCAAATCTCCTGGCCAAACTCGTTCCTTAATGACTTGCAGCTATCATAACGGAACCATCTTACATTTATTGATTCTCTTGTGGCTTAAACCACCTGTTTAACCTACTGATTGGTCATCACCTGACTTGTGTTCCTTTCGGACATAAACCATATACTTACTTTCGCGAAGATACGCCAAAACCTGTAAGCAGTTTCCCGCAACTGTTACGAGCCCAACAATACTCCTGTCAAAACAGCTTATACTCTCGTTCTAACTTTACCCTCCATATTCTGAATTCTGTAACCATCTCTTGGTCAGCTCAAGATGTATAATCATTAAAACATTGCCGAAACCCTACTGAAAGCATACCTGAAGCAACCTAAGTTCATACATTATTCACTTGTGGTAACTTCTAAAAACATTCTATGACTTCTGGAAATTCACATCTTTCGTACACTGAAACCACTGATAATTCGAGTCTCGTTCTATTATTATCCGTAAGGATTTCATATCCATAACCTTAACTTTAACTCGTGCGTTAGTGACGATCTTCCTGATGCTAGAGCCTCACAATAGTTCTTGGCTAATTCCTGATTACTCCTCAGAAACGGTCTACTATAATCTGACAACATGCGATTCAGTCTTTAATTCATACCCTTACCAGGGGTTTCCTTCATTTATCGCTAAGCTTGCGTTTCTCTACAAAGCATCTTGATGACTCATAATAAAGGAAGGTAATCTGTTCATCTGTCCAATAATTCGCTCGATCCACTCGATCCACAAATAAGTCTCTTAACTGCTGGATATAAAATTCTCATCCGATTCGAGTGTGCGAGTCCTCCGATTCTTACAAACTTTATCCTTGCTGGCAGTCTAGAGGTTCCAGCAGTCGACTGATAATTCTCATTCTGAGTTACTGGGTCTGAAGGGTGAATTTGTAGCTTGTTTCTGAGTCTGAAACTTCGCAGAGCAAAGTCCTGGTCGCTTTGTGACTGTAACAGAACTCAGAATCCTGAAACTTATGTTTTAACCTCAAATTCCTGGTTCCTAGGTTGCAAATCATTCCTCAGTGTATTCCATAATTCCTTACTTCTTATGTCTCTTCAGATTAGACATCTCTCAATGACGCGTCCAACTCTATTAAGGTACTTCACCTTAATCTTAAATATCTCTTATGTTCCTGAAATTCTGCCATTAACAGGCTCTGTTACTTAACAGTTTGGTGACCACCATTTGGCATTGAATACTTTCTTGCCAATTCTTGTCTTAAAATAAGACATCTTAAACAACACTCTTTATTCGCTTCATTCCTCCACGGTCACATTCAACTCTCAGATATTTGTCCTAACTGTCATATACTAGATTGAGTTGATCATGCTCAACTAGATGTGACCCTTAGAACAATATCCAGAACCCAATGGTCCCACTACTTTTATTGAATCTTTAATGACCCAAGGCAAGATCTGAATCGACCTGCTCTGATACCAATTGTAACACCCATACTAATTTTATCTAGAATATTAGCATGTGCATTAAACTGATACTGGATACATCAAGGTTTTCAATAGTAATAAAACAACACAACTGAATGAATACAATTTTTCTCGTTTATACAACCTTTCAAGTACCAATAAAAAAATACATAAACAAAAGTCTGATAAGATCCTGAGCTTGTACATGACGAGCAACTACACTCCATCCAGCGTCTCCCTGATGATCATCCTCACGAACCTCGTGCTAAGCTGAAAACCTGCACTAGAAGGAATGGGATGAGACATAATGTCTCAATGAGCTCCACCCAAGCTACTGTTGGCAACCTCGGGGAACCTAGGGTTGCCATGCCTACTTTTGGCAATCTCAGGGATTCCTATGATCGCCAAGCTCTAACGTTTCCCATATAGGGTATACCTGCCTGTTCCTGCTATCCTGTGTAGTCATAATAATTAAACTACATCCTACTAAACTAGTGATCGAGGGGAAACCTAGGATGACTGCCTGAGCCTGATAACTGAATAGTCATGCAATCTAGACTATATCCTGATAACTTGGTGATCGAGGGGACTCCTAAGATCACCACCTGATACCTGCCTGATAGGTAAATCTGCCTGATAACATAATAAAGTATAAACAGATACATATTATTATGTTAGATGTTAGCGTTGTACAAACATGATTATCTGAGTTCATTTTTGGAATGCCCCCGGGTGGAGTAACCCCGAAGCACATTCCCCTGATAACCGGTGAAAATTCCTATCTGAGGCTAATCACCGGACTCCTCTTGCCTGTGTGTATGGTTATCCTCGCGGAAGATTCCTGCCCGTTCCAGCTGTATCTGGAACCCCCTGTGCTCTAACTAGCGAGAACACAGAAGACACACTATAAACTTATGCGTGGTTATCCTCACAGAAAGTTCCTGCCCGTTCCAGCAATGCTGAAACCCCCTGTGCTCTCTAATTGCTAGAACACAGAAGACACAAAGTTTATCCTGATAATTAATATTATTCCTGGTATATAAAATATACAATAACATGATAATTTCCTGAACATCTATATATATATATATATATATATATATATATATATATATAAGAGTCGTCATGTAGGCTCCCTAACGGGTTGGCCTATTCAGAATAAATCTGAAGCGTACCTGTGCCACGACTTGTCAACATATATATACATGTTTATACATAATCTGTATAAGTCCTGATAAAAGTCCTTGTACCACTAACTAGGGTACATCCTATCGTGAACTGTTGCATACATCCGCAGCGTCACTCTGACGTACATATAAATGTACCTGAAACTGGGGAAAAGCCTGGTACCTCTATCTACGGTACACTAAAACCTGCCTGGTTAACGGTATCCTGAGAAACTAACCCGTAACATAACTGATACTATTCTCACTTGAACCTTGAATGTAATAGCACATTCCTATTATCCTCGTATTCTTAACTGAATACATCTCTATTCGTGCTAACCTATTATAGGTTCTTGACATATCGTTGTCATATGTCACTCTTAAGAGTCACTAACTCAGCTGTATCAATTTCCGATTCTTCGGACCTTTGTTTTGTACTTCCCATACGTTACATATTCTTTGCTCCTTTATGATCTTTGTCCGTTAAAGGCCCTTAGGATGAGTTAAAATGGTGTTCTTTGATTCCTTAAAGTTTTTGGAGAAAACGGTTGCGAAAAACCTAACTTACACGCACCAGAACACCCAAAACAGCTTAGCTGACAAATGTTGTTCTGGTGAGCTCGCTATAGCGAAGGGCTGGTCGCTATAGCGACCGTAGGCAGTGTCAAAAATACGCCTGCTCGCTGCAGCGACGGGCTGGTCGCTGTAGCGACCATGACAGTGCAGAAATTGCTGAAAACTGTATTTTTCCACCACTTTAACTCAACCCGAGTTACCCAAGCTTCCCAACCATGTTAGGACTGATTTTCTATAACAAAATAACTGATTAAAACAAGGATTAGCAAGGAATTGGCAACAAACAGGATTAGGATACAAAAAACCATATTTTAGCATAACATGTAATACATACCCAAACTCACTCAAAGTGGGTTCTAAAACCTTAGGGAGCTCACCTAATACTGATGATGCTCCTTGCCAAGCTTCCCTCTTAAAAATCCTAGCTTGGTCTCTTCTCAAAACCCTAGCTTTAGTCCCTTTTCTTTCCTTTCTTCCTTGCTTTCCTTAGCTCAAGGTCACAAACTTTGCTTGCTTGCATGAGAATTGAGAGGTTGAGGTAGAGATTGAAGATTATGAAGGGATGGAGGATGGCGTGAGAGAGAGGGAGGAGAGAAGGGAGAGGAAAATGTTTTAGAGAGAGGAGGGAATAGAAATTATGAGAAAAATGGGTTTTGCCCCTTTTTATAAAAATCCTGGTGCGACAATTACCAAATTGCCCTTCCTTAAAAAAATATCTCTGATACGTCGTCCCGACACTGATAAATATTTGAGTCTGAAGCGGGATATTACAATCTACCCCCCTTAAAGAAATTTCGTCCTCAAAATTTAGAATCCTCTTGAAATCATGAATAAATAGATCCATCCTACCTCTTTCTCTACTAGTCAAAGCTCTAAAACAATTACTCATCGGGATTCCAGGGCTATTTTAGGGTCTGACATGTAGATTATCCATGCGCCTCGATCAAGCCTGACTGATTTAAAACTGTTCCATAGCCATGGTTTCCATCTCTGTAAGTCAAAATATTTGACAATCTCTTCCTTAACTGAAGGACTTGAGGTTCATACACAATTCTTACATAGTAGGATGTATGGTTATCTGAACCAATACCCGACTCACTTGACTATAACTCTTGCTCGCACACTTAGTGCGAATCCAACTTAAGGTTATTAAGTATTGGATACTTGTACTGAATTCATAGGTTTCCTTCATTGACCACTTGCTCTTACCTTGACGACATCGGGTCAATTTTATCTTCCTCAATTGATTCCACTGAATCCTTATCCTTGACTTTCGGCTTGTAAGAGGACAACTCATAGTTATAATTATACTATTCTTCATATAGAATCATCTTTACCGAACATTCAAGCTTATAGGATTTAGTCCAAGTGACAAGTGGTGTACATCGTCTCCCATATCATCATATGATACTATATATAGCGCATTATTTACATACATGATCGAGTACGTGTACACTACTAATGGGTACACAGTACATCGCATCATTCTTGTCCAACTAACGGGATATCCTCCTTAATCAAAATATCCTTGAGACAATACCACGTCAACTGGTGACCCTCTTTTATTCTTAGCTCATATTTATTCCTTGAGCATGCATTATCACATAACATAGATCATGGTTACAGTTGTCGATATTGTGAACTCATTTCTCATTTCTGAACATCGAGTTCAAGATCCTTGTTTTCAAAAGAAAACTCTACTCTGATTGCTACTAAAAATAGCACACTTAAACTTTAATCCTTTAATCATAACCTGAACTCACGTAGCCCTTTACTGTAGACTACGAGTAACTTTTAATCTGCATAGAAGGTTCTTCTTCCTTTACTGGTGAACATTAAGCTCAAGAATTTCCGAACTCTTCAGTTAAGATACGTTTGATATCAACAAACCTGTTCTGGTCAAAACCTTCCTACTTAAACATTCCTGACTGCATACCACTGTTACCAAAACATGTCACATAGCTGAAAATCTGCTACACTACTATCTGAGTAGTTTAAGCATTGCCTGATAAGTATACATAATACTAACATAACATGTTGCATGTGACATATTGACATAACGTGGGTACAATGTGGATTAAACTCATATGCCACTGCATTGTAGTTTCTGATCAACGCTTCAATTTCAAAAATATCATCTTGCAAGTACAACCTTTACTGTTGCCTTATGTATAATCCTTTTGACTAAACTTACTCTTTTCAATTTCACTTGAAGTTACTGAGCCAAAATAGCTAAATTACCATATTAGCGGTGACTTCCCTTACTCTAGACTTATGGTGCTAGAAACACATCCTTCTTAATCCTCATCACATAATCTTAAACTGCTTCGATTTCCATTCCTCATGAGTTTCGAAGTTCATAGTATTCCTCAACTTAACCTTTAAAATTTTTCCTGGTAGAACTTACGTTAAGTTCGAGTCGTTACTGCTCACGAATATTTTGTGGTTCAATAATTGGGCACTTACTGCCTTTCTGCGGTACATCTGATAAGGACTTAACAAGTATCCTTGTTCCCTAAGCTTCAGCTTAGAATTGTTCATTAATCCATCCTTGGATTACATCTCCGCTGCGCAACTCTGATTTAAACAATACACCTAGAATAGGAGTAATACACCACTATTACCAGATCAAATCTCCTGGCCAAACTCGTTCCTTAATGACTTGCAGCTATCATAACGGAACCATCTTACATTTATTGATTCTCTTGTGGCTTAAACCACCTGTTTAACCTACTGATTGGTCATCACCTGACTTGTGTTCCTTTCGGACATAAACCATATACTTACTTTCGCGAAGATACGCCAAAACCTGTAAGCAGTTTCCCGCAACTGTTACGAGCCCAACAATACTCCTGTCAAAACAGCTTATACTCTCGTTCTAACTTTACCCTCCATATTCTGAATTCTGTAACCATCTCTTGGTCAGCTCAAGATGTATAATCATTAAAACATTGCCGAAACCCTACTGAAAGCATACCTGAAGCAACCTAAGTTCATACATTATTCACTTGTGGTAACTTCTAAAAACATTCTATGACTTCTGGAAATTCACATCTTTCGTACACTGAAACCACTGATAATTCGAGTCTCGTTCTATTATTATCCGTAAGGATTTCATATCCATAACCTTAACTTTAACTCGTGCGTTAGTGACGATCTTCCTGATGCTAGAGCCTCACAATAGTTCTTGGCTAATTCCTGATTACTCCTCAGAAACGGTCTACTATAATCTGACAACATGCGATTCAGTCTTTAATTCATACCCTTACCAGGGGTTTCCTTCATTTATCGCTAAGCTTGCGTTTCTCTACAAAGCATCTTGATGACTCATAATAAAGGAAGGTAATCTGTTCATCTGTCCAATAATTCGCTCGATCCACTCGATCCACAAATAAGTCTCTTAACTGCTGGATATAAAATTCTCATCCGATTCGAGTGTGCGAGTCCTCCGATTCTTACAAACTTTATCCTTGCTGGCAGTCTAGAGGTTCCAGCAGTCGACTGATAATTCTCATTCTGAGTTACTGGGTCTGAAGGGTGAATTTGTAGCTTGTTTCTGAGTCTGAAACTTCGCAGAGCAAAGTCCTGGTCGCTTTGTGACTGTAACAGAACTCAGAATCCTGAAACTTATGTTTTAACCTCAAATTCCTGGTTCCTAGGTTGCAAATCATTCCTCAGTGTATTCCATAATTCCTTACTTCTTATGTCTCTTCAGATTAGACATCTCTCAATGACGCGTCCAACTCTATTAAGGTACTTCACCTTAATCTTAAATATCTCTTATGTTCCTGAAATTCTGCCATTAACAGGCTCTGTTACTTAACAGTTTGGTGACCACCATTTGGCATTGAATACTTTCTTGCCAATTCTTGTCTTAAAATAAGACATCTTAAACAACACTCTTCATTCGCTTCATTCCTCCACGGTCACATTCAACTCTCAGATATTTGTCCTAACTGTCATATACTAGATTGAGTTGATCATGCTCAACTAGATGTGACCCTTAGAACAATATCCAGAACCCAATGGTCCCACTACTTTTATTGAATCTTTAATGACCCAAGGCAAGATCTGAATCGACCTGCTCTGATACCAATTGTAACACCCATACTAATTTTATCTAGAATATTAGCATGTGCATTAAACTGATACTGGATACATCAAGGTTTTCAATAGTAATAAAACAACACAACTGAATGAATACAATTTTTCTCGTTTATACAACCTTTCAAGTACCAATAAAAAAATACATAAACAAAAGTCTGATAAGATCCCGAGCTTGTACATGACGAGCAACTACACTCCATCCAGCGTCTCCCTGATGATCATCCTCACGAACCTCGTGCTAACCTGAAAACCTGCACTAGAAGGAATGGGATGAGACATAATGTCTCAATGAGCTCCACCCAAGCTACTGTTGGCAACCTCGGGGAACCTAGGGTTGCCATGCCTACTTTTGGCAATCTCGGGGATTCCTATGATCGCCAAGCTCTAACTTTTCCCATATAGGGTATACCTGCCTGTTCCTACTATCCTGTGTAGTCATAATAATTAAACTACATCCTACTAAACTAGTGATCGAGGGGAAACCTAGGATGACTGTCTGAGCCTAATAACTGAATAGTCATGCAATCTAGACTATATCCTGATAACTTGGTGATCGAGGGGACTCCTAAGATCACCACCTGATACCTGCCTGATAGGTAAATCTGCCTGATAACATAATAAAGTATAAACAGATACATATTATTATGTTAGATGTTAGCGTTGTACAAACATGATTATCTGAGTTCATTTTTGGAATGCCCCCGGGTGGAGTAACCCCGAAGCACATTCCCCTGATAACCGGTGAAAATTCCTATCTGAGGCTAATCACCGGACTCCTCTTGCCTGTGTGTGTGGTTATCCTCGCGGAAGATTCCTGCCCGTTCCAGCTGTATCTGGAACCCCCTGTGCTCTAACTAGCGAGAACACAGAAGACACACTATAAACTTTTGCGTGATTATCCTCACAGAAAGTTCCTGCCCGTTCCAGCAATGCTGAAACCCCTTGTGCTCTTTCACTGTGAGAACACAGAAGACACAAAGTTTATCCTGATAATTAATATTATTCCTGGTATATAAAATATACAATAACCTGATATTTTCCTGAACATCTATATATATATATATATAAGAGTCGTCATGTAGGCTCCCTAACGGGCTGGCCTATTCATAATAAATCTGAAGCGTACCTGTGCCACGACTTGTCAACATATATATACATGTTTATACATAATCTGTATAAGTCCTGATAAAAGTCCTTGTACCACTAACTAGGGTACATCATATCCTGAACTGTTGCGTACATCCGCAGCGTCACTCTGAAGTGAACAACTGGGACACGCCCTGATGTACATATAAATGTACCTGAAACTGGGGAAAAGCCTGGTACCTCTATCTACCGTACACTAAAACCTGCCTGGTTAAGGGTATCCTGAGAAACTAACCATTAACATACCTGATACTATTCTCACTTCAACCTTGAATGTAATAGCACATTCCTATTATCCTCGTATTCTTAACTGAATACATCTCTATTCCTGCTAACCTATTATAGGTTCTTGACATATCGTTGTCATATGTCACTCTTAAGAGTCACTAACTCAGCTGTATCTATTTCCGATTCTTCGGACCTTTGTTTTGTACTTCCCATACGTTACCTATTCCTTGCTCCTTTATGATCTTTATCTGTTAAAGGCCCTTAGGATGAGTTAAAATGGTGTTCTTTGATTCCTTAAAGTTTTTGGAGAAAACGGTTGCGAAAAACCTCACTTACACGCACCAGAACACCCAAAACAGCTCAGCTGAAAAATGCTGTTCTGGTGAGCTCGCTATAGCATGTAATACATACCCAGACTCACTCAAAGTGGGTTCTAAAACCTTAGGGAGCTCACCTAATACTGATGATGCTCCTTGCCAAGCTTCCCTGTTCAAAATCCTAGCTTGGTCTCTTCTCAAAACCCTAGCTTTAGTCCCTTTTCTTTCCTTTCTTCCTTGCTTTCCTTAGCTCAAGGTCACAAACTTTGCTTGCTTGCATGAGAATTGAGAGGTTGAGGTAGAGATTGAAGATTATGAAGGGATGGAGGATGGCGTGAGAGAGAGGGAGGAGAGAAGGGAGAGGAAAATGTTTTAGAGAGAGGAGGGAATAGAAATTATGAGAAAAATGGGTTTTGCCCCTTTTTATAAAAATCCTGGCGCGGCAATTACCAAATTGCCCTTCATTAAAAAAATATCTCTGATACGTCGTCCCGACACTGATAAATATTTGAGTCTGAAGCGGGATATTACAAGTAATAGGTTGAGGTAACCTTACTTAATTTATTCATGAATTGTGGATTATGTGATTTATGATGAATAAATGCAAGAATAACGTGTTTATGATTAAACTTGGTGAAATGCATTGATATGAAGTGAATGATGTTGGATGTGGCTTAATGCATTGTAGTTGTGATTTAAATGGTGATGTGGTGTTGATGTGTTTTGTGTGGAATGTATTGATTTGATAATGCAAATAAAATGGTGATGAAATGTAGCATGATTTAAGATCATGATTTTTGGTGATGTGCATTTTCGAGTCTTTACGTGAACATTCCATGCATTCATAGTCAGTTATTGGTGCTTGATTTAAGATCAAGAATAAACATTGGTGCTTGATTTAAGATCAAGAATAAACTTTGGCGCTCAGTTTAAGATCGAGAATAAACTTTGGTGCTTGATTTAAGAACAAGAATAAATTGGTGGGTGATTTAAGATCACTATGGTACCACATGCCTTTAGAGTCGTATTAGGTTCATTACATTCACATGAGTCGTGTTTGGTAATGTTTTGGTGTGAACTTGTGCATTTATGTGGTAAATGTCAATTGTTGGTGTGTGAAAAATTATGGAATGATTCATAATCGTGTTGTTGGTGATTTATAATTGAAATGGTGATTTAATTGTTGATGATGTATAATTAAGTTGGTAATTAAATAATGATGAAGGTATACCATGATTTACGAATTATGCATGAGTGCTAACTAGGCTTGTATAGATGAATATTTGAATGTTAAGTGATGTTTTTGCCTGAAACTTATGTGCGTTTATTATATCCTTTTCTTGAATGTATATCTTACCCTCTAGTGGCTTTATTGTCGCCTCATCCGTGGGTTCAACCCTTGTGTATGTAGACTTTCTGGTTGAAGAGTAGCGCTCGGTGAGTTGTGCTAAGGATGGCATCACGCCTATTCTTCGTTTATGTCGCGTTTTTTTTCGAGGATGTCTATATTAGGTGCTCTGATTTAAGAGTCCGACATTTGTTTTCTTCTCGAATTTTATGAGGATTGTATTTATTTGAGATATTTATGTTGAGACCCGAGATGATTATTATGTTGTGATGATTTATTTTTGTTGTGCTATGATGTTTGTAGATGAGATTTTCTTTATGAGAAATTTGTATGAGTTATTTGGTGATTTGTTAGATTATGATTAGTCGTGTTGCATGATTTATCGCTTATTTAGTAGTCTCAGGGATTAGGGTCTTAAACTAACGACCTTGAAGAAGTATTCAACACTATTTTTGCAAGAGCTCGCAAAACATACTGTAAAAGCTTAAGAGTTGTATGTGTTGAAAGGGTCATCTTTGAATGGGAAAAAATCAGTCAATGTGACTTTTGAGCAAATCAGGCCTCTGATAGCTGACAATGTGCAAGAAACTGACCCAAATGGCTTGATGCAATTAGAGGAGAAATGGATGATGTAGTTCTCAAAAGAAATGTCTTCAGACAGATGGAGTCTCCACCCAAGCATGAGATAGAAACCACTTATGAGGTCTCTCACAGTCCATCTCTGACTCAGCAACTCATCCTAGAACCTGGTGAGCTGAATGACAAAATTAATGAAGATGAAGATAAAAAATTGGATGTTCTGGAGGCAGAACAAAAGGCTCCTAAATCTGTAGTGACTTAATTGGAAGCTAAGCAAGATCGTTTGTAGACAAGAGTGGACATTATAAGTCAGACTCAGGAAGAGATGAAAGTTGAATCTACTGAAACAAACACAAATGTCAAAATGATGAAAACCAAACTCTAAGATTTATTTATGTTTTTAAGCCTTTATTTTTACTTGTTTGTACTCCTACTTGTACCTTTTGTTTAATTGAATCTTATTTATCTATATCATATGCATTTTTATTTGTTGTTTCAAGTTTTATCTTGCATATTTTTGTTGATGACAAAAGGGGGAGTAAGATAGAGTATTTAAATTCTGAGCCTAATTGAAAAAGCTAAGGAACTTAATTTTATTTCAAGTTAATCTCTGCTTTGAAATTCTGGCCAGGCAATACTTAAGAGATAAACGCAGGTTCTGAACCAACAGGTTCTGAACAGAACTTAGCACAATAGTTTGCAAAACAGAGCACAACCACAAACACACACAGGCAGCAAATTAAAGTGCAGGAAAGTAAAAAGGCACAGAGGTTTGTTAACCCAGTTCGGAGTAAACACCTCCTACTCTGGGGGATACCAATCCAGGAAGGAATTCCACTATTGGAATTAATCCTTAAGACTTAGACACTGACTCCCAGCTCCTATCCTAAGCAATTAATCTCCACCTAGTCTTGAATTCTACCCAACACGTTGAGTATTAGAAAACCTCTAACTTCCTATTCAAGCAACTGCAACCCAGCTACTTGAACTACCCTTTGAACTTAACCCAGTTCTGAATACTAAAACTCCCCTGTTTTTGAATACACCTTCAAAGACAAAACTTCATTCGTACCTAGAGGCTTAGAATGAATTACAACTCAATGACAATCCTAAACCAACTCAAAACATATGAGTGGCGTACAAAAACAAAGCAAAAGCTTAAAAACAACTAAGACTCTATTTCTCTGAATAATACTCTTCAATTCATATCATGAATAGCAGCAGCCCTCCTCCTTATATAGCCTTCAGTCTTGCAAAATAAAACTAATCTTCTGAATTGATTTGTTACTGAAATAAGATTGGTCCAATCAAGTAACAAATAAAACTGTTTTGTATCTTTGAAAGATTTAAAACAGAAAATACGATTTTCATATCTTTGAACCAAATCTTCAATAAAATCTTCTCCAAATAATTCAGCATTCTAGAAGCACTTATACAAAGATAATTCCTTGCTAAATCTCCCAAGATACGCGCAAAAATTAATCTGAAAACCCAGCTTCTGATGTGGTCAACAAAAGTCAACGCTGGCTTCAGAACCTGAAATCAGCTTCTGAACTGCTACAGTGCATTCAGCTTCTGATGATATTTTCTGCTTCTGAATGGCTTCAAAACACAAAACTTGCAACTGAAGAAATGTTTCAAATATGGAGATGCTTCTATTCAATACTTTGGTTTTGCCAAAACATGCAGCCAACACCAAAAGACTCAACAATCTCCCCCTTTGGCAAATTTTTGGCTAAAACCATCCAAGTTCTTCAATCTCCCTTATAATCAACTCAGCAATGAAGAACTCCACAATGATCAATCATAACATAGTAATTAGCAGCGGATTCATTTATGACTATCATGAGAAACACAAACCAGCTTCAGTTCATATCAGCTACTGAAGCACACATAACCTACTGATCAACTCCTGATCATCACAAACAAGGTATCAGAGCTACTCCAAGGTATCAGAGCTACTGATCAACTCCTGATCATCACAAACACTCCCCCTACAACTCAGCATACACTCATCATACATCAAACTCCCCCTTACTTCTGAATTTATGGTATCAGAGCATATCAGAGTCAACACTTCAGGAGCTGAACACTATTGTTCTTTCAGGACCATACCTCAGGATCACAGAAACACTCAGGACCATAACAATCTTGTACTCCCCCTGTGACACATACTCCCCCTTAATAACATCTTGACAGCTCTTGTTGCATTGGTTCTGAATACTGAGCTTCACACACAACTTCTGAATAACACTGAAAGTTGAATTAGAGCTAATTCTCTGATTCTCTGATCAGCAATACTTGGTATCAGAGCCAACACATTGCATAGGAACACATTGCATAGGATTTTCTCCCCCTTTTTAGCCACAAAATTCTGACAAATCTCAGACTTCAAATAGGGAAGGAAAACTGCACAAACATCTTCAACTCTTGTCCCAGTTTGAACTTCAGACTTAGTATCAGAGACAACATCACACTTAGCACTAACAAAGCTGGCAGGTACTCTATCTTCCTCACATCCAGTTTGCTTTAATTGCTAGAATTCTTCATATAAGCACACACCTAACTTGCTCCTTAAGTTTTCAAAATGCTTAGCATCCAAGGCCTTTGTGAAAATGTCAGCAACTTGTTCTTCAGTAGCTACATGTTCCAGCTGAACAATCTTGTCCTCCACAAGGTTTCTGATAAAATGATGTCTGATATCTATGTGTTTAGTTCTGCTGTGTTGAATAGGGTTCTTAGAAATGTTGATAGCACTCAAATTGTCACAAAACAATGTCATAACACCTTGTTTCATGTTGTACTCCTCCAGCATCTGTTTCATCCACACCAGTTGTGAACAACTACTCCCAGCAGCAATATACTCAGCTTCAGCAGTTGATAATGAAACACAGTTCTGCTTCTTGCTGAACCATGAAATCAAGTTATTTCCTAAGAAGAAACAACCTCCTGAAGTGCTCTTCCTATCATCAGCACTTCCAGCCCAGTCAGCATCACAATATCCCATTAGTTCAGAACTTGTACTATGAGAATACATGATTCCATAGTCACTTGTGCTATTCACATATTTCAGAATTCTCTTCACTTGTGTCAGATGACTCATCTTAGGATCAGCTTGATATCTTGCACAAACTCCTACAGCAAATGTAATATCAGGCCTGCTTGCAGTTAAGTACAATAGGCTCCCAATCATGCTTCTGTACTGACTTTGGTCTACTGAAACTCCATGCTCATCCTTAGTTAACTTCAGGTGAGTAGCAGCTGGTGTCCTCTTGTGAGCAGCAGATTCCATACCAAACTTCTTCACTATGTTCTTGGCATATTTACTCTGAGAAATGAAGATTGTATCTTCCATTTGCTTGACTTGTAATCCAAGAAAATAAGTCAGCTCTCCAACCAAACTCATTTCAAACTCTGATTGCATTTGCTGAACAAACAGTTTGACCATCTTCTGAGACATTCCTCCAAACACAATATCATCTACATAAATTTGAGCTATCATCAGATTCCCATCTTCATCTTTCACAAACAAAGTCTTATCAGAACCTCCTTTTCTGTAACCTTGAGCCACAAGAAACTGAGTCAGCCTGTCATACCATGCTCTTGGTGCTTGCTTCAATCCATATAAGGCCTTCTTTAACTTGTACACATGTTCTGGAAACTTAGGATCCACAAAACCCTTAGGTTGTTCAACATATACCTCTTCTTGTAAATATCCATTCAGAAATGCACTCTTTACATCCATCTGGAATAACTTGAACTTGAGAATGCAGGATACCCCCAACAGTAGTCTTATGGACTCTAGTCTGGCCACAGGTGTAAAGGTCTCATCAAAATCCAATCCCTCAACTTGAGTATAACCCTGAGCAACCAACCTTGCCTTGTTTCTGACTACAGTACCACTTTCATCTGTTTTATTCTTGAATATCCACTTAGTGCCAATCACATTCAGCCCTTCTGGTCTTGGAACAAGATCCCACACTTCACTCCTTTTGAATTGATTCAACTCATCTTGCATAGCTTCAATCCAAAATTCATCAGTTAGGGCTTCTTTCACATTTTTAGGCTCAACCTTTGACACAAAGCATGAATCAGTAGCAGCAGCATCTGATCTCCTGGTTCTGACACCTTGATCTAAGCTTCCAATGATTAAGTCTTTAGGATGATCCTTCTGAACTCTAATTGATGGCCCTTTACCATTAGGAACTTGATCTGGTTGATCTTCTGCTTCTTCAGACTCTGAATGCTTTTCTGCTTCTGAAGTTTGTTCTTCTGAAGCTTCAGACTCTGGAACAACTTCAGGCTCACTTCTATCTTTCTCAGCAGTCAGATCATCAATTACCACATTAATGGACTCCATCACAACCTTGGTTCTTGAATTAAACACCCTGTAAGCTCTGCTGTTCACTGAATAACCCAGGAATATGCCCTCATCAGACTTAGGGTCCAGCTTTCTCCTATTTTCTCTATCAGTCAAAATATAGCATCTGCTCCCAAAAACATGGAAATATTTGACTGTAGGCTTTCTCCCTTTCCACAATTCATACAGAGTTGATGTAGTACCCTTCTTCAAAGTGACTCTGTTGTGAATATAACAGGCAGTATTCATTGCTTCAGCCCAGAACATATATGGCAGCTTCTTTGCATGCAGCATAACTCTTGCACATTCTGCTAATGTCCTATTCTTCCTCTCAACTACACCATTTTGCTGAGGTGTGATAGGTGCAGAAAACTCATGCTTTATACCTTCAGAAGCACAGAATTCTGAAAAACTCTTGTTTTCAAATTCTTTGCCATGGTCACTTCTGATTCTGACTATGCCACAGTCTTTTTCTCTTTGTAGTTGAATGCATAAGTCTTTAAATACTTCAAAAGTATCAGACTTCTCTCTAACAAAGTTGATCCAAGTGAATCTTGAGTAGTCATCTACCATTACAAAAGCATACCTCTTCCCTCCAATACTTTCTACTTGCATAGGCCCCATTAAATCCATATGAACAAGTTCTAGTACTTTAGTAGTTACCTGGTGAACTAATCTGGGATGAGACTTTCTTGTTTGTTTCCCAATTTGACAATCACCACAAACATTGTCCTCATTGATCTTCAGATTTGGTACACCTCTGATAGCTTCAGTACTTAGGATTTTCTTCATGCCTTTCAGATGCAGATGACCTAACTTCTGGTGCCAGAGCTTGACTTCCTCTTCTGAGCTCATAAGACAAGAAGTCAAACTTCTTTCTTCTTCAGAAACCCACAAGTAACAATTGTCTTTGGATCTGCAGCCTCTCATCTGAATCTTATCTTCCTGATCAGTAACAATACACTCTAGTTTGTTAAAATTAACCTTCAAGTCCTGATCACAAAGTTGGCTAATACTGATCAGATTTGAAGTTAATCCTTCCACCAGTAGCACATCATTAAGTCTGGGCAAACCTTCTCTGATCAAATCTCCAATACCCAGAATCTGACCTTTTACACCATCTCCAAATGTCACATAACTTCTGGAGTATGATCTGATATTGCTCAGCAGCTTCTTCACACCAGTCATGTGCCTTGAACACCCACTATCAAAATACCAGTCTTCTTTTGAAGTGGCTCTCAATGAAGTATGAGCAATCAAGCCTACATTCTGAACTTTGGGCTTCCACACCTTCTGAACATTGTGTCTGGGTGCAGCTGGTTGCACTCTTCTATATTGAAAGTGTTCAGGATAGCCATACAGTTTAAAGCAAAAAGGTTTGATATGTCCCTTCTTACCACAATGATGACAGGTCCAGGTATGATTCCTCCTTCTTCTGTTGTACTTCTGGGGTTGCTTCTGAGGTAGTATCTGAACATGCTTCTGAGGTAGCATCTGAGGTCTCTTCTTTGATGTTCCAGCCATAGAATCATGAGTTTGAGTAGCAGGAACAAAACTCATTTGTTTAGGAATCTGAGTCTGGTCAATAAAACCTAAACCAGTTTTTCCTTGTTGCTGATTCCCCAAAATGTCCTCCAACTTATCAGTAGCAGAGTTCAACATCTTCACTTGCTTCTTCATTTGATCAAGTTGGGAGTTCAGTTGGTTCACTTCTTCTTTTAAATCTGAATTATGTACTAACAGTTCACCTTTTTCAGCCTCCAGTTGTAGAATAGTCTCCTTCTGATCCAACACTTGTTTGCAAACCTCAGCACTTCTGGTATACAGCTTCTTGTAGTTATCAGCTAGTTCATCATATGAGGTTTTAGCAGCTTCAGACACATATGAGGCTTCAGACTCTGAGTCAAACTCTGAAAAGGTCTCAGACTCTAAACCAGGTTCCTTCTTCAAGATAGCTCCTGACCTTACAACCAGACCAGTATCACACATATCAGATTCACTAACATCATCATCTTCAGAACCATCATCAGACCATGAAATAGCTAGGCTCTTTTTCTGCTTCTTGAGAAAAGTGGGACATTCAGACTTGATGTGTCCATACCCTTCACACTCATAGCACTGCACACCTTTAGCTTGGTTACTTTTCTCCTCAGACTTGGTCTTCTTCTCATCAGTTTGTTGCTTTTTGTTATTGACTCTGAAATTCTGACCTTTGGCTTTGGCTTTTCTGTTAACATTCTTCAGAATCTTGTTGAATTATTTTCCCAGCAACACTAGAGCTTCTGATAAGTCATTATCCTCCTCATCAGACTCATGTTGATCATCAGCTCCTGAATTAACTGCAAATGCTATACCTTTCCCTTTCTTATCAGGCTGTTTGCAGAATGCAGTCTCAAAATTAAGCGAAGACCCAATCAGCTCCTCAAGCTTCATAGTGGTGATATCATGAGCCTCTTCAATTGCTGTAACCTTCATGTCAAACCTTCTGGGCAGGGACCTGAGGATTTTTCTTACTAACTTCTCATCAGACATCTTTTCACCAAGAGAGTCAAAAGAATTTGCCATATCAAGCACATTCATATAGAAATCCTGGATATTTTCATCCTCCTTCATCTTCAGGTTCTCAAACTTGGTGGTCAGCAGCTGCAATCTGGACATCTTCACCTTAGAAGTTCCTTCATGAGTGGTCTTCAGAATTTCCCAAGCATCCTTAGCCACAGTACATTGTTTGATGAGTCTGAACATGTTCTGATCAACACCATTGAAGATAGCATTCAAAGCTTTTGAATTTCCCAGTGACAGATCATCTTCAGCTTTGGTCCATTCCTCCTCAGGCTTCAGAACCTCAGTCTTGTTACCATCTTTGTCTGTATACACAGGATGATCCCAGCCTTTAATCACAGCTTTCCAAGTCCTGCTGTCAATAGACTTTAGAAAAGCACACATCCTTGACTTCCAATACTCATAGTTTGTGCCATCTAGTAGGGGTGGTCTATTGACATATCCTCCTTCTCTATCCATGCTTACCAGAAATAAGTCCTCTGGATCTCACCCAAAATACAGGCAGGGTGCCTGCTCTGATGCCAATTGAAATTCTGGCCAGGCAATACTTAAGAGATAAACGCAGGTTCTGAACCAACAGGTTCTGAACAGAACTTAGCACAATAGTTTGCAAAACAGAGCACAACCACAAACACACACAGGCAGCAAATTAAAGTACAGGAAAGTAAAAAGGCACAGAGGTTTGTTAACCCAGTTCGGAGTAAACACCTCCTACTCTGGGGGATACCAATCCAGGAAGGAATTCCACTATTGGAATTAATCCTTAAGACTTAGACACTGACTCCCAGCTCCTATCCTAAGCAATTAATCTCCACCTAGTCTTGAATTCTACCCAACACGTTGAGTATTAGAAAACCTCTAACTTCCTATTCAAGCAACTGCAACCCAGCTACTTGAACTACCCTTTGAACTTAACCCAGTTCTGAATACTAAAACTCCCCTGTTTTTGAATACACCTTCAAAGACAAAACTTCATTCGTACCTAGAGGCTTAGAATGAATTACAACTCAATGACAATCCTAAACCAACTCAAAACATATGAGTGGCGTACAAAAACAAAGCAAAAGCTTAAAAACAACTAAGACTCTATTTCTCTGAATAATACTCTTCAATTCATATCATGAATAGCAGCAGCCCTCCTCCTTATATAGCCTTCAGTCTTGCAAAATAAAACTAATCTTCTGAATTGATTTGTTACTGAAATAAGATTGGTCCAATCAAGTAACAAATAAAACTGTTTTGTATCTTTGAAAGATTTAAAACAGAAAATACGATTTTCATATCTTTGAACCAAATCTTCAATAAAATCTTCTCCAAATAATTCAGCATTCTAGAAGCACTTATACAAAGATAATTCCTTGCTAAATCTCCCAAGATACGCGCAAAAATTAATCTGAAAACCCAGCTTCTGATGTGGTCAACAAAAGTCAACGCTGGCTTCAGAACCTGAAATCAGCTTCTGAACTGCTACAGTGCATTCAGCTTCTGATGATATTTTCTGCTTCTGAATGGCTTCAAAACACAAAACTTGCAACTGAAGAAATGTTTCAAATATGGAGATGCTTCTATTCAATACTTTGGTTTTGCCAAAACATGCAGCCAACACCAAAAGACTCAACATGCTTAATTGAAAAATTATCAGACTCTCAAGAAGTTATCAAACTTGACTAGACTAATCAGACTTGAGTAGTTCTGACATGTCTAAGAGTCTGATACAAGCTAAATCTCTGATAGGTTTATTCTTAATTTAACTTGTGCTTAACTGAGAACTCATCAAACTCTAAAAGGTGTTATTAGACTTGGATAAACAAAACAGACTTCAATAGCTCTGATATGTTTAAGAATCTGATACACTTTGAAGCTCTGATGTGTTTATATTTATGTGCTCTGATGCGTTTTATTATGATTAAAAATGAATTTAATTAACCAAGATATAACTTAGAGGGAGCTTACAAACCTCACCTTAGGAAATATCAGATAGGACTTAGGGGGAGCTTGCAAACCTCAGACCCTAAGACTGTCAGACTCAGAAGGAGCTTACAAACCTCAGACCCTGAATTCTATCTGTTAATTAGATTAACAACAATTGTTTCAAATACTTATGTTTGTCATCATCAAAAAGGGGAAGATTGTTGGAACAAAAGTGGTTTGTACAACTCCTCTAAGGTTTTGATAATAACAAAGTATTGAAGAACAATTGGATATAGTAATATGTGTTCAAGTGTGCGGGATCATAGAATATATCTATCAAATAGGGCAAAACACTTAGGATTTTCGTATAAACTTTTGTATCTTAGAAATCCTAATGTCTTAAGAGTCTGTTCAAACATTGTTCAGTTTACACTACCATTGTATATCAAGTGTAAGAACAAATTTGTTTATATTTGTAAATAAATAGAAGTATCTTGCTTGTGAAGCTTGAGCAACAAAAGTCTCTTTCACTTGTGATTGAGCAATAGAAGTCTCTTGGAGTTGTCCTTGAGCATTGCCAAAGTCTTCACATGTCTTCAGATGTCTTGCTTTGCCGATTTCCACGATTTCTTCGTGAATTACATCAAAACACCCTAAAATTCCTATGTTTCGGGAAGAATAGAATTACATGACTCAAATATAGAAAAAATTACAAATGTCTCGAAATCATAAGAAATTGCTCTAATACTCCTCTATTCTGGGTGAAAAACCTATTGAAAATGACTAAAAAACATGCTAAGAATAACGTAAGATGACCTGTCATCACAACCCCAAAATTAAATTGTTGCTTGTACTCAAGTAACAAAAGAAAAACGAATTTTATTCTTTGCATTTTTCAGGAAAAACATACCTTTCTGAAGAGGTTGCTCAGATTGTCTTCTCGTCCCACTTACAGAATTGACTTACTTACCTCATTACATCCAAGCAGGACAGGCTTGGGGAAGATAGCTCATATACTCAACCACACTCTTTTCCGGGATACACGTATGTATTTCCTAAAGCCAGTAGGGCTGATCACGGTATTTTCCCACTCTAGTCGTCACATGAATGAACCTTGCTGTAAATTTGAGACAATTCTAAACAAACAGTCAAGATCAATTTATATACACACTTTGAGGTCTTTCATGGAGCAAACACGATTCAAGAACTACACAAACTCGCCACGTCCAAGACTTTGCAGAAAAACAGAGAGCCACTCGCCATGACAATCCGAAGGACAAGCTCATAAGCCTGTAAAGCCGTCGTACTGATTATCTTGCTTTAGTTTCATGTATCTTTTGTTTAATGTAAAAAAACATAGGGAGCACTCTTTTCCCCGGCAGTAGCGGGGGTTTTTAATGAGGCACCCCGTTTTCTTGATAAATTATATAATTATCATCTATTTTGTATCGTCTACATCGTCTGCAACAAATCAGCAACGCCGAGAGAGAGAAAGATTGCCACCTAATTCTTTAACCCCAACGGGGCTTGCCACCTAATTCCTTAACCCCAATGAGGGCTCTAAGACGTCATGAGCTAAAATGAGATCGCCACCTAATTCCTTAACCCCAAAGAGGGCTCTAAGACGTCGTGAGCAGAAAAGAATTCGCCACCTAATTCCTTAACCCCAAAGAGGGCTCGAAGACGTCGTGAGCCAAAAAGAAATCGCCACCTAATTCTTTAACCCCAAAGAGGGCTCTAAGACGTCGTGAGCCGAGAGAAATCGCCACCTAATTCCTTAACCCCAAAGAGGGCTCTAAGACATCGTGAGCCGAAAAGAATTCGCCACCTAATTCCTTAACCCCAAAGAGCGCTCTAAGACATCGTGAGCCGAAAAGAAATCGCCACCTAATTCCTTAACCCCAAAGAGGGCTCTAAGACGCCGTGAGCCGAAAAGTACCCGCCCATAGAAGGCTATGAAGCATCAAACTAAGTACCCACCTAATCAATATTATTAAGCACGAGGGAACATATATGAACCACACAAACACCTCAAATAAAACATGACTCAGAAAATTTGTGGCGATTGCATAACTAAACACCACCATAGTACAAAGGTGACAACTTGAAAAGAAAGAGCAATCTGGCGTTATGGAGTGATAAGAATTTTAGTTAGCTGATAATTTGAGCATGATAAATAATTTGAGTGTGACAAAGAAGCACAAAATAAAGCAAATTAAGAAAAGGAAATAGCATAGAAATAATACCAAGTCATTACAAACCAAATTGTGCCAAATTCAAAAAGTTACATAAAATCATGGTTCATCCACCAAAACGCCATCTACAATAATTTTAAAAGAATCAAGGGCGGAAAGATCAACGCCAGGATGCAAAAGAGCGACTTGAGCTTTAGCACGCTCAAAGCCAGCAACGAAGGTCAGGGCCAGCTTGCCCTTAGTCTCAGAAACCTCAGCCTTGAGCCTATCTTCCCTTTCCGCTCCAGCCACGATATCATTTTGAAGCTTCGTGATGACCCCATCCTTCCCAGCCAGATCCGCGGTATGGCCAATTTTTAGATCAAAGATGCGCTTGTCGCACTCAAGTTTCATCGCCTCTTTGGCCTCCTTTATCTCTTTCTCCCTGGCTTCCTTGGCTTCCTTCAATTCTTTTTCCAATGCCCTGACCGTGGCCTGGAGCGCTTCTTCATTCTGCACCTGCTCTTCATGCTTCCGATCTATCGCGTCCAAGATCATTATAGATCGCAAGCAGTGGACGCCCACATCTTTCATCATGAAGGGAATAGCGCCTTGATTCCCAGACTCCACATCTTCTGGATTAAAGGCCAGCCTCTCTTTGACATAGGCGCCATAGTTGAAATCCTTATCCCAGAAGGACTGAACAGTTCCGCTGGTTCCGGTGGCTCCATTCGAAGGCTGGGAATGCGTTTTCTTACTCTTCTTCTCAGTCGCTGCCTTCCCTTTGTCATCTTTCCCGGGCGACGTCTGCCCCTTGTCCTGCGCAACCGCTACAACGGACTCAGTCTGATTCTCAGGCAGATTATCTGCTTTCCTCTTAGGCTTGTGGGTGATGGACCAGAGGGGTCGCTTAGTGCCAACCCCTCAGCAGCCTTTTTTGCCTTCATTTCTTCTATATATTTCTTCCTCTCGGCCGCAGTCATAGGCGCCATTGACTCTACAAAAATGAAAACAAATATAGGTTACAAGAATAAGGAGATAGGCGAAAAAAATATACACATAAATAAATAAAGTCAACTCACGCAAGTAAATGTCTAAGCTATTCACGTCCCCCTCCCTATTCAACAGCTCCCGGATGTTCATAGGCAGCATCTTGTCCAAAAAGCAGACGACGTCTTGGTCATACACACCCAGCTTCTCATTTGGGGAACCTCAGCTTACCATTGACCCGCGCAGCAGCTGCTTCACAATCCTTTCCTCGCCGCGTCCTGAGAAATGTCTGCCTCCAATTCTTATAATGAGAGGCATAAGGCGGGAATAACCTCTTGTCAGGATGTGCGCTGACGGAGACCCAAGACAGCTTGTCCACCCCCTTGGTACCATAGAAAGTAAAAAAAAATACCCAGCCGAAGGTTGGAAGCCCAGCCCCTCACACAGAATTTCAAAAGCTCGGATGAACGCCCAACTGTTGGGCTGAAGCTGGGATGGCGCCACATTCAGCCAGTTAAGCACGTCTACCTCAAAGGGCGTGAAGGGATACTTCACTCCCAGATCTTCAAAGACGGCCGTGTACATATGAAACATCTCGTTCTTTACCCCCCTTGGCCTTCATAGGCATACCTTCTCACCTGGGCGACAATGCTCCAAGACCGTGTCCTCTTCAAACCCCATCGAGGACACGTGAAGCTTGCTCTGAAAAAACTCCACACGTTTGGGATCCATAAACATGGATTCAGAACGGAGCACCTCATCCGCAAAGGAATCTTGCTCTGAACTACTAGAAGACGCCATGTAGCAAATACCTTTCCGACACAAAGGACCTGGGGGAACAGAAAGAACAACGCAATCAGATGAATTTCCACTACTAATCCCCCCTTCACTCTCGTCCGAATCGCTCGAAAATTCCTCTAAGAGGGAATGACCGTAGTAGGCTTTCTCAAACACTACTCAATCAGTGGTTCCATCTGACCGTGTTGCATGCCTAACGCTCTCCCTCCACAGCCTATTCCTTTCCTCTGAGTTTGCTGGAGATAACTCCCTACCCGCCCCATCGCACTCCCTAATCACCACCATACTACAGACCTAATTAATAAAGAACGAGATTGAAAAGGATTACCTGGATTTAAATGACAGCGAAGTATTGAGAACGAAAGTAGGCTCCGAAAGGTCTGAAAATGGTAGGCACAGAGATCTCCAAAGACTGGAATGGTTTGAGTGAAAAAAGACGATTTGGGAGAAGAAACGAGAGTGAGGGAAGCGAAAAGGTAGGGGAAAAACAAGAAGTGGAGAAAAGTAGATCCGAAATCAGTTTAAAGTACAAAATCCTGGGAAAATGCGCAAATGACGTCATGTAAGTGGGCACGATTTCCAAGAATTGTTGCGATGCGAACACGTCAGCGAGAGCGAACGGTCGCCCCGTTTCAGCTGTCGGATCTCACTAGGGCGCGCCTTGAATCTAAACCTCAAAGAGAATCACGCCCCCTGTTGGGCTAGTTCTGGCATGGCGTCCTGAGCCACTCAGTAATGTCATTCCTTTTTACACAGTTTAAATCACTTCGCCTTGATCCAAAGCTCGTGCTTGTTGGGCTATATGGATACTCTTGTTGGGCTAGCACCCACCAAGGCCCCAAAAACACATGGAGCTAGTACCCCTGTTAAACTAGCACCCATGTTGGGCTAGTACTCACTAAAGCCTCCACTATTTAAGGGGCTGCAATATATCAGTCGGTATTCGCTTTGCACACCCAGTAATTTAAAAAATTCTCACACAGCTTCATTTCCAGTAAGTCTCACCTGCTGGGCCAAAGATCACAGATAGATCCCCAGTGACAATTTAACCACTTCGCCTTGTTCCAAAGCTCGTGCTTGTTGGGTTGTGGACCGTAAAACTTACCATTTAGGCCTTAGAGCCCTAAAGACAGGGCTTGAACCCTTACAGTAAGGTTGGGCACCCTCCAGAAGGGCATAAAGTCCACCTGACAATCCTGTACAACTTGAGGGAAGTCTTCTAAAAGACACCCTCCGGGGGCGCCCTCAGCAGCCTGTAAGGGCGCCTTAGCCATGGTTTTGGCCCTTTGTGATTTGGGCCCAAAACCATGGCCGGATAGGCCCAAATTGGGACTATAAATAGTAACCTTGGGATCATTCCCAATGCATGACCTAAACAGACCCTGAAAACCCTAGTTTTCCTAGATTGTACTCACAGCTAGTACACATACCAAATCATAATTTCAACATCAATTTGTCATTTAAACATGAATTTAGCAATAAGTACACAAAACCTTAATCTACCCATTTGTTCATAAATCTCCAAATGAGAATAAAACTCACACTCGTACCTCTAACTCGTCAATTCTTGCCTCCACTTAGCTTTGTTCACCTCTCCTCTTGATCTCCTTAAGCTTTCCTCTTCTTTCTCTAGCTTTCCCTTGTTCTCCCATATGCCTCTACTCTTATCTCTTTCTCAATTGTATGTGATATGATTCTAACCCTAATTTCACCAACACTACTATCTATTTATATTTTCTAGTTTTGGGCTTTGGTTCTTTTACACCAAATGGGCTTAATTTCTATTCATCCTCCAAAAATAAAACACTACTCATTTACTTCACTTAAACCTCCTATTTACTCATACACCTCTATTTCCTCAATTTCCCAAAAACTCTTATTTCTAATAACTTTACAAAAATACATTTCTCTCATAAATTACCAAAATACCCTTATTCTCTAAAAATCCACTAACTCACCAATTCACCCGCATAATAAAAGCAATAATTAAATAAAATAATATTAATAAACTAATAACGAAAATCGGGCTTTTATAAATCTCCCCCACTTAAAGAATTTTTGTCCTCGAAAATTACCTAAAGGAAACAACTCTGGATACGATTCCTTCATCCGACTCTCCAACACTTAAGTTATGCTTTCTCCAATAGGTCCTCTCCAAATCACTTTCACCAATACGATTTCCTTTCCCCTCAACTGCTTAACTTCTTGCTCTTCAATTCCCAATGGTACAGTCTCAACGATTAAGTTATCCCTTACTTGCAAATCATCCACTTGAATCACATGTGACGGTTCGTAGACATACTTCCGAAGTTGAGACACATGAAACACACTATGAAGATTCGACAAGGACGGCGATAACGCCATCCGATAAGCCACCTCTCCTACCCTTTCCATAATCTAATACGAACCAATAAAACATAGAGTCAACTTCTTAGACTTCAAAGCAGGCCCCACACCGGTCACTGGTTTAACTCTCAAGAACACGCTATCTCCGGTCTGAAACTCGATATCCTTCTTTCTCTTATCATGGTAACATTTCTGTCTACTCTGTGATGCTTTCATCTTATCCTGAATCATCTTAACCTTCTCAATAGTTTGTTGAACAACTTCCTGTACAAGCATAGCACTCTCTCCCGACTCATGCCAACACATCTCTAAAATTAAATGATTTTCGACCTATCTCTTTGGTGGGGAGTCTCTATAAATTCCTGGCGAAAGTGTTAACAAAATAGATTACGGTTGGTTGTAAGTAATGTAATTTCTGAGTCACAAACAGTGTTTGTTAAAGATAGACAAATCCTTGATAGGATTCTAATTGCGAATGAGGTGGTGGATGAAGCTCGTAAATTTAAGAAGGAGCTAATGTTATTTAAAGTATACTTTGAAACATAAGACTTTGTGGACTAGGGGTATTTAGATGCAGTCATGAGAATAATGTCTTTTCCAACTTTGTAGCATGAGTGGATTAAAGAATGTGTGTGTACGGCTACAACATCTGTTTTAGTCAATGGCAGCCCCATAGAAGAATTTCCTTTAGAGAGGGGTCTAAGACAAGGTGATCCTCTTTCTCCTTTTCTTTTTTTGGTGCCAGCTGAGGGTTTGAATTTGATGATGAAAGCCATGGTTCAGTCCAACATTTTCACTGGGTATGACATTTGTTTAGGGAATTCAACTGTTATTTCCCATCGTCAGTTCGTCGATGATACGTTACTTTTGGGGGTTAAAAGATGGGCGAATGTTCGTGCTCTGTGGGTTGTTCTTGTTCTTTTTGAGGCGGTGTCTGGTTTGAAGGTGAATTTTAATAAGAGTATGCTGGTTGGGGTAAATATTACTGATTCTTAGCTGAATGAGGCAACAACTGTTTTGGGTTGTAAAGTGGGAAAGGTGCCTTTTTTGTATCTGGGCCTTCCTATTGGTTGTGATTTGTGGTGTTTGTTGTTTTGGGATCCGGTTCTAACCCATATTAAAAATAGATTGTCTGGTTGGAAGAGTCGTTTTCTTTATTTTGGTGGTCACTTAGTTCTTCTCAAGTAAGTCCTGACTTCTCTGCCTGTCTATGCTCTTTCCTTCTTTAAAGCTCTGTCATGTACAATCTATGCTATTGAATATTGAATAAATTTCTTTGGGGAGGGAGTGAGGATAATAAGAAAATTTCTTGGATTGGTTGGAAAAATGTTTGTTTAGGACAGGAGTACGGAGGGTTGGGGGTTAGGCAGATGAGGGAGTTTAACATTGCTTTGTTAGGCAAATGGTGTTGGAGGTTATTGGTAGACAGGGGAGGATTGTGGTATAGGGTGTTGGTAGTTCGTTATGGTGAGGAGGCAGGGAGGTTAGTGGTTGGGGGCCGGAGTGGTTCTTCGTGGTGGCGAGAGGTAGCGAAAATTCATGATGGCGTAGGTGTTGTTGGAGGAGGGTGGTTTGAGGAGAGTATTGTTCCTTTCATGTCCATGTCTCGCTTCCCTTTGGAGTCTTGTTAGGTCGTCGATTGGCATCTCATCAGCCAACCTAGATCCTTTACAGGACCATGTTGTTCAGTTTTGTAATATCCGGCTTCAGACTCAAGTATTTATCAGTAGAGAGACGATGTATCAGAGATATTTAAGGAAGGGCAAATTGGTAATTACCAATTAATGGCTATAAATGGCAAAAGCCATTCTTTCCCTCATTTTCTAACACCATTTCTCTCTCTAGAATTCAACTATCTCCCTTCTCTCTACCCTCTCACCCGATTTTCCTCCTTCCCATCTCAATCTTCAACTAATCATTATCCCAATTGATGCTAAACCATATACAAGCACCAATTGTGTGATCCTTGAGCTATTTTGGAAGCAAAAGGAGCAAGGAAGAAAGAAAGGGAAAAAGGGGCAAAGCTAGGGTTTTGTGAAGGAATCAAGTTAGGATTTTGGGTGGAAAGCTTGGCAAGGAATCAAAGCAAGCAATTGAGGTGAGCTCCCTTAGATTAATACCCTCTTGGGATAGTTTTGAGGTTTTTAGTGAGGAATGAAAACTTGATGATTAGGCCTGATTTCTTGATTGTTAGTTTCCCTTTGTTAATACTCCCTCCGGTCCTTATTATAAGAAGAAAAACCAAAAAACATCAAAACCAATACACTCATTAATTAGGGTAACTTTTTGAATATTTTTACAAATATACCCTCATAAAAAATTGTGAAGCATTAAATACACCCACTAATTTTTAAAAGACAAACATTAAATAAGGGGTATAAAAGTCTTTTAAACAATAACTACACCTTAAAAGTTGTGATATTTTCTTATAAATAGGACCAAGAATTTTTTTGAAAATTTTCTAATATATAGGACCGGAGGGAGTACTTGATATGCTATGATCCTTCTAGTTAAAAACTATATCATTTGATGTATATAGACTTGCTGGTAGTGAGAATTTGTTAAAATTCGTATTGGAACTTTCTGGAAAAGCTACAGGGCCTGGCAGCACTGGGTTTATCATGCCACGATGGCACCCATCGTGCCATGATCATAAAGACCTGGGCACCATCGTGCCACGAGAATAGCACATTGTGCCACGAGAATCACAGAACGCCACCCCATTTTTGAAATGTGTTTTAAGGCCAGAAAACCCTCCTCACAGCGCCAGAACGTCTTTGTACTTTTAGTAAATGAAGAAAAGGTCATAGACTTATCTTGTGTTAACACGAGAGTGTTGTCGCGGTGATTTTCGGAGATCAAGCTATTGATTAGCGTTGACTCACTAATTTTATTTCACGACCGAACTTTTAATTTTTTAAAAGAAAAGTGGAAAAAAGTTCTAAATTACCACATTTTTAAAGATTAGGGTTCGGGGGTTAGTTACGTTTAGGGAAGGTGTTAGCACCCTAAACGTTCGTAGTACTCTACGAGAACCTCTTGACTTTATTTATTTATTTCGGCTATAACTTGCTTATATTTTCTTTTAAAAGAAAAGAAGGAATTAGAGTAGTGAAGAAAAAATTGTTTTTTTTATTTTTTATGATTTGGAAGGACAAGGTCCTTTGCCTACGTACCCGTGAGGGATCAAAACCTCGTAGTTCAGGGTAAAAATGACGATTGATTTGTTTTGTATTTTTTATTAGTTTTAAAAAGGTTTTAAAGATAAAATAAAGGCCAAGTGGCAAAATAAGATTGGTTTGTGTTTTTTTAATTTTTGAAAATGATTTAAATATTATTAAAATGGATTAATGATTTTTTAAGAAAGTGAAAAAAAATGGAGCACTTGATTGAAAATCAAGGTTTCTTTAAGAAAAGATTTTTTGTGATTTTTGATTATTTGCATGTTTTTATTTTATTTTTTAATAATAACCAACTAAGACTAAAACGTAACAAAAGTTAAATACGAGGAATTTCTGTGGTGACGTTGGATCACCACGAAATCCTTTTGAAAATAAACTATCCTAATATTTTTTTGTATTTTTTGTTTTGTAAAGCGAAATCAAAAAAATAAAAGACATAAAGCAGTATAAATAAAGTGTGCGTGTCAGTGCATATTCTCATTTATATTTACATTGTACCTAAATACATTCTAATAAAATAAAAATAAACATGACAAAATTATAAACAAGAAAAAAACGAAATTGCAAATGCATTAAAATAAATATGCTAAGAATAAAACTAAAATGAAAATGCATGAAATAAAAGGAAAATAAAAAAATAAAAATGCATGATGTGCTAAAAATAAAGGCAATAAAATAAAATGCATGAACTTAAATAACAAAAAAAAGTCTAAAAATAAAATGGAAGGAAAGAAATAAAAGGGAAAGAAAATAAAAGAAAAGAAAATAGAGAAAAAAAAAAGGTGTAGGAGCAGAGGAAGGAGGTGCAGGAAGTAATCAGCAAGAAGAGGGGGGAAAGGCAGCTGGGCCGCGTGGGAAGCTCATTGGGCTGAAGAAATAAAGAAAACCGGACCGGTCCGGTTTAAGCGAACCGAACCGGTTCGGTGTTTATAAAAAGAAAGTGGCCGGTTTTTATTCATTTTGAAAGCTTCTTTCTCTCTCTTCTCTTCTCCTCCTCTCTTCCTCTCAAAACAGAACCTGGCCAGAAATCTCTCCGGCGCGGCGGCCGCCGGCGGCGCCACCGTGCCGGAGCGATTCAAACCCCTTTTTTTAAAAAAAAAAACGCGTTTTCTCACTCTTTTCTCTCCTCTTCTTGAATCCGGACTCGGATTCTTCAAAATCCTTTTAAAAATAAGTAGATCTACATTTTTTTTAAAAAAAAGGGAGAGATAACTACCTGTTTTGTTCTTTGATTCGGTTTGGATTTTTGTTGTCTTAGTTCGGCCGTGGGTGGTTGAGACAATGTGTTTATGTGTGGTGGCTGAGTGGTGAGGCTGTTTTTTGTTTGCGTGTGAATGAATGGTGGTTTGGGGGGAGAGGGCGCAGCCGGTTGTAGTGTTTGGGAGAGGAGGGGCGCGTGAGTGGATAGTGTGTTGGTGAGGTTTATTTGTGCGTGGCTGGGTTGTGGCCGTGGGCTGAGGAAGTTTCAGTTTTTGGGTATGGTTGCGTAGTGGTGGTTAGGGAGGGCGAGTATGGGTTGTGGCTGGGTTTGTGTGACCGGTTGTGTGTGTTGTTTGTTCTGGCTGTGTTGGAAATTCGGTTATGTGGAGGGGAGTGGCTGATTGTGATTTTGTTGTGCGTGGTTACTGATTGAATTTGGATCTGTTTGGACCGTGTTTGAGGTTTCTCTTCTGATTGAGTTCTGAATTCCTTCCCCCTTCCTCTGTGTGTGCTGCCTAGTGTTAAAATACACTAATTACCATTACTGACCATAACAGTCAATAAAAGACAATTAAGTGACAAATCAAAGCACATTAATTTTATGACAAAAGTCAGATTGTAACTATTAAAAAAAGTCAGATTGTGAAAAGTCAGATTGTAAAAATTAAAAAAAGGTAACTAGTAAAAAAGAAGAAAAAATAATAAACAATAAAAATGCTAAATAAAATAACACTAAAAAATATTTACAAGAATAAAAATAAAGATAAAAGTAATAATAAAAACAAAATCAAAAAGACGGACCCGAATGAAACCAAAAAAATGAGGTATTTTAAAATACCTTCCCTGTCGAAATTTCGTCTGAGACGACGAAAAATTTCGAACTAAAAAGACGAGTAAAAAAGAAATTTTAGGTCAAAAATTGGGGTATGACAGATGCCCCTATTTAAGTCTCTTCGTCTGGAGATTTGAAGAGAAAATCTTGGATTCGACGGATCGAAGGGACTTAAATACAAAGTACGCCAATTTTGGACCTAAAAAAATGTAAAATGCTCGTGATGCAAACGTGAATGCAAGACGGCGAAGATGACCTGACTGGGGATAAACAAAACGAAAGGATACCCGAATTCTTTAAAGAAAGGGATCCGACTCCACTGGGGGATAACATGGTTTCACTGGGGAAGGGATTGTCTACTATCGCACTAATTCAGAACGATAGCCTAACAAAGACAAAGACCGATGTTACCTACTATCGTGTAAATGATAGCTTAAAAAAGGTAAAAGAAGGAGACACTGTCTACCATCAACAAAGATGATAGCTTAAAGAAGACAGATGACATGTATTACCTACTATCGTGTATTGATAGCTTAAAAAAGGTAATAGAAGGAGACACTGTCTACTATCAACAAAGATGATAGCTTAAAGAAGACAGATGACGTGTGTTACCTACTATCGTGTATTGATAGCTTAAAAAAGGTAATAGAAGGAGACATTGTCTACTATCAACAAAGATGATAGCTTAAAGAAGACAGATGACATGTATTACCTACTATCGTGTATTGATAGCTTAAAAAAGGTAATAGAAGGAGACATTGTCTACTATCAACAAAGATGATAGCTTAAAGAAGACAGATGACATGTATTACCTACTATCGTGTATTGATAGCTTAAAAAAGGTAATAGAAGGAGACATTGTCTACTATCAACAAAGATGATAGCTTAAAGAAGACAGATGACATGTATAACCTACTATCGTGTCTTGATAGCTTAAAAAAGGTAATATAAAGAGACATTGTCTACTATCAACAAAGATGATAGCTTAAAGAAGACAGATGACATGTATTACCTACTATCGTGTCTTGATAGCTTAAAAAAGGTAATATAAAAGAGAAGACCTTGCCTACTATCGGTGTGCGGATAGCTTAAAAAAGGCAGTCAAAATATTTTACCTACTACCATTGTGAGGGTAGCTTAAAGAAGGTAAAATGTAAATGTCAGCTGTTCGGGATGTAGCCGAACTTGCCACTGACGACATGATAAAAGATAAATGTCAGCTGTTCGGGATGTAGCCGAACTTGCCACTGACGACATGATAAAAGATAAATGTCAGCTGCTCGGGATGTAGCCGAACTTGCCACTGACGACATGATAAAAGATAAACGTCAGCTGCTCGGGATGTAGCCGAACTTGCCACTGATGACATGTGAAATTTCTGGCCAGGCAATAAGAGACTGACAGGTTCTGAACCAGCAGGTTCTGAATAATACGCAGGGCACAATAATTTGCTTAAAACAGAGCACACACACAAACACAACACAAGCAGCAAAATAAAGTGCCGGAAAGTAAAAGGCACACAAGGTTTGTTAATCCAGTTCGGAGTAAACACCTCCTACTCTGGGGGATACCAATCCAGGAAGGAAGTCCACTATTGGATTTAATCCTTAAGACTCAGACACTGACTCCCAGTTCTTATCCCAAGCAATTAACCTCCACATAGTAAGACTTCTACCCAACTCTGAGTATTAGAATCCTCTAACTTCCTATTCAAGCAACTAAACCCAGCTACTTGAACAACCCTTAACAATACCCTGTTTTTGAACAAAACTTCAATAACAAACCTTCATTCGTACCTACAGGCTTAGAATGAAGTTACAACTCAATAACAATCCTAAACCAACTCAAACTGAGTGGTGCACAATAAAAACTCTAAGTTTTAAAACAAAGACTCAATTCTCTTGAATAAAACTCTAAAACGTAAGTCTTGAATGGCAACAGCACTCCTCCTTATATAGTCTTCAGTCTTGCAGCATAAATAACAAACTAATCTTCTGAATTGATTTGTTACTGAATTAAGATTGATCCAATAGAGTAACAAATAAGACTGCTTTGAATCTTTGAAAGATCATAACAAGAAAATACGACATTCATAACTTTGAACCAAATCTTCAATAAAATCTTCTCCAATTCAACAGCAATCTATTCAATAAAATCTTCAATAATCCTGGAACAAATCCTTGCCAAATTTCGCTAAGATTCGCATAAAAACAACTTGAAAATATCAGCTTCTGATGAAGTCAACAAAAGTCAACGCATCCATCAGAACCTGATTTCAGCTTCTGAACAGCTACAGTACTTCTGATGAGGCATTCAGCTTCTGATGTAGATTTCAGCTTCTGAATGGCTTCAAATGAGAAAACTTGTAACTTAAGAAATGTTCTAATCATGGAGATGCTTCTATTCAACACTTTGGTTTTGCCAAAATATGCAGCTAACACCAAAAGACTCAACAATCTCCTCCTTTGGCAAATTTTTGGCTAAAACCATCCAAGTTCTTCAAACTCCCATAAAATCAACTCAGCAATGAAGAACTCCACAATAATTAATCATAACACATAAGTTAGGCAGCGGACAAAACATTTACTATGCCATGTTAAACAACAACTTCAGCTTCTGAACTCCTGAAGCACACATATAAGCTACTGATCAACTCCTGATCATCACAAACACTCCCCCTAAAACTTCACAAATACATAAACAAACACTCCAGCTTCACAACACCCCCCCTGCAACTCAGCTTCTCACAAAAATCACACAAACTCCCCCTGACTTCTGAACTGCAGTGAAACATGGTATTAGAGCATAATTCAGAGCACACTTGATCTTCAGGACCACTCTTCAGGAACACATCATCATCACTCAGGTACATAACAATCTTGTACTCCCCCTGAGACACATACTCCCCCTTGATCATATCTGGACATATCTTGTTGCTGCAAAGGTTCTTCAGGAGCATAATGCTTGGTATCAGAGTCAAACTAGTCACCTTCTGAATCAATGGCACACATTCTGAACAACTCTTGTCTGAACTCAAACATAGATTTTTCTCCCCCTTTTTAGCCACAAAATTATGACAAACTTCAGACTTCAAATAGGGATTAAAATCAAAATAAGTAACACAGTTCCTTGAAAACATATCAGACTCAGACTCAGGTTCAGGATCACACTTAGCATAGGCACAACTGGCAGGTACTCTATCTTCCTCACATCCAGTTTGCATTAATTGCTATAAGTCTTCATGTAGACACACACCTAACTTGCTTCTCAGATTCTCAAATTGTTTAGCATCTAAGGCCTTTGTGAATATGTCAGCAATTTGGTCTTCAGTAACCACATGTTCCAGCTAAATAATCTTGTCCTCCACAAGGTTTCTGATAAAATGGTGTCTGATATCAATGTGTTTAGTTCTGTTGTGCTGTATTGGGTTCTTAGAGATGTTGATAGCACTCAAATTGTCACAAAATAAGGTCATAGTGCCTTGTTTCATGTTGTACTCCTCCAGCATCTGTTTCATCCAAACCAGTTGTGAGCAACTACTTCCAGCAGCAATGTATTCTGCCTCAGCAGTTGACAATGAAACACAAATTTGTTTCTTGCTGAACCAGGAAATTAAATTATTTCCTAGAAAGAAACATCCTCCTGAGGTGCTCTTCCTGTCATCAGCACTTCCAGCCCAGTCAGCATCACAATATCCCATCAGTTTAGAACTTGAACTGTGTGAGTACATGATTCCATAGTCACTTGTGCTATTCACATACTTCAGAATTCTCTTCACTTGTGTCAGATGACTCATCTTAGGATCAGCTTGGTATCTTGCACACACCCCAACAGCATAAGTGATATCAGGTCTGCTTGCAGTTAAATACAACAGACTCCCAATCATACTTCTATACTGGCTTTGATCAACTGATACTCCTTGTTCATCTTTGGTTAGCTTCAGATGAGTAGCAGCTGGTGTCTTCTTATGAGCAGCAAATTCCATACCAAACTTCTTTACTATGTTCTTGGCATATTTACTCTGAGAAATGAAGATTGTATCTTCCATTTGCTTAACTTGTAATCCAAGAAAATAAGTCAGCTCACCAACTAAACTCATTTCAAACTCTGATTGCATTTTCTGAACAAACAGTTTGACCATCTTCTGAGACATTCCTCCAAAAACTATGTCATCAACATAAATTTGAGCAATCATCAGACTCCCATTTTCATCTTTTACAAACAATGTTTTATCAGAACCACCTTTTCTGTATCCTTGAGCCACAAGAAATTGAGTAAGCCTTTCATACCATGCTCTTGGTGCTTGCTTCAATCCATATAAAGCCTTCTTTAACTTGTACACATGTTCTGGAAACTTAGGATCCACAAAACCCTTAGGATGTTCAACATACACTTCTTCTTGCAGATATCCATTCAGAAATGCACTCTTCACATCCATCTGGATACACCCAACAGTAGTCTTATGGACTCTAGTCTGGCCACAGGTGCAAAGGTTTCATCAAAATCCAATCCCTCTACTTGAGTATAACCCTGAGCAACCAACCTTGCCTTGTTTCTGACTACAGTACCATTTTCATCTATTTTATTCTTGTATATCCACTTAGTGCCAATCACATTCAGACCTTCAGGTCTTGGAACCAGATCCCACACTTCACTCCTTTTGAATTGATTCAACTCATCTTGCATTGCTTCAATCCAAAATTCATCAGTTAGGGCTTCTTTCACATTTTTAGGCTCAAACTTTGACACAAAGCATGAATCAGTAGCAGCAGCATCTGATCTCCTTGTTCTGACCCCTTGATCCAAACTCCCAATGATAAGCTCCTTAGGATGATCCTTCTGAACTCTAATTGATGGCCCTTTATTGGTAGGATCATGTTCTGGATGCACATCTGCTTCTTCAGACTCTGGATGATTTTCTGCTTCTGAAGTTTGTTCTTCTGATACTTCAGACTCTGGAACAACTTCAGACTCATGTCTTTCTTTCTCAGCAGACAGATCATCAATCACAACATTTATGGACTCCATCACAACCTTGGTTCTGGAATTAAACACCCTATAAGCTCTGCTGTTCACTGAATATCCCAAAAATATGCCCTCATCAGACTTAGGATCCAGTTTTCTTCTATTTTCCCTGTCAGCCAAAATGTAGCATCTTCTCCCAAAAACATGGAAGTATTTGACTGTAGGCTTCCTTCCTTTCCACAGTTCATACAATGTAGATGTTGTTCCCTTTTTCAAAGTGACTCTATTGTGTATGTAACATGCTGTGTTCATTGCTTCAGTCCAGAACATATATGGAAGTTTCTTAGCATGCAGCATTACTCTTGCACATTCTGCTAATGTCCTATTCTTCCTCTCAACTACACCATTTTGCTGAGGTGTGATAGGTGCAGAAAACTCATGTTTTATCCCTTCAGAAGCACAGAATTCTGAGAAACTCTTGTTTTCAAATTCTTTGCCATGGTCACTTCTGATTCTGACAATACCACTGTCCTTCTCTCTTTGTAGTTGAATGCACATCTCTTTAAATACTTCAAACGTATCAGACTTTTCTCTAACAAAGCTGACCCATGTATATCTTGAGTAGTCATCTACCATTACAAAAGCATACCTTTTTCCTCCAATACTTTCTACTTGCATAGGCCCCATTAAATCCATATGAACAAGTTCTAGTACTTTAGTAGTTACCTGGTGAACTAATCTGGGATGAGACTTTCTTGTTTGTTTCCCAATTTGACAATCACCACAAACATTGTCCTCATTGATCTTCAGATTAGGTACACCTCTGATAGCTTCAGTACTTAGGATTTTTTTCATGCCTTTCAAGTGCAAATGTCCCAGTTTCTGGTGCCAGAGTTTGACTTCCTCTTCTGAGCTCATAAAACAAGAAGTCAGACTTCTTTCTTCTTCAGAAACCCATAAATAACAATTGTCTTTGGATCTGCAGCCTCTCATTTGAATTTTGTCTTCCTGATCAGTAACTGTACTGGCAGTGAGTACAATGCTTCTAGAAACTAGGGTTTCTGTGCTGTGTTTAGGTCATGCCTCGGGAATGATCCCAAGGTTACTATTTGTAGCCTTTCTTGGGCCAACCCGGTCATGGTTTTGGGCCTAAATCATAAAAGGGCCAAAACCATGACTTGGGCGCCCTCGTTAGCTGCTGAGGGCGCCCCCAAAGGGCTATTTGTGATTGTAAAGTGGGCCCTCTGCCCTCTTGGAGGACGTCCAGCCCTATTCCAAGGGTTCACACCCTTGGCTTTAGGATCTCAAGTCCTAGATAATGAGATCTACGGTTCACAGCCCAACAAGCACGAGTCTTGGTACAAGGCGAAGTGATTAAACTGTTTGCGGGGGATTTGACTACGACCTTTGGCCCAGCAAGTGGGGCTTACTAGTCATGAAGTCATATGAAAAAAATTTTATGAGTACTAGCCCAACATGGGTGTTTAAACCCTGCGTGGGTACTAGCCCAACACGGATACTAGCCCAACATGGGTACTAGCTCCATGTTTCGTTTTGAGTACCTTAGTGGGCGGCACTAGCCCTTCGAGAGTGTGGGCGCCAGCCCAACAGGAATATTTGTATTAGCCCAACAAGCACAAGTCTTGGTACAAGGCGAAGTGATTAAACTGCGTATAGCTCGCCGCGTCCTTTGGACTACGTGTTGAGGACGCCTTTTATTGGGATCCGACGGCTGGCGTGGGGCGACCGTTCGCTCTCGCTGACGTGTCTGAATCTTAGCGGTTCTCGGAAATCGTGCCAACTTAAGTGACGTCATCTGCGCATTTTCCCAGGCTTTTCACTTTAAACTGAACGCGGATCTACTTACCCTGTCTGCACTGTTCAGCTTTGTCTTTTCACTTTCCCTCTCCTTTCTTTTTCCGAAACGCACATCCTTCGCCAATTGCAAACAGTTCTTAGAATCAACGCGCTCCTCCAGAATCAAATCAGTCCCTTTCTTCGTCCAGCTTTTCTTCATTCGAAACAGGTAATCCCTTTTTTAGAATTCATCCTCTGAACGTTAGCGCTTCATTTTTTGTAATTCAAACTAGGACATGGTAGTTATCAGGGAGTGTGATGGGAAGGGAAACGTACTATCTCCGGCTAACTCGGAGGAAAGGGATGCGTTATTGAGAGAGGCGGTTAGGCTTGCGAAACGATCGAACGGGACCACCGATTGGGTTGCCTTTGAAAATGCCTACTATGGCCATTCCCTTTTAGGGGAGTTTTCGAGCGACTCGAGTGATAGTGAGGAGAAAGACGATAGCGGGAACTCATCTGATTGTGTTATTCTTTCTGTTCGTCCAGGTCCCTCCTATACGAGAGAAAATCACTGTATGGCGTCCGCTAGTGATTCGGGACTAGGGGGTTCTACTAGCGAAATGATGCGCTCGGAGTCCGTGTTTATGGATCCTGAACGAGTGGCGCTGTTCCGAAGCAAGGTTAATGTTTCTTCGACAGGATGCGAAGATGATGTGATCCTGGAGCCCTGCCGTCCTGGTGAGAAAGTTTACTTACGGATGCCAAGGAGTAGGACCCACGAGTTCTTCTATATGTATGCGGCGGTCTTTGAAGATTTGGGCGTGAAGTATCCATTCACGCCCTTCGGAGTAACTGTCCTGAGGTGGTTAAATGTGGCGCCCTCGCAGCTTCAGCCCAACAGTTGGGCGTTCATCCGGGCCTTTGAGATAGCTTGCGAGGGATTAGGCTTTGAGCCCTCCGCCGGGTGCTTCTTTAGCTTCTACGGTACTAAGGGGGTGGACAAATCGTCTTGGGTGTCCGTTGGCGCGCACCCTGGGAAACGGTTGTTTCCACCTTATGCCTCTCATTACAAGAACTGGAGACGGACATTCCTTAGGGTGAGGGGAGGAGGGCGCGTACATAATGAATTAAAATTTCCCATCTGCTGGACGAGTTCCCCAGCTTCCATTACTGGGTTTGCTTATGAGCAGTTGAGTGCGTACGAACAAGGTGTCGTTTCCTTCCTGGACAAGATGCTGCCCATGGATATCCGGGAGTTGCTGAATAGAGAGGGAGATGTTGATAGCTTAGAGACCTATTTGCGTGAGTTGATTTCATAACTCTGCTTGTCTAGCTTTTTGCCTTTCCCTTTATTAATTATTTGTGTATTGGCTCTGGTTTTTTGACTTGCAGAATCGATGGCGCCACTAACAGCTGCGGAGAGGAAGCAATATTTGGCCGAGCTGAAGGCCAAAAGGTCGGGCGGGGTGGCTGACACTAGCGATTCTTCTGGGCTTATCCTCCGTAAGTCTAAAAAGAAAGCCGAGACTGTTCTTGACGCTCAACCTGAGTGTGCTGTGGACGTGGCGCAGGAGAAGAATCGAGAGGAGAAGAAAAGGAAGGCGTCAGATGGGGAGGAGGGGGTGATGAAAGAGAGGAGGTCTAAACGGGCGCATTCTCGTCCCGCCACTGAACTTACTGGTCCCAGCCGGGATGTTCGGTCTTTCTGGGACAAGGATTTTGATTACGAAGCCTACGTGAAAGAGAAGATGGTTTGCAATCCTGATGATGTGACAGCCGGGATGTAGAACCCTGTTCCTTTTGCGACGAGGGATATCGGCGTGAACTGTTTGCGGTCTATTATGCTTTTGATGGCCGTTGAATGCAAATATGCGGAGTCAGTTCGTAATGGAGAAACGTTGCTTGAAAGGGTGAAGCTACTGGAGAAGGAATTACAAGAGGTTCAGGAGGGCAAGGAGAAGGAGGTCAAGGAGGTGGCGGAGGCGATGAGGGCCGAGTTCGATGAACAAATCAGTGACTTGAAGGTTGGTCATGACGCCGACTTAGCCGGGAAGGACGCGGTGATCATACGTTTGAGGAAAGAGGTCGCCTCGGGGGTTGAGAGGGAAGTGGCGTTAAAGGCTGAGGTTGCGGAAGCCAAAGGAGAACTGGCGCTGTCTTTCGAGACTGGGTTTGATCGTGCGAAGGAGCAGGCCGCCTTCCTCCATCCTGAAGCTGATCTTTCGTCTATGGATTCTTTCAAGATAATTGTAGATGGCGTCCTTGTGGACGAACAATAGTCTTTGTTGTAACTTTAATTTACTTTGATCTTGAACTTTCTTGAATTTGTAACGATGCATTATTTGTACTATGTTTCGTTGGTTTCTTATTCAATGACGGTGATGATAATGCTTCTTGGGCGGTAGTTATTACTTGTCTGTTTTCTCGACTTATTTAAGATTGTCAAACCGTTGAGCTTTTCGATGTTATTGCTCTATTGAGGCATCTTCTGCATGAATTCTTTTATTTTCGCGACGTTTTCGTTTTCTGCTTACGACGCCTTAGAGCCCTTTTTTAGGGTTAAGGAATTAGGTGGCGATTTGTCTTTCGGCTCGCGACGTCTTAGAGCCCTCTTGGGGGTTAAGGAATTAGGCGGCGATCTTATTTTCGTCTCGCGACGTCTTAGAGCCCTCTTTTAGGGTTAAGGAATTAGGCGGCGATCTTATTTTCGTCTCGCGACGTCTTAGAGCCCTCTTTTAGGGTTAAGGAATTAGGCGGCGATTTTATTTTAAGCTCACGACGTCTTAGAGCCCTGTCTTTTAGGGTTAAGGAATTAGGTGGCATTTTTATTTTTAAGCACACGACGTCTTAGAGCCCTGTCTTTTAGGGTTAAGGAATTAGGTGGCAACCCCTTTGGGGTTAGGCGCGCCCTTTGTGAGTTGATGTTGACTATCTCGTTTCGTCGATAACTGTGATACTGGAGTCAAACAGAGATAAGAATAAACGGAAATTGGTGCCTCATTAAAAACCCAGCTTTCGCGGGGAAAAGAGTGCTCCCTTATTCCTCTTTGTTAGTTGAAATCAAAATACAAACAATTCAAAAGAAAATGCAAGCAAAACTTTACAGCAGCTCGACCTTGTGTGGCTTGTTTGTAAGAATAGTGAAGTACTCAGTTGTAGTAATGGCGTAGGTTGGCGGCATTCCATGTTCATGGTATCGTGTCTCCATTCAGCTCCTCCAGCTTGTATGCTCCGTGTGCTAGTTTTTCCCTGACTCGGTATGGTCCTTCCCAGTTGGGTAGTAACTTTCCAATTCGGGTGGGCGCGACGACCTGTCTTAAGACCAAATCTCCTTCTTTCATGTCTCTTGGGATTACTTTTGAATTGTACCGGCGGGCTGCTCTTTGTTTGGCGGCGAATTCCCGGATGTGGGCGGCCTCCCGTACATCGTCAATCATGTCTATTCTGCATAGTAAGCTCGCCTCATTAGCCTCTTCTGAGAAGTTCTCCCGGCGCCATGTTGGTGTGTCGATTTCTACACGCAGCATAGCGTCGGCGCCGTATACCATGGTGAACGGGGTTTCCTTGGTTGTGGAATGAGGTGTCGTGTGATATGACCAGAGCACTTCATGCAATTGGTCAGCCCAAAGTCCTTTGGCGTCGTCAAGCTTCTTTTTTATGCCGTTCAAGATCACCTTGTTTGCAGATTCGGCTTGCCCGTTTGCTTGGGGGTGGATGACTGAGACAAACTTCGTCTGGATTCCGAGTTGATTGCAGAATTCTACCACCTTGGAACTGGCGAACTGGGTCCCGTTGTCAGATACTATAACTTTGGGTAGCCCAAACCTGCATATTATTTTCTTCCAGTAGAAGCGTATTACTCTGTCCGCCGTGATTTTGGCGACCGCTTCGGCTTCGACCCACTTCGTGAAGTAATCCACTCCGACTATGAGAAATTTCAGTTGTCCGGGTGCCAACGGGAATGGGCCTACAATGTCCACTGCCCACTTATGAAAAGGCCATGGGGAAAAGACTGAGGTGAGTTCGCAAGCAGGGGCGTGCTTTTTATCAGAAAACCTCTGACACTTGTCACACTTTCGTACAAAGTCTGTGCTCTCTTGGATCATTGTTGGCCAGTAGTAACCTGCTCTTAACAGCTTCGCGGCCAGGGATCGCCCGCCGATGTGGCTCCCGCATACGCCTTCGTGCACTTCTAAGAGGACGAGGTGGGTCTCGTTTTCACCTAAGCACCTGAGCAGAGGCGATGCCTTGCCTCTCTTGTATAATTTGCCAGCGACCATGCAATACTTCGAAGCCTTCTTTCGTATTTGCAGCTCTTCCTCCTCGCTTTTGGGATTAAACGCTCCCGTGAGGTATTTGATGAGGGGCGTCATCCATCCCTCCTTCTCATTCTCCACGGCGCCTACTTCCATGATCTCTGTGCTGGGGGCCGCCAGCACCTCCTGGATGACCGTTCTGTTGTTCCCCGGGCGTTTGGTGCTGGCCAGTTTAGACAAAAGGTCGGCTCTTGAATTCTGCTCTCTTGGAACGTAGATTGCCTCGAAGAACTTGAAGGTGGAGGCTAAACTGTTGACCTTTGCTAAGTATTTGATAAGTTGACTGTCCTTCGCTTGGTATTCCTCGGTAATTTGACTCGTCACCAACTGGGAGTCGCTCTTCGCCCTCAAGTTTTCCGCTCCCATCTCTTGTGCCAGCTTCATGCCCGCTACCAGGGCTTCATACTCTGCCTGGTTGTTGCTCGCCTTGAACTCAAATCTCAGCGACTGCTCTATGATTAGGCCCCCTGGACCCTCCAACACTATGCCGGCTCCACTACCTTTGAGGTTTGATGATCCGTCGACCGATAACAACCATACAAAAGGGGCGACTTCTTCCACCGGGGATGAAAATTCTACTAGGAAGTCAGCCAGGACCTGTGACTTTATGCTGCCTCTAGGAAGATATTGAATGTCATATTCGGACAATTCCACTGCCCAGGATACCATTCTTCCCGCCAGGTCTGGTTTCCCCAGCACTTGCTTGATGGGGTAGTTGGATTTGACAACAACCCTATGTCCTTGAAAATATGGTCGCAGTTTCCTCGCTGTTGCTACCACTGCTAGAGCCAGGCGCTCTATTTTCTGGTATCTCAGTTCGGCTCCCTTGAATACCTTGCTCACAAAATACACTGGTTTTTCACCTTCGTCAGAATCTTGCACGAGGACGGAACTCATAGCATTTTCCGATATAGATAGGTAGAGGAAATGGACGGCGCCTGCATCTGGACGATGCAGAACTGGCGGGCTGGAAAGAAACGTCTTAATCTTTGCGAACGCATCTTCGCACTCTTCAGTCCATTGGAAAAGTTCCTTCTTCTTTATTGAGGCAAAGAAAGAGAAAGCTTTATCGCCCGCACATGATAGGAACCTGGAGAGCGCTGCGAGCCTACCCGTCAACTGCTGCACCTCCTTAATGCTAGAGGGGCTTCTCATGTTGATTATCGCCTGACACTTGTCAGGGTTTGCCTCGATACCGCGCCGGGTCAGCATGAAGCCTAGGAATTTTCCTGCGTGAACCCCAAAAGAACATTTGGCCGGGTTGAGACGCATGTTATATGCGCGAACTTGATCGAAGATCTCTTCCAGATCCTTTGCATGGCTTTTGTCATGTTTTGTTTTTACTACCAGATCGTCGATGTAGACCTCCAAATTCTTTCCGATTTGTTCTGCAAAGGCGGTGTCCATCAACCTCTGAAAGGTGGCGCCGGCGTTCTTTAAGCCTAAAGGCATAACTTCGTAGTGGTAGTTGTGGTGATTAGTCATGAAGGCCGTTTTTGGGGCGTCGAGAGGATCCATCTTTATTTGGTTGTAGCCGGAGTATGCGTCCATGAAACTCAGGGTTTGGTACCCTGACGCGTTGTCGATAAGGTGGTCAATGTTTGGGAGGGGATATGGGTCTTTTGGGCAGGCGGTGTTCAGATCGGTGTAGTCGACGCACATGCGCCATTTTCCGTTAGCTTTCTTTACGAGGACGACGTTTGCCAGCCATGTAGGATACTTGATTTCACTTATGAAACGGGCGTCTCTTAACTTGGCCACCTCTTCATCTACTGCTTTCCTCCTTTCTTCGCCTAATTTCCTTTTGCGCTGAGCCACCGGCTTCACTCCTGGGCGTAAGGCGAGGTGGTGGCATACGATGGTAGGGTCGATGCCGGGCATATCTGATGGTTGCCAGGCGAACAGGTCTAAGTTTCTTCTCAGGAGATCCACTAGACTTTGTTCTTCGGCGGGATCCAAAGAAGTCCCCTCCTTGGTTGTTTGATGTGGCTCCGGGCCTATTTTGACTTCCTTCAGATCCTCCGTGGGTTCAAGACGCTCGTTCTGGAATTCTTCCCTTGGATCTAAGTCGATGAAGTTAACTTGCAACGCTTTGCTGTGGCTGCGGAGTTGTTGGATCTGTTACTGTACTGCTTTCGCCGCCTCTGGGTCCATGAACAACGATGGCGACGATGGTCGTTTTCGGGTCGGTTATCAAGGTTTAAAAATTGCGACTGAAGGCTCCCAGTCGGGATTGCGAATTTCGGAGGGACTAATTGATGTTTTGAACAAGAAACAGGTTGAATGTTTGATTAGAGTTAGGGGTAGGTCTAGGGCTGAATCACGGCGGATTCGAAGGTTTTGAGGTTGCTTCTGGGAAATACGGTGGATACGCGGCGCTCTGATGACTTTCAGGGGCCGTGGATCGATCGTTTTTCTCTTGGAGACGGTGGCTAGGTCAGTTTTACCGTAGCCCCACGGTGGGCGCCAACTGTACTGGCAGTGAGTACAATGCTTCTAGAAACTAGGGTTTCTGTGCTGTGTTTAGGTCATGCCTCGGGAATGATCCCAAGGTTACTATTTGTAGCCTTTCTTGGGCCTACCCGGTCATGGTTTTGGGCCTAAATCATAAAAGGGCCAAAACCATGACTTGGGCGCCCTCGTTAGCTGCTGAGGGCGCCCCCAAAGGGCTATTTGTGATTGTAAAGTGGGCCCTCTGCCCTCTTGGAGGACGTCCAACCCTATTCCAAGGGTTCACACCCTTGGCTTTAGGATCTCAAGTCCTAGATAATGAGATCTACGGTTCAGTAACAATACACTCCTGCTTGTTGAAATTCACTTTTAAATCCTGATCACATAGCTGGCTAATACTGATCAGATTAGAAGTTAACCCTTCCACCAGCAGCACATCATTAAGTATGGGCAACCCTTCACTGATCAAATCACCAATACCCAAAATCTGACATTTTACACCATCTTCAAATGTCACATAACTTCTGGAGTATGATCTGATATTGCTCAGCAGCTTCTTCACACCAGTCATGTGCCTTGAACACCCACTATCAAAATACCAGTCTTCTTTTGAAGTGGCTCTCAAAGAAGTGTGAGCTATAAGGCCTACATTCTGAACTTTGGGCTTCCACACCTTCTGAACATTGTGTCTGATAGCAGTTGGTTCCACTTTTCTGTACTGAAAATATTCAGGATAGCCATAAAGTTTGAAACAAAAAGGTTTAATATGCCCTTTCTTTCCACAATGATGACAGATCCATGGATGATTTTTCCTCCTTCTGTTTCTGAAAAATTTCTGGGGTTGCTTCTGAGGTAGCATCTGAACATGCCTCTGACCTTGCATCTGAGGTCTCTTCTGACCTTGCTTTTGAGTTCTCATCTTAGATGTCCCAATCATAGAATCATCAGTCTTAGTGGCAGGAACAAACTTACTAACAGGTTTTTTCTCCTTGAGCTTCAGACTCTGATCAACATAACCTAACCTAGTTTTTCCTTGCTTCTGGACATCTAGAATTTCATCCAACACATTAGTAGCAGTATTCATCATTCTAACCTACTTTTTCATATGCTCAAGTTGGGAATTTAACTGGTTCACTTCTTCTTTTAATTCTGAATTCTGAACCAACAGTTCACCTTTTTCAGCCTCTAGTTGACATATGGTCTCCTTCTGATCCAGAACTTGTTTGCAAACTTCAGCACTTCTGGTATATAGCTTCCTGTAGTTGTCAGCTAGTTCATCATAAGAGGACTTAGCAGCTTCACACATAGATGAAGCTTCAGACTCTGAGTCAGATTCTGAAAAGGTCTCAGGATCTAAAACAACTTCCTTCTTTAAGATAGCTCCTGACCTTACCATCAAGCTAGTGTCACCCTTAGCAGATTCATTGTCAAAATCTTCTTCTGAATCTTCATCAGACCATGAAACAGCTAGGCTTTTCTTCTGCTTCTTAAGAAAAGTAGGACATTCAGACTTGATATGTCCATACCCCTCACACTCAAAGCATTGCACACCTTTGGCTTGGTTGTTTTTCTCCTCAGACTTGTTCTTTTTCACATCAGTTTGTTGCTTCTTGTTGTTGAATCTGAAGTTCTGTCCTTTGGCTTTGGCTCTTCTGTCAACATTCTTCAGAATCTTGTTGAATTGTTTTCCCAACAAGACTAGAGCTTCTGATAAGTCATCTTCATTAGACTCTTGTTGATCATGAGCTTCAGAATTAACAGCAAAAGCTATTCCTTTCCCTTTCTTATCAGGCTGTTTACAGAATGCAGTCTCAAAATTAAGCAAAGACCCAACCAGCTCCTCAACCTTCATGGCAGAAATATCATGAGCCTCCTCAATTGCAGTGACCTTCATGTCAAATCTTCTGGGCAGGGACCTGAGGATTTTTCTCACCAGCTTCTCATCAGACATCTTTTCCCCAAGAGAATCAAAGGAATTGGCCATATCCAGCACATTCATGTAAAAATCCTGAATAGATTCATCTTCCTTCATCTTCAGGTTCTCAAATTTGGTGGTCAGCAATTGGAGTCTGGACATCTTCACCTTAGAAGTTCCTTCATGAGTTGTATTTAAAATTTCTCAGGCCTCCTTTGCAACAGTACACTGTTTGATAAGTCTGAACATGTTCTGGTCCACACCATTAAAAATTGCATTCAAAGCTTTTGAATTTCCCAGTGACAGATCATCTTCAGCTTTGGTCCACTCCTCTTCAGGCTTCAAAACTCCAGTTTTGTTACCATCTTTGTCCAAAACCTCAGGATGATCCCAGCCTTTTATCACAGCTTTCCAAGTCCTGCTGTCAGTAGACTTTAGAAAAGCACACATCCTAGACTTCCAATACTCATAGTTTGTGCCATCTAGTAGGGGTGGTCTATTGACATAGCCTCCTTCTCTATCCATGCTTACCAGAAATTAATCCCTCTGGATCTCACCCAAATTACAGGCAGGGTGCCTGCTCTGATGCCAATTGAAATTTCTGGCCAGGCAATAAGAGACTAACAGGTTCTGAACCAGCAGGTTCTGAATAATACGCAGGGCACAATAATTTGCTTAAAACAGAGCACACACACAAACACAACACAAGCAGCAAAATAAAGTGCAGGAAAGTAAAAGGCACACAAGGTTTGTTAACCCAGTTCGGAGTAAACACCTCCTACTCTGGGGGATACCAATCCAAGAAAGAAATCCACTATTGGATTTAATCCTTAAGACTCAGACACTGACTCCCAGTTCTTATCCCAAGCAATTAACCTCCACCTAGTAAGACTTCTACCCTACTCTGAGTATTAGAATCCTCTAACTTCCTATTCAAGCAACTAAACCCAGCTACTTGAACAACCCTTAACAATACCCTGTTTTTGAACAAAACTTCAATAACAAACCTTCATTCGTACCTACAGGCTTAGAATGAAGTTACAACTCAATAACAATCCTAAACCAACTCAAACTGAGTGGTGCACAATAAAAACTCTAAGTTTTAAAACAAAGACTCAATTCTCTTGAATAAAACTCTAAAACGTAAGTCTTGAATGGCAGCAGCACTCCTCCTTATATAGTCTTCAGTCTTGCAGCATAAATAACAAACTAATCTTCTGAATTGATTTGTTACTGAATTAAGATTGATCCAATAGAGTAACAAATAAAACTGCTTTGAATCTTTGAAAGATCATAACAAGAAAATACGACATTCATAACTTTGAACCAAATCTTCAATAAAATCTTCTCCAATTCAACAGCAATCTAGAACCAATAATCCTGGAACAAATCCTTGCCAAATTTCGCTAAGATTCGCATAAAAACAACTTGAAAATATCAACTTCTGATGAAGTCAACAAAAGTCAACGCGTCCATCAGAACCTGATTTCAGCTTCTGAACAGCTATAGTGCTTCTGATGAGGCATTCAGCTTCTGATGTAGATTTCAGCTTCTGAATGGCTTCAAATGAGAAAACTTGTAACTTAAGAAATGTTCTAATCATGGAGATGCTTCTATTCAACACTTTGGTTTTGCCAAAATATGCAGCCAACACCAAAAGACTCTACAACATGAAACAAAGGGTAAATGCCAGATGTTCGGGATGTAGCCGAACTTGCCACTGACGACAGGATAAAAGGATAAATGTCATCTGTTCGGGATGTAGCCGAACTTGCCACTGACGACAGGATAAAAAGGTAAATGTCAGCTGTTCGGGATGTTGCCGAACTTGCCACTGACGACAGGATAAAAAGGTAAATGTCAGCTGTTCGAGATGTTCTTGAACTTGCCACTGACGACGGGATAAAAAGATAAATGTCAGCTGTTCGGGATGTTGCCGAACTTGCCATTGACGACATGATAGAAGATAAAATGTCAGTTGCTCGGGATGTAGCCGAACTTGCCACTGATGACATGATAAAAGATAAATGTCAGCTGCTTCGGATGTAGCCGAACTTGCCACTGACGACATGATAAAAGATAAATGTCAGCTGCTCGGGATGTAGCCGAACTTGCCACTGACGACATGATAAAAGATAAATGTCATCTGCTCAGGATGTAGCCGAACTTGCCACTGACAACATGAAGGTAAAAGGTATGCACAAGCTGTTCATTAAAAAACTGTCACTTGGCGAAAAGAGGGTGACATCTTTGGATCAGACACACTGGGGATGACACTTGGGGAAAAGAGTTACAAATTGTTCAGATTGATTGGTGTGAAAAGATAGTTAAAGCAAGACTCAGGGTGGTTAATGCAACCATGTATGAATGATGTTGTTTGTATGTTGTATATGCATGAATGTATGAATGTATGTATGACAGTACGACTTGTATGACTATATGGAGGATTGATTTGTATGATTGTATGACCGATGAACTTGATGAGACAAGACTGGACAGGTAAGATGGAAAGTGGACCGACGGCGCAATACGAACACTCTGCTATCTTCATTGGGAATGATGCCATTGGGAACATATCAAAACATTGACGGGGTAAAGCCTGATGTATGCAACAAACGGTTGGGAGTAAACACTTCCTGGGGGAATCGTGCTAATCCAAAAACCAGGCAGAAGGACCGGTGTTTCTGTGGTCATGCTTTTTGTTTTTCTTTTTTGAATCCCTAACTTTTGCCTGGACCGCCCTTTCGGGTTTTCAGTCCACCGGGAATGTGTTCTTTGTATGCCCCTAATTTTTGCCTTGACCGCCCTTTCAGGTTTTCGGCCACCGGGACGCTCATTTTTGCTTAAGCCGCCTTTTCAGGTTTTCGACTTACCGAGCTTTTTCTTTTCTCTTTTTTTTTAAGCAATTGACCATGTTTAACCTGCAGAGTCTACCCGTTCTTGGGACGGATGTTGACGCACACTTCACTTATTCATGAGTTCAGAGAGAATGTGTTTGTTGTTTATGCTTTCCAAAAATAAAAAGATTTATAATTTTTGAAAAATATTTTACTTCAAGTACTACCATCAAAAATAGAAGAAACTTTATAAACCGAATAAATGGGAATTCCAAATAAAAGGCATAGACTCAAATTCATTTAACAGAGTGGTGGCCCGCCAATGGCGTGGCTCCACTGATTTCACAAAGTATGGAAATTGGTAAATATAAGGGGAAGGTACATTGAACACAATAACCGCTATTCTCCCTAACAACTTTGAATTCCACTGTTTGGATGCTTCAGATTTAGAGTTTCTTTGACCGCTGATGTGCCCCAAGTGAGTCATGGCCAACCTGATGCAGTTACCTTGTCTTTTGATCCTTAATTTTTGCATAGATCGCCCTTTCGGGTTTTAGACCTATCAGGATGATTATTTTTTTGTTTTATGTCTCTAATTTTTGCCTGGACCGCCCTTTCGGGTTTTCAGTCCACCGAGAATATATTCTTTTTATTTTTAGACAAAGTATTTCTTGACTGCATCGGCGTTCACAGGACGGGGAAGCTCATCACCATCCATAGTCGTAAGAGTCATTGCACCACCGTGAGAAAGCTCTCTTGACGACATATGAGCCTTCATAGTTAGGCGTCCATTTGCCCCTGGAATCGGGTTGAAAGGATAAAATCTTTTTGAGCACAAGGTCTCCTTCTCGAAATTCACGGGGACGAACTTCCTCATCAACCGATTGTTTCATCCTTTTTGGTATAACTGTAAGGGAAGGGGGTTGCCCTTGCTGATGTTCGCACCGAAGTACGATACTCATGCAAAATAAAAGGGAGCATCCCATGCCAATCCTTGTAGGTGACCACCATTTTCTGCCCTATCTTCATGATGTATTTTTTTTCTTTTTTTTGTTTCTTTTTTTTTTTGCAGCTTCAATGGCACCATTCATCTAGGATTCGACCAGGAATATTGTAATGGCAGTTCTCCTGAACCCAAGTTAATCCTTTCATACACTAATAACCGATAGATCTTTTCAGGAATCCCTTCATCCTCCTCTTCTTCAGCTTCGTAAACAGGGAACTCAAAGTCGGGAGAGAGCATAGGGTTACAATGTTCAACAGGTTTTTAATGTTCAGTCTACATATGATAGATGATTGATTTTAGAAAATGAGTGAAAAATGCAGACCTTTTGAAATTGATTGAAAATAAAATAAAATATTTTTTTTGGGTCTTTTGTGTTACCATTTTCTAGAAAAAGTTAAGAATATAAAACATAGTCGGGAACAAAACGACTTTTTATTTGATGATGGGAATGCATGAAGCAAAAAGCCCTAAAAGTTCACTTTCGTCTCGGGCGGAAAACCCCTCCTTGTGTTTGCATGACCACACCCATTTTCTCTCTTTTGTCTGCACGAGTGTTGTAGGTGCGAGTGGGTTTCTAATGAAAGCGCCGGGCCACTTTCTTTGACTACGGGAGATTGACCTTTTGGTGATGAAACAGAGGATGAGACTCGGTTCAGAAACTATGAATGCAGTATGATGCATGATTTATACTTATGAATGAAGAAGAAAGATTTACTATGAATGAAGAAGAAAGATTTGTTATCGAAGGACTTTGTTGAAGTAATTGTAAACATCATGGTTTGAACATTTCATTTGAGCATCAAGACATTACAAAATAGTTCTTTTTTAGAAACCAAGCCAAGGGACCAATTCAAAAGTCCTTTAGTGGAAGCTAGATTTTTAAAAAAAATCTAAAGACTCCTAGCTTCCTTAAATTCAACAAATCAGGGCTCTTGAAGGTGTACTTCCTAGTGCTCCTCTATGATGTTTAAAAAAAACTTGTTTAAGTCCTTCAGTAATTGGATGAAAAAATGAGTTTATGCATGGATGCATGTATGCATGATTATGCTAAAGAGCGGAGAAAACATGGTGAGGTTAAGTCCAATAATGTTGGAGTCAAGGGTAAACACGCCATTTGGTAAGGACTATGGTTTCACATGTACCTGTATCACGGGTTCTACCAAGTTCCCAAAGTCATTGACCACTTCCGAATATTGTCGAATTACGGGACTGACTCCCGGTCCAACGACATTTGTAAGAAAGTCTCGTTTGAGTGTAGTATCGCGTATCAACCAATTCAAGACTACTCTTGATTAGCCACCGCACTACGTCCTAAAAGGCCAAGATGGGTTAAAGGTAACTAAAGGTCCTCAACTTCATCGGTCACTTGAAAATAACGATGCCGAACACGACTACTCATGTCAACATAGCAATACTTCCAAGGTTCCTCCATTGAGTGGGGTTATCACATGTGCCACATCCGAAACTCACTCTCGGAAAGACACTTTGATTATACCACCATCCTATCTTATGTTTCCCTCAAGTCCGGGTGTAGGACTTATCTCACCACTCACGTAAAAGGAAAAAAAACACATATGCACATATTTACACTTTTTTTTTATTTTAAGCAAGTTATAGCACAAAATAATTAAACAAAACCAAGTTAGGCTCAACCCTCTTAGGGAATCCCCAGTGAAGTCGCCATTTCTGTCGCGGTGATTTTCGGAGATCAAGCTATTGATTAGTGTTGACTCACTAATTTTATTTCACGACCGAACTTTTAATTTTTTAAAAGAAAAGTGGAAAAAAGTTCTAAATTACCACATTTTTAAAGATTAGGGTTCGGGGGTTAGTTACGTTTAGGGAAGGTGTTAGCACCCTAAACGTTCGTAGTACTCTACGAGAACCTCTTGACTTTATTTATTTATTTCGGCTATAACTTGCTTATATTTTTTTTAAAAGGAAAGAAGGAATTAGAGTAGTGAAGAAAAAATTGTTTTTTTATTTTTTATGATTTGGAAGGACAAGGTCCTTTGCCTACGTACCCGTAAGGGATCAAAACCTCGTAGTTCGGGGTAAAAATGACGATTGATTTGTTTTGTATTTTTTATTAGTTTTAAAAAGGTTTTAAAGATAAAATAAAGGCCAAGTGGCAAAATAAGATTGGTTTGTGTTTTTTTAATTTTTGAAAATGATTTAAATATTATTAAAATGGATTAATGATTTTTTAAGAAAGTGAAAAAAAAAGGAGCACTTGATTGAAAATCAAGGTTTCTTTAAGAAAAGATTTTTTGTGATTTTTGATTATTTGCATGTTTTTGTTTTTTTTAATAATAACTAACTAAGACTAAAACGTAACAAAAGTTAAATACGAGGAATTTCCGTGGTGACGTTGGATCACCACGAAATCCTTTTGAAAATAAACTATCATAATATTTTTTTTGTATTTTTTGTTTTGTAAAGCAAAATAAAAAAAATAAAAGACATAAAGCAGTATAAATAAAGTGTGCGTGTCAGTGCATATTCTCATTTATATTTACATTGTACCTAAATACATTCTAATAAAATAAAAATAAACATGACAAAATGATAAACAAGAAAAAAAACGAAATTGCAAATGCATTAAAATAAATATGCTAAGAATAAAACTAAAATGAAAATGCATGAAATAAAAGGAAAATAAAAAAATAAAAATGCATGATGTGCTAAAAATAAAGGCAATAAAATAAAATGCATGAACTTAAATAACAAAAAAAAGTCTAAAAATAAAATGGAAGGAAAGAAATAAAAGGGAAAGAAAATAAAAGAAAAGAAAATAGAGAAAAAAAAAGTGTAGGAGCAGAGGAAGGAGGTGCAGGAAGTAATCAGCAAGAAGAGGGGGGAAAGGCAGCTGGGCCGCGTGGGAAGCTCATTGGGCTGAAGAAATAAAGAAAACCGGACCGGTCCGGTTTAAGCGAACCAAACCGGTTCGGTGTTTATAAAAAGAAAGTGGCCGGTTTTTATTCATTTTGAAAGCTTCTTTCTCTCTCTTCTCTTCTCCACCTCTCTTCCTCTCAAAACAGAATCTGGCCGGAAATCTCTCCGGCGCGGCGGCCGCCGGCGGCGCCACCGTGCCGGAGCGATTCAAACCCCTTTTTTTAAAAAAAAAAAACGCGTTTTCTCACACTCTTTTCTCTCCTCTTCTTGAATCCGGACTCGGATTCTTCAAAATCCTTTTAAAAATAAGTAGATCTACATTTTTTTTTAAAAAAAAGGGAGAGATAACTACCTGTTTTGTTCTTTGATTCGGTTTGGATTTTTGTTGTCTTAGTTCGGCCGTGGGTGGTTGAGACCGTGTGTTTATGTGTGGTGGCTGAGTGGTGAGGCTGTTTTTTGTTTGCGTGTGAATGAATGGTGGTTTGGGGGGAGAGGGCGCGGCCGGTTGTAGTGTTTGGGAGAGGAGGGGCGCGTGAGTGGATAGTGTGTTGGTGAGGTTTATTTGTGCGTGGCAGGGTTGTGGCCGTGGGCTGAGGAAGTTTCAGTTTTTGGGTATGGTTGCGTAGTGGTGGTTAGGGAGGGCGAGTATGGGTTGTGGCTGGGTTTGTGTGACCGGTTGTGTGTGTTGTTTGTTCTGGCTGTGTTGGAAATTCGGTTATGTGGAGGGGAGTGGCTGATTGTGATTTTGTTGTGCGTGGTTACTGATTGAATTTGGATATGTTTGGACCGTGTTTGAGGTTTCTCTTCTGATTGAGTTCTGAATTCCTTCCCCCTTCCTCTGTGTGTGCTGCCTAGTGTTAAAATACACTAATTGCCATTACTGACCATAACAGTCAATAAAAGACAATTAAGTGACAAATCAAAGCACCTTAATTTTATGACAAAAGTCAGATTGTAACTATTAAAAAAAGTCAGATTGTGAAAAGTCAGATTGTAAAAATTAAAAAAAGGTAACTAGTAAAAAAGAAGAAAAAATAATAAACAATAAAAATGCTAAATAAAATAACACTAAAAAATATTTACAAGAATAAAAATAAAGATAAAAGTAATAATAAAAACAAAATCAAAAAGACGGACCCGAATGAAACCAAAAAAATGAGGTATTTTAAAATACCTTCCCTGTCGAAATTTCGTCTGAGACGACGAAAAATTTCGAACTAAAAAGACGAGTAAAAAAGAAATTTTAGGTCAAAAATTGGGGTATGACAAGTGTGGATCGATATTTCAAATATCATTAAGGTTTTAACCTCAATGGAATCCAGATGTCATGTATGACAAATGGGTAGAGTTACCTATAAACTTCAGGTAAGTTAAGGGGCATAGTTTCCCAATAATCAAGTAATGGCTTATGAGAACTATAAGTCTAGAACGTTTGATAGGTTAATAAGATTAAGAATGTATCCATGAAGAGTACAAGGTACAAATTGTACCTAGAGTAAGAGACGGGATTACTACGTCTTAAGATATTGTAACTCAACATTATTAATATGATGATGCTTGTCGTACCTCTTATTGTTCCCGCTAGTTGGAGCATGGAGGGTCATGTTCAAGCTAAGATAATTAATTTAAAGGATTAATGTGTCTCCTGTTTTCTCGCTAGTCAGAACACAGGGGGTTCCGGCAAGCTGGAACGGTGAAGTTACCATCCGCGAGGATAGCCGCACATAAGAGTTCAATTAAAATGTTAAGTCGTGACTTTCGTTGTTCACGCTAGTGGGACACGAAAGGTTCATGTATAAGTTAAGACTAATATGGAAAGTATGTTAAGTCGCGTCTTTCGTCGTTCACGCTAGTGGGACACGGAAGGTATACGCGTAAGTTAAGATTACTAATAAGATAAGTCGTGTCTTCTGTTGTTCACGCTAGTGGGACACAGGAGGTTCACGCTAGTGGGACGAGTTAATCCGCAAGGATGACCGCACGACGATAAGAGGAGTCCGGTGACTAGCCTAATATGATAGGAATTTTCACCGGTAGTAGGGAGATGTACTCCAGGGTTACTCCACTCGAATGCACTCCGTAAAATGAACCAAGATAATTATAGTGTGTTACACGCTAACTTTCTAACTTAATGATTAAAGAAAGATATGTTGGTGTAAGCCCTAGAGGCCAATAGTTTATGTTAAACTTATCATATGTATCATGACTTTTATTATTAAATAAAATATGGCGTTCTTTATTACACTCATTATAAAGTTAATAAAGTCCCTAGAATAGTTGGTTCATGTGATGGAATATTAAGTGTGACTTAATTATGAGATTACATCAACAGAAAGAACACTATTCTTAAAAGCATCTGTAGTCAAGCTTTAATATAAATTGGGATAATAATAAAGCGTGGAGACTATTATGTATGTAGACTGATGACCATATCTCATAGGTCATGAATATGAGATATTAAGTCTATACATAGGTATGAGTATTAAGAGTAATATTTATACTGGATTGACCCATCGTGAGAATACTACATAGTATGTTATGAAATCGTCATAAGTTATTCTCATAATGATAATGGTGTATACCACTCTTAGACCTGAAACCACTGTGATCCCTAGATGTGGACTCAAGTGTTTTACTGCCATTCAAACGTTATCTGTAACAAGATAACTATAACGTTGGTTAATGGGCACTCGACGAATCATGCTGAGGGACATGAGTGTCCTAGATGGGATTTGTCCCTCCTTCATAACAGGAGATATATTTTTAGGCCTCTTGATGAAATATGACTGGAAAAATGCATGGCCATGCCGAATTAAGTCAATATGAGATATTGGACTTATTCGTTATTCAATATATTTCGGGATCAAGAAATATAAATATTGAGCTATACAAGGGTGACGCAATCTATGCCTTGTGTTCAATAAAGATATTAGGACAAAGGAGTAATCGTACACATAGAGATTATCATGGAAAAGGTTTCGTCAGATCACTTGACATTCTTGTCACTTGGGTAGCAGTGATGTGTTGCTAGATACCGCTCACTGTTTTTTAATATTAAATATAAGATTTAATATTATTGCCAACGTTACAAGAACCTAAAGGGTCACACACAATAGAACGGTCAAAAGGAGAAATATAAGTAATACTTATAAGATGGGGTGCGTTCAGTAATTGACGCTAATTAGTTAGCGGAAGCTGATGGGTTAATGGGCTTACGGAAGCCCAATAGCGGTTGCTAATTTCAGAACACACAAGGAGCTCTATAAATAGAACTCCCGTGCTGAAATCATGAGTGACTTTTTCGTGAAACCCTAAAGCTAAAATCGAAACCCTACTTCTCTCTCACACCTCTGATCGCTTGGCTAGCACCGGGAACCAGAGGAAACTGTTCGTGTGGACGAGTAGAGGCTTTGCTTTCTTGCTTGGCTGTGATCGAGGAAATCGTTTCTGCACTACAATAGGTAACAATTCCATCACTGATTCATGTCAAATTCGTAATGATCCAAGGAAAGAAAATTGAAATTTTAAATTTCCGCTGCTTTATCTAGATCGATTTTCCTTCAAGATATATATATATATATATATTATACAAAGAGAAATGACAAAGTAGTCATCAGATATCAGGAAGTGATCATAGGACATCCCCCGATCACTAATTATGAGATTATGTATATGTTCAGTATATGATAGAGACATATAGCGATCTTAGCTTTCCCTTGATCGCTAAGATGTGTAGAGACTGACGGCGATCGTAGGTTTCCCCGAGATTGCCAACAGGGTAGTGCATGGCGACCCTAGGTTTCCCCGAGGTTGCCAACAGTAGGTTGGGTGGAGCTCACTGAGACATTATGTCTCATCCCAATCCTTCTGGTGCAGGTTTTCAGGTAAGCAAGAGGTTCGTGAAGAAGTTCACCAGAGAGATGTTGAATGGAGTGCAGATGCTCGTCATGTACCAGCTCAGGAGTTGTCAGACAATTATATAAGTGTATTTTATTGGTACTTGATCAGTTGTATAAACGAGCAAATTTGTATTCATTCAGTTGTATTATTATTATTGAATATTTTAATGTATCCAGTATCAGATTAATACACATGCTAAATATTCTAGACAATTTAGTATGGGTGTTACAAGTTTGTTCATTCCTCAGATGGTTCGCGAGCTCGTCATTCGTTTATGCAGCTTATTTGGCTATGTTGTGTTTGGGTAATGTGGAATGATCGAAAGAATAGATTATTCAAGAACAAGGAAAGTTTCATTCACCGGTTTTTAGATAAAGTCAAGTTAGATTCCTTTTGGTGTATGAAGACATCTAATGTTAATATTGGTTTAAACTTTATATGTGGTGGTCAAACTCTTTTGTTTGTCTGGGCATCGGATAATTTATTTTTGTTTCCTTTGGTTGTGACTTGTTTGGTTGTAAATTTTTTAGGTCCTTTTTGACACAGCTTATATTTCATTTTTCTTGTTGAAAAAAATATTTTTCACACATGCATCAAATACTTCATTGTCCCACTTTTTGAGGTCTTTTCCTAAAATATATTTATAAATATCTACTTGATCTAGTATAATTAGTTGGATGCACGTGTAATTTTTGTTACAGGTCAATACATAAAAATTGTTTGCTGGAGTACTAATTGCATAATTGCCAATTTAATATCTTCCATATTTGATGTACTAGTAACTAGTAATAATGAAGAATATTTTCATTCTGGATTTAACTCCCACAATTGACTCCTGTCCTTGCTCATTCCAATCATTGACACACGCACAACATGTCTTTGTCCAACAAAACCGGTCACACTTACTCAAATGACTTCACATTGACTCAGCAGTATTTCTATTTCATCACTCCAATTTTTTTGCATATAAATTCCATCGAAATTTTCGTACATTTCCATTTCAATTTCTAAACTATAAAACATTACTCTCTTGCTCTCATGTTTCATCACTCTCATAGTCCGAGATTCAAACCTAACCCTTCTCTCTTCCACATCTCATTGTTTCATACACTTCTTACTCCGGTCATATAGTTCTATCAGTTTTCCAAGACGATCATCATCTTCTCCACCGGTTACCGGTAACAATCACTCATACTTTGATCATTTTTTTTAGTCTTAATTCTGTTGATGAATGATGATTCTTCATGTGTTATTTGTGTTATATTGTTGAATAATTTTATTTTGTTGAATAATTTTATTTTATATCAATGTTTCTGTTTTATAGCATTATAATATTTGCTTGTCGAAATGCATACGTAACAAGACATAACATGACACATTATAGAACTCAATTCTTGTCGTGTCCCTCATATTTGTTTTGTACAGTTCTATGAGCAGTTTATAGTTTCTAAATCAATATGATCAGTTTATAGTTTCTAAATAAAATAAAGTACAAAAAAAATTGTTCAGACTTTTGCTTTTTTAGAAAATCAAACACACCCCTATAGTTATATTTATGAGAAGTTCACAGATATGCTTAAAAGGTGTATAGAAATCATGTAATTTTTTTTATTCAAATAATTTGTCTGTATAATTTGTTAGGTTAATACTTAGATGCTTGTATTTTTATTGAATAATTTGGTATTATGTATCGTTTGCCCCGACTTTTTTTCTACTTCTCTACAATTTCAAGGAGAATGTAGGCCAAACACAATAACTATTAAATACTTATTAAAAAAATACTTTTTTTTAGAATGCATAAAATTGAATGAAAGTAGCTTTAAAACTAAAAAAAATAAAGTAACCAAACAACTTTAACTTATTTCTTAAAGTCCTTAATTTTAACTTTGTTTTAAAGTAACTTTTAGACCGTAAAAAAGTCAGGCCAAACGATACCTTAATGTTTCTGTTATAGCATGATAGTATATAGTTTGCTTGTGGAGATTCTGGGTTAATTTTTTTTAGCATATTTGGCTCCATTTTTTGTTGAGAACTTATAAAATGTGTATAAAAGTATATAATAAATCATGTACTATTTTGATGAATTGCTCGAAAAATCTGTTGTTATTAATTAGGCTTAATTGCACTTTTACCCCCTATCTTTTGTCAATTGTGCGATTTTGCATCCCATCCTTTTTTTTGAGCGATTTTGCACCCTATCATTTACCCCCTTTCTGATTTTGTAGCCCCTCGTGTGTTTTTTTGCACCCTATCGCAGAGCGAAGTCAAGGTGAAGGCAAAGAAACACACGAGGGGGTTACAAAATCAGAAAGGGGGTAAATGATAGGGTGCAAAATCGCTCAAAAAAAATATGGGGTGCAAAATCGCACAATTGGCAAAAGATAGGGGGCAAAAGTGCAATTAAGCCTTTTATTTTAAAAGGTAACAAACTTGTTTTAAAAGATATATTTAAAATCGTAACAAAATTGTAACAAACCTAATTAGTGGGATAACAAACCCTAGAAACCTATTATAAATACATTAGTTAGTGGTGAGTGAATTAGGTTATTCATTATTCACAAAACTTTTGAGAGGCAAAAGAGCGAGATAGAGAGAAGATGCTTGGAGAAGAGGAAAGCTAGAGAATCAAAGGGGAAGGAGAGGATTGCACTAAGAATAGCAAGAATAGCAAGGAAACTAAGGTAAGAGGGGAGATTATGATTAACATATGGGTTTAAGAAGCAATTGCGTGTTTGGGAGCTTTTAGATTATAGCTTAATTTTTTGAATTATGATTAATTGTGTTGATTTTCGTGCTCTTTGTTGATGACTGAATTGAATATGTGTTAAGTTGTTGATTTCATGCTTTTACTTCGTCAAAAACTCATGTTTGATTTTGTTAATTATGAATTTTGTGAATTTGGTGAAATTAATGAATAACATGATAATTGGTTTTTTTTTATGATAATTGAATTCATTATGAGTATGATTATGTATTTGGGTTATGAAATTATGAGGTTATATTGTTTCGGTTAAGTTGGGATTATGGTTGTTGTTGTTTATGTGAAAATTGCTTAAATTGGTGAATTTGAATGAATTATTGACATGATTGATTTTAAGTTGATTTATAAAGTTAATTATGTGCTTAGGAACATGTTGATGTGATTGGAAAGTTGGAATTGTTGTTGTACAAATCTGTTTGAGATTTTAAGTTGTTTTGGGAAAAATGGGTTTTTGAGACGAACTTTGAAAATTAACCGAAAATCTTGTGAAACTCATATCAATTGATGTTTTGTTGTGTAAGCATTGTTCAATTTGAGTGTATTGATCATAGTTAATATCTGTAAATTGATTTTGGGTTGATGGGGATCAAAAATGGGATTTGTGGGCGAGTTTTAAGTGATTCCCGTAGTAGTAGCAACCACTGACAACAACAACTTTTTCTGTTACGTCCCTTTTTTTACTAGTTTCTGTTTTGAACTGGATTTCGGTGTAAACATGAAAGTTGTAGATATGAATGTTAGCTTTGAAATGCCATTGGTTGGACTTCATTTAGGTTAATATAACCTGAGTTATGATCAAAATACTATACATATGTCATGACACATTTTTCGATTGACAGCAACAGTTTTGCTGTTCTGTTCCTTTTTTTCACTAGTTTCTGTTTTGAACTGAGTTTTGGTGTAAAGATGAAAGTTGTATATATGGATGTTAGATTTCAATTTCCGTTGGTTGGACTTCATTTTGATTTCTAGAACTTGAGTTATGATCAAAATACTACACATATGTCACAGCACCTTTTTCGTGAAACTTTCACATACTTTTTTCAATGAATCTTGAAACATCCTTAAAATTAATAACAAGACTAAGGAATCATTTAGAGTTAATAAATGAATAGGTAATTATAAAGTTGTGATCTTTAATGATGTATGGTGTAGTTTGTGTGATTAAATCATGAAACTTAAATTATGAGAATGTTGAAGATTGTAAATACTTGATGATGGTTGTGATGTGTTGTTGTGTACACATGATATTGATAATGCTATTGATGATGCTATTTACGATGATATTTATGATGATATTGACGATGTTATTGATGATGCTATTGATGATGTTATTGATTATATTGAATGATGTGTGATAATGATACATGTTATGTGTTAAGTGACGATGTTTGAGTAAATGATGATGATGTTTAATTACTTGACTTGATGTGTGGCCTTAGTGATTTGATAATGCGTTAAGTGATGATTTGGTGATAATATGTTATATGACGGAGTGAATTGTATAACAAATGGTGAGTGTATTTGGTGAGCATTGTCGAGTCTCTTTGTGGGTCCATGCATTCATAAGTCAGTCTGGTGTGGTGTGTGGTGATTTCATTGCGGGGTTTTAAGATCTCGGGGATTTCATTGGCGATTGTATGTTGAATTCATTGCGGGGTTTTATATCTCAAGGAGTTCATCGGTGGTGGTACCGTAATACATATAGAATCGTGTTAGGCGCATTACATTCATAGAAGTCGTGTTTGGTAAAGTTTTGGCGTGAACTTGTGCATTTTGTGTGGTAAATGCTTAATTGATAAGTTCTTGTGATTGTGATTAAAATTATAAATTAATTGTTGATACTTAATGAATCTTGAGTGTTTGATATATGATTGGAGATTGTGATTGAGATTATAATTGAATATGAATATGACATAAATGTTGAGTTATGTAACCATGCTTGCTTATTTAAATGTATATGTGATAATTGTTGATATGGCTAGCCTGACATACATGCGTTTATTATTCCCTTATGTTAATCATATATATTACCCTCCAGTGGCTTTATTTTCGCCTCATCCTTGGGTGAATCCCTCATGGATGTAGACTTGCAGGTTGAGGAATAGCTTTTTCGTGAACATGACGAGGATGGTGTTTGCCTACTCTAGTTTATCTGCTTTGGAGTCTAGCTTAGGAGCTCTTATTAGGACTAGGGGTTTATTTATGTTATACTACGAGATATTTGGATCGAACCTTGTTGGGGTGATATGTTATAACCGAGACATGACAATTGTTTTGATGTTAATTATGTTTTATTCCGCTGTGATGTGATTTAATTGATGAAGTTTTTATCATAAATATTTGATATGAGACGTATGTTGAATTATTAAAGTTCCAATGTAGGATAAATGTGTGATTTATCTTTATATTTATGTTCTCAGGGATTGGGGCTTTACATAGTCCAGTCCCTTTGTTACTTACAAGGATTTTTCACTATAATCACCAAGATTACAAATGCTCAAGCACAAAGCAAGAGACTTACAATGCTCAAGCACAAAGCAAGAGACTTCTAATGCTCAAGCACAAAGCAAGAGACTTCTTACAAACAAAGATTACAAAGTAGAATATTTGGATTGAACACTTGATATACTATCAGAGGTGTCCACAAAATACAACGCAGTTCAGACTCTAATGACTTAAGAATTTCTAAAATGTGAAAGTTTATAAAAAATTCTAAGTGTATGATGAGTATTCAATTTCACAGAGTTTTGACACTTGTTAGAATACTGTAGAGTCTTATTTTTTTCTTCAAGTCTTCAAGCATTTATATAGAGGATGAAAAGAGTCGTTGAAGTGAGTGTCAAATCATCATAAGAATCGTTGGAGAAGCTTGATCAATCACTGTTGATTTGTTGCTTGATTTGGTTCATGTACTATGGAGGAAGGAATTAGAAACCTTTCCTGAATATGGAATGAACTGTTCTTTACCAAGGAGACAAAGCTACAGAGTATGGACAGAGCATGTGAGGATGTTGGAGATTGTGGTTGTACTATTGTCCTTTCTTGACAATGACATCCATTGACTTCTGATCCATCAGAACTTCCATTGCTCATCTTGCTGAGGCTTTAGTATGCAGTGTCTTCAGCTTCCTGAACTTTGCTACCAAATTCTGAGTCTTCAGCTTCTTGGTCCAGGCTTCCAGATTCTGAGTCTTCAGCTTCTGATACTTAAGCTTCTGGGAGTCTCTCAGATTCTGACTTCAGATTCTGACTTGCAACAAACTTCTCTTGTAAATTCTTTGCTCTTCATTTGTTCTTTCAGAACCAATACAAGAATAAGACTTTGTAAATTTTTGCCTATGGTCCTGCATACTTGAACAAATATTAGCATATCCAATTGAACTTTTAATACCTTGTTATCATCAAAACTCAAGAGGCATTATCTAGAACCTATTTTGTTCCAACAATCTCCCCCTTTTTTATGATGACAAACATACGTATTAATAGTCAATTGTTGTTAATCTAATTAACAAGTTGACTTTAGGGTCTGAGGTTTGTAAGTTCCCCCTAAGTCTAATAGTCCAGAAGGTGAGGTTTGTAAGCTCCCCATAAGTTCTATTCAAGATAATTAAATTCATTTATGCGCCAAATATTAAAATCACAAAATGAAATAACTTCTTGAGTGATAAAGGCTTACTTCCCTTTAGATGCATAAGAATCAGAACGTCACTCAAGTATCAGAGCTTGTTTAAAAATTCTCTCATAAGCATATCACGTTATATCTATTCAATGGCTAAGAGATAGAAGAAGGTTCTCCTAAGTCAATTTTTTAATTAACTTATAGGACTCAGAGCCTAAATATTAACATGTCTTACTCCCCCTTTTGTCATCAGCAAAAATTTAAATAGAGTAAGAAAAACATGATATCAGAGCCATAAACTAACATATTAGAATCAAAAACATATCAGAAGCATAAAATTATCATAAGCAAAAATATTCAGAAGCATAGCAAAATATTGTATCAAAAACAAACAATCAGAAGCAAAAGTAAAAATAGGTGTGATTTTATGGTTTGTTCTGAATCTGCATCATTTCCAGAATAGCATGGATCTCAGAGTTCATCTCATCCTGCTTTTGTGCCATATCAGATTGAGTCTTGGCTATTTCAGATTGCTACTTCAACATGTCATCTTGCTTCTTAGCTAGATCTTCTTGCTTCTTGACTAACTCAGCTTGTGATTGCATTACCTCCAGTAGCTTAGCTTCCATAGCTTCTTGCTTAATCTTCTGCTCTAGAAGGTCTGCTTGAACCTTATCCACAAAGTGAATCATCTCAGGTTCTTCCAGATCCAGTCTTTTGATCATGACTTTGTCAGGCTTCACAAAGAATTTGGAGATCCAAGAAGCTTGAAGGCCAGATTTCAGAATCTCAGGCACTTCTTGATATTGATCATCAAAAATAGGTGTTGAGTCTGTTAGCTGCCTTGTAATGTCTCATCTGAGTTCCACAACTTCCATGCTTGCAACTACATCCCTTTACCAGTTTTGTAGAGCTTCATGTTGTGAAACTACTACAATTACTTGCATGGTGTCCAAGGTTGAGTTGATCAGCTTCCTTAGATTTTCCCATTTATTAGCATAATTTACAAGTTGGATTGGATGATGCCTTGACTCTAGAAGCTCTTGAAGGCTATCAAAGATCACATTGCACACCTCTTACAGTCCTTGGTTAGAGGTTAAGAAGGGTGGAGGTTGGATGATTGGAATAGGAGGTTGGTTGGAGGATGATGGGATGTCTAAGATAATCTAGGAAGTTGTATCAGAAGGATGTTTTGATACAACCAATGTCAGTAAATTATCATCAGAGGGTGGGGATTCTTGAGAAGTTTTAGGTTAGGGGACTTCACCTTCTGATGTTTCAGTCATGATAACATCGGAGGCTACTGAGGTAGATTCTGGTTGGGTTTCTCCTTCTGATGTTTCAGTGATGACAACATCAGAGGTAGATGATTGAGATTCAGATTTGGCAAAGTGTAGAGGAATAGCTATGATAGGTTTATCTTCTGATACAGAAGGTGTAAAAAGATATTGGTTGAGTTTGTTTGTCGTTCAGGGTGTGAAATTGAGGGAATTTCTGAAACATTGATGTCATGCATTGCTTCAGAAGCTGTTTGAGTGGATATGGTTGAAAGTTGTTGTTGTTTAGGTAGTTCTCCACCTAGATGTTGTGAAAGAACATTTATGGTAGATGAAGAACATTGGGAAGATCTTGGTTTGTTAGGTACAAATTGAGAGAAGGGGGAAGGTTTGCCTATTTCTGAGATTACTTGCTTGTTGAAGGCAACCTGAGACAGACCTTCGTGGATTCTGTCTAACTCAGCTTACTCTTCTGGAGTTGGGCTAGTGATTCTTGGAATTATCAGGGGTTCTTCACCAGGTAGGCAAGTTTGTATGGGTTGTTCATCTATTATATTCTCAGAATCTAGTATAGTTTGAGATATAGGAGAATGTGTTTTGGTTTTCTGTAGATTTGAGTAGTGTAGGCTAAGAGTTTGATCATCAGAGGGTTATGGTGTGTGTTCTGGTGAGTCTAGATGTATAGGGTTGGATGTAGAGGAGGGTGCAATGTTACCTGTGATATTTGATGAACCTCCAGCATCTGAACCAGTAGCTTCAGACGCACCAGCTTCACACTTCACCATGATGTGCTCAGTTAACACCTTCTGAGCTTCTCTTGCAGAAGTATTCTTCAGATTCTCAGTTAGAATTACTACTTGCTTCATGGCTTTGAGTTGCTTGGCCTGAATAGATTCTTCTTCAGTTAAAATAGTTCTAGTTCTGGTTCCATCTTCTTCTTCTTCTTCTTGAAGAACCAGTTTCCTCTGGTAAGGTCTATTCTTCTTCTTTTGTGTCTTCTTGGGTTCCTCAGCTCTTGAAGCTTTCTCAAATGCTCCTTTTCTTGTTCTGGTTGGAAGCACCTCTGGGAGACCCAATTCTGCTACTTCTGATTGAACATCAGAAGCAACTGGCTTAGAAGCAGCAATCTTCTGCTTCTTAGCTGGCTTCTGAGGTTCTGGCTCAGCAACTTCTAATGTTATCTTCCTTTTCCTTGGGGATCTCCATGGTTTCTCAGGATGGACTGGAATCATATACCATGTTATTCCTACTCCAGTCTCCTTGAAGTGATCAGAGATGAATTGTGCTAACACTTTAGGATTGTCTTCCTTGGAGATGCGAGGGAAGTCATCATAAGTGTTGACTAGTTCAAGTTGGCTTGGAGGTCATGATCAGTAGTTATCACCTCATTCTTGGGAATCAGATGCATGTTCCCCATTGTTACTCCTGACAGCACTTTGCCCTTGCATGTTCCTAGTTCCTTATCAGAACCAACTCCCACATGTTGCAGCTTCTAAATAAGCTTTCCTTGATAGAAAATCTCAGACAACAGCCTTACATAGGGAACATTCTTTTTCCCTTTCAGTCCTTCCTTGATAGAGGTGCAGAGAAAGTTAAAGATGTACTTTGGTAGGTCTATTGGAAACTTGTTGATCAGGAACATCAAGAGATGCTTGTGATCCCAAGACATGTAGTCTGTACCACCTTCTCTTATTAGCTTTATTAACAACTAATAATAATGAAAGGACTTCTTTTTTTCGCTTTCTTTATCTTGTGGTCGACTGCAATTGAAAGATTCGTTCCTGTTTTAGGATTGGGGCGGTGTCCGCCCACTAATGTAAAGATTGGGCGGGGGAGAGGTTATTTCGACAAAAGATAATTTATTTTTGATTGAGTTACAGGCTTAAGAGCCGAATTAGCCATTGGGATTGGTGTACAGACAAGACCGATTGAGATTTGTAATTAGCTGCAATAAAAGAATACGCTCTTTCGACAGAGAAGTGAACGAATCCGATCTGCAGATAAGAATAAGGATAACCTTGAAAGGAGTCTTCTTAACTTGAAAGAGGCCTTGAAGCATGAAGCGGGACAGAATCATCTTATAAAGGACTATGTACTCCTTCTGCATATCAACTGTCTTCTTAGAAGGTCTTCCTCCATAAAGTGTGGATGAGATCCTGCTACTCCATTCGCTATTCTTGTCAGTCCCTACCAGAAACATCCCAGCACACTTTGCTCCTATAACCTTAGCAATAATGGACTCAGTGATGGTGATTCTGATGCCCATCACCACTGATCTTATTTCTGTTTCTGAGAACTCTTGTAACCCCATTTCAGCCCTTAACTTTCCCTTGAGCTTCTTATTCCCAGCAATCTTCTATGCTTCTTCTCTTGCAGCAGCGTCTGAATCATAAACTTCACTTCTAACCCAGAAGTCCTTAACCAGGTCAAGATATGAGGGTCCATTCATCATATCAAAGAACGACATCCAGTTCTGAAATTCTATGAAATGCTGAACATCACAACCGTTTACTTTTAGAGAGTTGAAGTCCACAGAGCTCTCAATAAACACCTTTAAGTCTTTCTTGCTGAGAGTCATGGTCTTTGGTTTGATGAAAGTTGAAGCTTCAGAATCTACTAAGAGAGTGATTGAGGAAGATGAAGTTTCAGCCATTTTAGGGTTCTAGGTGAGTTTTTTTGAAAATTGGAGTTTTTACGAAGGAGGTTTGAGAATAGAACGTGAGGGTAGTGAAATGTGTTTGTGTGATTGTGAAAGGTGTTTTGTTAAACGTTTGAGATTATGACAAAAAGAATAAAGGTTAAACACACCAGACAAAGCATTTATGACCTTGGGGGCACGAGACACTATATTCAAAGCAAATTCATCATTGTCCAGCAGTTATTACTCAACAGTTACTTCCCACGTTAGATGTCTTTTTAGAGTCACTGTTTTATTAGTGGGACAGCTATCAATAAAGATGTTACTAACTATTCCACTTATAAAACCTATCAGAGGCAAATGGTCAAGATTTTGGTCCTCAGAGTCTGAGGTCTTCAGAAGGTAAGCTTTCTTCAGATTCTCAGATAAGAGAGTCTGAAGAATTTTTAGCTTCTGAATATCATCAGAATCTTAATTCCTATTCAGAGGCAAGCTTCATTCTAAGATAAAATGCATGTTCAGATTTTTCTTTATAAAATCAAATCTTTCTTCTGTTAAAGGTTTTGTAAATATGTCATCCTATTGATGATCAGTATCAATGAATTGAATATCCAAGATACCTTTCTGAACATAACCTCTTATAAAATGATGTTTAATTTCAATGTGTTTGGCTCTTGAATGTAGAATTGGATTCTTTGACAAACAGATAACAGCAATATTATCACAAAAGATAGGAATGTTGTTTTCATGAATTTGATAGTCTTCTAACTGATGTTTCATCCAGAGTAGTTGTGTACAACAACATGCAGCTGAGATGTATTCTTCTTCTGTTGTAGACAATGCAATAGTTGATTGTCTCTTACTGGCCTAAGATATCAGATTCTTACCATGAAATTGACAATTTCAACTGGTTGATTTTCTTTCAATCCTATCACCAACATAATCAGCATCACAAAATATAACCAACTTATAATCTAATTATTTCTTATACAGAAGTCCAATATTAGTTGTGCCTTTCAGATACCTGAAGATTCTCTTAACATCAGTTAAATGAGATTCTCTAGGATCTGATTAAAACCTTGCACACAAGCATACACTGAATAAAATATTTGGTCTTGATGATGTTAAGTATAACAAAGAACCTGTCATACCTCTATACAGATTCTGATCTACCTTTACGCCATTATCTTCATTGCTTAAGGTGCAGGTTTGATGCATTGGAGTAGTCATCACTTTACAGTCTTCAAGATTGAATTTCTTCAGAAGCTCTATTGTATATTTTGATTTATGAACATATACTCCATCTTTGCATTGATTGATTTGAATTCCAAGAAAGAACTTCAATTCTCCCATTATGCTCATTTCAAACTCATCCTGCATTAACTTAGAAAAGTCTTTGCAAAGAGTGGCATTAGTAGAACCAAATATAATATCATCAATGTATATCTGAACAATTAAGATATCTTTCTTAAGTGTCTTTCTGAATAATGTTGTGTAAACTTGTCCTCTTTTAAAATCATTTTTCAGCTAGTAATTACTCAGTCTCTCATACCAAGCTTTAGGAGCTTGTTTCAGACGATATAGTGATATATTGAGTTTGAAAACATAATCTAGATGCTTTAAATCTTCCAAACCAGGAGGTTGTTTGACATATACTTCTCCAAAAATAAACCATTTAGAAAGGTAGTCTTAACATCCATTTGATATAATGTTATGAAATGATTTACTGCATATGATAAAAGTAACCTGATTGCTTCCAGTCTTGCAACTGGAGCAAATGTCTCAATGTCGTCAATTCCTTCTTGTTGACTGTAACCTTGTGCAACAAGTCTTGCTTTGTTTCTGACCACTTTTCCTTGTTCATCCAGCTTGTTTCTGAACAACCATTTTGTTTCAATATTGTTCTTATGATTTAGTTTGGCAACTAGATCCCAGACATCATTTCTTTGAAACTGATTGAGTCATCTTGCATTGCAACTATCCAACCATCATCAGAAAGTGCTTCATCAACAGAGGTTGGTTCAATCATTGACAGTAATCCAAGTATTGAATGTTCTTGTCTGAAGGAAGATCTTGTTTTCCTTGGACTATCTTTGTTTCCAGTTATTAGATCTTCTGGATGTGAACACTTGTACTTGAAAATGTTCTTGGATTGAGTTGCTTCTTGAGAGTCATCATGAGCTTCTGAAGTTGGGTCAACTTCTGTACTGGGGTCAGCTTTTATAGTTGGGTCAGCTTTTAGACCTTTAGGATTGTTATCAGATTCTAGATTCTGATCAGGTTCTGAAGCTGCATCTGATATTTGTATATCTGCAAAACTTTCAACTAGCTCTGACATTTCATTGTCAGGCTTTTTGTCATCAAATCTGATGTGCATAGATTCTTCCACACCATGTGTTTCAGAATTATACACTATGTATGCCTTGGATCTTTCAAAGTAACCTAAAATGATTCCCTTTTGAGCCTTGGCATCAAATTTCTTTAGATAGACTTTGTTGTTTAAGATGTAACATGTACACTCAAACTGATGAAAGTAAGAGATACTTGGTTTTCTTCCTTTGAACAGCTCATATGTTGTTTTGTTCAGAATTGGTCTAATATAGATTTTGTTCTGAACATAGTCATATTAGCCTCATGAAGCATGGTTCTAGCCATTTCTTGTAAAGTTTTGTTCTTTCTTTCTACAACTCATTTTATTGTGGAGTTCAAGGAAAAGAGAACTCGTGGATGATTCCATGTTTTTCACAAAAAGTTTCAAATGGCTCATTTTCAAATTCTCCACCATGATCACTTCTGACTTTTAAAATTTTCATTTCCTTCTCAGATTGTACTTGTGTGTAGAAATTGCTAAACACATCGTATGATTCAACCTTAGTTCTAAGGAATTTGAACCAAGTCCATCTGTTGTAATCATCAACAATAACTAATCCATATTTCTTTCCATTGATTGATGTTGTACCAACTGGTCCAAACAAATCAATGTGAAGTAGTTTTAAGGGTCTAGAAGTAGAAACAATGTCTTTGGATTTAAAAGAGGTTTTTACAGTTTTTCCCTTTTGGTATGCTCCACAAAGTGCATCTGAGTGATAGTTAATGTCTGGTAAGCCTCTGACCAGTTGTAACTTACTAAGCTTATAGATTAATCTCTAGTTAGCATGTCCCAACCTTCTGTGCCACAACCATTTTGTCATCACTCACTGATAGAAGGCAAACTACCTTCTGATCAGCCAAATCAGAAAAATTTATCTTATAGACATTGTTTTTCCTTTGAACACAATGGATTTGTCAAAAGTGTTGATTATTGTGCAGTGACTCTTATTGAACATCACTTCATAACCACTATCACAAAATTGACTTATGCTAAGTAGGTTATGTCTTAGTCCATCTACTAACCAAACATTATTGATAAAGATAAAAGAGTTACCAATAGTCCTCATACCAATAATCTTTCCTTTCTGGTTTCCTCCAAACCCCACATTTCCTCCCTCTTTCATGGTCAGGGTTTGGAACATAGACCTTTCTCCTATCATATGTCGCGAGCAGCCACTGTCTAGGTACCATGACTTCTGCATTTCCTATCCTCTTAAGCACATCTACAACATAGATAATTTCAGACTTAGGTACCTGTATCTTTATGGGTCCTCTTGGGTTAGTTCTGAAAGGTTTAGGCTTCATTTGTGATTCATGCCTGAAGTCATAAGACTTTGATTCATTCAAGATTCTAGGATTGAAATTTTTTGATCTTGAAATCATCTTAGTTTTAGTTGCTGAACACTTCAGAATCTGAGTCTTCAAAAGTTTTGGCTCTGATCCCTTTAGAACCTGAGACTTAGAAGTTTTTGGTTCTGATCTTTTCAAGGTCTGAACTCTTGAAGTCTTGGATTCTGATTTCTTCAGAACCTTGGACTTAGGAACCTTTGATCCTAATTTATTCAGAATCTGAGATTCAAAAGCTTTAGGTTCTGACTTGTTCAGAACTTCAGTTTTGTTGGCTTCTGACACAAAATTCACTTTCCAACCTTTCTTAATGTAATCAGAACGAGATGAAAGGTTAGCTTTCTTAGGTTTGCTTAACAAATCTTCTGAGAAGCCAATACCTTCACCATTGTTCCTCTTTACACCATAAATCATAGAAGCTACCTTACTTTTGTCAATATTGGTCATAATAAACTCTTGAAGTGCCATATCTTCCTCACTCAAGGGTTTATCAGCCTTCTTATCAGTCAACTCTTTCATAAGTTCAAAGTTCTTCTCTTCTAGTTCTGATATTAGAAGATGATCTTTATCTTTCAAACTTTTTAGCTATCTTGACTTCTTATGATAATGACTGATAAGATCATTGACAGTATCAACAAGTTCAGATCTAGTGAGTTTAGAATATACCGCATCTTCATTCTCAGAGTCTGACTCAGTTTCTACATCATAAGATGTTGTAGCTACCAAAGCCAGGTTTGCTTCTTCTTCATCTTCTTTGTCAGAATCTGACTCTTTGTCAAGATCATCCCATGTTGCCATGAGACTTTTCACTTAGCTTTAGCTTTAGGTATTCATTGTGAGGTAAAGCCTCAACAATAATGTCTCTCACTTTGTGATGCTTTCTATAAATCTTTCTTTCAGCATCTGTGTGACTCTTTCTATCAATTGCTACACCTTCTTCATCAACAAGAATATAAATTCCATCTTCAATGATGTCCCACAAACTATCATCCACATCAATGATATGAATGTACATCTTACTCTTCCACTAGGAAAACTTTTCAGCATCTCCAGTAAATATAGGAGGTTTATTGTGGGAGTGAGTTGATTTGTCATAAATAACATAATCATATGATACAGCTCTATGGGAATTTCCAGTATCAGAAGCACTGGCTCCACCACTAGAGTTACCAGCTCCACCACTAGAAGTAGCAGCTCCACCACCAGTAGACATGTTTTTCTCAAGATCTTTACTAACACACGATTAAATGTTTGAAATATCAGAACCGAAGCTCTAATACCAACTGAAGGTGAGAAAAACACAAGAATGGGGGTTGAATTGTGTTGGCTTTTTCTTCTTTTTAACAATGTTCAAAGTTCATCTTATGATTGATCAGAATATGAAGCAATGTACAGAGTCAAGTGCAGCGGATATAAAAATGTTAAAGAGAGAGAGAGAGAGAAGAAAGACACAAAGCAATTATCCTGACTCCTTCCACAACCCGAAAGTAGTCTAGTCCCCTTGTTACTTACAAGAGATTTTTCAATTTGACAGAGTTTTGACACTTGTTAGAATATTGCAGAGTCTTATTTTTTTCTTCAAGTCTTTAAGCCTTTATATAGAGGATGAAAAGAGACGTTGAAGTGAGTGTCAAATCATCATAAGAGTCGTTGGAGAAGCTTGATCAATCACTATTGATTTGTTGCTTGATTTGGTTCATGTACTATGAAGGAAGGAATTAGAAACCTTTCCTGAATATGGAATGAATTGTTCTTTACCAAGGAGACAAAGATGCAGAGTACGGACTTGTGAGGTTGTTGGAGATTATGGTTGTACTATTGTCCTTTCTTGTCAATGACATCCATTGACTTCTGATCCATCAGAACTTCCATTGCTCATCTTGCAGAGGCTTTAGTATGCAGTGTCTTTAGCTTCTTGAACTTTGCTACCAAATTCTGAGTCTTCAGCTTCTTGGTCCAGGCTTCCAGATTCTAAGCTTCAGATACTTCATCTTCTGGGAGTCTCTCAGATTCTGGCTGTCTTCAAATTCTGACTTGCAACAAGCTTCTCTTGTAAATTCTTTGCTCTCCGTTTGTTCTTTAAGAACCAATACAAAATTAAGACTTTGTAAATTTTTGTCTATGGTCCTGCATACTTGAACAAATATTAGCATATATGTCGCGTCGAATTTCGGATATCAAGCTATTGAGAAGCATTGATCACTAATTTTAAATCACGACTGAACTTTTAATTTTTCGGGGAAAAAGGGAAAAAAGTTCGAAATTACCTTAATGTTAGAGATTTTGGGTTCGGGAGTCGGTTATGCGAGGGGAAGGTATTAACACCCCTCACATCCGTTGTACTCAACGGGAACCTCCTAGTTAGCTAAGGCTAGAATGTTTTTAACGTTTTGCTTGCATGCTTGAATATGTTAAAAGGGAAAAAGAAAATATGATGAAGGGGAAAAAAAAAGTTTTTTATTAATGGGCTTGACAAGATTTGAATCCTGCTCCTACGTATCTCCCGGTGCGATGGAGAATTCAAAGCTTACGTAGTTCTTTGTGTAGAAAAAGTTTGTATGTTGGTTAATTTAAATTGAAAAGATTTGATTGCGCCCGAGCGAAAAAGTTTGTTTGAAAAGGAAACGTGGTCTACTATCGTTGTATGGATAGCTTAATGAAGATCGATAAAAAAAGTTTTACCTACTACCGTTATGAGGGTAGCTTAAAGAAGGTAAAATGTAAAATGTCAGCTGTTCGGGATGCTGCCGAACTGCCACTGACGACAAGGAATTTGATAAAAAGAGACGGACTCGCGCTCGGGCGATGGTATCCGTTTGAAAATGCGCTCGGGCGTGAAAAAGGTTTAAGCGAAAAAGAGAACGGACTCGCACGAGGGCGATGGTATCCGTTTGAAAACGCGCAAAGGCATAAAAGGTTTCAATTGACTGCGAGGGCCAAGAAAAGTTTAAATTGACCACGAGGGATCAAAGAAAGGTTGGAATTGGTCACGAAGGACCAATAAAAGGTTTAAGCGCGTTGGACGCGTTGAAAATGGAATGAAGATTGCCCGAACAATGAGACATACGTCAAGCATTCGTGCAACCGGGGAACGGAGAGACATACGTCAAACCATTCCTTTTTCATTCAAGTTTTTTATTGTTGAAACTCAAAGAAATCTCAAAGGAACAAAGAACTTGGTTAAAAAGGTTAAGAAAAGTTTTGTAGCTCAAATTAGTTGTTGCAACCATGAGCGAATGTTGTTCAAGTTTTTTTTGAAAGAATGAACAAGTTTGTTTCAAGTTTTTGATAAAAAAGAACAAGCTTTGTTCAAAAGTGTTGGAACTTTAAGAACAAAGTTGTTGAAAATCATGAACAAATTTGTTGTTCAAGTTTGTTAAAAATAATGAACATAGCTTGTTGCTTAAGTTATTGGAACTCAAGAACAAGTGTCGTTCAAGTTTGAAAAATGAACAAATTCATGGAAAGAGGCACAAGTTTGGAAAATGCACAAGTTCGGCTTAAATTTAAGCTTGGTTTTGAAAAGTGAACAAGTTCGGCTTAAGTTCACGTTTGATTGAAAATCATGAACAAGGTTATTGTTCAAGTTTAGTTTTGAAAATAATGAACTTAGCTTATTGCTCAAGTTTGATTTTGAAATTTTATGAACGTAACTTGTTTCGCAAGTTATCCAAAATTATTGCTCAAACTTATGGAATTTCCAACATTATGCAAAAACCTTGTTATGTTTTGAATAAAATGAGTTTTAATCCCCTTAGGTTCTGAGTTTTTAGGTAAGAACCTCAAAAATTGGCTTTTTAGAAGCCTGAACTCAGGTTCTGAGTTCTGTAATTTTCGCAGAGCAACCTGAACTTGGCTCTGCGAACCTAAGTTCTGTCATGGTCGCAGAGTGACCATGACTTTGCTCTGTGAACTCTGCGAAAAAACTGAACTCAGAAGCTGCTTCTGAACTTCTATTTAGAAGTTGCTTCTGAGCAAGCTTCAGAACCTTGAGGGGGTTAAAAGGCTTTGAAAGTTTGGAAGAAAAGGAGTACAACAACTCAAATTAGTGTTTTGCAAATTTGAGATTCCTTTAAGTTTCAAAAGATGGTTTTTTGTACAAAAGAGTTTTAAACAAAATTAAAGATGCAAGTAGTAATGCAAAATGGAAGGTAAAGGACTCAGAATACTTACAGGACTCCTAGCCAATGCTTGTATTGCAAGAGAATGGATGAAGCTTGGATGCTTGTGACTTTTGCAAAGTGAAATGTTGGAGATTATGGATGAGAAGTGACACTAAGGTTTCAACTGGTTTTTGCTATGTATTGAACTCTGTTCTTGCTCTAGAAATGTTGTGTGTTTGAACTGTTATTCAATTGTGTGAAATCCTTGTGCATAGCATTCCTTAAATAGGCAAAACCAAATCAATTGCCATGATGAAAATCTCCTAGAATCCAGCTGATTTGTGTGCTATGATCAGGCTATTTTGCTTTGCATTGAATGCAAAAGTGAAGAGGTGACATTGCCTTGCAATCTTGGGCCAAATCCAGCCATCAATGCAGCTGATTTTTGATAGCAATGATGAGGAAAAAGTGAGAAAAATAGGGCAGCTTGCAATTGGGCTGTCCTTGGGATTAATCCTTGCAATCTTGAGGGGTCAAGCAAGAAAAACGTGTGCTGCCATGTACAGAGGTTGGGGGGAAGCAAAAAGAACATGTGGGCTGGTGTGAGGAGGAAGGAAAAGCTGCTGAAACAGGGCAGCACTTATGGTCTTTGGGCAAGCAAAACCAGCTGTGTTTGACTGGTTTTGGGGGAGAAAGAAGGAAGGAAAACAAGCAAGCTGCTGGCTGGCAAGCTCAGGGTCAGTAGCAGGTCAATTGGGAGGGATGAGAGCTGCCCAAGGGCAAGCCAACTTGCTTGGCACATGCTTGGTTGGAAGAAACACCTTCTCACCTTGGCTTTAATGGCACATGTTCAATTTCTTGCTTTGCTGAATCCAAACAGCCACAATTGATAACAATAGCAATAATAATAATGATAGATGATGATAATAATAACTACAATGAAAACAAAAGAAAGATAAATCAAAGAAATTGAAATCTGCAAAAATCGCAGAGTTCGCAGAGTGATGGGGACTTTGCTCTGCGAACTCCCATTTTTCCCTTTTTTTATATTTTTTCAAAATAAAAACAATAAACAAATAATAATAATGAAAAATAATAATGATGGTAATGATAATAATAATAAAGGTGATAACAATAATAATGATGAAAAAGATAATAATGATAATAATGATAATAAATAATAATAATAATAATAATAATAATAATAATAATAAAACATTGATAAAAAAGATAATAATAATATTATTAATGAAAAAGATAATAACAATAGTATTAATAATAATAATAGTGATAATGATAGTAAAAATGATAGTAATGCTAATGGTGATAAATATTAATAAATAAAAATCCAACAATAAAGATGAAATAATAAAAGGTAATAAAAGATAAAAATAAGAAATTGAAAATCATAATGAAATGATGAATAATAAAAAACAAAGAAAAATATGAGTCAAAAAAAGGGGTATGACAGATGCCCCTATTTAAGTTTCTTCGCCCCAGAGATTAAAAGTGAAATTTTGAAATTGACGGGTCGAAGAGACTTAAATATAAAGTACACCATTTTTGACTAAATTTTTCTTGAATTGAAAATGCTATGGATGTATGCATGCAAATGTTGTGAATGCTCGTAATGCAAGTATGAATGCAAAGACGGCAAAGATGACCCGACTGGGGGATAAAAAGAGACAAAGAGATACCCGGTTTCGTTAAAGAAGCGGGATCCGACTCTACTGGGGATAGTGTGGTTCCACTGGGGAAAGGGTTGTCTACTACCAGAATGATAGCTTAATAAAGACAACAGACCAAGGTTACTTTGGTGGCTTCACCGGGGATTTTACGTTGTTTCGCTACTATCGTGTAGACGATAGCTTGGAATAAGGTAAAAGAAAAAAGACACTGCCTACTATCGGTGTACGGATAGCTTAATGAAGACAGATGACATCACTGGGGACTATGACAGGTAAATATATGGTTGATGACTTGGAAAGGGTAACATGAAAAGACTAGACTTCGCATGATATGGCCTCACTGGGGACTCCATTTTACCTATTACCGTTGTGATGGTAGCTTCATGAAGGTAAAATGTAAATGAGAAGACAAAGTCTATTACTCACTGGGGAAAATTATTTTACCTACTACCGTTGTGATGGTAGCTTAAAGAAGGTAAAATGTAAATGTCAGCTGTTCGGGATGTTGCCGAACTGCCATTGACGACAAGGAATAAAGGTAAATGTCAACTGTTCGGGTTGTTGCCGAACTGCCATTGACGACAAGAAATAAAGGGGAATGTCAACTGTTTGGGTTGTTGCCGAACTGCCATTGACGACAAGAAAAAAAAGGGAATGTCAACTGTTCGGGTTGTTGCCGAACTGCCATTGACGACAAGAAATAAAAGGTGAATGTCAACTGTTCGAGTTATTGTCGAACTGCCATTGACGACAAGAAATAAAGGGGAATGAATGTCAACTGTTCGGGTTGTTGCCGAACTGCCATTGACGACAAGAAAAAAAAAAGGGAATGTCAATTGTTCGGGTTGTTGCCGAACTGCCATTGACGACAAGAAATAAAAGGGAATGTCAACTGTTCGGGTTGTTGCCGAACTGCCATTGACGGTACTGGGGATGCTGCTGACAAGTTGTTCATTACAGAACTGCTACTTTAACTAGGGAGAAAAGATGCACAAGTTGTTCGTTAAAACTGCCACTTGGCAACAACACTGGGAAGATATGCACAAGCTGTTCGTTCGAACTGCCACTTGGCAATGATACTGGAGAGTATGCACAAGTTGTTCGTTAAAGAACTGCCACTTGGAATAACAAGATAAAAATGCACAAGTTGTTCGTGAAAGAACTGCCACTTGGCATAAAGACATGATAAAAGATGCGCAAGCTGTTCGTTTGAACTGCCACTTGGCATAAAGACAAAACAAAAGATGCGCAAGCTGTTCGTTTGAACTGCCACTTGGCATAAAAAGGTGACATCTCTGGACCATACACACTGGGGATGACACTTGGGGAAAGGAAGGTTACAAATTGTTTATGATTGATTGGTGAGACTCATGGTGGTTAATGCAACCATGTATGAATGATATTTTTGTATGTTATATGCATGAATGTGTATATGCATGAATGTATGAATGTATGTATGACTTGTATGATTTATACAATTTGTACGACTTGTACTGGGAATGTTGTGTGAAGGATTGACTTGCATTGGGGATACACAAGCCATTCGCTAAAGAACTGCCCCTAGGTATAAGGATATGATAAAAGATGCACAAGCTGTTCGTTAAAGAACTGCCACTTGGCATAAAGGAGGTGACATCTCTAGACCAGACAGACTGGGGATGACACTTGGAGATTGTTTGCTAGGGGCATGATAAATTGTGAGGAATGCATGATATGAATATGAGATGCATGCTAATGAATGAGTCTAATATGATGCATGTATTATGTTGACACGTGGGATGACAGACGTCATGTTGGACGTTGGGGGTTATGATTGGATGCCGAGCAAGGTCGGGCTTGGATTATGATTGGATTCCGAGCGAGGTCGGGCTTTGGTTATGTTTGAGTGCCGAGCGAGGTCGGGCTTTGGTTATGTTTGGGTGCCGAGCGAGGTCAGGCTTTGGTTATGTTTTGTGAGTGGGAATGCCAATGAAAATTGGGCTTTGATTGATTGGGTGCCGAGCGAGGTCGGGCTTTGGTTATGTTTGGATGCCGAGCGAGGTCGGGCTTTGGGATGGAAATTGTATTTGTATGTGCCAATGAAAATTGGGCTTTGTGTCGAGGATTGAGGAATGTCAATGAAGACTGGGCTTTTTGTGAATTGTGAGGGAGTGCCAAGCATGGTTGGGCTTTGGTTAACTGGGGATTTTTAATGGGGATGATGTTACAGAGGATACATCCAAATATTGACGGGGTAAAGCCGCAACCACTGATGAGGAATACATACCTCATGGGGGGAATTGTTAATCCGCTGGGGAAATCGTGCTAATCCGCTAGGGAGAAGAACTGATGATTCCGCCGGGGATGGTTATGCTTTGGTTGGCTAATCTTTGCCTAAATCGTCCCTTTGGGCTTTCGATCCACTGGGGATATTCCCTTTTGATTCAGTGATGACTTTGCTAGGGAAATCCTTTTAGCCGTTGACCATGCTCGGCCTGCGAAGTTTATCCGTTCTCTGGACAGATATTGACGCATACTTCAATTATTCAGAGAGAAAGTGTTTGTTGTTTTAAAAAAATATAAAAGATTCAACAAATTTTTGAAAAAGCTTTGTTTTAAGTACTACCATCAAAAAATAGAAGAAATGAATGAATAGAATAAATGGGAATTTTGATAAAAGGCAAAAGACTTCGCTTGGGAAGAAAATTTACTAATGGGGTGGTGGCCTGCCAAGGGCGTCAAAAGGATACAAGCTCAAAATTTTCAGATTGCATGATTCATATGAGATTTGCACAGGCAATTTTGATGCTCCCATTAATCCAAGATTGCACTAAAAAATTTGAAACAATACCAAATACAAAATTTATATCATACAGCTCAAGCTAATAATATGTTTATTAATGAACCATACCTAATACACATTTTGTTAAGTAAATGAACAAATTGAATATTAATTGTGAGGGTATTGAACACTCATCCGGCAAGTTTGCTAACATTCGGATCAAGTTATGTGTCCATCTAATCATCGTTTCTAAAAGCACAAAAGCATTGATCACAAGGTCTTTGAGAGTTGTAATTTGGCTTGGTTACAAAAGAAATGTCATATGTGAGGAAATTGAATTCAAAAGGCCAAGCAAAGGGAAATATTCTTTCTAATTACACACTTCCTCCTTATTCAAACCCAACTCTTGGTGATTTTCAATTATTTCTCTTTGATCTTGACAACTTTTTGATTTATTGATTTTTTTCTCTTTTTCTCTTTTCTTTTTCTTGGTTTGCTTTTCTTTCTTTCTTTCTTTTCTTTCTTTCTTTTTCTTTCTCTTTGTCAAGATCAATTACAAAATTAACCATTACTTGACATTCACAACCTCCCTTTTTCTTCAATTTAGTCACAATGATACCCTAATTGAATGTTCCCCTCCTTCTTTTTTTTTTGGCAAAGGACAATAATCATGATGGTTTAAGGGTTCAAAATGAAAGAAAAATATCAGAATTCAATAATGATTTAACTATGAACTGAATTTTTTACAAACTCCGGCAATTTCATTAAGCAATTGAGCTTATGAAAGTTGGCAGTTCATAGTTAATGATTCTGATTCACTAGGCTCAAAGGGGCTAACAAATACTCACTTCTCACAGGGTGGCTATTTGTGGTCAAGTGTTTTTACTCATATTCAAAAAAATGCCTCGATCATGCCAGTGCTTTCGTACAATTTAAAACAAATTTCAGATTTAACATAAAAAGATCGAGTTAAACAAAAAAATGCCGGTCTCCTGCATATGTGTATGATGATTTTGAGGATTCCTCACATTTTGGCTAGTTCTAAATGGCTCACCGAATAAACATATCAATAATGCAAACTGTATGGTATAACTTTTGTACTAAATACATATTCTCGTTCCAAGTTTAATCATAGAAAAACAGGAAACATGTACTTTAGTTTTGCGCAAATTTAATCAAATTTTATCATTATCATGCATATGTGGCTGAATCGTTTAGCTTTGGATCAATCCATGAGAAGATTTGTCATTTTTTTTAATGATCCATAGCGAAAGCAAAATTTTTCGACATTTTAAAGCAAATTTATAAATTAAAGATTAACAGGCACTAATCATGATTCAAAAACCAAATAATAAAATGTACTTAACATAAATAATAATAAAACAGAGTACTAATACGAATACAAAACATTAAACACAAGAAGTTTTGAAAAATACACCGAAAACATAAGAAAATAAAAACAGCAAAATGAACAGCAAAAGCATCAAAACATCAAAAAGGAGCCACTCAAGGAGTGCGAGCCTAGGCATCCTCGGTGTCCTCATCCTCATCCTCCTCATCATCATCATCATCTCCATGCCCCTCGGCAGCTGCACTGCTACCACCCTGCTCTGAATAATCAGGCCTATCCCCAGGCCAAGCTTCATGAGATGCAAACATCTCAGATGTCGGTATCTGGAATGCAGGATCTGCTGGCCTGCCCATCTGCAACTGGAGCCGGTACATGGAGTCATGCATCATAGTCATGGCCCTATGGTTGGAAGCATTCTGCTCCCATGAGAAAGTACAGGTATGGTGGCCCTGTGATGCAGGTGGGGCTCTGGGTCGTGGCTGCTGTGCTCTCGCTGCTCTCTTCCCCGTGCAATGTCTCCCAATATAATCATTCGTAATTGGATTCGTAATAGTCTTAGAAACGTGTGGGGGGATCACTACACGCGCATCCCGGCAGAGACCCATGATCAGGCCCGGGAATGCAAGGGGGCACATCTTCTTGGCTGGAGGTTTGATGCCATTCTCTACCACAATTTTGAGCTCCTGAGCGATCACCCTGGCTACATCCACTTGTTTGTGAGTAAGGATGTAGTAAATCAGCGGGGTGACATCTAAGGTTGTGGAGGATGTGTGGCTCTTGGGTTTTATGTTGTGGACGATGAGATGGAAGATAACATGTGCCGGTGTGGTGAGGTTATTCTTAATGGCTTTGGTAGGCTGCCCCGAGGAATTAAGCTCAAAACCTTTCCCGGATTGAAAAATGGTTTGGGCTATGATGTTGTAACGACCCTATTTTCGTATATTATATTTTTATATATTTTATTTTATGGATTTGCATTTAAATATATTTTCTAGTAATCGAGGAATAATTATTCAGCGCGAAGATAAGTTCGTAATCGAGTTTTTAGAGATTTGGGCCAAGAGGATGAATAGTATTGGGCTTTAGTTTATGAGTATTAGAAATGATCAAGTGGTTATGATAGTAGTGAGCTTGGATTGGATTGAAAGGCTAGGATTAGTCCTTGAGAGTTAGTAAGAATGGATGGCCAAGATTGATTGGATTGGATTATAAGAGATTATCACAAGACTTTTTGAAACACTATTCATTGCTTTTGGAGAAGAAGAAAACGTGAAAGAAGAGGAGGAGAAGAGAAAGAGAAAAGCTAGGGCAAGTGAACAAGGAGAAAGCTTGAGTTGCTAGAGACTTTGAGAAGGTAAGAGAGTTAGTATTGCTTCTCACAAGTGATTGAGAAGGGGAGAATGTCTATTTCTCCATCCCAAACTTCTCCTCACTTTGTTTAGGTTTTGATAGAGAGTTGTTATGGTTTAAAAGTTGTTAATGATTATGTTTTGCTTGCTTGAATGCTAAGTGATGATGCTAGTATGTTTGATTGAGAGTTATTGTGTTGTGAATTCATAAGAAAAGTTATGAAAAGTTTAGTGTTTTAAACCCTAATTTCTATGCTAGATGCAATCCTTGCTTGTGATTGTTTTTAAAGGATGTTTTATGATGGAAAGTGGTTTTTAACATGTTCTGGAAGTTGGGTAACCTTGAATGGGCTAAAATGGTGGAAAAATCACATTTTTACATGACTGTGTACTGATACGGTCGCTTGTAGCGACCAGGCGTCGCTTGTAGCGACCAGACAGGATAATTCCCTGCCTAGCTGCGCTTGTAGCGACCAAGTGCTCGCTTGTAGCGACCAGCCCTGTACTTGCCAACTTCGTTGAGCTGTTTTGAGGGTCCTGGTGCGCGCGGGGATGGCTTTTTGCTATTGCATTCTTAAAATATGTTTTGGAAACCTTGCCCACCATTTTAACTTATTCTTAGTGCTTCCTAAAGAGTAATTGTTCAAGTAAAGTTGAGATTGTTGAACTTGGTGAGTACATTCGTGTTGTGTCTTATGATTTGGCCATGAGAGCCTAGTAGTGGTGTTTGTTGTTGTTGTTGATGTTGTGATAATTATCAGAGAGCTGATAATTAGTTGTGTTGTTTATGTTTGTTGTTGTTGTGATAATTATCAGAGAGCTGATAATTAGTTGTGTTAGTAAGTATAGTGATAAGAGTATCATATATTTGCTAAGTGAAACATCATGCATTTCATTATTTGATGATATCCGGAGCGGATATGAAATCCATGAGAGCGTGGTTATCAAGAGAGCTTGATAAGGATATAAGTTTATCCGAAATGATTTGGTACCACATGCATTAGAGAATGTATTTTGAGGCATGCATCCTAATTGACATTAGTGTGCATTTTAAGTGATATTATGTGTGCATAATGGTTGTGAGTGGTAATTGTATTTGATGAGTTTGGTGTGTTGTCAATTACGTGTTGAGTTTTGGTTATGTATAATAATGTGTTATTTATACATGTTTATTGTTTTGTGATACTAACACTCTCTGTTATGTGTTATTTGCTGGATCTTTGGGGATCCAGATTATCAGGTTGGCGAGGCTATCGTTGAGGAATAGCCCTTTGCTGTTTTGGAGCTTTTGTAGTGGTGAGGGCATAGCTTAGCTATCCTTACATTTTTGGTACTAGGTGTTGTATCCTAGTTAGAGTCTAGGGCTCTGATATTTGTAGCACCATTTTGGGTATCTGAACGTTTATGTATAGATTTGGCAATAGTCTATGTGGTTGAATTGCCTCTTTTGAAAATCTTATGTATATATTTTTGTGTATATATATGCATGCTTGGTTATAAGCTGTGTTGGTTGTTTTTCCGCTGCTGATTGTGAATCAAATATATTTTGATCTGTGGTTGTTTTATGAAAATGCGTTTTCATCATGTTGTAACTTCCTATGTCCTTAACGTTTTGTTTTTATTAAAGTTAATAATCGGCGGTTAAGGGTTAGGGTGTTACAGATGTCATGGTTCCAATTCCCTCGGTTTTGGTGCCTATGAAAGGCACATAACTCCTCATGGTCAAACTGGAGGGGGTTATGGAGGTAAGTGTTTATGGCTTCGCGGTCGAATCTAATGACGCAACCACGAACCATAGTCTGGTAAGCAAATTCCCCTTCGGGATCAGCGGGAATAGCATTCGCGTAGAACTCCCTAATGATGTCGTAGTTTAGGTTCAATGGAGGGTTTACTAGAATTCCCCAATTGCGGGAATTTATCAAACGCGCTGTTTCCCGATAAGTGCCATGCTCACTTATTATGAATTGCCTTTCGGCCCAAAATGTTCTTCGGAGCAGCTCCTCATATCTCTCCTGGTTGCGGAGACTGAGGAATCGAGAAGCGTCAAAGGCCCCTTGTGGCCTTGATCCGGATGATTCGGCCCTTGGTCGCTTTCCGGTTTGTTGTTTTGGCGCCATCTATGAGGAAAGAAAATAAAGTCAGCAAAAAGCAGAATAAATATAGGCAAAATGAGATAAAACCAATTGAATTGAAAGAAGCATGAAAAAAAAATGGGGTTCTGTTCTGTCAAGATCGCACTGCGAAGGTAGGTTCGCAGAGCAAAGTTAAACGCGTAATTCTGGGTTGCCCAGAATAATGGTCGCACTGCGAAGTTGAACTTTGCTCTGCGACCATGACAGAAAAATGCAATTTTCCCCCAGATTCTAACCTTAAACCCTGGGTTCAGTTTCACTTTAAACAAACAATGTGTGTTATGGGTGATTCAGAATCATTAATGGGTACAAAAAACATTTAACACAGCAAACGAAATTTACTTCAATTTCTACAAATGGGTAAAATAAATTTGTACAAAAATCACTTGAAAATTGAAAGGAAATGGGTCTGTTTCATCTACACATAGTGCAAGCTTAAACTGAATTGCAACTTAACACAGCAAATTAGAAGTGAAATGAAACTGAACCTAAACTTAACCCTTAAATTGAAATTTCAAAAATCAAAAAAACCCTAAGTCACATGTTTATCCTACCACGAATCTGAAACAAGAGAAGAGAAGGATGAGGAATTTGTACCTTGCTTGCTTGGACTGAATAGAAGGAATTAAAACACGAATTTAATTGAGAAATGGAAAGATTCAAGAAAAATGGGTATGTTTTAAAATTAGGGTTATTTTTGAAAAGTTTATGAAAGGAAATGAAGGTTTTTAGGTTTTAGGGTTAATGAAAAGTGAGTAACGGTTGGATAAGAGTGAGAGAGTGGAATGGGTGGTTGAGAGAAGTAATGGAGGGTTAGTGGCTTTGAAAACTGAGCTGACAGTATTCACAGACTTCGCACTGCGAAGTACTTTTGCTCTGCGAACTTCAGAGTTAACTTCGCAGTGCGATGTAAACCTTTGCTCTGCGAAGTCCTCAGATTCTGAAATGTTCGCAGTGCGAAAATACTTTGCTCTGCGAAGTCATCAGACTCTGTAATTTTCAAAATTGTTATTTTTTAACAAATTTGTTATTTTTATTTTCACCTATGGTTATTAAAAAGCAGTAATAAAACAGAAATTATTGATTGCCCCTTCTATAAAGCGAAACGGTATGCAAAATTATGAATGAATGCGAATGTATGGTATGCATATGAATGTTCAAAACTTCCCCCCATCCTCACATGTAGGCTCTAGAGATGAGATTTTCTAAAAGGTCCCTAGAGTCACGGATCCCACAGGAAAAATAAGGTCGTCAATCGCAAATTACTCGCGAGACTTCAATAAATTCCAAGTGAAATCTCCTCTAGGCGGGGTTTTCGCATCTTCCTCACGGACATACGTCAACGCGGGCCTCCGCTACACAACCACCATCCTATCTTAATTTTCTCTCAAGCTCGGGTAGAGAGCCTCACACGTCCGACATTAACCCGAACAATGTGGAGTAACATCGCTCATGTGACAACCCCACAGTTGATATAAGAACATGGCATAATGAAGCATATATAAATATAAAGCAAGAGAAGGATATAGACAATAAAATAAAAGCATGCAAGCAAAAAGATAAAAACATTTAGCCTAAAAGCTAACTAGGATAGGCTTGACTCGCTAGCGAGGAAATAGAAGCATCCCCAGTGAAGTCGCCATTTTTGTCGCGTCGAATTTCGGATATCAAGCTATTGAGAAGCATTGAATCACTAATTTTAAATCACGACTGAACTTTTAATTTTTCGGGGAAAAAAGGAAAAAAGTTCAAAATTACCTTATTGTTAGAGATTTTGGGTTTGGGAGTCGGTTATGCGAGGGGAAGGTATTAGCACCCCTCACATCCGTTGTACTCAACGGGAACCTCCTAGTTAGCTAAGGCTAGAATGTTTTTAACGTTTTGCTTGCATGCTTGAATATGTTAAAAGGGAAAAAGAAAATATGATGAAGGGGAAAAAGAAAGTTTTTTATTAATGGGCTTGACAAGATTTGAATCCTGCTCCTACGTATCTCCCGGTGCGATGGAGAATTCAAAGCTTACGTAGTTCTTTGTGTAGAAAAAGTTTGTATGTTGGTTAATTTTAATTGAAAAGATTTGATCGCGCCCGAGCGAAAAAGTTTGTTTGAAAAGGAAACGTGGTCTACTATCGTTGTATGGATAGCTTAATGAAGACCGATAAAAAAGTTTTACCTACTACCGTTATGAGGGTAGCTTAAAGAAGGTAAAATGTAAAATGTCAGTTGTTCGGGATGCTGCCGAACTGCCACTGACGACAAGGAATTTGATAAAAAGAGACGGACTCGCGCTCGGGCGATGGTATCCGTTTGAAAATGCGCTCGGGCGTGAAAAAGGTTTAAGCGAAAAAGAGAACGGACTCGCACGAGGGCGATGGTATCCGTTTGAAAACGCGCAAAGGCGTAAAAGGTTTCAATTGACCGCGAGGGCCAAGAAAAGTTTAAATTGACCACGAGGGATCAAAGAAAGGTTGGAATTGGTCACGAAGGACCAATAAAAAGTTTAAGCGCGTTGGACGCTGTCATACCCCATTTTTTGACTCATATTTAATCTTCTATTATTTCATCACTTATTATTACCTCTTCTATTATTTCATTCTTGTCATAGAATTTTTTATTTGCAATTATCACTATTAGCATTACTATTAATAGTTTCATCATCCTTACTATTATTAATATTATTGTTATTCTATTTTCATTAATAATATCATTATTATCTTTTATTATTATTAAGGTTTTATTAATTAATAATATTAAGCTTTTCATCACTTTATTATTATTATCATCATTTTCATTCTCATTACTTTTTCATTTTTATTTGCATTATCATTTTCATTATTATCATGTTCATTATCCTTATTATTATTATTGCTATTATTTATTATTCATTTTCCACCTTTTATTTTATTTTATTTTAAAATACAAAAAAATAAAAAAAAAAGGGGGAGTTCGCAGTGCGAAGTGACCTTCGCACTGCGACCTCTGCGATTTTTTCTGCAGAATTTTATTTCTTGATTTATCCTTTTTGTTTTCATCTGTAATTGTTATTATTAGTATTATTATTGTTATTGCTATTTGTGGCTGATTTAATGCAGCAAAGCAAGAATCAAAGTGTGACATTAAAGGTAAAAGGAAAGAAGGATTTTCATCCAACCTAACATGTGCTCAATCAAATTGGCTGCCCTTGGTCAGCTCTTGTCCCTCCAAATTGACCCATCATCCAATCTGAGCTTGCCAGCCAGCTACTTGATCTCTTTCCTTCCCTTTTTCTCCACCAAAACCAGTCAAACTCAAGTGGTTTTTGCCTGCAAAAGCTGTTTGTGCTGCCCTGTTTTGAGCTGGATTTCTCCTCCCACACACCAGCCAACATGCTCATTTTGCTTCCCCCAATCTCCCTGTACATGGCAGTACACGTTTTCATTGCTTGGCCTTCCAAGATTGCAAGGATTGATCCCAAGAATCACACAATCTCAAGCTGCCCTGTTTTTTCAGTTTTTTCCATCATTACCTTCTAGAATCAGCTGCATTTGTGGCTGAGATCAGTCAAGGTCTTGCCCCTTGGCACAAGGCAAAGCAACTTCTATCCATTAGCATTAAATGCAAAGTGATTTAGCCTGGATTTAGCCCACAAACCAGCTAGGATCTAGAGATTTTGTTCATCATTGCATGGATTGTATTTTGGCCTATAAAAGGAATGCCAAGGCCCAAGGATTTCACACAATCAATAGACAATTGAAAGAGAGCCATTACACCAGAAAAACAGCCATACACACACACACTACACACCAAAAAATCCATTGCATTGCAGCATCAAATCAGTTCATACACAAAGCAAAACCAATTAGAGTTCATTGTTCATAACCTCTAACCAATCAAGCAAGCTACTTCCAACCTCTTGCTCAAGCATTTCTAGGAGTTCTATAAGTCTCCTATAATCTTTCTCTTTCATTTTGTTTGCTGTTTGCATCTCTTGCTTTGTTCAAATTCATTTTGTGCACAAAAAACCCCTTTTGAAACTCAAAAGGGATCTCAAAGGGGCCAAGCCTTAAAACTGAGTTTTTACACTCCTTTTTCCCAATTTTTGCCAAGCTTTTTAAGCCCTTTAGGTTCTGAAGCTTGCTTAGAAGCAGTTTCTGAACTTCTGTTCAGAAACAGCTTCTGAGTTCAAAATTTCGTATACTTCGCAGAGCAAAGTATTGTTCGCACTGCGAACACATCAGAACCTGACTTCGCAGAGCCAAGTTCTGGTTGCTCTGCGAAGTATGTGAAATTCAGAACATGAATCAGGCATCCAAATGCCAAATTTTTGGGGTTCCAGCCCTTGATTCAGAACCTAAAGAGGGTTAAAAAATCATTTTTCTTCAAACCCTATTCATAATCATGCACAACTTTGGGAATTTTACAAGTTCGTGCGATAAATTTTGAGTAACTTGCACAATAAGTTATGTTCTTCAAATTTCAAAAACCAAACTTGAGCAATAAGCTAAGTTCGTTTATTTTCAAAACAAACTTGAACAACCATGTTGTTCATGATTTTAATCAAAACGCGAACTTGAGCCGAGCTTGCTCATTCTTTTTAAACCAAGCTCGAATTGAGCCGAACTTGTGTGCTTTCCAAACTAGTGCATGTTTTATGATCTTGTTCATCGTTCAAACTTGAACTACGCTCGTTCTTAAGTTTCAATAGCTTAAGCAACAAGTAATGTTCATGATTTTTAATAAACTCGAACAACAAATTTGTTCGTGATTTCCTTTTTACAACTTTCCTTTTAAAGTGTTTTGGTTCCCTTTGAGATTTCTTTGATTTTTAACCAAACCAAACTTGAATGAAACGGGAATGGCTTGACGTATGTCTCCCCAAACCTCGATTGCACGAATGCGTAACGTATGTCTCGTCGCTCGGGCAACCGTCATTCCACCTTTGACGCGTCTAGCACGCTCAACCTTCCCTTGGTCCCCTCGTGGCCATTTTTAACCTTTTCTTGGCCCGCGTGGTCAATCCGAACCCTTCGCACCTTTGCGCGTTTATTTTCAACCTTTTTTACGCCTCTGTGCGTCTGTCTTTATATTTTAAAACTTTTACGCCTTGCGCGAGTTTATCGCCTCTGTGCGTCCGTCTTTTTGACATTTAAAACCTTTTACGCGTTCGTGCGTTTTAAAACCTTTGTTCACGTCCGAGTGCAAATCTTTTTATCAAATCATTTACCTTTATGCATTGTCGTCAATGGCCAGTTCGGCAACAACCCGAACAGTTGACATTTACTTTCATTCATTTCCTTTTCAAACTTTTTCGCTCGGACGCGATCAAATCTTTTTTAATTAAAACGAACCAACATACAAACTTTTTCTACCAAAGAACTACGTACGCTTTGAATTCTCCGACTACCGGGAGATACGTAGGAGCAAGATCGACATCTTGTCAAGCCCATTAATAAAAAACTTTTCTTTTTTTCCTTCGTTTGTTTTTATCTCTTTTTTCCCCTTATATGATATTTTCTTTTATATAAACACGCAAGTAAAACTTTTGAAACATTTTAAAGCCTAAGCCGACTAAGAGGTTCCCGTTGAGTACAACGGATGTGAGGGGTGCTAATACCTTCCCCTCGCATAATCGACTTTCGAACCTGAAATCTTTTTCAAAGGTAATTTCGAACTTTTTTCCTTTTCTCCCCGAAAAATTAAAAGTTCAGTCATGATTTAAATTTAGTGATTCAACGCTTCCCAATAGCTTGATATCCGAAATTCGACGCGACAAAGATGGCGACTTCACTGGGGATGTAATGCATAAAACACTTTGTTTGTGCACAACGAGTCAAGCCTATCTCAGTCGGCTTTTAGGCTAATTTGTTTCATTTTACTTGCGTATTTATATCTTCTTATCATTATTTGTTTTTATTCTTTTGCTCTATATTTACATATATCATATTGCTTCATATATATATCAATTGTGGGGTTACTTGAGCGATGTTACTCCACATTGTTCGGGTTAATTCCGGACGTGTGAGGCTCTCTACCCGAGCTCGAGAGAAAACTAAGTTAGAATGGTGGTTGTGAGCGGAAGCCTGCGTTGACGTATGTCCGTGAGGTAGGATGCCAAACCCCGCTTAGAGGAGATTTTCACGTGGAATGTATTGAAGTCATGTGACGTATGTCCATCGACAACCTTACGTTCCATGCGAGATCTATGACTCTAGGGACCTCTTCTTAGGAAATCTTATCTTTAGAGCCTACCTGTGAGGATGGGGGGGAGTTTTGAACATTCGAACATTCATATACCATTCATATGCATACCATGCATTTACATTCATAAAAATAATTTTTGCATATCATTTTACTTTATAGGGAATTGCAAAGGCAGTTTTGCAATTGTCTAAAAAAATTTTTTGAGCATGTGCTCCAAAATAAAACCTTTTCATGCATTTACATTAACATCATGCATAGCATGCATACATTTGTCTTCGAGTCCAAAACTCGTTTCCATTCTTACCTCAAGGATTTCTTACAATCCGCATTGAGTCTTCGGTGTTCGCATTTTGTTCGCAACACTACACGTCAACGTCAAGAAAAGTGGCTCGTCGTCCCAAAGCAACCCACACATATAAACACTAAGCCCCCGGTTATACATGGGGCATGCCATTCAACTTTGGTGAGGAATTCATCCCTATTCCCACTACTCTTCAAGAGATTTCGGTACCTCAACCCGAGGTTACTTTCCCCAGGCTACTGCGGCCTTTTCTCCAATTACAACAAAAGCCCGACCTTGCTCGGCATCCAATACAGTTTGTGTTGACAAGCATTAATACAAAAGTTATATCATACAATTTGCATTTTTAATGTGTTTATTCTGTGAACCATTTAGAACCAGCCAAAAATGTGAGGAATCCTCAAAATCATTTTATATATGCAGGAGACCGGCATTTTTGTTTAAACTCGATTTTCTTATGTTAAATCTGAACGTTGTTTTAGATTGTATGAAAGCATTGATAGGATCAAGACATTTTTTGAAATGAGTGAAAACACTTGACCACAAATAACCCACCCTGTGAGCAGTGAGTATTTGTTAAACCCCTTTGAGCCTAATAAATCAGAATTGTTAACTATGAACTGCCAATTTTCATAAGCTCAATTGCTTAATGAGATTGCCAGAGTTTGTAAAAATTCAGTTCATAGTTAAATCATTTTGAATTCTGATATTTTTCTTTCATTTTGAACCCTTAACCTTCATGATTATTGTCCTTTGCCGAAAGAGGAAGGAACATTCAATTAGTGTATCATCTTGAATTAAGGGAGGGTGTGTGTATCAAGCAAATGGTGAATTTTGATCTTGACAACAAAGAAAAAGAAGAAAGAAGAAAAAGAAAAAACAAATCAAGAAATCTCAAAGAGAAAAGAAAAAGAAAGATCAAATCAAAAGGTTGTCAAGATCAAACAAAAATATTTGCAAATCACCAAAAGTTGTGATTGAATAAGGAGGAAGGGTGTAAGTTAGAAAGAATGTTCCTTTGCTTGGCCATTTGAATTCAATTTCCCCACATATGACATTTCTTTTATAACCAAGCCAAATTACAACCCTCGAAGACCTTGTGATCAATGCTTTTGTGCTTTTAGAAACGATGATTAGATGGACACATAACTCGATCGGAATGTTAGCAAACTTGCCGGATGAGTGTTCATTACCCCCACAATTAGTATTCAATTTATTCATTTACTTAACAAAAATGTGTGTTAGGTTGGTTCATTGATAAACATGTTTTAACTTGAGCTGTATGATATAAATTTTGTGTTTAGTGCAATCTTGGATAAATGGGAATATCAAAGTGCATGTACAAACCAAAGCCCGACCTTGTTCGGCAACCAATAATCACAGCCCGACCTCGCTCGGCATCCCAAACACAATTTCCTACAAAAAAACCCAAAGCCCAATATTCATTGGCAAACCCAAAAGCCCAATATTCATTGGCAAACCAAAGCCCAATTGTCATTGGCAATCACAACCACAATTTCACATTAAGCCCAATCGTCATTGGCATTCCTCACAATCTCCCACCAAAAAGCCCAATTGTCATTGGCACTCCCAGAAGCAATTCACAAAGCCCAACCATGCTTGGCACCCAATCATAGCAAAATCCCAATTTTCATTGGCACACACAAATACCGTTTCTAACCAAAGCCCGACCTCGCTCGGCATCCCAACATAATCAAAGCCCGACCTCGCTCGGCATCCAACTACAACCAAAGCCCGACCTCGCTCGGCACCCAACCAAAGCCCGACCTCGCTCGGCAACCAATCATCAAAGCCCGACCTTGCTCGGCATCCAATCATTATCCCCAGTGTTAAACATGACATGTGTTTATCCCACATTGGACTTCTTTCAAGAGGAATTCCCCAACAGAATCCTCAGTGAATCAATCGGGAATATCCCCAATGAATTGAGAGCCCGAAAGGGCAATTCAGGCAAAGACTTGCCAACCAAAGCGTAAACATCCCCGGCGGAATCATCAGTTCTTCTCCCCAGTGGATTAACAAAATCCCCAGGAAGTCAATCTTTGTCCAAACAATCATTGGCACCTACTCACAAAAGCCCAATCACCATTGGCATCTAAGGCTGGATATCGATCATGCTTCCAAAATGATCCTTATATCCCCAGCGAAGTCACAAGCAAAGCCCAATCTTATTGGCATATCCCCCAGTGGAGTCCATCCAACCAAAGCCCGACCTCGCTCGGTATCTCATCCAAGCCCGACTTTGCTCGGCACCCAAATCATAACCCCCAGCGTCCAACGTAACGTCTGTCATCCAGCATGTCAGCATAATTCATGCATCATATCAAAATCATTCATTAACATGCATCTCATATTCATATCATGCATTTCCCACAACAAACAGTCGAGTGTCATCCCCAGTCCGTCCGGTCTAGGGATTTCAATCTCCTTTTCGCCAAGTGGTAGTTCTTTAACGGACAGCTTGTGCAATCTTTCATCATATCAAGGGGCAATTCCTTAACGAACGATTTGTGTATCCCCATTACAAGTCCATCTTTCACACAACATCCCAGTGAAAGTCATGCATTTGTACATTCATACACTCATGCATTTGTACATTCGTACATTCATGCATTTGTACATTCATACATTCATACATTTATGCATTTATACATTCATACATGTGTACATTCGTACAATATGGCATTTATACATTCATACATGTGTACATTCGTACAATCAGGTATTTGTACATTCATACATTCATGCATTCGTACATCCGTACATTTATGCATGCGACATACTACAATATCATTCATACATGGTTGTTCTAACCATCATGGGTCTCACTAATCAATCACGAACAATTCGTGAATTCTTTTTTCCCCAAGTGTCATCCCCAGTCTGTCTGGTCCAAAGATGTCACCTTTTATGCCAAGTGGCAGTTCAAACGAACAGCTTGCGCATCCTTTTATTGTGTCTTTTCGCCAAGTGGCAGTTCTTTAATGAACAGCTTGTGCATATTCCCCAATGTTGTGCCAAGTGGCAAGTTCTTTAATGAACAACTTGTGCATCCCTTCTCCCCAATTGAAGGGGCAGTTCTGTAAGGAACGGCTTGTCAGCCGCATCCCCAGTGTCGTCAATGGCAAGTTCGGCAACGACCCGAACAGTTGACATTCTTTTTTATTTCCTGTCGTCAATGGCAAGTTCGGCAACAACCCGAACAGTTGACATTCTTTTTTATTTCCTGTCGTCAATGGCAAGTTCGGCAACAACCCGAACAGTTGACATTCTTTTTTATTTCCTTTCGTCAATGGCAAGTTCGGCAACAACCCGAACAGTTGACATTCTTTTTATTTCCTGTCGTCAATGGCAAGTTCGGCAACAACCCGAACAGTTGACATTCCTTTTTTATTTCCTATCGTCAATGGCAAGTTCGGCAACAACCCGAACAGTTGACATTCCTTTTTTATTTCATGTCGTCAATGGCAAGTTCGGCAACAACCCAAACAGTTGACATTCTTTTGTTTCATACCGTCAATGGCAAGTTCGGCAACAACCCGAACAGCTGGCATTTACCCTTTTTCATTTCTTGTCGTCAGTGGCAGTTCGGCAACAACCCGAACAGCTGACATTCATCCCCAGTGGAACCATGTTCCCCAGTAAAGTCGGATCCCGTTTCTTTAACGAACCCGGGTATCCCCTTTGTCTCTTTTTTATCCCCAATGTGGTCATTTTTGTCGTCTTTGCATTCATATTTATATTACAAGCATTCATAACATCCGCATACATACATTCATAGCATTTACAGTTCGAGGAAAAAATATTTAGTCAAAAAATGGTGTACTCTATATTTAAGTCTCTTCGACCCGTCCATTTCAAATTTCACTTTCAATCTCCGGGGCGAAGAAACTTAAATAGGGGCATTTGTCATACCCCATTTTTTGACTCATATTTAATCTTCTATTATTTCATCACTTATTATTACCTCTTCTATTATTTCATTCTTGTCATAGAATTTTTTATTTGCAATTATCACTATTAGCATTACTATTAATAGTATCATCATCCTTACTATTATTAATATTATTGTTATTCTATTTTCATTAATAATATCATTATTATCTTTTATTATTATTATTAAGGTTTTATTAATTAATAATATTAAGCTTTTCATCACTTTATTATTATTATCATCATTTTCATTCTCATTACTTTTTCATTTTTATTTGCATTATCATTTTCATTATTATCATTTTCATTATCCTTATTATTATTATTTCTATTATTTATTATTCATTTTCCACCTTTTATTTTATTTTATTTTAAAATACAAAAAAATCAAAAAAGAGGGGAGTTCGCAGTGCGAAGTGACCTTCGCACTGCGACCTCTGCGATTTTTTCTGCAGAATTTTATTTCTTGATTTATCCTTTTTGTTTTCATCTGTAATTGTTATTATTAGTATTATTATTGTTATTGCTATTTGTGGCTGATTTAATGCAGCAAAGCAAAAATCAAAGTGTGACATTAAAGGTAAAAGGAAAGAAGGATTTTCATCCAACCTAACATGTGCTCAATCAAATTGGCTGCCCTTGGTCAGCTCTTGTCCCTCCAAATTGACCCATCATCCAACCTGAGCTTGCCAGCCAGCTACTTGATCCCTTTCCTTCCCTTTTTCTCCACCAAAACCAGTCAAACTCAACTGGTTTTTGCCTGCAAAAGCTGTTTGTGCTGCCCTGTTTTGAGCTGGATTTCTCCTCCCACACACCAGCCCACATGCTCATTTTGCTTCCCCCAATCTCCCTGTACATGGCAGTACACGTTTTCATTGCTTGGCCTTCCAAGATTGCAAGGATTGATCCCAAGAATCACACAATCTCAAGCTGCCATGTTTTTCAGTTTTTTCCATCATTACCTTCTAGAATCAGCTGCATTTATGGCTGAGATCATTCAAGGTCTTGCCCCTTGGCACAAGGCAAAGCAACTTCTATCCATTAGCATTAAATGCAAAGTGATTTAGCCTGGATTTAGCCCACAAACCAGCTAGGATCTAGAGATTTTGTTCATCATTGCATGGATTGTATTTTGGCCTATAAAAGGAATGCCAAGGCCCAAGGATTTCACACAATCAATAGACAATTGAAAGAGAGCCATTACACCAGAAAAACAGCCATACACACACACACTACACACCAAAAAATCCATTGCATTGCAGCATCAAATCAGTTCATACACAAAGCAAAACTAATTAGAGTTCATTGTTCATAACCTCTAACCAATCAAGCAAGCTACTTCCAACCTCTTGCTCAAGCATTGCTAGGAGTTCTGTAAGTCTCCTATAATCTTTCTCTTTCATTTTGTTTGCTGTTTGCATCTCTTGCTTTGTTCAAATTCATTTTGTGCACAAAAAACCCCTTTTGAAACTCAAAAGGGATCTCAAAGGGGCCAAGCCTTAAAACTGAGTTTTTACACTCCTTTTTCCCAATTTTTGCCAAGCTTTTTAAGCCTTTTAGGTTCTGAAGCTTGCTTAGAAGCAGTTTCTGAACTTCTGTTCAGAAGCAGCTTCTGAGTTCAAAATTTCGTATACTTCGCAGAGCAAAGTATTGTTCGCACTGCGAACACATCAGAACCTGACTTCGCAGAGCCAAGTTCTGGTTGCTCTGCGAAGTATGTGAAATTCAGAACATGAATCAGGCATCCAAATGCCAAATTTTTGGGGTTCCAGCCCTTGATTCAGAACCTAAAGAGGGTTAAAAAATCATTTTTCTTCAAACCCTATTCATAATCATGCACAACTTTGGGAATTTTACAAGTTCGTGCGATAAATTTTGAGTAACTTGCACAACAAGTTATGTTCTTCAAATTTCAAAAACCAAACTTGAGCAATAAGCTAAGTTCGTTTATTTTCAAAACAAACTTGAACAACCATGTTGTTCATGATTTTAATCAAAACGCGAACTTGAGCCGAGCTTGCTCATTCTTTTAAACCAAGCTCGAATTGAGCCGAACTTGTGTGCTTTCCAAACTAGTGCATGTTTTATGATCTTGTTCATCGTTCAAACTTGAACTACGCTCGTTCTTAAGTTTCAATAGCTTAAGCAACAAGTAATGTTCATGATTTTTAATAAACTCGAACAACAAATTTGTTCGTGATTTCCTTTTTACAACTTTCCTTTTAAAGTGTTTTGGTTCCCTTTGAGATTTCTTTGATTTTTAACCAAACCAAACTTGAATGAAACGGGAATGGCTTGACGTATGTCTCCCCAAACCTCGATTGCACGAATGCGTGACGTATGTCTCGTCGCTCGGGCAACCGTCATTCCACCTTTGACGCGTCTAGCACGCTCAACCTTCCCTTGGTCCCCTCGTGGCCATTTTTAACCTTTTCTTGGCCCGCGTGGTCAATCCGAACCCTTCGCGCCTTTACGCGTTTATTTTCAACCTTTTTTACGCCTCTGTGTGTCTGTCTTTATATTTTAAAACTTTTACGCCTTGCGCGAGTTTATCGCCTCTGTGCGTCCGTCTTTTTGACATTTAAAACCTTTTACGCGTTCGTGCGTTTTAAAACCTTTGTTCACGTCCGAGTGCAAATCTTTTTATCAAATCATTTACCTTTATGCATTGTCGTCAATGGCCAGTTCGGCAACAACCCGAACAGTTGACATTTACTTTCATTCATTTCCTTTTCAAACTTTTTCGCTCGGACGCGATCAAATCTTTTTTAATTAAAACGAACCAACATACAAACTTTTTCTACCAAAGAACTACGTACGCTTTGAATTCTCCGACTACCGGGAGATACGTAGGAGCAAGATCGACATCTTGTCAAGCCCATTAATAAAAAACTTTTCTTTTTTTCCTTCGTTTGTTTTTATCTCTTTTTTCCCCTTATATTATATTTTCTTTTATATAAACACGCAAGTAAAACTTTTGAAACATTTTAAAGCCTAAGCCGACTAAGAGGTTCCCGTTGAGTACAACGGATGTGAGGGGTGCTAATACCTTCCCCTCGCATAATCGACTTTCGAACCTGAAATCTTTTTCAAAGGTAATTTCGAACTTTTTTCCTTTTCTCCCCGAAAAATTAAAAGTTCAGTCGTGATTTAAATTTAGTGATTCAACGCTTCCCAATAGCTTGATATCCGAAATTCGACGCGACAGACGCGTTGAAAATGGAATGACGATTGCCCGAACAACGAGACATACGTCAAGCATTCGTCCAACCGGGGAATGGAGAGACATACGTCAAACCATTCCTTTTTCATTCAAGTTTTTTATTGTTGAAACTCAAAGAAATCTCAAAGGAACAAAGCACTTGGTTAAAAAGGTTAAGAAAAGTTTTGTAGCTCAAATTAGTTGTTGCAACCTTGAGCGAATGTTGTTCAAGTTTTTTTTGAAAGAATGAACAAGTTTGTTTCAAGTTTATGATAAAAAAGAACAAGCTTTGTTCAAAAGTGTTGGAACTTTAAGAACAAAGTTGTTGAAAATCATGAACAAATTTGTTGTTCAAGTTTGTTAAAAATAATGAACATAGCTTGTTGCTTAAGTTATTGGAACTCAAGAACAAGTGTCGTTCAAGTTTGAAAAATGAACAAATTCATGGAAAGAGGCACAAGTTTGGAAAATGCACAAGTTCGGCTTAAATTTAAGCTTGGTTTTGAAAAGTGAACAAGTTCGGCTTAAGTTCACGTTTGATTGAAAATCATGAACAAGGTTATTGTTCAAGTTTAGTTTTGAAAATAATGAACTTAGCTTATTGCTCAAGTTTGATTTTGAAATTTTATGAACGTAACTTGTTTCGCAAGTTATCCAAAATTATTGCTCAAACTTGTGGAATTTCCAACATCATGCAAAAACCTTGTTATGTTTTGAATAAAATGAGTTTTAATCCCCTTAGGTTCTGAGTTTTTAGGTAAGAACCTCAAAAATTGGCTTTTTAGAAGCCTGAACTCAGGTTCTGAGTTCTGTAATTTTCGCAGAGCAACCTGAACTTGGCTCTGCGAACCTAAGTTCTGTCATGGTCGCAGAGCGACCATGACTTTGCTCTGCGAACTCTGCGAAAAAACTGAATTCAGAAGCTGCTTCTGAACTTCTGTTCAGAAGCTGCTTCTGAGCAAACTTCAAAACCTTGAGGGGGTTAAAAGGCTTTGAAAGTTTGGAAGAAAAGGAGTACAACAACTCAAATTAGTGTTTTGCAAATTTGAGATTCCTTTAAGTTTCAAAAGATGGTTTTTTGTACAAAAGAGTTTTAAACAAAATTAAAGATGCAAGTAGTAATGCAAAATGGAAGGTAAAGGACTCAGAATACTTACAGGACTCCTAGCCAATGCTTGTATTGCAAGAGAATGGGTGAAGCTTGGATGCTTGTGACTTTTGCAAAGTGAAATGTTGGAGATTATGGATGACAAGTGACACTAAGGTTTCAACTGGTTTTTGCTATGTATTGAACTCTGTTCTTGCTCTAGAAATGTTGTGTGTTTGAACTGTTATTCAATTGTGTGAATTGCTGTTTTTTTGATTGTGTGAAATCCTTGTGCATAGCATTCCTTAAATAGGCAAAACCAAATCAATTGCCATGATGAAAATCTCCTAGAATCCAGCTGATTTGTGTGCTATGATCAGGCTATTTTGCTTTGCATTGAATGCAAAAGTGAAGAGGTGACATTGCCTTGCAATCTTGGGCCAAATCCAGCCATCAATGCAGCTGATTTTTGATAGCAATGATGAGGAAAAAGTGAGAAAAACAGGGCAGCTTGCAATTGGGCTGTCCTTGGGATTAATCCTTGCAATCTTGAGGGGTCAAGCAAGAAAAACGTGTGCTGCCATGTACAGAGGTTGGGAGGAAGCAAAAAGAACATGTGGGCTGGTGTGAGGAGGAAGGAAAAGCTGCTGAAACAGGGCAGCACTCATGGTCTTTGGGCAAGCAAAACCAGCTGTGTTTGACTGGTTTTGGGGGAGAAAGAAGGAAGGAAAACAAGCAAGTTGCTGGCTGGCAAGCTCAGGGTCAGTAGCAGGTCAATTGGGAGGGATGAGAGCTGCCCAAGGGCAAGCCAACTTGCTTGGCACATGCTTGGTTGGAAGAAATACCTTCTCACCTTGGTAATGATAAACAAATAATAAAGGTGGTAATGAAAAATAAAAACAATAAAAACAATGATGGTAATGATAATAATAATAATAAAGGTGATAACAATAATAATGATGAAAAAAATAATAATGATAATAATAATAAATAATAATAATAAAACATTGATAAAAAAGATAATAATAATATTATTAATGAAAAAGATAATAACAATAATATTAATAATAATAATAGTGATAATGATAGTAAAAATGATAGTAATGCTAATGGTGATAAATATTAATAAATAAAAATCCAACAATAAAGATGAAATAATAAAAGGTAATAAAAGATAAAAATAAGAAATTGAAAATCATAATGAAATGATGAATAATAAAAAACAAAGAAAAATATGAGTCAAAAAATGGGGTATGACAATATCCAATTGAACTTTTAATACCTTGTTATCATCAAAACTAAAGAGGCATTGCCTAGAACCTATTTTGTTCCAACAAATCACACATAATCGATCCAAATTACACAAATTCGTTGTAAATCACACATAATCACACATAATCGATACAAATCACGCAAATTCGTCGTTAATCACACATAATCACATAATCACACATAATCGATCCAAATTACACAAATTCGTCATGAAATACAAATCCACAAATTTGACACAAATTCATTAAAATGCAACATTACATACACAAACTCAAACATATTAAACATAATCGATCCAAATTACACAAATTCATCGCTAAATACACAATGCACAAATTTGACACAAATTCATTAAAATGCAACATTACTGACACAAATTCGAACATATTACACTATTTCACTTTAATAAATATTACACTTCAATGGATCGAACACAAAGATGTAAAATGTTATTTTCAACCATTAACCTAAACATGTAATATATGTCGCCATCATCATGAATAACTTGTGGAAAATACACGGTCTTCCAACTGTCTTCATTTTTATCCGCTCCAGGTTCACGCATGACACATGCACAAATACATGAGATGTTCTTTGATTTTCACCAATATGGACAAAGAATTGGTTAAGTTGTGCCTTCAACTCGTCCAACTTATCGGTGGGGGTGTCGTCTTCTTCGTGGTGGAGTATCGGATATGAGCTTCAACTTCAACCTGTGCATCTTGAGACATGTTTCACTTCACAAAAGTTTATGGAATAACAAGTATGAGAATTGAACCGTAGATCTTACCATTTAGGCCTTGATGCCCTAAAAGCAAGGGCTTAAACCCTTAGAGTAAAGCTGGACGCCCTCCATGAGGGCACAAAGCCCATCTGATAGTCATACTTAACCTTAGGAAACTCCTTTAAGGGATACCCTTTGGAGGCGCCCTCAGTAGCTCATGAGGGCGCCCTAGTCATGGTTTTGGCCCTTTATGATTTGGCCCAAAACCATGACCGGGTAGGCCCAAACTGGGGCTACAAATAGTAATCTTGGGATCATTCCCAAGGCATGACCTAAGCAGACTCTGAAAACCCTAGTTTTCAAACATTGTACTCACAGCCAGTAAAGATGGCGCCCACCGTGGGGCTACGGTAAAACTGACCTAGCCACCATCCCTCGAAAGAAAAGCATTCGATCCACGGCCTCCGAACATCACCAGCGCGCCGTGAATCCACTGTGTCTTTCAGGAGCAACCTTGAAACCTTTGAATTCGCCGCGATTCAACCCTAAATCCATCCATTTCCTAGTAAACCCTAATCGAGCGTTCAACCCTTTTGTTCGTTTGAAAAACCGATCCAAACCCTGAGATTCTCAAACCCAATCGTTAATCTCCAACCACTGATCTCAATCCTCACACACCGGCTCAAATAACCGTCGTCGCCACCGTTAATGGCAAAACTGGCAAACTTTGAAGCCCTACAGCAGTAGATCCAACAGCTTCGCGACCACAACGAAGCCTTGCAAGCGACAAGGAAGAGAAAGGAAGCCAGCAGCACTAAGGCTCACCAAGTAAACGCAATCGACCTAGATCCAAGAGAGGAATTCCAGAATGAACGCCTTGAACCTACGGAAGACCTGAAGGAAGTCATAATAGGACCAGAGCCGCACCAAACAACAAAGGTGTGAACTTCCCTAACTCCCGCTGAGGAACAAAGTCTGGTAGACCTTCTGAGAAAAAGCTTAGACTTGTTTTCTTGGCAGCCATCAGATATGCCGGGCATTGACCCCGCCATCGTCTGCCATCACCTCGCCCTAAACCCAGGGGTAAAACCGGTTGCCCAGCGCAAAAGAAAGTTAGGTGAGGAAAGAAGGAAAGTAGTAGAAGAAGAAGTCGCCAAACTGAGAGACGCCTGTTTCATAAGTGAGATCAAATATCCTACGTGGCTCGCCAACGTCGTCCTCGTGAAAAAATCTAACGGAAAATGGCGCATGTGTGTGGATTACACTGATCTAAACACCGCCTGCCCAAAAGACCCCTATCCCCTCCCGAATATCGACCACCTAATTGACAACGCCTCAGGATATCAGACCCTGAGTTTCATGAACGCGTACTCCGGTTACAACCAAATAAAGATGGATCCCCTGGACGCCCCGAAGACCGCTTTCATGACCAACCACCAAAACTATCACTACGAAGTCATGCCTTTCGGTTTAAAGAATGTCGGCGCTACTCTTCAAAGGTTGATGGACACTGCCTTCGTAGAGCAGATCGGAAAAAACCAGGAAGTCTATATTGACGACTTGGTGGTAAAGACAAAGCAGGATAAAAGCCATTCAAAGGACCTGGAAGAAATCTTCACTCAAGTCCGGGCGTACAACATGCGCCTCAACCCAGCCAAATGCTCCTTCGGGGTTCACGCCGGTAAGTTCTTGGGTTTTATGTTGACCAAGCGCGGTATCGAAGCAAACCCCGACAAGTGCCAGGCGATAATCAATATGAGAAGCCCCTCTAATATCAAAGAGGTGCAGCAGTTAACAGGAAGGCTCGCGGCACTTTCCAGATTCTTTTCTTGTGCCGGTGATAAAGCTTTCTCATTCTTCACCTCAGTCAAGAAGAAGGAGCTCTTTCAATGGACCGAAGAATGCGAAGAGGCTTTCGCAAAGATTAAAACATTTCTTTCCAGCCCGCCCGTTCTACATCATCCGGATGCAGGCGCCATTCTTTTCTTATACCTGTCCATATCAGAGAACGCCATGAGTTCTATCCTCGTGCAAGATTCTGACGAAGGCGAAAAGCCGGTTTATTTTGTGAGCAAAGTGTTCAATGGAGCAGAACTAAGATACCAGAAAATAGAGCGCCTCGCGTTGGCAGTAGTGGCAACGGCGAGAAAATTGCGCCCATACTTCCAAGGACACATAGTTGTTGTCAAGTCTAATTACCCCATTAAACAGGTGCTTCGGAAGCCAGACCTCGCCGGAAGGATGGTATCCTGGGCAGTAGAATTATCTGAATAAGACATCAAGTATCTTCCCAGAGGTAGCATAAATCGCAGGTTTTGGCCGATTTCCTAGTAGAGTTTTCATCCCCGGTGGAAAAAGTCGCCCCCTTCGTATGGCTATTATCAGTTGATGGATCCTTAAACCTCAAAGGCAGCGGAGCCGGCATAGTGCTGGAAGGACTAGGGGGCTTGATCATAGAGCAGTCGCTTAGATTTGAATTCAAGGCAAGCAACAACCAAGCAGAGTACGAAGCCCTCGTAGCGGGGATGAAATTAGCACAGGAGATGGGAACCGAGAATTTGAGGGCGAAGAGTGACTCCCAGTTGGTGACAAGTCAGATAACAGGAGAATACCAAGCAAAAGACACTCAACTTATTAAGTATTTAGCAAAGGTCAATAGTCTAGCTTCCAGTTTTAAGTTTTTTGAGGCAATCTACATTCCGAGGGAGCAAAATTCCAGAGCGGACCTCCTATCTAAGCTTGCCAGCACCAAACGCCCAGGAAACAACAGGACGGTCATTCAAGAGGTGTTGACAGCCCCTAGCACAGAAATCATGGAAGTAAAAGCCGTGGAAAATACAGAGGAGGGATGGAAGACGCCGGTTATCAAGTATCTCACAGGATCATTCGAACCAAAAAGCGAGGAGGAAGAGCTGCAAATACGGAAGAAAGCCTCGAAATACTGCATGGTCGCTGGAAAGTTATACAAAAGAGGCAGGGCAACGCCCCTGCTCAGGTGTTTGAGTGAAAACGAAACCAACCTCGTCCTTCTTGAAGTACATGAAGGAGTGTGCGAGAGTCACATAGGCGGGCGATCCCTAGCCGCAAAATTCTTAAGAGCAGGTTACTACTAGCCAACGATGATCCAAGACAGTGCCGACTTCGTAAAAAAGTGTGACAAATGCCAGAGGTTCTCTGACAAGAAACACGCCCCTGCTTGCGAGCTCACATCAGTTTTCTCCCCATGGCCTTTCCACAAGTGGGCAGTGGACATTGTGGGCCCATTCCCATTAGCGCCCGGACAACTTAAATTCCTCATAGTAGGAGTTGACTATTTCACAAAGTGGGTCGAAGCTGAGGCGGTCGCCAAAATCACGGTGGACAGAGTGATACGTTTCTACTGGAAAAAGATCATATGCAGGTTTGGGCTACCCAAACTCATCGTATCAGATAACGGAACCCAGTTCGCCAGCTCCAAGTAGTAGAGTTCTGCAACTAGCTCGGAATCCAAACGAAGTTCGTATCGGTTATCCACCCCCAAGCAAATGGACAAGCCGAATCCGCAAACAAGGTAATCCTGAATGGCATCAAAAAGAAGCTCGACGACGCCAAGGGACTGTGGGCTGAACAGTTACATGAAGTGCTCTGGTCTTACAATACGACGCCACACTCAACAACCAAGGAAACCCCATTTACTATGGTCTATGGCGCAGATGCTATGCTACCCGTAGAAATTGACACGCCAACATGGCGTCGAGAAAATTTCTCGGAAGAAGCTAATGAGACAAGCTTATTATACAGAATGGACATGATCGATGAAGTACGTGAAGCCGCCCACATCCAAGAATTCGCCGCGAAACAAAGAGCATCCCGCCGATACAACTCAAAAGTAATCCCAAGGGACATGAAAGAGGGTGATTTGGTCCTAAGGCAGGTCGTCGCGCCTACTCGAATTGGCAAGCTATTACCTAACTGCGAAGGACCATATCGAATCAGAGAAAAGCTGGCACACGGAGCGTACAAGCTAGAGGAGCTGAATAGAGACACAATACCACGAACCTGGAATGCAGTGAATCTGCGCCATTACTACAGTTGAGTATTTCGCTATTCTTGCAAGGCAAACCACGTAGGACAAAACCGCTGTAATATTTTTAATTAAACCTCTTCGTATTTTTTCGGTTAATGAAAAGGAATAGGGGAGCACTCTTTTCCCCCGCGAAGGCT